>CM029023.1:15059881-15706685 GCA_016801055.1 Panax notoginseng | reverse complement strand
CCTCACAGCTCAGGGTGAATCAGGTCAGAAAATGCTTTGTTTAGGTCATATTTCAAAGATTAGCCTTGAATGATTTGAATGTGTTTTTCATGTAGAAAATTTTTTCAATTCATGTATTAGTGTTTGAAAAACTTCTGATTTCTCTCTCTTTCTTACATATTCTTATTTTGGCAAAAGCTTTTGGAGATAAATCAGTGTTACATGTATCTTTACCATCTTAGCTTACGGAATTGATTCGAAAGTTCTCATATTTATTTGAAGGTGTTCTGTGGAGTGAGGGGTAGCCTTGAACCTTCTTGTAATGCAGTTGGCTTGATTGATCAAATTTTTCTTGGTGAACATCTTTATAAGCATCCTGTCTATAGAAGAACACAAGTTATCTTTGGTACTTTCTTTTATGACTCAGCTTACATATTTTCGTAATAGAATAACTTGCAATTAACTTTGGATAGATTACTTCTTCATGTTTATAGAATTGCAGTGTTAATTCTCCTGATTATGGACCTCTACCACCAAATTCACCTGGGTGGTGTCTTGCTCCATTTGAACCTAAAGGTATCTTAAGGTTAGATAAGCTCTCTGTGTGTGTCTAATATGTTCTTTTTTGTAAAAATTTCATCAGCAACAACAATTGAGCATATTGATGTGCATTTTGTTACAGGTGCTTATTGGAGGAGCATATAGACTAATTGATGTACCAATGAGCAACTGTATCAACAGTGGGATCAATAAAGTTTACATTCTAAGTCAGTTCAACTCAGCATCACTCAACAGGCATATTGCTCGCGCGTATAACTTTGGCAGTGGGACAACCTTTGGAGATGGCTATGTTGAGGCAAGTTTTTTTCCAAGTCCTCCATTCTGTTCTGATTCTTCTGAAGCGCCATATGTTTACGCTTACATCTCCAGAAAGGCATAGGGGAGCTTAGAATTTCTTTCAGTTTCTTTATCAATCTCACTTAAAATTTGTTTTTCTCCTATTCTAGTTTCTAGCAGCAACTCAAACTCCAGGTGAGACAGGTAAAATGTGGTTCCAGGGCATTGCAGATGTCGTACGCCAATTTCATTGGCTATTTGAGGTACTAATTGTTAGTTCTAGATACATTCACATTTATACGAGTACACATTCATTTCTAACTTTTAACTTTTCTAATCAACTATATGTGTATATATATATATATACACACACACTTTACCTTAAGGAAATTACATAAATATTATCAAGTTGCAACAGTCGAATAATTCAAGTTTTCACAGCAGGCATATCAATTAAAATGCTGAACTTATTTTAAGAAAACAGATATCTTCCGCTTAACCACAAGAATTATGATACAGAGCAAACAAATTTGATTCTTTTATCTGAATCTCTAATGGTCTAATACTGTAAAAGCAACACAGTAATATATCTATAATGCCAAGATGACGACATTACACCAGTAAATTGCAACAGAAATTATTTTATTGGAAGACACTTTGTTTTTCTACCTGATCAGATGATGGGAAATGGTTTCCTTGGGTCTCTTTCACCTAGCAGCTACACTTTTGGATTGTTGACTAACAGTGGAGTAATGTGCATTTCTTTGTCAGATTGTCTGTATCATTCACAAGTAACTTCATTTTATTTTAAATCAAGTGAACTCCTCGCCTTGACCCAATATTTGCATAACTTTTCTAGTGTTTGCATTTTTTTTAACCACAGGTGTTTCTTAAAGCTATGGCAGAGACTGGGCAAATAAAGCTTTATGGTGAACATCCAACAATGACTGAGTGGGCAGCATATGTGGGCAACTACATGTAGAGCCTCGAGTTAACGGTGGATATGTACAAGGTTAGATGAATGTACGTATTTTGGGAGAACCTAGGCTTTTTCGCGCATGCTTAGGTAGTAGCTTAATTTTATGGATAGTTTGGTTTATTTTGTGGATGTAATCAAATTCATAATTCAATACAGTAGTAATTTATATTAAAAAGTGAATTTGAGATGTATATATGGATAGTTTGGTATATATTTGTGGATGTAGTAATTTAAAACTGTAAACGAATGGTATTATTGGGATGTATTTTGAATGGTTGATACATTTTTGCTTTAAATTTAAATGAGAATTTAGGCTTTTTTTAGCTATATATCATGACATTAACAGATTACAGGTGCACTGGTAATATAGGTGAACCACAACATTTTTTCTTCTTTCTTTTTTTTTCAAGTCAATCTATAACATTTTAAAAACGTTGTATAATGTGTCTAAACGTTGTTTGATATATTAAACTACAACATTTTAAGTCAGAAAACGTTGTGGAAGCATACCATCCACAACGTTTTCAAGCATCTACTAATTTATGAAAAATAAAGTTACAACGTTTTTTTCTTAAAAAACGTTGTATAATGTGTCTAACTACAACGTTTTAAAAACGTTGTATAAGGGTGTCAAATAGATAACACCCTTAACCACGACGTTTTTCTGATTGAAATCACAACGTTTTTTACGCGTTATCTATTTACTTTTTTGTAGTAGTGTGCGCTTCCCTTTTCCATAAGCGCAGCTCGATAGACCAAATACACAAAATTTCAACGTAGCAATTATTAAATCAATAAAATAAAATATTGAACAGTAATTACTGTAACAATTATTGAGTAGTGCCTTCTTACGTAAGAATCAATAATTTCAAAAATACTATGATACCGTGTGCTACTGTGCAATAACGCGTATTACTGTATTTAACCAGGTATTCCAGCCGACCGTTAGTTCAACATTTCCCCAATCATCATGTCTCGATACTCGATTGGCCTTTGTCAAGGCTTCGTCTGAAAAATAGTATGAGACAAACGTATATATCTCATCGAAACTGTATGCCTCACATATCGACCCCTCGACATAACTCTATTCTTCATCTTCCTCTTAAGGTTTTCCATCACCCCTCGAAAGGGTACATCCATCTATATTGAACTGGACCCCCAACACGAGCTTCATAGAGAAGATGGATTTGCAAATGCTCCATGGAGTCAAAAAAACCAGGTGGGAATAATTTTTCCAGTTTACACATTTCTATGATGTTCTTCTCACGTACAGACATGTCCTTCTCATTTAATGTTTTTGAACATAAGTCTTTGAAGAAACGACTAAGATCCGTCAAAGCATCCCATATTAGTTTATCAAGCAGATCCCGAAATATTATAGGCATGAGTCTCTCCATGAACACATGACAGTAATAACTCTTCATCCCTTGCAATTTCCCAGCCGTAACATACCTTGTAATGTTTGACGCATATCCATCTGGAAGTTTCAGAGACTTAACCCATGTGTACACATCTTTAATTGCTTTTTGGATAATATGTACCTTGCATGTGGTTTAACAATCTTACCATTAGGAGATTCATAAAGTTCTAATCCAGGACGCTTACAAATATCTTTCATGTCCAAACGTGCCTTATCATTATCTTTTGTCTTCCCCGTAACATTCATCACGGTGTTAAACATATTTTCAAACACATTCTTCTCAATATGCATCACATCTAAATTATGACGAATCAAATTTGTAGACCAATAAGGTAGTTCCCAAAAGATGCTTCTCTAAACCCAGTTATGAGATTCGCCAAACCCATTGATTATGTTTGTGACATTAATCTTACCAAAATGGGATGACCGACAATCTCATCACACGATCTCGCATCTCTATTCTCGATAATCGCGGTGCAAGCATATCATTGCCTACTTTTCCTTTCCTGAAATGTTCTCTATTTCTTCGAAACGGGTGATCTACTGGCAAGAATCGACGATGACAGTCAAACCAGCAAGGCTTTTGATCTTTTGATAGATTGAAAGACTTTGTATGCTCCATACAATACGGACAAGCCAACTTCCCGTGTGTACTCCATCCAGCTAACATACCATAAGCTGGGAAGTCACTTATAGTCCACATAACCACTGCCCTAAGGTTGAAATTTGTTTTTGTTGCAACATCCCAAGTTTGTACTCCATCCTCCCGCAATACCTTCAACTCATCTATAAGAGGTCTCAAGTAAACATCTAAGTTCTTTCCCGGACTCTTAGGACTAGGAACCACGAGTGAAAGAAACAAGTATGGCTGTTTCATACACTTCCAAGGAGACAAGTTATACGGAGTAATAATCACAAGCCAACATGAGTACGGAATAGCTGAGTGGCCAAACAGATTGAAACCATCAGTGGACAATCCAAGCCTCACATTTCTAGGTTCCAATGCAAACCCATGATGTGCTAAGTTGAAATCTTTCCAAGCCTGCCCATTTGTGGGATGATTTAGTTTTCCATCTTTAGCTGGAGATTTCGCATGCCAACTCATATGTTCAGCTGTTCTTGAAGACATGTATAATCTTTTTAGCCGATGTGTTATTGGAAAATACCTTAGAATCTTAAACGGTATACTTGATTTTTTTTTTGTAGTCACACCCTCTTTATTAGGCCTAAACCGATCATGACTGCAAAACGTGCACCTTGTCATCTGTTCATTTTTCTTATAAAATAACATGCAATCGTTGGGACATGCATCGATCTTTTTGTATTCAAGACCCAACTTCTTCACCATTTTCTTACAAAAATAATAGTTACTAGGTAATTTCTCACCGTCAGACAACATACTCTTAATGACTTTCAAGAGCGACTCAAAACACTCATGGCTCATGTTGTGATCAACCTTGATATTAAGTAATGTCGCCACTGCAGACAATGTAGTGTGTTTGGTGCAACCATGTCACAATGGCTCGCTACCCTCGTCTAACAACTTAAAGAAGTCTTTGACATCAAAATTCATAGGTTGCTCTCTGCCTTGTTCCCAATCAAAATCTGGCCTTGCAATATCATGAACCATTTCATTCATACGATGAGTACTACTGCCCAAATTGTGTACTTCTGTGATGCCACTATCTCTTCTCTACCCATGTGCCCACCAGCATTCTTCGTAATTTTTCATGAACCCATAAACAAGTAAATGATAGTTTATCACGTCTCTGTCCATATAATTTATATTCTTACACTTCAAACATGGACATTGTATCTACGACTGAGCATTCATACATTCCGGGTGACTATACGCATACTCCAAAAACACTTGGCAACCAGCTCTAAATTCAGCTGTAGCACCTATCTGGGCACTTGACTTTCATCGTGCCATCCAACTACGATCTGAATAGAGGTCTATGATACCACGGTACCTACTACATACAACATTATAAATGTTAACGTATGACTTGAGCATACTTATAACCATATGACTTGAGCATACTTGTAAGCACATGATTAACATTTAAGCATACTTGTAAGCATATGACTTGAGCATTATATGATTAACAATTAAGCATACTTGTAAGCATATGACCAAAACAAATTTGTAACCATATGACTTGAACATACTAACTAGTATGCATATAACTTGAGCATACTTGTAAGCATATGATTAGCTCGTTAATATTATAAATGTTTGCAACTAACCGACCAACAAATTTTTTTTTTCAGAGTCTCCCCTATAATATGGACTAGTCACATGCACGACGACATGCATATATTGTCATTTCTAGGCACTTCAGACACAAACCAAGAGAAATTTATAAATTCTAAATATAATAAGACAAAAACAATAACGAATGAATGCAAATTAAAGCAGTAAAAAGTTATATACTTGAGCATGCTTGTAAGCATATGAAAGTTTTATTATATTTGTATGATATTATATTTTAATTTAATTATATACTTAATCATATTTAATATATATTATATGTCAAATATTAAATGTTATTAAATTTAGTACGAAAAACTAAGTAAATACTACTTAGTTTAATAGTTATATTATATCATTTTATTTTATTTTAATTTGTTTTAAATTTGTTTTTATTGTTTATCGTAAGTGAATACGTAAGGTATTTCATTTATGCTAGCTTTATATCAAAGTTTGCTAACTCATTTATACAACTTCTGAGTATCTTGGAGATTCTTTCATATCAACTAGTGTGCTAAGGCGGCTAACATGTTTTAAGATTATACCCCCCACGGTCCCTTTCTATAATCTTTTATTTTTTGGGATATTCATAACTTGGTTGAGCAATTTATAGCTTCTATAACATTTTGTAACTTTATTCTTGAATACATAAGTGTTAAATACCCTTGTTTTTCTGTTATAGCCAAAACAGTTTCTTTATTGACCAAGTGTGTCTAGTTACCTTTTCTGTTGCACTAACAGTTCCCTAGCACTGCCTATTTTGGCTTAACAGCCTCCCGATAGCTTACCATGCCGACAACCAAGCTTGACTTGGCCCCGTGAGGCTTGGCTAAGCTTGGCGTGGCCTCGTGTGGCCTCGCGGCCCACGCCCAGCTCATTAGCTCCAAATCGAGTTCAAGTACTAATAAAATCATAATCATATTACCCAAACATAATCAAATTCATATATATCAATCTAATGATATCTACAATAATGACAATAGCCCCTCAAAATAATGACAAATTTTAACCGTCTATTTCCATCTTTCCTAAGCAATAATAGCAAATGATACACAAATAGCCACTCAAAATAGCCACTCAAAAATCATAGCAAATTCTACCAGACCAGAGAGCCTAAATCTTGTGGTTATACAGAAACAACCTTGTAAATTCGATTTATGCTACAACTGATTAACACGAGATAGCTAGAAAGAAAATAAGCTCATTACTGTATGCAATGAACAAAATTTAGAAAGTCCAGGCTCATTACTGTATCCATAAAATGCAAATTACAACACAAAGCTATGCATATATATGCATCCACTAGGTAGGATAATAGAAAATTCAATACAAGATAAGGAGATTTCTTTGTCCTCTTCGAATCAGAAATTACTACTAAATTCTCACAAACTTCAAATAATATTCCTTGTACTAGAGAAGTAGCAACACTTTAAGAATTCAGTGATTGATTGCCGCGTAAATTAATGTCAACAAGTATCACTAAGCATTTCAAAATAGAATTGCATTTCATTGAAATCAATACCTGGCGGCGGTGGGCGGCGGTAGCAACGGACAGCGATGGGCGGCGGTTGCAGCGGTGGCCTTCTCTCTCTTCTCCCTTTTCTTTCTCCCTCTTTGTTTTTCTCTTCTGCTTCAGCTACTGTCGAGCGTGGTCTGCCTGATAGATTAAAAGAATCAGCAACCGTCAATAGCGACCACATGCGATCGTTGAATATTTAATGATGTGGAAGTATCAGCGACCGGATGCGGTCGCTGATTGTGAGAGGTCGCAAAAAAATAGGGCGCCAACATTTCCAGCCAATTTTTAGGCGGTAAAATTGAAATAGCGACCACTTAGCGACCGCATTCGGTCGCTAACAAAAACCAGCAACTACATTAAATTGCGGTTGCCACTGGCGGTCGCTAATAATAGTATCTGCGACCGTAGATGCGGTTGCTGAAATTGTTGATTACTGTTAGAGCATTTTCTTGTAGTGGTTGTTATCGAGTCTTTAAAGCTTGTTTCTGTTAGTTGTTTAGTGGTTTGAATTTTAAGGATTATAAGTTATTTATTTTGATTTATTCAGTCACTTACCATGTTAATAGGCTTGTAAAATGTGGGTTGCATATTTTTCTCCAATGAAGTTGAGTAATTCAATAAGATAGCATTCTCCCATTTCTCTTGTATTTACTAAGCAAACATAAAGAGTTCTTAATAATATTGACACCTACAAATTGTTACCGATTACTGATAATATAGACACACACACACACCATGCAAAATTATTAAATATTATTCCCTCCGTTCCTTAATATAGGTCGTTTTAGAGAAAAAATTTTGTTCCTAAATATAAGTCGTTTGAGAATTTCAAATAAGCATTAATTGCTTAGTTTTCAATATTACCCCAAGTAATAAATATAACTTTGGTTCTCTCATTATTTTTTACCTAATAAATAACACTCTCTTTTTTCAATACAAGGGCAATATAGACAATTGATAATATATTTAATGTTTTATAATCATTTTTTTAATACTTGTGTATAACTCTAAAATGACTTATATTAAGGAACGGAGGAAGTAATATATTAATATATCTACTACAGTATATAAAACCACACTTAACTTTGGTCCCTACCATTTTTTTGTACAAGTTTTAGTATCGACTTTCATGCATGTTTGGGTATTGAGTTTTCACACTAATTTACGCATTTAATGCTTATTTCTATATGTATTTAAAACAATAATAAAAATTGTTCACATTCCTACATGTATTTAAAATAATAAATTCAAAACATTATCGGCCGGGAACTTTTCAGATTCCTAGACTCTTGTATCTTTAAAAGAAAAACAAGAATGGCTACACAGAACAATGAAATACTCCTAATATTCTTATCATATTTTTTTTAAAGCACGGATAAGAAAACAAATTAATTAAAAAGTGTATCCAAGAGTAGCCTTTCCTATGAAATTCGAGCTCAAAAAAGGAAAAGTCTTGGCGGACAGGAATAATTGACCGGTTAATTGGACAGTTTTTTTTTTTTTTTTTTTTTTTTTTTGTTAGTGACTTCTAAAAAATGTATAATATTTATTCAAACAAATTTTTTTTAAAAAATATAATATTTTAAATATAATTTGGATACATACATAAATAGGGGTGAAAACGAGTCGAATTTCAGTGAACACTCTAATACTCAGATTTGGCTCGACTCGAAAAAATTGAGTTCGAATTCGACTCAAATTTGATAAGGAATTTCTAAATTTGCGCCAGATTCGACTCGGATCATTACTCGGACCTACTCGGCTCGTAAGTGCTCGACTCGTTTACAAAACGAGTTACTCACGAGCCTTCAAATCGAGTTTCGAATATGAACCATTTCGTTTAATACTGAACCACTACATACTAAATTGATTATTGAACTAATGTTTATATATAAAAGTCTTTTACTTTTATTTATGTAAAGAAATTACAAAGAATGTAATACGAATTGACAATCAATTTACTGATTTATTCAAGTATAAATTTACACAATTTAATACTACACTTTATAATTATAAAAATTGATACAAATATCACATATTTAACTTATTAGTATGGATCAGACCAGTATTTGAATATGATCCATCGAGCAGGTATCGAGTATGGTTCGAGAAAAAATAAAATACTCGAACCCTAATTTGAGCTAATACTAGTATACTCGAATTCGACTCGTGTATCATTAAACATGAAACGAGTATGGATCATATTCGACTCGAGTTAACTTTGAATTCGAGCTTTGGATCATATTTTCGAACCGATCTCGAGTCGAGGATCGAGCTACTCTGCTTAACTAACACCCCTATATATAAATATAGATTTATATAGAAACTGTCCAATTAATCGGTCCATTATTCTTGTCTGTGTAGCATTGCTCGTTCAAAAAAGAGAAAAAATAACAAAAACATCCTCCAGGCTCCAGCTGGAAAAAGTAACAAAAACATTGTTCGTGTTCCAAGTTGCCAACAACAATTAACAAAAGTCATCTGCTAATTAATAGCCGTCGAGTTTGAATGGATCTATATATATATATATGGATCTATAACACTCTCTTAAATAGTACTCTCTTTATTCTTTAATATAGGTCGTTTTAGAGAAATATTTTTGTTCCTTAATATAAGTCGTTTTAAAATTTCAAGTAAGCATTAATTGCTTAGTTTCTAATATTACCCCAAATATTAAATGTAACTTTGGTTCTCTCACTATTTTCTGTTCAATAAATAACAATCTCTTATTTCAATACAAGGGTAATATAGACAATTGATATTATAGTTAATGCTATACAATCATTACCTTAATGCTTGTGCATAACCCTAAAGCGACCTACATTAAAGAACGGAGGGAGTATTCTTTTATTAAAATTACGTCGTTTTAGAGATTCTTTTAAAATACTCTATCTGTTCCTTAATACAAGTCGTTTTCGAGTTGTACACAAGCATTAAGGAAATAATTGTAAAATATTAAATATAATATCAATTGTCTATATGACCCTTTTATTGAAAAAAGATAGGGTTATTTATTGGACATAGAATAGTAAGAAAATCAAAGTTATATTTAATACTTGGGTTAATATTAGAAAAACTAAACAATTAATGTTTACTTGAAATTCTCAAACTACTTATATTGAGGAACAAAAATATTTTTCTAAAACGACTTATATTAAAAAATGGAGAGAGTACAAAATAATATTATAATAGAGTGCTCCCACTTAATTACTTTCCTTTTATTTATAAAAATGTCACTCACAACCCCACTTATTTTTAAAAGAATCTCCAAAACAACGTAATTTTAATAAACAAATGTTATTTAAGAGATAGTACTATTTAAGATGAGTATTTTAGATCCGTTATATATATATATATATATATATATATATATATATATATATATATATATAGCTTACGAGTCCATTTCTTAAGCTCACCCTTATTGAGTTCACCCCGAGCTCACCCTACCTTTTTTTTAATAAAAAAAAATAACTAATAAAAAATGTATAATAATTTTTGGAATTGAAAGTTTTTTTTAAAAAAAATGTCTGTACAACACTGTTTTGTTATATGTATCCAAATCACACCAAAATATTTTTTTTAAAAAAATTTCAATTCCAAAAATTATTATACATTTTTTATTAGTTATTTTTTTTATATAAAAAAAAACGTAAAATAAACTCGAAATGAGCTCAATAAAAATGAACTTAAGATCCTTGCTCTATTGCTTACAACATCCATATGGAGATAAAATCCAAGGCCGACTTGTAAACATGCCAAATGATTATATAGACATTTTGTGTATGTTATCTTAATAATTATATGCATGTACTTGTGAACTAGTTGCCAACACCGTTGAAGTGGCGAAGCCAAAAATTAATTTTAGTCGGTTCAAATTATTAAATTACATTTATAAAATTTTTAATATATATATATATATATATATATATAATATATATATATATATATAAAAGTGGAATCAAATTACTAAATTATATCCACAAAAAATATATTACGGCATATATATATAAAAAAATTCAGTAGAGTCAATTGACCACACACTCATATATGTAGTTTCGTCCCTGACCGCTGAAATTAAATCGAAAATATATAATAATGAGATTTATAAAAAAAATTCATAAAGTTAATTAAAATAAGAATAGATATTACTTTCATATTTATGTACCAAATGTTTGATTACCTTAATATACTTGTCACGAAAATATTATTTACACCAAATAATAAAATATTAAAGCTTGGGTTGATGCGTTGATTAAGTCCCTCTCTTAAGATGATTTGCGCCTCATGTAGGATTATAACTGATGCAAAAGTATGTAACTTCTCTCTAGCCTGCAAAACTGAGGAAGCAGCCCACTTGTAAGTAGAGAAGAAGAATATAAACATAGATGAACATGATTTGTTACCGTCCTACAAATACAAAAAAAAAATAGTATTTAGAACAAACATAAAAATTCTTATTTTTATTAAAATATCCAACAAACAGAAAATTTGTGGTTTGAGTAGAAAACCTTAAAATAAATTAGATAATATAATCGTGAATTGATGAAGGACCTTGAGTTCTTTGGAAACTATGTGAATTCACAAGAAAAACGAGAGAATTAACCTCAAAATAATATTATTGAAGCAAATTCAAAATAATACTCCATTTCAATTATTTTTCAATACCAATGATGCCCTTGCCTGCTACTTTATAGATCAAATAGCCCCAAGCTTAAGTTAAACTATGAGGTTAGAGGTTTAACGTGTGGTTTTGTGTAATTTGGGGCCTTTGGGCTATTCCAGCAACACCCCTCCCCCCCTCCACCCACCCACCCAACTCCCCAATCACCCAACCCACTAAAACTAAAAATGAAATGGATAAATTACATATAGTAGTACATTTTTAAAAATAATTACAAAAATTATACACCTATAAAATAATTACAAAAGTATTACATTTTTTTGTTTTTATTTTCAATTTTAACATAATTAAAGGTCCTTAAATTAATGGATTAATATGTAATGACTGACATGACAATATTAGTGTAATTAGAATTCCTTAATTTAGGGGATTAGTTTTGGTAGGTGCCATTTTCTCTCTCATCTCCTCCTACTGCCATTTTATGTACGCCACTGCAATTCTATTCTTTTATTTTCATATTTAAAGACAAAAGCTGAAGAGTGAAGAGAGAAGATGAAGACACCAGTGAAGAGAGAAGATGAAGACGACATTTTGTCATTTTCTCTCTCATTTTCTTCTATTCTGCCATTTTTTCTTCAAAAGATGAAGACGCCATTCTGTCATTTTTGTATAAAAGATGAAGACGTCATTTCTGCCATTTTTGTATAAAAGATGAAGACGTCATTTCTTCCATTTTATTTTATTCTGCCATTTTTTTCTCTCTCTTTCATTCTTCCAATTGTTCTTCATATTTTTTTATACTCTATTTTTGTAAGTACTTCTATTTTACCTCTCTCTCTTTCTCGAGCACCAGTTTTTAAGGTTTTCTCTTTAATTTCATTCATTTGAGGTTTATGATCTTAATTTTATGTAAAATGTGCGTTTGATTATGAATTTATGATCACTTTTTTTGTTGATTGGTGTTGATTGGTGTTTACATTAGTATAAAAGTTTGGTAACCAAACTTTTATACTAAGGTAACCAAACTTTTATACCAAGGTAACCAAACTGTCATACCAAGGTAACCAATCCACCTCCACACCATCAGTTTTCATAGTGCAGTTGGTAACCAAACTGTCATACCAAGGTAACCAAACCTTCATACCAAGGTAACCTTGGTAAAATGTTTGGTTACCTTGGTATGACAGTTTGGTTACCTTGGTATAAAAGTTTGGTTACCTTAGTATAAAAGTTTGGTTACCTTAGTATAAAAGTTTTGGTTACCTTGATATAAAAGTTTGGTTACCTCAGTATAAAAGTTTGGTAACCAAACTTTTATACTAAGGTAACCAAACTTTTATACCAAGGTAACCAAACTGTCATACCAAGGTAACCAATCCACCTCCACACCATCAGTTTTTTCATAGTGCAGTTGGTAACCAAACCTTCACACCAAGGTAACCAAACCTTCATACCAAGGTAACCTTGGTATAAATGTTTTGTTACCTTGGTATGACAGTTTGGTTACCTTGGTATAAAAGTTTGGTTACCTTAGTATAAAAGTTTTGGTTACCTTGATATAAAAGTTTGGTTACCTCAGTATAAAAGTTTAGTTACCTTGGTAATTACCAAAGTTTGGTTACCTTGGTATAAAAGTTTGGTTACCTTAGTATAAAAGTTTTGGTTATCTTGTTATAAAAGTTTGGTTACCATGACATTACTAACGATCTTCTCCTCTGCAGTATCTTGAGAATTTCTTTTTACTACCAGAAAATGGTTGCTCCCGCCACTACTGCCCAAGCCTCCACCTCCACCATCTCTGTAACCACCACTTGAGCCACCACCGCCATTGTTACCTCCTCCATAGCCATCATAGTCGCCTCTAAAGCTACCATTACCGCCTCCTCCGACGCTGTCACCTCCTCCAAAGCTTCCACCTCCTCTGAAAATTGCTTCCGCCACCTCCTGCAAAGTACAAAATTTGTGCAGTCTTTCCTATAAAATTTGAATATTTGAATTTGAATTTATTTTTGTGGTTAGATCTCAGATATTTGAATTTGAATGATTAGTTATGGCAGATATTTCTCCTTAATTTTAGGTTTCCTTATTAATATGAATTGCGTTATTTTTGTAATTATTTTGTGTATATTTTATTTTTGTAATTACTTTCTAATTGTTGTATATTAGTGTTAAGGACCCAAATGAAATTCCTCTCACTTCAACTTCCACCAGGCCCAAATTCTTCTCAAGGCCGTTGAGTTTAATGACTTTGTCTATAAGTTTTTTTTTTGGATAAATTTATACAAACATCTAATCTACACTCTTTTTATCGAAACACTAGTCCCTTCGTCGTTTTGTTAGCTCCCAAAGATATTGAGTTAGTTTTTTCTCAAACCATTCTTTTTCTCAAATCATTAGCTCCCGGTTCAAGTATTTCGTCGAGCAGCTTCAAGGCATTATCAACACCCCGAATCCAATAAAACATCTATTACTACATTGAGTATATGAGTATTTCTCAACTCTGGGTCGAGATAATTATACGCAAGAAGGGCTTCTTCAACCATTTTGGCTCGGCCAAAGGTTCGAACAAGAAGAGTAGCAGAATTGATAGTAGGAAGAATGTTAAGTTCTTAAGACATGGAAAATAATTCAGAGAGCTTGTTGAGAGAATTGAATTTTACCTTTTCTTTCTTCTAAATAAGTAACGAACTGGGTTGCAAGCTTAATATGGCTTAAAATGTGGAAGAGGGAGAAAGTGGATTTGGTGGAATAGCAGAGCTAATGCGGAGAAATTGGAAGAGGTTGAGGGCGGTGGTATCCAATTGGCGGCTGATTTTGAGGAGGGAGGAGGAGAGAGAGAGAGAGAGGAGGAAGAGATGATGGAGCTGTGAATTGCTGGTAGGAGAAGGAGTTAAAGACTTTAAAAAAATACACAAAACGACGAATGGACTAGCGTTTCGGTAAGAAGAGTGTAGATTAGATGTTTGTATAGATTTATCCTCTTTTTTTTTTGCTACATTTTTGGGTCAGAAGCCTAATCCTATCAAAATATAATTATCTATTGTTGACTAGTGGGCTAAAGCTTCCTTCGATTTCATAGAAAGAATCTCATTTGATTTTAATTTGAGTTAATTTATGAAAATTTAAAAGTCAAATAATAATATAAATTTAGTTTAATTTTAAAATAGTGATATGTATTTTTAGTTGTTTATTGTATTAAATATTACATTAATCAACATTAAATAAAATAACTGCAGATTTAAAATTTGACAATTCAAGTGTGCAAACAAAATAAAATTAGACTTTATATATAAAACGGAGGGAGTATAAATATAGGTCAACATGGGATCTAACCCATGTTACGAGGCCTATTCAATATTAGTAGAACAAGATATCAGATATGCATAATTGCCAGAACTTGAATTTTGATCATATCAGATCAGAACGTTGACATAGGTTTCTCAGGCTGGGTCAGGCCTTAGCTGCTAGGTTGTGGCAAGTTAGGCCTAAAGGCCAGGCCGGGCTAAGCCTAGGCCGATCTTGTCCTTCCGTTTTTATTTCTTTTAATGTTAAATATTAAAAATATAAATTAATAAAATTTATAAAAATTATGTAAAATTTCTGAGATTTATTTTATTTTAACATTCTACTGTACACTAATATAAGTTGGATAATTAGAACAGAAATAAATATATTCTTCCTAAATGAAAGGAAAATGTAATTTAAATGTTACTAGAATATAAAGCAAATTAATTTCTTAAATGCATGTCTACTATGCACAGTTTGTCTTCATAGAAAATATAAGTTGAATACTTAATCTAGTGCGATACATATGACTATAAATAAAATTAACTTACTGTATATTACACTTTTATATTTTGAATATAAAGTTAGTTTCTATTTTATTTTATTTAGTAATGATCAAATAGACATATATTTTGTAAAGTTTAAATACACATATATTTTCTTTATGGTCATTAAACACTTACACAACTATATCTCAAATATTATTTCCAATTAGTTTTCTAATTGCTTCATGGAATTATTCTCTAAATTGCTACAACAAAATACAGAAAAAATAACCAAAATCATAAATTCCCCTAAGAATTTAGCATATCCAAATTAATGTAAAACTTGAGTATTTAAAAGAAACTAACTTATTATTAATATTTAATAGTAAAAGTTAGTTTATTGATGTATTAATTAATGTTAATATTTAACATTAAAAGTAGCAAGAAATATTAATAAAAATTTAATGTTAAATACTAATAATTTCGTATTAAAAGTCCAATAATAATAATAATCTAGAAGGGGTTTGAATATATTATTACAGATTTAAAATTTTATTTTTTGCCTTTTTGAATTTTAGATAATTAATTTGCAGTGTTAGAAATTGATATGCAAGATAGTAAAAAATATTCAATCACAAAATGCACAGAAATTTATCTAGTTTACAACATACATCCCGAGTATGTTGCTACGTCTAATCTCAAACTTGTCTCCAAGACTTGAGATCCTATTACTATCAGTAATAAATACTCCTTCAACAGGCGAAAATTTTTTTTATAAAATTTTATAGACAAACTTCTAACTATTCTATATTGGACATCAAGCTCTCAGCTCCCTTCTCAAGTTTAGTTGTACTTCTTTTGAGTTTAATTTTATTCTATGATCTGGTCTTGAAACAACAGTCTCTCCCTCACCTCTCACAAGTTCATTAGAGATCCAACTCCCAACTCTTGACCTCTCTAAGACTATGGTTTTGGTCGAAGAATTACTTGTCTTTCTTACAAGAAAATAAAATAAACTATAACTCTATCTTTTTTCTTTTTACAAAAGATTTTGATACATATATGCTTCTTAAAACAAGCAGATAGAATTTTAGTACAAATATATACAAGTTTAAATAACTTTTATATTTAAGGCTTCTCAATTAAGCATATATTAATTTATCCTTTAATTGATCAAATAATGCTTCTATGCGAGTAGATATGTAAATTATGCACTGTTATAAAGGTTTAAATAACTTTTATATTTTGTGTAAAAAGTGATTCTTGAATAAGCAAATAAATCAGGTGTAGTTTATTTCAAAAGTGTTTCTGTATAAGCAAATATATAGTTTAATTAATGCAACATTATAAAGAATTATTTATTCTTTATAATAAAGAATGTATTTCTATGGATTTAAACAAATTTAATTTCAGGTTTTATCCGACAAGTATTCTATGAATGAATTTATGTTCAAATACTTGTAATCAATATAATGAATGAATCAGTTAAGCAACAATTATCAAGTATAATAATTAAATTAATTAAAAAAATACTTGATATAATAATTATATTTGTTGAACTCAAAGAATGTATAATGATATTTTATCTATTATGTGAATGATTATAAATAACGCCACTTAGTGCTTTGAGAAATCGTACGGTCCGATTCCCTCACTTAAGAAGAATATCTTCATAGCCTCGGTGTCTAAGGATTGACAAAATTTATAGTTTCACAATTGATATTTATATAAATATTATCGATAGATCACTTAGATTTTCTGTAATACCAAATAAAATAATAAAATATTTATGTGAGCTTTAAAATATCTAATTGAACTTTTCTTATATTTGGGTCAAACTGTAATTAATTTATTTGGACCATAATAAGTAAATATTACATTTATTTGGGCCATTAAAATTAATTGAGTCTAAATTATATATGTGTAATTTTAAATCATAATAAAATTAAGAGTATTAATAAAATATATTAATTAATAAAAAAACCAAAACCTAAGTGTTTCATTATATCTATACGAAACGACTGAAAAAAAAGGGGGAGAACCCAGCCGCCGCAAAATAAAGGGAAGTTGAGAAATTGGATCATACTGGTAAGTTGGTAATTTTTTATTTTGTTTAATTGAATGAAAAGATTTCTTATTCGGCATGACCTTATGAATTGTAAGTACCTAATACTTGTTCCAATATAGAAATCCTGTATCAAAGTAAAAGGATTGAATTGTAGGAATCATTACTATATATATATATATATATATATATATATATATATATATATATATATATATATATATAGCTTTTTCAACGAAAGGTATAAAGATTATATATATATGGTTGGTCAGTGTATATAATTATAATAATAAAATAATAATAATAATAAAATGAGCTATGTTGGGTTAAAGATGATAATATTTTTGTAAAGTTACTTATATTTATTATTATTTTATGTAATTAGCTCGGACGGAAGGAGTTTTAACGAACTATATTTGAGGTTATAATTTTGGGTATTACATTGCTTACTTCAGGTACGGATTTCGTACTTTTTCAGCGATACTCCTTTAAATTTAATTCGTTCGTTTTGTACTCGTTTAGAAATTCGGTATTGCCTCTCAGGATTATTCCTTGTTGTCAAAATTATTGAGATATTTTCGTTTTGGCGTTGATATTAGAATTCGTATTTGTACTCTTTGAACTAGTTAATCGTGTCAATATGTTTTGAAGACTTTATTTGTTTGTACCATTGTTCGTATATTTTCATTCACATTCGGAAGTTATTTTGATCATTGATATATTGTGATAATTAATAATGTTTATATTTGATAATTCGATTTCATTTGAATATGGTCATGTAAGCTTTGTGATTTGAACCCCTTTTGGCTTACATTTTGTAGTTTGATCCTTAGGGTATACTTGAGCTAACCACCTGTGGGGGTACCACAGGCATGTCCTCTTGACACAAGGGCATGACACCTTCCGTGGCGGTGTGATTAGTCCACGGCGTATCCTTTTGTATGCTCTGGGTATGAGCTTTGGCCATTTGATATATTTGTTAAGGATACGTATGGGTCGACCCAGTATTTGATTTGATTCGATTTGTTTGGCAGATTAGGAACGTATGTGTCGTGCGTACTATCCGATTTGATTTGTATACATCATGGTACCGATGTATTTTGTTAACCTTTGGCTATTTGTATTTGATCTCAATATGAAATTGTTACCTTATAACCATTTGATTCAGCCTTATTTTGTTTGGAATTCTTTTGAATATAGTTGTCGGTTCGACAGTGTTAATCATTTGTATCTTGTCTCACCAATTTCGATATATTCATGTTTGGTTAGTAGTTGTAATTGTTCGTTCATTCAGTTCCTTCGGTATATATATATATATATTGTGACGAACGAGAATTTTGTAAATTATTTTAAATATTTATTGAGTTAAATAAATATTTTTTCGATGATTTAATTATTAGATTTAATAATTAATTGATGCAATTGTGATAGATTAATTTAATTATATGTGTTACATTTATTAAATTAATGTAGAGAATTTTTATGATCAAAGTTGTGATTATGTGAGCTTATTGTATTAAAAGAAATATTTAATAAGCTATGTTATTTTAATTAATGTAATAATTAATTAAAAATTTAATAAATTGATATTATTTATTAATGAGATATTTAATTATGTGACTATGTGAATTTATGAGGAATTATCATATTTTATTTATAATAAATTAAATAAGATATTTGAATTGGGTGTGACATGAATTAAACTATATGATAAAATTTTTTTATTAAAATAATGAGCTTTGAACTTAATTGCTAGCCAAACATGGCCTTAGTAGTGGTTTCTAGCAGTTGCCCATGATTGGGCCAACTGACCTCTCGACGCTCAGTTTATTAACTAGTCGACGTCTTCTCCTTCTTCATTTTTTTCCTAAGTCTGATAAAGCACAGAGAGAAAATTTAGAAGTCTGAGAGAAATTTGAGTGTGTGATTAACAGGTTGTTGAGAAAGGATCATCTGATCATTACTTCCATTATTTATAACTCTGGGTAATTCTCTCCAACCCAATTTCAAGTTACGTCTTTTTAGTTTTCATAAAATGGCTTCACAGTTTTTTGTAAATTCTTGTAGATTGGAATATGATATGATTATAAGTTTATATGTGTGTTACGTTGTATCAAATCATGTTTAATTATGTATATGTTGCAAACCATAACATCAGTGTTGTGAAAATATGTCGTACGTATGTTTTTCAAAATAAACAGAGTACGTGATATGGCCATATGGCCATATATGTGATAATTGACGTATGGATTATATATTATCCCTAAAATTTACACCCTTACATTATTGAACATGTCGATACGGAGAGTTCGGAGTTTAAATGAACGGATTCGGTGTTATAACGAATCCGTAGGGAGAATTTTCATATAAAGTTTTCTAAACTTCACGAACATCAAAGTCAGTAATTTTGTTAGGCTTTAAATCTGTTAATAAGTGTTTAAAATTAGTTTTGTCAGTATATAAATGTTGGGTAATGATTATATATAAATTATAGCATATGAGTATGTTTAATTTCGAGTAGAACTTTAAGAAATTGGGAGAAATTGGCAAGTTCTGCGATTTTCGCGAACTGCCATTTCTGTGTCTGGTATGCCGCGCCGCAGCGCCACCGTGCCGTAGCGCCATGTCTCGAGCCACGGTGCCACAGCGCCGCAGCGCCAAGGGCCCGACCACAGCGCCACGGCGCCGCAGCGCGAATCCTTAGTCCAATAGTGGCGCCGCAGCGCCACTCCCCAGAAAACTCAGAAATGAGATTTTTAAAAAATGTTTAAGTCTAACAATGTGTTAGTGAATTATTGTAATGAACATGTAAACATGTTAGAAGAATAATGTGATGATAAGATAGTTGTATAACATGTAAATAACATAATTACATGTGGATTAAATTATTGATTTCATAATTAGATTATTATTCATGAAGTGGTTTTATGTGGCAGTAAATGTGATAAAGTGATTAAGTATAGTCAATAAATCAAGTAGACAAAGAGAATGTGTTTATGTTGATTAGTTAAGTTGTAATTAACTAGTATTGTAAATGTGAATGGTATGTAGGATTTAAATCAAAGAACGTGCTTAGTTAAAGTGTAATCTACGCACGAGACAAGTTTCTCAACTTTACTTTTACATTGAGCAAGTATCCTATCCCTAACTCCATTCTATTGAGCAAGTTTATTTAAACTTAAACGTTACTTTTATGTCGAGCAAGTTTCCCTAACCCTACTTGTCATTATTGTTCAAGTTTATTATTTACCTTGAATAAATTATCCTTGTTATTATTCAAGTTCAAGCATGATATTAAAGATTAATTATCTTTCTAAAGCATGATTCAGTTATACAATAATTATCCTATTGTATACTTTTGAGATTATTATTCTAATCAAATATCAATTATTGTTGAACCTTATTAGACTAGTGAACCTTATTGATTCAACTAGTCCATAGTTGATGAGTGTTCTAAATTTCAGAACCCTTGATGAAGTTATCCAAACCAAACTTCCTTTGGTGCGGACTCGAATGTCAAACTGAGATGAACAACCCTGTATAGGGGATTAATTACGCTTTAGCGTTAAGATATTGTGCACAGTATGTACTAAGGGCTGATCCCCCTAAGTACGAGAAGAAGGTCCATAGTCTTATGACTGTTAAAGGTTTCAAGTATAATCCTTGATAACCTAGGACAAAGTTCAAGGTCTTATGACCCTCAGAATTCATTTGATTCTTGTTATTTATTCTTGATTCAAAAGTTGAGCTTTTATTCAGATGTCTTTGATTATTCGCATGTTATTATACTGTTATTTCATTTTTATACTTGTGGGCATTTGTGCTCACTCTTGCTTAATAATAACATTGCAGTTAAGAATGAAAGAAGCGATGAACCCTCCACTAGTAAAGGCAAGGGCAAAGTTAGCAAGTGATGAAGACTTGATATTTTAATTGATGATGTATTTATGTTTAAGACTTATTTGTTTAGAACTCCGCACAGATATTTTAAGGTTAGAGTAACCTGGGATTTATTTATAATTCAGTTGATGTAACCCTTAAGGAAAGAGATTTTATTATGATTTCTATCTATTGTATGGTTTATTATTATTTATGGGTAGATAGATTGATTATGCTTGTACAGTGAACACCAAATCCCGTGGAATTGAAGTACCCGGATTTGGGGGTGTCACATATATATATTGTTTATATATGTGCATTTTTATATCCGTACTGGGCAATTGGCTCACGCTATGTTCTTTTTTTCGACAGGTAATCAGGGGTGATCAGGATATGTGGGATGAGAGCTACCTTTGATCCAAATGAGTAGATTAGTTTTTGAGACTTATCATTAGACTTAGTTTTGCTAATATTTTGTATATGGATGTTTGGGCCATTTTGGCATTTATTTCTTATTAGTAGAGACTATGGAAGTGTGGAGCTCCTTCTATTTAAATTAGAGTATGTGACAATTAGTGTTCAATTTTATTTGAGATATTTTAAGATTTATTAGTGGTTTGTGTTTATTATGTTTTGTGTTTGACATCCCTTTTCCTTTTCGAAAAGGGGGTGTTACAGAGTTGGTATCAGAGCACTGGGTAGTTATAAGATTTGTATTGCGTTTGATTTTCGTTCTATATAAATTTGGCCTTGATTATTTGTTTTGATCTGTTTGTTCTCGTCTGTTTGATTTTGTATCATAGATGGCTTGTAAGTTTTCGAGAATTGCTGGGAGGCAGGGTAATAACGGTAGGAGGGGTCAGAGGCAGCCCCAGGTTGAGGCTGTTAACCAGGGTGGAAACGATGGGAATCAGGGTAATGCAATAATAACCCCGACTATGGTTGTAGCAATGGTGAATGAGGCAGTTACACGGCCCGTGGCACAGGCTATGCAGGGTATTCCGCAGATGCAAGAAAATCAGCATACAAATGGCATGGGGGATGATGCAGAGATACCATAACATGAGCAGAATGTTCCTCCCGAGGATCAAGTTGGTCAGCAAGTGCAGTCGTTGTATGTGTTATTGGAGAGGTTCATTAAGCAGAAGCCCAAATCTTTTCGTTTTGCTCCGACTCCAATTGATGCGGAGAACTGGATCGCCCACTTGGAGAAGATTTTTGATGTTATTGGGTGTTCAGAAAATCAGAAAGTGAGATTAGCTATTTATAAGCTAGAGGATGATGCTCAGCGATGGTGGATATCGTTGAAGACTACACTGGGAGATGGATTTATGGATGGACTCATATGGAGCGGTTTTTGTGATCTTTTCTATTAGCAATATTTCCCAAACGCTGATAGGGATGCATACATCAGGGAATTTATGTCCATTCGACAAAAGGAGGATGAGACTATTACCGATTTCATAGCAAGGTTTACTAGATTGGCTGGTTTTGCGGGTTCAATAACTGGGACAGCTGCACAACATGCAGAAAAGTTCAAATGCCTTGAAATATGAGTATAGGAGATCGATCATCCACACAATATTTACAAATATATCACAGGTGGCTAATGCAGCTAAGAGTGTGGAAATGGAACACAAGGATTTTAGAACTTCCAAACTAGAAGGGAGTCAAAAGAGAGAGAGAGAGAGAGATGATCAGCAAGGGCAAGGAATGGGGCAGTTTAGCAGGAATCAAAATAAAAGGCAAAATAGTTGGAATGAGCCTCCATCGGGTCAGCGATATAATACTCGAAGGGATTTTGCTTACCCAATACAGCGGGGTGGTCGTGGAGGTCAGCAGCAGGGTCAGTGGCAAGCTGGAGGACAATATCAAAATAGAGGATTTCAACAGAACAGAGGTTTCCAGCAAAATCAGAATCAGGGATCTAGGATTGACAGGTGGGGGCAATTCGAACCTTTTGCCACTTCCACCTGGTCCATGTGCTACTTATGGTGGGTATCATGCTGGTAGGGCGTACTATAGAAAGATAGGGGCTTGTTTCTTATGTGGAAAAATGGGACATAGAGCAAGGGACTGCACAGTTCAGCGTGGTAATAGGGGAGGCGGTAATGCTGGTAATGGCGGTCAGTGCAACATCGGTGGGAGAGTATTTGCATTGACAGCTAATCAGGCAGCCCAGGCACCAGGTACTATTTCAGGCATCCTTGTTGTAGGAAATCGTGAGGTATCGATTTTTTTTGACACTGGATCTACACACTCTATTGTTGCACTTTCATTTATTCGTCATCTTGGAGTGTCTTCTCATATATTATATCCTCATTTATCTATTGCCACTCGATGGGAAATTCTGTGATTATTTCTGAGCAATTTCACGAGTGTCCTTTGAAGTTAGGGAGGAGGGTGTATGTGACAACCTCAAAATAGGTTCATTCCATCCAACTTATTCTGAGTCGCCAAATACATGGTACAGAAAATAACTACAACTTTATTACAACAATTGTCGTGCAAAATACAACAACACATATGCTGTGAGTTTGGATACAAATATATACCAAATGTGACTCATGTCCCAACCGTGGACAGCACCTCACAATGACACCTTACATAAAGGTATAGTCAAAAACTGTTTTAGAAATTAGAATCTTTGGAAAGTGCTCAAGGAAACCTTTGTACATGGGAGGCCATGCTTCTAGGTTGTGATAGATATCATATGGCCACAGAATTATCCTTGGTTGACCTAATATACCCTAAAGAAAAATGAGAAGATTACTATCATATTCTTCCCAATGGTGAGTCTTCTCTTGACTTATCATTATCTCCACTGTCTCTAATTGAGAATTATACTTCAAACAAACACCAAGATTATATAGGTAGTGCTCGTAAATATACTCAGCAAGTGGATGAGCACAATCCTGTCTTATGATGACACAAGGTTGTATGTCATTAGACATCTTATATGATAGTGGCAAAACACCATTCCAACGTTGGGTTCGCTTCACCCTTGATGATTCACCAAATATAACTACTAAATAATGACCACCGTTCTATTCCCCTGTTACCCCCGCTCGACCCAGCTACACTCTTATTACCTGAAAGGAATTGTGAAACAGAAGGATGAGCACAACTAGTCCAGTAAAGAATATCATGACTAAAGATAAATAAGTTATCAATAGCCTTCAACAGAATTAAATCAGAGATTTAGAACATATGGTAGATGATAAAAATTTTAACCATAGTTGCAGCGGAACGAGCAATCCATTAGAAGAGTCAAACAGACTACAAAGTCTATTATCTTCTCCATGTTAAAAATCCACCAACAATGTTTTATTCCTGTAACATCAATCAATAATTCTGGTCCACAATCATATGAATAACTCATAATCATAATTGTAGTTCTAAATTCCTCTTCTCATCCAGGACGAAGATAATTTTTATCACCTATCTTTACCTGAAACATCAAAGATCATGGTTACACCAAATCACATTTCATGTTCATAATCATACTAATAACTTCATCTTTACACTACGGCCAAAGATATTCATTTGTATCACCAGTTGGTCATGTTCATCTCAACACCTGTTTATCTTTGCACTACTGGCCAAAGATATTCAACAACATGTCATCTTTGCACTACGGGTCAAAGATATTCATCAACAATTCATCTTTGTACTACTGGCTAAAGATATTCAACCACAGGTCATCTTTGCACTATGGGCCAAAGATATTCATCACCAATTCATCTTTGCACTACAGGCCAAAGATATTCAACAACAGTTCATATTTGCACTACAGGCCAAATATATTTATCAACAGTTCATATTTGCACTATAAACCAAATATATTAATATCTCAAAGAAATATATAATTATTTCAGAATTTATGTAAACAATAATTATAACCATGTTGATCAATTCACCTTTGCACTTAAGCTAAAGATATTCAATTATAAATTCAATGGTCATGATCATACCAGTCAACAATTCAACTTTGCACTACTGGCCAAAGGAAACCCATAGTCATGATCATACCAAAAATCTACCCATCTTTACACTCAAGTCAAAGAGAAATATCATCATTAGGGTTATAAAAATGTTATATATGATAATAAAATTAATATAATCAACATATAGATTTAATTTCAAGAGTAATATTCATAAATCAACTATAATTTGGTCAGAAAAAGAAACTAATTTTGTCGTGAATAGTAACTCGTGAATAGTAACTCATGAATAGTAACTTGTGAATTGTAACTCATGAATAGTAATTCATGAATAGCAACTCGACATGAAAAAGGTAAAAATTCCACAATAAAATTCATACCAATATTTCGGTATAATGATATTAAAAGAATAATATTTCTTAAGCTTATAAACAATTTATTTTAATTGTTTACACTTTACTAAATAATGCATTTAATCATCCTAAAATGTCAAACTCATAAGATTTCATTATCAATAACCAAAACCCTCATCAAAAATCTGCATATACCTCATATAGGATTCTCAAGCCATAAAATCATATTTTCCAATTTTCTTACTTCACATAACATATTTAATTCATTTACTCATAACTAGTCTATTTTCATGAAAAATACCAAATCAGTTTTAAAAATATTTCTTTTCTGGGATTTAGCAGAATATAGTCCCATATTGAACATATATTTTTCTCAGAATTTTTAAAACTCATTTACTATTTTTCATATGGCCAAAACCGCCGAATATTTAGACATTTATCATAAATTGTACTTTTATCCAAAAATTCTAAAATTTACAGAGTATACTTCTATCATATACATGTACTCCCAATAAATATTTCACCAATTTTGAAGTTAACCACAAGGAGTTATAAGCGGTTACTTTTAAAATAGTCTTTTCCCGTAAAATTCATAACTCTTAATCTATACATCTAAAAATCACCATTTTTGGACACAATCAATAAAACTCATCAAAATATCATTTCAAATTTTTCCAAAATTTTTTGAAGGTCGGAAGAAGTACGAACTAAAAAACATAATAACGCTTAAAATCCCTTACTACCCCTTACCTCAAAAGAGCAGCACTTCTGACTGGATATCGGATATGACGCTGAAGAAAACTTGCACTGATGAATAGCAACTCACTAAGTATCCTAATACTCAAAAAATACACTCGATAATCTAGAGAGAAAAAGAGAGAAAACTTATGAATTCTGGTGTGATTTTCAATTCTAACTTAGCCCTCTATTTATAGGAAAATGTTAGCACGCCGAAGCAGACTTGACCTACTACCTGATGGCTTTACCTGCTACTATTTTACCAACCAAAAATTAGCCATCTTCCCCAGCAACCAAAAGTGGGGCCCACCCATTTTTAGAATTTTCTACCAAAATTATTTATAAACCTAATTTCTGAATCAGTCACCTCTTAAAATTCATAACAAATTATACGTTCATTTTTAACGGTTCAAAATTTGTGGACACATACTTAACTTATATATGTATAACATATCCAATTACAATGATCCAACGGTCGGATTAAATATTATAACTCACACAATAAAGCTGTAAGAACACCGATTTGATCTTTTAATACCTCCAATCCGACAAAATACTGATAAAATACCTCAACATTAATTCCTTCATTTATAACCACATAAATAAATCCATCATTTATATCCACATCAAATAAATATTTCATTATCATATAAATCAATAATTAATTATTCACAAATAATATTACAGAATCACATTTATGACAACCAGGCCGTTCCCAGGAAAGAGGGGGCTTTCCAATAAGGATTTTTCCTTACTGGCGCGCAATTAGATGACCAAACCTCTCCTTAGACAGAACTTTCTAGACATTATCAATAATACTATCTAATAATATTATTTCAAATAATATGAATTATTGATCTGATAATGGGAAATACTGTGCAGTGACAATTATTGAACAACAATAATATAAAATTTTATCGTAGCAATTACTGAATCAATAAAATAAAATATTGAACAGTAATTACTGTAACAATTATTGAGTAGTGCCTTCTTACGTAAGGATCAATAATTCAAAAATACTGTACAATACCGTGTGCTACTGTGCAATAACGCGTATTACTGTATTTTAACCACCGGGTATTCCAACAGTGTTAACGGTAACAACTACGCCATTAATTATAAAAACTTAATTTTGTCGTTATCTTCATCCGACAGTTATTCTGTTATGGGGCCCACAAATGACTGCGCCGTCGTACGGATATTCCCGATAAAAAGAATATATTCCACGACCAAACGAATATTCCTTGACAACAATGAATATTTTATAGCCACTTGCGTATTTTGAAAAAAAAATTTCATATATCACCCTTAACTTTAACTTTTATCAATTTAACCATTTACTGAATCGTAATTATAAGAAAAATTGAATACTTTTATATAAAATTTAGGGTCTTACGGTGTATGTAACTAACTTTCTTCCGATGGTGATGCATGATTTCGATATCATCTTGGGTATGGATTGGCTAAGTAAGCATCGAGCCACTATTGATTGTCAGGCGAGGAAGGTTATTTTTGGAACCTTAGAAGCTCCAGAATTCGAGTTTCAATGTTCCAAGCCGAATGTTGTTGTAAAGTTGATCTCAGCTTTGAAGGCGAGCAAAATGATTGCTTAGGGACGTGATTGTTATTTGGCTTATGTGAAGGATACCTCGAGGGATAAGCTCCAACTTGATGACTATTCAGTTGTTCGAGAATTTCCTGAGGTATTTCATAAGGATTTGCCACCGCCAAGGGAAGTTGAGTTTACTATTGAGCTCATTCCTGGAGTGGAACCTATCTCTAAGGCACCCTATAGAATGACTCCATTAGAGTTACAGGAGTTGAAGGAACAATTACAGGAGTTGTTAGATCGTGGATTCATTAGACCGAGCGTATCGCCATGGGGTGCTCCAATATTGTTTGTGAAGAAGAAGGACGGATCTATGAGATTATGTATAGATTATAGGGAGCTAAATCGGATCACTATCAGGAACAGATATCCATTGCCATGGATAGATGACCTTTTCGATCAGCTCCAAGGGACGAAGTTCTTCTCAAAGATAGATTTGAGGTCGGGGTACCATTAGTTGAGGGTGAGGGAAGAGGACATTCCAAAAATAGCTTTTCGTACTCGGTATGGGCACTATGAGTTTTTGGTGATGTCATTTGGGTTGACTAATGCTCTGACAGTGTTTATGGATATGATGAATCGAGTTTTTAGCGAGTACTTAGACCAATTTGTCATTGTCTTCATTGATGACATTTTGGTGTATTCTAAGTCTAAGGAGGAGCATGAAGAGCATCTTTGTACTGTTTTGGGGGTTCTGCAGAAGAATAAGTTATATACTAAGTTCTCCAAATGCCAGTTTTGGTTAGAACAGGTAGCATTTTTGGGACATATCGTGTCTGCTGAAGGTATTAAGGTGGATTCTGCAAAAGTTGAGGCTATCACTAATTGGCCAAGACCTACCACGGTAACTGAAGTAAGGAGTTTCTTGGGTTTGGCAGGGTACTACAGGCGATTTGTGGAAGGTTTCTCTTTGTTAGCTTTATCATTAACTCAGTTGATGAAGAAGGGCATAAAGTTTGTGTGGAATGAGGAACGTGAGAAAAGTTTTGAGGAGCTTAAGAAGCGGCTTGTCTCGGCTCTAGTGCTTACATTACCGTCGGGGACAGAAGGTTATCAGATTACAGTGATGCTTCCAAGAAGGGATTAAGGTGTGTTATGATGCAACATGGTAAGGTAATTACTTATGCTTCCAGACAACTTAAACCTTATAAGGTAAATTACCCTACCCACGACTTGGAGTTAGCAGCAGTTATTTTTGCCCCTAAGAATTTGGAGGCACTATCTATATGGAGAGACTTGTGACATTTTCATCGACCACAAGAGCCTTAAATATTTTTTTACTCAGAAGGAGCTTAACATGAGGTAGAGGCGTTGGTTAGAGCTTCTTAAGGATTATGATGCCAGGATTCAGTATCACCCCGGTAAGGCTAATGTGGTTGCAGATGCTCTTAGCCGGAAGAGTTCAGGGAGTGTAGCTGCCTTGGTTACACAACCTCAACTATTCTTGGATATGGAACTTGTGGGTTTGGAGCTATATGTAAGAAGTTCTGATTGGTTGTAGCAGGTATGAGGGTGAACCTTCTCTTATTTTACGTATCAAAGAAGCCCAAAAGGAGGATGGCGAGTTGTGGGCTGTAGCACAGAATATGAATGAGGGTAGGCAGCCCGAGTTTTGCATTGATGAGCAAGGTGTGATATGGTTTGGTAAACGGTTATGTGTTCTAGTGAATCCAATGATTCGAGAGGCAGTGTTGACTGAAGCTCATAGTTCGCCATTTTCTATTCATCTGGGGTCTACAAAGATGTATAAGGATTTGAAGGAGAATTTCTGGTGGAGTAGAATGAAAAGGGATGCAGCTGAATTTGTCAGTAAATGTCTTACTTGTCAGCAAGTGAAAATAGAGCATCAGCGACCTGGTGGGTTGTTGCAACAGTTAGAGATTCCTGTGTGGAAATAGGATGACATTTCGATTTACTTTGTGACTGGTTTACCAAGGACTCTTAAAAAGAATGATGCTATTTGGGTGTTAGTGGATCGTTTGACTAAATCGACGCATTTTCTGGCTATTCGTGAGGAATTTTCGGTAAATTAGTTAGTAGATATTTTTTAACGTGGGATTGTTAGCCTTTATGGGACTCCAATTTCTATTGTTTCGGATCGGGATCCGCGGTTTACTTCTCAATTTTGAAAAGGATTTCAACGAGCTTGGGGAACGCGACTCAACTATAGTACAGCTTTTCACCCGCAGACAGATGGACAATCAGAGAGAACTATCCATACGTTAGAAGACATGTTGCGATCTTGTGCTTTAGAATGGATAGGGAACTGGGATGATTATTTAAGTTTGGTGGAGTTCGCATATAATAACAGTTGGCAAGCTAGTATTGGTATGGCTCCTTTTGAAGCCTTGTATAGTAAGAAGTGTCGAGCTCCGACTTGTTGGGATGAGGTTGGAGAAAAGGTAATAGAAGGACCCGATTTGGTTAGGATTACTATGGAGAAGGTAGCAGTGGCTAAAGAAAAATTGAAAGAAGCTAGATCGCGGCAAAAGAGTTATGCTGATATTCATAGGAGGGCTCTTGAATTCACACCTGGTGAACAAATATTTTTGAAAGTTTCTCCATGGAAAGGTGTTCGAAGGTTTGGTTTGAAAGGGAAGCTTAGTCCGCGTTTCATTGGCCCTTTTGAAGTCCTTGAGAGAGTTGGAGAAATGGCATATCGGGTGGCTTTGCCTCTACTATTATCTCATGAGCATAATATCTTTCATGTTTCGCTGTTAAGGAAATATAACTATCATCCGCTTCATGTTGTGCAATACGCGTTACATAAGATTCAAGAAGATCTTGCTTGTGAGGAAGAAGCCGAGGCGATTCTTGATCGTCAAGAACGAATTATGAGGAGGAAGACAATTTCTTTTGTTAAAGTCTTGTGAAAAAACCATTCAGAGTGGGAAGCTACTTGGAAGATGGAGGAGTCTATTCGAGCAGAATATCCACATCTTTTTAAAAATTAGGTACGTTCTATTCTTTTGATTCCGGGGACGGAATCCTTTTAAGGGGAAGGTGATGTAATACCCAATAAAATAATAAAATAATATTTACGTGAGCTTTAAAATATCTAATTGAACTTTTCTTATATTTGGCTCAAACTGTAATTAATTTATTTGGACCATAATAAGTAAATTTACATTCATTTGGGCCATTAAAATTAATTGAGTCTAAATTATATATGTGTAATTTTAAATCATAATAAAATTAAGAGTATTAATAAAATATATTAATTAATAAAAAAACCAAAACCTAAGTGTTTCATTATATCTATACGAAACAACTGAAAAAAAAAAGAAAAGAAAAGGGGAGAACCCAGCCACCACAAAACAAAGGAAAGTTGAGAAATTGGATCATACTGGTAAGTTGCTAATTTTTTATTTTGTTTAATTGAATGAAAAGCTTTCTTATTCGGCATGGCCTTATGAATTGTCAGTACCTAATACTTGTTCCAATATAGAAGTCCTGTATCAAAGTAAAAGGATTGAATTGTAGGAATCATTACTATATATATATATATATATATATATATATATATATATATATATATATATATATATATATATATATATATATAGCTTCTTCAACGGAAGGTATGAAGATTATATATATATATATATGGTTGGTCAGTGTATATAAAATCTATAATAATACTAATAATAATAATAATAATAATAATAATAATAATAATAATAATAAAATGAGTTATGTTGGGTTAAAGATGATAATATTTTTGTAAAGTTACTTATATTTATTATTATTTTATGTAATTAGCTCAGACGGAAGGAGTTTAACGAATTATATTTGAGGTTATAATTTCGGGTATTACATTGCTTATTTCAGGTACGGATTCCGTACTTTTTCAGCGATACTCCTTTAAATTTAATTCGTTCATTTGGCACTCATTTAGAAATTCGGTATTGCCTCTCAGGATTATTCCTTGTTGTCAAAATTATTGAGATAGTTTCGTTTTGGCGTTGATATTAGAATTCGTATTTGTACTCTTTGAACTAGTTAATCGTGTCAATATGTTTTGGAGACTTTATTCGTTTGTACGATTGTTTGTATATTTTCGTTCACATTCGGGAGTTATTTTGATCATTGATATATTGTGATAATTAATAATGTTTGTATTTGATAATTCGATTTCATTTGAATATGGTCATATAAGCATTGTGATTTGAACCACTTTTGGCTTATATTTTGTAGTTTGATCCTTAGGGTATACTTGAGCTAACCACCTGTGAGGGTACCACAGGCATGTCCTCTTGACATAAGGGCATGACACCTTCTGTGGCGGTATGATTAGTCCACGGCGTATCCTTTTGTATGCTCTGGGTATGAGCTTTGGCCATTTGATATATTTGTTAAGGATACGTATGGGTCGATCCATTATTTGATTTGATTCGATTTGTTTGGCGAATTAGGGACATATGTGTCGTGCGTACTATCCGATTTGATTTGTATACATCATGGTACCGATGTATTTTATTAGCTTTTGGCTATTTGTATTTGAGCTCAGTGTGAAATTGTTACCTTATAACCATTTGATTCAGCCTTATTTTATTTGGAATTCTTTTGAATATAGTTGTCGGTTCGACAGTGTTAATCATTTGTATCTTGTCTCACCAATTTCGATATATTAATGTTTGGTTAGTAGTTGTAATTGTTCGTTCATTCAGTTCCTTCTGTACATATATATATTGTTTATATATGTGCATTTTTATATTCGTACTGGACAATTGGCTCATGTTATGTTCTTTTTCCGGCAGGTAATCAGGGGTGATTAGGATATGTGAGATGAGAGCTACCTTTGATCCAAATGAGTGGATTAGTTTTTGAGACTTATCTTTAGACTTGGTTTTCCTAATATTTTGTATATGGATGTTTGAGCCATTTAGGCATTTATTTCTTATTAGTAGAGACTATGTAAGTGTGGAGTTCCTTCTATTTAAATTGGAGTATGTGACAATTAGTGTTCAATTTTATTGGAGATATTTTGAGATTTATTAGAGGTTTGTGTTTATTATGTTTTGTGCGTGACATCCATTTTCCTTTTCGGAAAGGGAGTGCTACATTTTCAATTACTCTCTATTAGAGGAATATCTCGGGGTTGTTTTGAACTTTCAAGTGGATCTACTTTACGATAGTTATATAAATAATATCAATAAAAAATCACTTAGGACTTTGAGAATTCGTACGGTCCAATTCCCTCATTTAAGAGGAATATTTCCGTAGCCTCGGTGTCTAAGTATTAACTTTTTATTTGATAAATAGATAAAATATGTAGGCAAGACTTCCCTATTTATAGATTTTTGCTTTCTTACTCAACCCTACAACTAACTAAAGATTTGTCTAGCTAAACTAGATAAAAATTATCTAGCTACTTGTACAAGTCAATCAAGTAATGTAGTATTTTTCTGTTCATGTTTTTTGTTAATGAAAAAAATAGAACCACCTAAAACGCGCCTAGCATTACAGTTGAAAAAAATTCACTCAAACTTAAGAGGTCACTACGCTACTAGGTATGAGATAGATGTTCCTGCCTATACTTACCATGCATACAACATTTACTTTCCTCGTAACATAATCACACTTTCATTTTAAAAAAAAAAAACTATATGCAATGATTTTACCCTAGACTTCCACTATATCATCAATATTGGCAATGATAATAAAAATAGCATTAAGAAAATGGAAAAAAAACGGCTTTTTAAAAGCTCTTAACTTTGCATCCTTAAGTGGCATCAGCTTAAGGTACAAATTTTTTCTTCACCACCATCATATAAATGGAATCTAATTAGCTACACAACTCTTTCCAGAAGACTTGCCCTAGAAAGTAAGCCCAAAATACAAAAATTGTCAGAAATTAAAAAATATATAATTAGGTTACTCTATATAAACAAAAATACGTCAATTGTTTTAATTAGTGCTTTTTGGTCCACTAACTTAGACAACGTGTAGTGCCATTTTACTTGATAATTTTGTTCGTCTACAAGCAGCTTATTTTAAACGTAATTTATTTAACAGAAACAAACACACTAGACGATTTTTGATGTGATGTCCAAGAGAACTACATATAAATCGTACTAATAATATTCAAAATGTAAAAGTTAATATCTTGTCTCGCATCACCGGAAAAGATTGTTATTCTCCGGCAACTCTGCCGGCATACCTTCCTTTAAAAGGAGCCAATGATGCCATGCATCAGAACCGCAGCTGACAATATCCATGGTAATCAAGAATGCATTATCCCACAATAAAAGAAAAGGGATAATATTTTTTAAAAAGAGATCAGGTCATCGTGCATATATGTTTTGTAAAGGATAGTAATGATATTACTTCGCCCATACATTCAATTTGAAATCATCATATATATATAATAATTAACATTCCCCGCTTTGTGGTTTTTTCTTCCAAATAAGCTCATAAAATGTGCTTTTTTTTCAAGTCACTTCTTGGAGCCTATATATATATAGAGAGAGAGAGAGAGAGAGAGAGAGAATTGAAGTAATGCAATACGTACGTGTACTGTTACCTACATCAATTAGACCACTAAAAGTAGCCTTCAAATAAGTCGAATAAATAGTCACTTGAAAAATGTCATTTTTATAGTGTATATTTTTCATAAAATGATTATAATTAAAAGAGACTCAAAATAATGTACTATTCTCCCCCAAATGACAATTTTTTGTAAGTAATAAATAAAATACAGCAACAACAAAGATTTCGAGCCTCTTCTACATTTATGTTTCGAATTCTAGTTCTGTATCCGACATTTTAATTCAATTCAAATAATATTTTGCCATAACCCGAAAAAAAAGGTGATGGGGTTTAGTTGTGGTAGCGAATTACTAAGACCAATAGATTAAAAACCGGAACTGTTACATTATTTCGGCTATTATGTTTTGTCAGTTATTGTGTTATTTTATTTCTCAATTTTTAGCTAGCTACCTTTAGATATAAACAATTGGAGTGTATTTAGGTTTTGGAGTGTGAGTTCTATTCACACATTATATTGTTGACACGTTGATATAGTGATATCTTCTTACTCTTGTCCGTAATTTTTCTCAATTTGAATTCTCCAATATGATCTTGTGTTCTTGTCTTTAAATTTTTTTTGATTTCTATTTATATTTTACCATATTTTCTTGTTACAATTTATTTAAAGAAAAAATTAAATGATATAACAATGAAATGTTTGCCTAACATAGGGATAATATATAAAACTTCTAAACTCTTTATGTGGAAGCATGCATTATTCTAAATAAAATGATAAAAAAATTCAGATTGTGTATATATATGTTTGTATAGTAATGATATTACTTCTCTAATACATTAAAATTGAATCACAATGCCATACTTTATGCTTTTATTTCTTTTAAGTCACTTCTTGCAACCATTATTTGTAGGATTGAATTAATGCAATATTGGGTGTTGCCCACTCAAAAAGTTATTAAAAGGAGCCTTCAAGTAAGCCAAACGGTTTATATCACAATGTCCACAATTTGACAATGAATGTATTCGCATTTGCATTATTATTATTATTAAAAAATTATGTTAATGCTTCTCGTTCGTGTAACGTAGAAAAGAAAAATGTTTCCTTTAAACCTCCACACTATGGTCCATAATTTTCCAATGCAAATCACAAAATTAGTGTCATGGCATTAAGGTAATTTGGAGGGGATATTGCTTGTATTAGTTTCACCTTAGTGATTCTAATGTTTTTAATAAATTAAAACGTGTAGTATTTAATAAATGGGATTTGACTTTTATGATGATCTTAGAGTCAATGAAGGATCGAATAATGACCTATCTGTACAATTTTCTGAATATATTTATCATTAGAATATAAAAAAGAGTAATCCTATGTGCGTAAATTATACATAAAAAGTTTATGCACAAAGAGTAGAACCCATGAATTGCATGTCAATAAAAATATGTAATACATCTAATAATAGGTCTCATTTTTTATTTTCATATTTATTTGTTATTTTTTTTTCGATTAATACACAATTTTTTGTATATAGTTTATGTTTCGCATCACTCAAAAAAAAAAAGGATCCATTTGTAGTGAAAGAAATTCTTGGTAAATGCTTTTACATCATCTTCAACTAGTAATGAAGATGCAATTCAAATGAAATTACAATTAGTATTTTAATTTGAAAGAATATATGTATATATATGCTTTACTTACTTTATATGCTGTTATTTGAAATAAAATTCTTTTATAGAGAACCATTAAATTAATATTCTCCTTTGTATTCTCAGTTAAGATATTCTATTATATGATTATTCGTACTAAGCGTGTTTGCTAGATCAGTGATTTTTTGTGATCGTAAGTTTTTTTTTTGATACGTCATAAGCGTGGAATATTTCGATTTACGTCGGACTAATCTCCACACCCTGAACAAGACTTCGAAAGTCCGTGACCCCTATGTAAGGGTTTAAACGAATTAAGACAAATCGAGAGTATTGAGTTGCTCAAATTTGGTTCTCAAAATTTATCGAGTATAAAATAAAGTTTGATTGAGGCTCATTTAGCTACTGAGTCGAGCACGATTCCGAATTGAGCCCAAGCAATTTGTACTTTTTGAACGAATATGATCCGAGTATCAATAGAAAATTATAGTTCGAGGAGGTTCGACTAGTTTATCGAACTTTAAAATTTGCTCATATTTGATTCATTTATATTTTGAGTCGAGCTCGAATCAAACTTTTAGTCGAGCGAGTACGAATTGAACCCGAACTGTTTGCTCATTTTACAGCCTTACCCCTATGCTTCTTCGAGTGGGAGTCAAACTTAAAACCTCTGAATTTACGGCTGGACCCAAGTTTTTTTTATATAATTTCTCTTACTTAAATAGAAATACAATCTAATATATACCTAATTAATTTTACCACTCCTGAAAATGTTAAAAGTAAGGGAAAAAACACACAACTAAAACACTTTGATAACACTATCTAATAGTTCCTCCGTTTTAAAATAAAAATTATTATTATTATTAATTTTTTTTAAAATTACTTAAAAATATTTTCAAATTCGAAATTAAACAGAATTACTTTAAACTATCCACGTACAATCTCAAATCATAAAATGAATGCATTTCGTGACATTAGAGGAATTATGGCCGACCAAGGCATCATCAAAGAACAGGTGGCTTTTAAATTTTTTTTTCTTTAAAGTACACAAGTTCCTAACTTTGACATGGGTGGAGGAATATAATTATAGTAGTTTTATTTCTTGCCTTTTACTTTGAACAAAGGTACTGCATTTCCCTCCCACCAAATGATGGCCGACAATAACACATTTGTGGGTTTCTTAGGGTGTTTGAAAATTCCTTTGTGGGACAATTATGTCTATCTTAAGCCTGCAAAAAGGAAAATTGTGTAGATTTTATGTCACCTAAAGTTAGATAATATAGGATTTTAGGTAGGACGAACCTTTTCCAAAGGAGTAATTTTTTATAAGAGGTGCCAACATCTAAAATGTCATTGCTCTCTCTATCCCAACACATGTATAATTATATTAACTAAACTTGGTCAAAAATCAGTGGTATAACTTACCCATTGTAAACGAATCAAGGTGTTCACAAACAAGACTCGGCTTAACTTGGTTTGAGTTCATTATTGAGTCAAGTTAAAATAAATGATTGTGTTTGTTTAATTATGCGAGTTGAGCTCAAATTTTACGATTTTCAATTCTAGTTTGATTAGTCTAAGTTTGATTAGAACTCGACTAAACTCAACTTGTTTAGTATTTAATTAATTAAAATAATAATTACAAACATTATTAATTGCTACCGCTTAAGGTCCAATATCAATTGCTAAATTAAGCTTTCTAGTTTACTATGCCCTTAAAAGTGTGCCTAATTTGAGATATTACACGTATTTGGCTTTTATTGTCAAATAAATAAATAACTAATAAAAAATAAATAACCGTTCTCCATTAAATTCTTTTTGTTTTCTTTCATTTCTTTAGAATTTTTGAAACAAAAATTTATTTGATGGGCACTATTACTAACAAGGCTCTTGTCGTTCTCTGTCACATCTTCTCAGTAAATATAATTTAATTTTCTTAGGAAAAGTGAGAAGTGACAATAAGGTATATATATATATATATATATATATATATATATATATATATATATATATATATATATATACACACACTCTCTCTCTCCCTCTTAACAGATATGATTAATTAAGAAATTATGGTGGTCATGTGCCTAAGAATCTTGACTAGTAATTGTTTGAATGCGTGTGATAAAGTATGAATAATAATGTCATTACCTTAGGTAGAAAGAATAATATAATCTACTCAGAATTAAGATATCTTCCGCTACACATCATTTAATTTCTTTCAAAACACATTCAATAATACAAATATTATATTTAACAATACAAAAATATTTAAAAATAATATTTGTTTAATTTACTACATGTATTTTGAAAAAAATTAGATGTTATGGAGGATCCTAATCCCTCAACGTACTCCTGACCTGTTTTGTATATAAAATGGTATAATACGTAGAGATATAGGTATATTCAATAAAAATTATAAACTAAGTAGATTTTTTCGTCAGGATATATACTTATATTTTTATACAAAATGAGACGTGGTTACTAGACTACCTGAATTTCTGGGTTATGAAATTAATATAATAAACTTTTAAATCAAAGATAATGCGCTAGGCAGTTGGATTGGCACTCATTTAAATGACCTTTTCCATTCAATTTTATATTTGAGGATTAAACTAATTAGGAATAATTAAAATAATATATGCTGTGTAGGAAAGAGTGACAAATTTGAAACCCTAAAAGCCACCAACTAGGTATTGGAGGAAGCAACGCGTGCATGGGATACCTATCAATGATAAATAGTAGTAGTTGATGATAATATTGTCAATGTACTGCTGAGACAGTTGCCTCCCCACTCGTAAGTATCTCCGTTACCATTTGATATTAAATATAATATCAATTGTCTATATTATCCTTATATTAAAAAGAGAATACTATTTATTGGACAAAAATAGAGAGAGAATTAAAGATATTTAATACTTTGGGTAATATTAGAAACTAAGCAATTGATACTTAATTGAAATTCTCAAACGACAAATATTAAGAGAAAAAACACTTCTCTAAAACGACATTTAAAAAGGACGCAGAGAGTATAACATTCTAAAAATTTTATAATGTTTATATTTTATTTTATTTTTCTATTTTACAAAAATTCTCAGTTACCAATATTTTTTGATTGAATAGTCTAATGATGACGACTTAACCCTTAGATCGGGTTTGTTCATACCTACACAACGCTTTCACGATATAAAATGGCTTAGGCTACCGTGGAGCGCCTCGGGTGTAGGAATTAGTGAATAGGACAAAGAGATAAGTAATCAATTTGAGTTTAGCTTTTAAGTGTAAAAAGTATCTAACATCTCTTTATCTCTTTTGATCTCTATTTATAGTCTCACACATTTTACCTATTTGAGGTGTCCCATCAGGTACTAAGATATGGGCATGACAATCCCTGCCGACGGCGTCCCATCACATAACTTTCACACATCTTGAGATACAGCTATATGGAATTCCTCGGATTGGACAGACTCTCCAAGTTTCCCAAACACGCTTCACTCGAGCTATTTAGTAGATCAGACCAAATGATTTTTGGGTCAGGATAACAAAATGTGGGACGTTGGGCCTCTCAGGCTATATCCTAATATTGTCCCTGTGACAAACGAGATTTTTGTAATTTAATTTAAATATTTATTGAATTAAATAAATATTTTTTAATGATTTAATTATTGGGTTAAATAATTAATTGATGAATTTGTGGTAGATTAATTTAATTATATGTGTTACATTGATTAAATTAATGTGGAGAATTTATTATTCAAAAGTATGTATTTAATTGAGCTTATTTGATTAAATAAATTATTTAATAAGCATAATGTTATTCTAATTAATTTAATATTTAATTAGAGATTTAATAACTCGACATAATTAATAAACGAGAATTTAATTATGTGACTATGTGATTTAATATGGAATTATTCTATTTTATTTAATTGAATTAAATAATATATATTTGATTAATTACTTAAATGGGTGTGACATTATTAAACTATATAATAAGAATTTAATTAAATTAAGTGAAAAATGTATTCAACGTTCTAGCCAAACATGGCCTTATGAATGTGGGACCAGTTAATTGCGTAGTGGCATTAACTGACACCCATGTTGTGCCAGTACGCGCATTATATCAGTCTTGTGCCCTCTACGCTTTTATTTTCCTAAAACCTAACTTAGAGAAATACAGATAGAGTTAGAGAGAAAATTGGGAGAAAGTGTGAATTGAACAAGAAAAAAAAAAGAATTTCAGCATCTTTGAATCGTATACGCAAACTAGCAGGGTAATCTCTTCAACCCAAACTTATATTTACGTACTTAGGAACTTTTAATGAAAATTGGCTTTTAGCTTTCTGTAATTGGAATTTTCATGAATAATTGTTGAAAAGTTGTTATAAATTGTTATATGCATGAATAATCTAATATATGATGTTTATAAACGATTTTGGGGTGAATTAATCCATGTACTTTGGTTTAAACAGAGGGTTTTTAAGTTTATAGTAATAATATATAATTTTGAAGTCGAAATCTGAGTTTTGATTGATGATTTGTTAGAATAATAGATGTTTATGTTGTTTAATAGATATAATCTGTTATATATGGGTTGGAAACGATTTTTGGTATGAATTAATTCATGAAACCATGTTTTACAAAAGATATTTGAATTTTGTTATAAAAGTACAAAGAGGCTGATTTTAGAATCAAAATTTGTGTTCAATCCATGTTGAAATCTGTATATTGACGATTGAGTATGTTAATACGTTTAAATACGAAAACAACGCATGTTATACGAACTGATTTGGTCAAGAAACGAGTCCGTGGTGTGATGATTCGCTAAGAATGTCTAAAATGAGTTTTCTAGTAAGAACAGTGAAATTATGTGATTTGATTCGAGTAATTGCATGATTTAAGGTTTTAAAAACATGTTAGTAACATTGTATGATATTTCTATGAAGCTTATACTTCATAGAAATCACAGTATATAGTTTAATTTGTATTTAATTGGAATTATTTGGGCTACAAACTGTCAAACTCACGAACTGCAGAAGCCAAGTCTTTGTGACCCCGCCTGTAAGACCCCGAATTTTATGAAATAAAAGTATTCAATTTTTCTTATAATTACAATTCAGTAAATGGTTAAAATGATAAAAAGTTAAAGTTATGGGTGAAATATGAAATTTTTTCAAAATAAACAAGTGGTTATAAAATATTCATTGTTGTCGGGGAATATTCGTTTGGTCGTGGAATATTCTTTCTGTCGGGGAATATTCGTACGACGGCGCAACCATTTGTGGGCCCCATAACAAAATAACTGTCGGATGAAGAAAACGACAAATTTGAGTTTTTTTAAATAACGACGTAATTATTACCGTTAACACTGTTGGAATACCCGGTGGTTAAAATACAGTAATACGCGTAGTTGCATAGTAGCACACGGTATTGCACAGTATTTTTTTCAATTATTGATTCTTACGTGAGAAGGCACTACTGAATAATTGTCACAGTAATTACTGTTCAATATTTTATGTTATTGATTCAATAATTGCTGCGTTGATATTTTATATTATTGTTGTTTCAATAATTGTTGCTGCACATCATCTCCATTATCAGATCAATAATTCATATTATTTGAATAATATTATTAGATAGCATTATTGGCAATGTCTAGAAAGTTCTGTCTAAGGAGAGGTTTGGTTATCTAATTGTGCGCCAGTAAGGAGAAATTCTTATTGGAAAGCCCCCTCTTTCCTGGGAACGGCCTGGTTGTCATAAATGTGATTCTGTAATATTATTTGTGAATAATTAATTATTGATTCATATGATAAGGAAATATTTATTTTATGTGGATATAAATGAGGGATATATTTTTGTGGTTAAAAATGAAGGAGTTAATGTTGAGCTGTTTTATCTGTATTTTTGTCGAAACGGAGGTATTAAAAATCAAATTAGGGTTTTTGAGATATTTTGCGAGGGTTATAATTTTTAATCCGACCGTTGGATCGTGGTAATTTTTGGATATGTTATACATATATAAGTTGAGTATATGTCCACAAATTTTGAACCGTTAAAAATGAATGTATGATTTGTTATGAATTTTACGAGATGATTGGTTTAGAAATGGTTGAATTTTCGGAGTTAATCATTTTGGTGGAAAATTCTAAAATTGGTGGGCCCCACTCTTTGTTGGTGAAGAAATGTGCTGAGATTTTTATTCAAATGTGGTGGGTGGGAATAGTAGCAGGTAAAGCCATCAGTGTAAGACCCCGAATTTTATGAAATAAAAGTATTCAATTTTTCTTATAATTACTATTCAGTAAATGGTTAAATTGATAAAGGTTAAAGTTAAGGGTGATATATGATTTTTTTTCAAAATACACAAGTAGTTATAAAATAATCATTGTTGTCGGGGAATATTCGTTTGGTCATGGAATATTCTTTCTGTCGGGGAATATTCGTACGACGGCGCAGCTATTTGTGGTCCCCATAACGAATAACTGTCGGGTGAAGAAAATGACAAATTTGAGTTTTTACAAATAACGACGTAGTTGTTACTGTTAACACTGTTGGAATACCCGGTGGTTAAAATACAGTAATACGCGTTATTGCTCAGTAGCACACGGTATTGCATAGTATTTTTGAAATTATTGAGTCTTACGTAAGAAGGCACTACTCAATAATTGTTACAGTAATTACTGTTCAATATTTTATTTTATTGATTCAATAATTACTACGTTGAAATTTTATATTATTGTTGTTCAATAATTGTTGCTGCACAGTATTTTTCATTATCAGATCAATAATTCATATTATTTGAATAGTATTATTAGATAGCATTATTGGCAATGTCTAGAAAGTTCTGTCTAAGGAGAGGTTTGGTCATCTAATTGCGCGCTAGTAAGGAGAAATCCTTATTGGAAAGCCCCCTCTTTCCTGGGAACGGCCTGGTTGTCATAAATGTGATTCTGTAATATTATTTGTGAATAATTAATTATTGATTCATATGATAAGAAAATATTTATTTTATGGAGATATAAATGAGGGATATATTTTTGTGGTTAAAAAATGAAGGAGTTAATGTTGAGGTTTTTATCAGTATTTTTGTTGGAATGGAGGTATTAAAAATTAGGGTTTTTGAGATATTTTGCGAGGGTTATAATTTTTAATCCGACCGTTGGATCGTGGTAATTTTTGGATATGTTATACATATATAAGTTGAGTATATGTCCACAAATTTGAACCGTTAAAAATGAACGTATGATTTATTATGAATTTTACAAGATGACTGGTTCAGAAATTGTTGAATTTTCGGAGTTTATCATTTTGGTGGAAAATTCTAGAATTGGTGGGCCGCACTTGTGGTTGGTGAAGAAATGTGCTGAATTATATTTCAAATGTGGTGGGTGAGAATAGTAGCAGGTAAAGCCATCAGGTTGCAGGTCAAACCTACCAAAATTTTCCTATAAATAGAGGGCTAAGTTAGAATTGAAAATCACACCAAAAACATAAGCTTTCTCTCTTTCTCTCTCTATATTATGAAGCATATTTTGTGAGTATTTAGATACTTTGAGAGTTGCTCTTCAGTGCAAGTTTCCTTCGACTTTGCATACCGATCAGAAGTACTGCTCTTTTGAGGTAAGGGATAGTAAGGGATAGTAAGGGATATTAAGGGATTTTAAGGGTTGTTATGATTTTCAGTTTCGTAATTTTTCTGATCTTCAAAAATTCTGGAAAAATTTGAAATGATATTTTGATGAGTTTTCTTGATTGTATCCAAAAATGGTGATTTTTGGATGTATAGATTGAGAGTTATGAATTTTATGAGAAAAGACTATTTTAAAAGTAACAGCTTATAATTCCTTGTGGTTAACTCCAAAATTGATGAAATTTTTATTGGGAGTACATGTATATGATAGAAGTATACTCTGTGAATTTCAGAATTTTTGGACAAAAGTACAATTTTTGATAAATGTCTAAATATTCGGCTATTTTGGCCATATGAAAAATAGTAAATGACTTTTAAAAATTCTGAGAAAAATATATGTTCACTATGGGACTATATTATGCTAAATCCCAGAAAAGAAATATTTTTGGAACTGATTTGGTATTTTTCATGAAAATGGTCTAGTTATGAGTAAATGAATTAAATATGTTTTGTGAAGAAAGAAAATTAGAAAATAGGATTTTATGGCTTGAGAATCCTATATGAGGTATATGCAGATTTTTGATGAGGGTTTTGGTTATTGATGATGAAATTGTAAGAGTTGACATTTTATGTTGATTAAATGCATTAATTAGTAAAGTGTAAACAATTAAAATAAATTGTTTATAAATTTAAGTAATGTTATTCTTTCAATATCATTATACCGAAATATTGGTATGAATTTTATTGTAGAATTTCTATCTTTTGTGTCGGGGTTACTATTCATGAGTTACGAATATTACTCTTGAGATTAAAACTATATGTTGATCATATTATTTTTATCATCATATATAACATTTTTATAACCCTGATGTTGAAATTCTCTTTCACTGGAGTGTAAAGATGGGTAGATTATTGGTATGATCATGACTAGGGTTCTCTTTGGCATGTAGTGCAAAGTTGAATTGTGACTGGTATGATCATGACCATTGAATTTATAATTGAATATCTTAAGCTTAAGTGCAAAGGTGAATTGATCAACATGGTTATAATTATTGTTTATATAAATTCTGAAATGATTATATATTTCTTTGAGATATGAATATATTTGGCCTGTAGTGCAAATATGAATTGTTGATGAATATCTTTGGCCTGTAGTGCAAAGATGAACTGTTGTAAAATATCTTTGGCCTGTAGTGCAAAGATGAACTGTTGTTGAATATCTTTGGCCCGTAGTGCAAAGATGGTTTGTTGATGAATATCTTTGGCCCGTAGTGCAAAGATGGATTTGTTAGTATGATTATAAACAGGAATTGTGATTTGGTATAACCATGATCTTTGATGTTTCAGGTAAAGACAGGTGATGAAAATATTCTTCGTCCTGGGTGCGAAGAAAAATTTATAGTCACAATTATGATTATGAGTTATTCATATGATTGTGGAAAGGAACTGTTGAGTGATGTTACATGGATAAAACATTGTTGGTGGATTTTTAACATGGAGAAGATAATAGACTTTCTAGTCTATTTGACTCTTCTAATGGATTGCTCGTTCCGCTGCAACTATGGTTGAAATTTTTATCATTTACCATATGTTCTAAATCTCTGATTTATTATTGATGAAGGCTATTGATAATTGAATTATCTTTAGTCATGATATTCTTTACTGAGCTAGTTGTGCTCACCCTTTTGCTTCACAATTCCTTTCAGGTAATAAGAGTGTAGCTGGGTCGAGCGGGGGTAACAAGGGAATAGAACGGTGGTCATCATTTAGTAGTTATATTTGGTGAAGAAAATAGGGTGAGGCGAACCCAACGTTGGAAGGGTGTTTTGCCACTATAATACAAGATGTCTAACGACATACAACCTTGTGTCATCATAAGACATGATTGTGCACATCCGCTTGCCGAGTATATCTACAAGCACTACCTATATAATCTTGGTGTTTGTTTGAAGTAAAATTCTCAGTTAGATACAGTGGAGATAATGATAAGTCAAGAGAAGACTCACCATTGGGAAGAATATGCTAGTAATTTTCTCGTTTTTCTTTGGGGTCTATTGGGTCAACCAAGGATAATTCTGTGGCCATATGATATCTATCATAACCTAGACGCATGGCCTCCCATGTACGAAGGTTTCCTTGAGCACTTCCCAAAGATTCTAATTTCTAAAACAGTTTTTGACTATACCTTTATGTAAGGTGTCATTGTGAGGTGATGTCCACGGTTGGAACATGAGTCACATTTGGTATATATTTGTATCCAAACTCACAGCATATGTGTTGTTGTATTTTGCACGACAATTGTTGTAATAAAGTTATAGTTGTTTTCTGTACCATGTATTTGGCGACTCAGAATAGGTTGGATGGAATGGATCTATTTTGGGGTCGTTACAATCAGGTTGCAGGTTAAGTCCGCTTCGGCGTGCTAACATTTTTCTATAAATAGAGGGCTAAGTTAGAATTAAAAATCACACCAGAAACATAAGTTTTCTCTCTTTCTCTCTCTATATTATGAAGCATATTTTGTGAGTTATTAGATACTTTGAGAGTTGCTATTCAGTGCAAGGTTCCTTCGACTTTACATTCCGGTCAGAAATACTGCTCTTTTGAAGTAAGGGATAGTAAGGGATAGTAAGAGATTTTAAGGGTTGTTATATTTTCCAGTTTCGTAATTTTTCTGACCTTCAAAAAATTCTGGAAAAATTTAAAATGATATTTTGATGAGTTTTATTGATTGTGTCCGAAAATAGTGATTTTTCGATGTATAGATTAAGAGTTATGAATTTTACGGGAAAAGACTATTTTAAAAGTAACCGCTTATAACTCCTTGTGGTTAACTCCAAAATTGATGAAATTTTTATTAGAAGTATATCTATATAATATTAGTGTACTCTGTGAATTTCAGAATTTTTGGATAAAAATATAATTTATGATAAATGTCTAAATATTCGGCGATTTTGGCCATATGAAAAATAGTAACTGAGTTTTAAAAATTTTGAGAAAAATATATGTTCAATATGGGACTATATTCTGCTAAATTCCAGAAAAGAAATATTTTTAGAACTGATTTGGTATTTTTCATGAAAATAGACTAGTTATGAGTAAATGAATTAAATATGTTATGTGAAGTAAGAAAATTAAAAAATAGGATTTTATGGCTTGAGAATCCTATATGAGGTATATGTAGATTTTTGATGAGGGTTTTGGTTATTGATGATGAAATCTTAAGAGTTAACATTTTATGATGATTAAATGCATTATTTAGTAAAGTGTAAACAATTAAAATAAATTGTTTATAAATTTAAGAAATGTTATTCTTTCAATATCATTATACCGAAAATATTGGTATGAATTTTATTGTGAAATTTCTACCTTTTTGTGTCGGGATTACTATTCATGAGCTACTATTCACGAGTTACTATTCACGACAAAATTGGTTTCTTTTTCTAACCAAATTATAGTTAAGTTATGAATATTACTCTTGAGATTAAAACTATGTATTGATTATATTATTTTTATTATCATATATAACATTTTTATAATTCTGATGTTGAAATTCCCTTTCACTGGAGTGTAAAGATGGGTAGATTATTGGTATGATCATAACTAGGGTTCTCTTTGTCCTGTAGTGCAAAGTTGAATTGTGACTGGTATGATCATGACCATTGAATTTATAATTGAATATCTTAAGCTTAAGTGCAAAGGTGAATTGATCAACATGGTTATAATTATTGTTTATATAAATTCTGAAATGATTATATATTTCTTTGAGATATGAATATATTTGGCCTGTAGTGCAAATATGAATTGTTGATGAATATCTTTGGCCCGTAGTGCAAAGATGAACTGTTGTTGAATATCTTTGGCCTGTAGTTCAAAGATGGTCTGTTGATGAATATCTTTGGCCTGTAGTGCAAAGATGAACTGTTGTTGAATATCTTTGGCCGTAGTGCAAAGATGGATTTATTAGTATGATTATGAACAGGAACTGTGATTTGGTATAACCATGATCTTTGATGTTTCAGGTAAAGACAGGTGATGAAAATATTATTCGTCGTGGGTGCGAAGAAAAATTTAGAATCATAATTATGATTATTAGTTATTTATATGATTGTGGACCAGAACTGTTGATTGAGGTTACAGGGATAAAACATTGTTGGTGGATTTTTAACATGAAGAAGATAATAGACTTTATAGTCTATTTGACTCTTCTAATGGATTGCTCGTTCCGCTACAACTATGGTTGAGAATTTTTATCATCTACCATATATTCTAAATCTCTGATTTATTACTGATGAAGGCTATTGATAATTTAATTATCTTTAGACATGATATTCTTTACTGGGCTAGTTGTGCTCACCCTTTTGCTTCACAATTCCTTTTCAGGTAATAAGAGTGTAGCTGGGTCGAGCGGGGGTAACAAGGGAATAGAATGGTGGTCATCATTTAGTAGTTATATTTGGTGAAGAAAATAGGGTGAGACGAACCCAACGTTGGAAGGGTGTTTTGCCACTATCATACAAGATGTCTAATGACATACAACCTCGTGTCATCATAAGACAGGATTGTGCTCATCCACTTGCTGAGTATATTTACGTGCACTACTTATATAATCTTGGTGTTTGTTTGAAGTATAATTTTCAATTAGAGACAGTGGAGATAATGATATGTCAAGAGAAGACTCACCATTAGGAAGAATATGATAGTAACCTTCTCGTTTTTCTTGGGGTATATTGGGTCAACCAAGGATAATTCGGTGGCCATATGATATCTATCACAACCTAGAAGCATGGTCTCCCATGTACGAAGGTTTCCTTGAGCACTTCCCAAAGATTCTAATTTCTAAAACAGTTTTTGACTATACCTTTATATAAGGTGTCATTGTGAGGTGCTGTCCACGGTTGGGACATAAATCACATTTGGTATATATTTGTATCCAAACTCACAACATATGTGTTGTTGTATTTTGCACGACAATTGTTGTAATAAAGTTATAGTTGTTTTCTGTATCATGTATTTGGCGACTCAGAATAGGTTGGATGGAATGGACCTATTTTGGGGTCGTTACACCGCCCTGGCGGGCGTTGCCAGGCATTTTACCCCCGCCTTAGCGTGCACCCCGCCACCAGTGGGCATTTCTTCAGCCAAAAGCCCAGCCCCGGTGAGGGGTGGCAAAGTCAAACAGTTTCAATTTTTGTTTTGTGCAGTCCATTGCATGTTAGTTTAACCTAGTCTAATGGACATGTAATAAGATGTATTATCAGATTGTTAACTTATATATGATGAAATTGCATGGTAATTTGATAAGTTGCATAAGGGCTAGCGTGAAACAAATAAGATGAAATAATGATGCTCAAAATTAAGACGTGATGACTTAATTGATAAGTGTTTTAAACAATAAGATGACATATTGTTGACATGTTTAAGATGATTTGAAATCCCATATTGATATATTATGTGTGTACATAGATATTGTATCATAGAGTATGATTTTGATAGTTTGAGTGTTATACTCGTATGATACGCATATTATGAATTCATACTCATGTTATGTGGTTAGTTAATAAGTTAACACTTTGAACCAAGTTGTAAGTTGAACTTAAATGAAAGGTTCAACAGTTGAACATAGAAGTTATGAAAATAATTGACATCATATACATAATGTAATGTGTAGGACGTTGAGGAATTCAATTGTAACTATAGTTGTAGCTCGCTCACAAGGCAAGTTCCTAAACCTTACCTCTTTACATTGAGCAAGTTTCCTTACTCAAAACTTTACTTTTATGGAATAAGTTTCTTTAAATTCTAAACTTTTCGATTGAGCATGTCCTAGACTCATATTCTTTGACGAGTAAGTTCTTGTTATTAACTGTTCAAGTTCAACATTTCATATTAGATGTTATCATTCTTTTAAAGCATGATTCTTGTTATACAATACTTATTCGATTGTATACCTCTTGAGTTTTATTATTCAAATTGAATATCAATTATTATTAAACCGTGTAAGACTAACGAACCCTTATTGATTCGACTAATCCATAGTTGATGAACATTCTAAATTTCAGAACCATTTTGAGCTTATCCAAACCAAACTTCCTTTGGTGCGGACTCTAATGTCAAACTGAGATGAACAACCCTATTATAGGGGATTAATTATGCTTTAGCGTGAAGATATTGTGCATAGTATGGTACTAAGAGCTGATCCCCCTACGTACGAGAAGAAAAGTCCATAGTCTTATGATTGTTAAAAGTTTCAAGTATAAACACTTGACAACCTAGGACATAGTTCAAGGTCTTATGACTCTCAAAAGTTCTTTTGATTCTTGTTATTCATCCTTGATTCAAAAGTCGAGTTCTTATTTCAGAAGTCTTTGATTCATTCGCATGTTATTATTTTATTGTTATATTATTATACTTATGGGAAATCGTACTCACTCTAGCAAAATAATAACATTGCAGTTAAGAACGAAAGGTCCGACGAGCCTTCTACTAGCAAAGACAAGGGCAAAGTAAACAAGTGATGAAGACTTGTTGTTTAATTGATATATTTACGTTTCAGACTTATATTAATGTTGTGTAAGACTTAATATTTGTTTATGCTTTCACATTTAAGATTTAAGGTTAGTATGACCTGGGATTGATGTATTACTTTCAGATGTTGTAACCCCATAAGGGAAAAATTTATTTCTATCTATTTTATGGTTTTTATTTATTATGAGTAGATAGACATATGATGTTGTACAGTGAACACCGAATCCCGTGGGAATTGAAGTACCCGAATTTGGGGGTGTCACAGTCCCCACTTCCTTATTCTACTTTAGTATGATAGGGGAGTATAAAAATCTCAATGGTAAAATTGTTCAATCCAATTATCGAGCTGATCGGATGTTGCTAAGTCAAAGGCATAATATGAACGCCACAACGAAATATTGTTGGATGCAGAAAACGACATAAATAACCTTTTTAATATAAAAATTTTCAACGGTACAATCACTTTTAACTGTTTAAATACCCAATGATAAAAATACAGTAGCACGCAATATTCTACAGTGGCACACGACATTCCACAGTATCACACGACATTGCACAATACTTTATATTATTGATTCAATAATTATTATATTAACAACTAGATAGTATTTCCTATTATTGAACTCAATAATTGCCACAGTAGCAAATGCATAATGTAAGACCCCGAATTTTATGAAATAAAAGTATTCAATTTTTCTTATAATTACAATTCAGTAAATGGTTAAATTGATAAAAAGTTAAAGTTATGGGTGAAATATGAAAATTTTTCAAAATAAACAAGTGGTTATAAAATATTCATTGTTGTCGGGGAATATTCGTTTGGTCATGGAATATTCTTTCTGTCGGGGAATATTCGTACGACGGCGCAACCATTTGTGGGCCCCATAACAAAATAACTGTCGGATGAAGAAAACGACAAATTTGAGTTTTTATAAATAACGACGTAATTATTACCGTTAACACTGTTGGAATACCCGGTGGTTAAAATACAGTAATACGCGTAGTTGCACAGTAGCACACGGTATTGCACAGTATTTTTTTCAATTATTAATTCTTACGTGAGAAGGCACTACTGAATAATTGTCACAGTAATTACTGTTCAATATTTTATGTTATTGATTCAATAATTGCTGCGTTGATATTTTATATTATTGTTGTTTCAATAATTGTTGCTGCACATCATCTCCATTATCAGATCAATAATTCATATTATTTGAATAATATTATTAGATAGCATTATTGGCAATGTCTAGAAAGTTCTGTCTAAGGAGAGGTTTGGTTATCTAATTGTGCGCCAGTAAGGAGAAATTCTTATTGGAAAGCCCCCTCTTTCCTGGGAACGGCCTGGTTGTCATAAATGTGATTCTGTAATATTATTTATGAATAATTAATTATTGATTCATATGATAAGGAAATATTTATTTTATGTGGATATAAATGAGGGATATATTTTTGTGGTTAAAAATGAAGGAGTTAATGTTGAGCTGTTTTATCTGTATTTTTGTCGGAACGGAGGTATTGAAAATCAAATTAGGGTTTTTGAGATATTTTGCGAGGGTTATAATTTTTAATCCGACCGTTGGATCGTGGTAATTTTTGGATATGTTATACATATATAAGTTGAGTATATGTCCACAAAGTTTGAACCGTTAAAAATGAATGTATGATTTGTTATGAATTTTACGAGATGACTGGTTCAGAAATGGTTGAATTTTCGGAGTTAATCATTTTAGTGGAAAATTCTAAAATTGGTGGGCCCCACTCTTGGTTGGTGAAGAAATGTGCTGAGATTTTTATTCAAATGTGGTGGGTGGGAATAGTAGCAGGTAAAGCCATCAGGTTGCAGGTTAAGTCTGCTTCGGCGTGCTAACATTTTTCTATAAATAGAGGGCTAAGTTAGAATTGAAAATCACACCAGAAACATAAGTTTTCTCTCTTTCTCTCTCTATATTATGAAGCATATTTTGTGAGTTATTAGATACTTTGAGAGTTGCTATTCAGTGCAAGGTTTCTTCAACTTTACATTCCGGTCAGAAATACTGCTCTTTTGAGGTAAGAGATAGTAAGGGATTTTAAGGGTTGTTATGTTTTTCAGTTTCGTAATTTTTTTGACCTTCAAAAATTCTGGAAAAATTTGAAATGATAATTTGATGAGTTTTCTTGATTGTGTCCAAAAATGGCGATTTTTGGATGTATATATTAAGAGTTATGAATTTTACGGGAAAAGACTATTTTAAAAGTAACCGCTTATAATTCCTTGTGGTTAACTCTAAAATTGATAAAATTTTTATTTGATGTATATCTATATAATATCAGTGTACTCTGTGAATTTCAGAATTTTTGGATAAACGTACAATTCATGATAAATGTCTAAATATTCGGCGGTTTTGGCCATATGAAAAATAGTAAATGTGTTTTAAAAATTCTGAGAAAAATATATGTTCAATATGGGACTATATTCTGCTAAATTCCAGAAAAGAAATATTTTTGGAACTGATTTGGTATTTTTCATGAAAATGAATTTGTTATGAGTAAATGAATTAAATATGTTATGTGAAGTAAGAAAATTAGAAAAGAGGATTTTATGGCTTGAGAATCCTATATGAGGTATATGCAGATTTTTGATGAGGGTTTTGGTTATTGGTAATGAAATTTTATGAGTTTTACATTTTAGGATGATTAAATGCATTATTTAGTAAAGTGTAAACAATTAAAATAAATTGTTTATAAATTTAAGAAATATTATTCTTTCAATATCATTATACCGAAATATTGGTATAAATTTTATTGTGGAATTTCTACCTTTTTGTGTCGAGTTTACTATTCACGAGTTACTATTCACGAGTTACTATTTATAAGTTACTATTATATATGACATTTTTTATAACCCTGATGTTGAATTTCTCTTTCACTTGAGTGTAAAGATGGGTAAATTATTGTTATGATCGTGACTGAGGAATATCTTTGGCCAGTAGTGCAAAGATGAATTGTTGACTGGTATGATCATGACCATTGATTTATAATTGAATATCTTTAGCTTAAGTGTAAATGTGAATTGATCAACATGGTTATAATTATTGTTTATATAATTCTGAATTGATTATATATTTTTTTGAGATATTAATATATTTGGTCTGTTGTGCAAATATGAACTGTTGAGGAATATCTTTGGCATATAGTGCAAAGATGAATTGTTGATGAATATCTTTGGCCCGTAGTGCAAAGATGACCTGTTGATGAATATCTTTGGCCTGTAGTACAAAGATAGTCTATTGACGAATATCTTTGGCCCGTATTGCAAAGATGAATTTATCAGTATGATTACGAACAGGAAATGTGATTTGGTATAACCATGATCTTTGATGTTTCAAGTAAAGACAAGTGATAAAAATATCCTTCGTCCTGGGTGCGAAGAAAAATTTAGAATCACAATTATGATCATGAATTATTCATATAATTTTGGAAAGGAACTGTTGAGTGATGTTACATGGATAAAATATTGTTGGTGAATTTTTAACATGGAGAAGATAATAAACTTTATAGTCTATTTAACTCTTCTAATGGATTGCTCGTTCCGCTGCAACTATGATTGAAATTTTTATCATCTACCATATGTTCTAAATCTCTGATTTATTACTGATGAAGACTATTGATAATTTATTTATCTTTAGTCATGATATTCTTTACTGGGCTAGTTGTGCTCACCCTTCTGCTCACAATTCCTTTCAGGTAATAAGAGTGTAGCTGGGTCGAGCGGGGGTAACAGGGGAATAGAACGGTGGTCATCATTTAGGAGTTATATTTGGTGAATCATCTTGGGTGAAGCGAACCCAACGTTGGAAGGGTGTTTTGCCACTATCATACAAGATGTCTAACGACATACAACCTCGTGTCATCATAAAACAGGGTTGTGCTCATCCACTTGCTGAGTATCTTTACGAGCACTACCTATATAATCTTGGTGTTTGTTTGAAGTATAATTTTCAATTAGAGACAGTGGAGATAATGATATGTCAAGAGAAGACTCACCATTGGGAAGAATATGATAGTAAACTTCTCGTTTTTCTTTGGGGTCTATTGGGTCAACCAAGGATAATTCTGTAGCCATATGATATCTATCACAACCTAGAAGCATGGCTTCCCATGTACGAAGATTTTCTTGAGTACTTCTCAAAGATTCTAATTTCTAAAACACTTTTTGACTATACCTTTATGTAAGGTGTCATTGTGAGGTGCTGTCCACGGTTGGGACATGAGTCACATTTGGTATATATTTGTATCCAAACTCACATCATATGTGTTGTTGTATTTTGTACGATATTTGTTGTAATAAAATTGTAGTTATTTTCTGTACCATGTATTTGGCGACTCAGAATAGGTTGGATGGAATGGACCTATTTTGGGGTTGTTACACATAATATTTTATGTTATTATATCAATAATTGACACGTCATAGTAACTTATATTATTTGATATGATATTTGATATACACATTAATTATACATTTTAATATTACCGTATTTATTATTTTGTATGCTTATTTTATTTAATTAATATATTTTATTTGATTTTATAGGATTTATCTTATTTATCTTAGGGAGAAAATAAAAGATCACTATTCAACTTATAAAGATAACATGGGAATCTTGGAGAATTATCATGAAGAAGTTGAAGTCAATTTGGAGATTTAGAGATAAAGAGTAAAAAGAGAATAAGTTCAATGTATCTAAATTAGGGCACAAAATTATTTTTCATGTAAATAAGTCTATTGTTTTAGAGAGAGAGGGAGTATTTTTGTATTAGTTTATGTGACGCCCCCAAAATAGGTCTACACAACCCATTCTAAGTCGCCAAATATATGGTACAGAATTTAAATACAAACTTTATTTATACAATCATTAACTGTCGTGTAAAATACGATAAAACGTAAGCTGTGAGTTTTAATACGAATATTGTCTCGTAGACAATATCCAAACTCAAACAAAGTCCTCAATACAATTATTTTCACACTATTTTATAGAATAGTGAGGACTACTATAGCAACCATCTTGGACCGTCACTCCATTTCCCAACTAGTCCCAACTATATTCTCATTTCCTGAAGAGAATAATGAAAGAAAAGGGTGAGCTTAACTAGTCCCAGTAAATAATATTATGACTAAGATAATGTAGAATAAATTATCCTTAGTTCTCAATATAGAAAAATCTGATAGAATACAATAGACAACAAGTTTAGATCAACATCAACAGCGGAATAAGCAATCCATTAGAAGAGTCAAGTAGAGCATGATGTCTACTATCTTCTATGATTTAAAAGTTCATCATCAATATTTTATCTCTGTAACACAACTCAATAAATAATCTACATCACCGAATTATCAATGCACTACAGGCCAATGATATTCGTTAGTATCATATCCATGAATTATCCATGAACTACGAGTTAAGGATTTTCGTTATTATCACCAGTGGTCATGATCATGCCAAACAACTGTTCATCAATGCACTACAGGCCAATAAGGACTTTAACCACATCATTTGTCTGTAACATTACAGGTCATGATTATACCGATACATAATTTCTAGTCATAATCATACTAATCAACAGTACATCTATGCACTACGGTACAAAGATGACTTTCACCACAATATAAGCATGAGGATGATGACAATGATATAAGAAATCAATCAAGTGAGATCAAGAATAAATATTAAAGATTTATAATTCAATTTATCCAGAGTTTAAGAATGTCCAAATTGTGAACATGATAATTAATTGTGGAGTAAAATTCAAGAATGATGTTCATGTATCAAAAATAATTTGGACTGAAAAGAAACTAATTTTTTTATCGTCAATAGTACCCCGGATGAATAGTACTCGAGTCAATAGTACTCCGTGAATAGTACTTTATGAATAGTACCCCGTGAATAGTACCCCGTGAATAGTACCTCAGCATAAAAAGATTAAAATTTAACAAGAATGTTCAAAAAAATATTTTTGTGAAACGATACTAGATGAAACGCAAATTTCAAGGATATTCTAATAATTTCAAGGAGTATAGAAGCAATACTTATCAAAATAATTGTAGATTTAGAAATATGAAACGAAATAATATTACTTACATACTACAGAGTATGAAAGAAAATTTTATTTCTTACGAATATTGAATGAAAATAATATCCCTTACGAATATTGAACGAAAATAATATTCCTTACGAATATTGAACGAAGATATTATCCCTTAGGAATATTGAACGAAAATAATATATTACTTACGAATATTGAACAAAAATAATATTCCATACGAATACGAAAGGTAATATCTCTTATGAATATGAAATAAATAATACCCTTTACCTTATTAGGAGAGTAATTTTGAATGATATAACGGAGATATTCTTGAAGAAAACTTGTACTATTTGCTACACTCAAAGTATCCTTAAACTCAAAAAAAATACGTTCAATATTATAGAAGAAGAATTCTCTGATTCTGGTGTGATTTTTATTTATAAACTAAGTATCATATTTATAGGAGAATGCAGGATACTATTTAAGAAAATAATCACGGACTGCACATGAAAAAAATCACGGGCACAGCCGGCGAATTCGCGTAATTTTTTTGATTTTTACTATTTATTATTGTGCAATAAAATATTCTAATAAAACAAAAACTTTATATAAAATATAATATATTATATTTATAATCTAATAAAATGAATAACTTTATATATAATATAAAAAGTATTTTGTTTTATATAAAAAAAAATTCTATTTTATTACTATTATAATAATAATAAAACAAAAACTGAGAGAACTTTCTATAGGCAATTTTGAAAAAATGAGTAAGCGGGGGTCCATGTAATAAGTTAAACTTACAACAAATACTTCATGAAAAACCTCTCTATTTATCACAAATCACTTGATTTCAATAACCATATTTTTAATCTTTTAACAATTATTCATCATTAATACTATAACTCACAATATTGACAACCAGATCATTCTCAGGAAAGAGGGGGCTTTCCGATAAGGATTTCTCCTTCTTGGCGCGCAATTAAATAACATAACTCCTTTTCTCGACAGAATTTTCTAGACATTATCAATAATGTAAATAATAATATGAATAATTGTGTCGTCTCATTTATTGATTTAATAATATAAAATATTGTGCAGATGATACCGTGACAATAATTGAATCAATAATATGAGATACTATGCAACAAATACTGTGGCAATAATTGAATAAAACTGAGTGATTTCTTAAGTAAGCATCAATAATTAAAGATACTGTACAATATCGTGTGCTACTGTACAACCACGCGTATTATTGTACTTTTATTACCTGGTATTTTAATAGTTAACGGTACAAGTTTTGCTGTTATTTTTATAAAAAGGTTATTTCTGTCACTTTTTAAATCCGACAGTAATTTCATTGTGGGGTCCACTAATGATTGTGCTGTCATACGAATATTCCCTGATAAAACGAATATTTCCCGACCAAACGAATATTTTATGGCAACTTGCTTACTTTATAAAATTTGCACATATCACCCATAACTATATCAAATCACACTTTATTATTCAAAATAACATTTACAAAAAAATAAATTTTTATTCACAAAAAGTTAGGGTCTTACAGTTTAGGATAGGATTAGGAGTAAGAATAAATTACTTCTTCAGTGTACGTTCGTTGGATGATCGTTAATTAAAGGGAGTTTTCTTATTTATTTTTAATCTTTTTCTCTTCTTTATTTGAGTTAGTTTATTTATTTTCATGTCTAGTTAATTTTTTATATCTAGAATGAAGATGCAATTAAATAATTATTCATATTAATATTTTTCATCTCTTCTATTATTTATATTTTTATGTTTAATTGATTTCACCTTCATGTGTTGTTACTGAAATACCTTCGTTTTATAGTTCTTATGTGATTTTAAATTAATAAAGAGGTTTTGATAGATTATTGTTAAGATATGAGTTTTTCATAATCCATGATTACTCGAAAAAGTTTTGACGAGTTATAGTTAATCCTTAAATTTTTATAGTGTATGTTTGCTCACGTTAATTGTAAAAAGTACTATATTAAAGGGAAGAGATATCAAAATTATAATTAAATTATAAAAATAGAAGAGATTGAATTACTTATTATGTTTATTGTTTAATTGATTCAGATTCCTAGATTACTTCCTTGTTATAAGTTAATTTAATTATAGTTAATCAATTCTCAATCTTTAATTCTAATTCGCCTAAAATAGATATTAAGGATACATTAAAATTAATCTAGTCTCTGTGGTTCGACCTGTACTTGCCATTTCTTCAATTTGACACTATGCACTTGCAGTTATATATTTTTAATTAACATATCAAGTTTTTTGTGACGCCCCCCAAAATAGGTATACAACACCCATTCTGAGTCGCCAAATACATGGTACAGAAAATAAACTACAACTTCAATAATACAATTGTCGTGCAAAATACGACAACACATCTTGTGAGTTTAAATACAAATATTATCTTCTGGACAATATCCACACTCAAATAAATTCTCATTACAATTATTCAAATACTATTTTACAGAAATAGTGAGGACTGCTAAAACATCTTTCTAGAACCATCACTCCATACCCCGACTAGATCATGCTATGTTCTCACCTCCTGAGAAGAAAAATAGAACAAAAAGGAAAAGGGTGAGCTCAACTAGCCCAGTAAAGAATATTATGACTAAGATAATATACAACAAATTATCATTAGTCTTCAACAGGAAAAAATCTGATAGAATATAATCGACAACAAGTTTTAGATCAATAACTGCAGCGGAAACAGCAAACCATTAGAAAAGTAAAGTAGAGAAAGAATTCTACTATCTTCTAAGATTTAAAAGTCCATCATCAATATTTTATCCCTGTAACATCGATTAATAATCATCTTTATCTAAATATTCATTTTTGCACTACAGGCCAAAGATATTCATTTGTATCACCTGTCAGTCATGTTCATCTCAACACCTGTTCATCTTTGCATCAAGTAATCATACATCTTTGCACTACAGGCCAAAGATATTCAGTAATATCATCATTTAGGACCGAGGATGATGAAAAATATCTTAAAGAAAGTGAATCCAGTGAGACAGAATGACAAATAGTAGGGATTCGTATAACAGTTTATCCAAGATCAATAATACTTCATAATAATCAATTGTGAAGCAGAATTCAAAAATAAAGATCAAAACATGGATACAATCAAAGATAGTAACCATAATAGACATCTTGAACAAAAAGGGAAAATTTTATTTTTCGGTGAATAGTGCCGTATTCGTGAATAGTACCGTATACGTGAATAGTGCCGTATACGTGAATAGTAACCCCAACACAAAAAGTTTCAAATTTAATAAAAACTCATATCAATATTTCAGCATAATGATATTGAAGAAAATAATATCATTAAGAAGAAAATAATATCCCTTACCTCAAGATATCAGTACTTATGGTCGGAATACCGGTATAAGGCTGAAAGAAACTTGCTCTGATGAATAGAAACTCTCAAAGTATCTAAATGCTCACAAAATACACTCAATAATCTAGAGGGAGAAAGAGAGAAAACTTGTTTCTGGTGTGATTTTTAATTCTAACTTAGCCCTCTATTTATAGGACAATTTTAGTAGGCTTGACCTGCAACCTGATGGCTTTACCTGCTACTATTTCCACCCACCACATTTGAAATATAATTCAGCACATTTCTTCACCAACCACAAGTGGGGCCCACCAATTCTAGAATTTTCCATTAAAATGATAAACTCCGAAAATTCAACAATTTCTGAACCAGTCATCTCGTAAAATTCATAATAAATCATACGTTCATTTTTAACGGTTCAAAATTTATGGACATATACTCAACTTATATATGTATAACATATCCAAAAATTACCACGATCCAACGATCGGATTAAAAATTATAACACCCGCAATATTTCTCGAAAATCCTGATTTGATTTTTAATACCTCCATTCCGATAAAAATACTGATAAAACACCTCAACATTAACTCCTTCATTTTTAACCACAAAAATATATCCCTCATTTATATCCACATAAAATAAATATTTCCTTATCATATGAATCAATAATTAATTATTCACAAATAATATTACAGAATCACATTTATGACAACCAGGCCGTTCCCAGGAAAGAGGGGGCTTTCCAATAAAGATTTCTCCTTACTGGCGCGCAATTAGATGACCAAACCTCTCCTTAGACAGAACTTTCTAGACATTACCAATAATGTTATCTAATAATATTATTCAAATAATATGAATTATTGATCTGATAATGGAAAATACTGTGCAGCAACAATTATTGAAACAACAATAATATAAAATATCAACGCAGTAATTATTGAATCAATAAAATAAATTATTGAACAATAACTACTATAACAATTATTGAGTAGTGCCTTCTTACGTAAGAATAAATAATTGGTGCAATACCGTGTGCTACTGTATTTTAACCACCGGGTATTCCAACAATATTAACGGTAATAACTATGCCGTTATTTATAAATAAATTATACTTGTCGTTTTCTTCATCCAATCGCTTTCCGTTATGGGGCCCACACAAGGCTGCGCCGTCGTACGAATATTCTCCGACAGCAAGAATATTCCACGACCAAACGAATATTCCCCGACAAAATGAATATTTTATAACCACTTGCTTATTTTGCAAAATTTGCACATTTCACCCATAACCAAAGTATTATATCAAATTAACCCCTTATTATTCACAATAATATTTAGAGAAAATTTGATTTTATTCATTAATAAGTTGGGGTCTTACAACCTCCCCTCCTTATGAAATTTCGTCCTCGAAATTGACGTACGTACTTGATGTTTCAAAAAGATGAGGATACCTCGCTTTCATTTCTGATTCTAACTCCCAGGTCATTTCTTCAATAGCATGGTTTCTCTACAAAACCTTAACTTGTGGTATAACCTTCGTGCGTAGGACATGCTCTTTCCTATCCAAGATCTTAACAGGTACCTCCTCGTACGTTAAATCTTCAGCTATCTCGTCTGGTTCTAACTCAATAATGTGGTTCGGGTCTTTAACATATTTACGAAGCATAGATATGTGAAAAACATTATGAACACGAGACATGCTTGGAGGTAATGCGAGTCTATATGCCACATTTCCTATTCGCTCAAGAATCTCAAATGGACCAACAAATCTTGGATTGAGCTTTCCTCTCTTCCCAAATATTATAACTCCCTTCCATGGTGCAACACGTAACAATACATGATCCCCAATATTAAATTTCACGTCCTTCCGATGAAGATCCGCATAACTCTTTTGTCGATCCTGTGCCGTTTGTATATGTTGTCGACTCGTTTGGATCTTCTCTGTAGTAATGCGTACCAACTCTGGTCCCAACAATGTTGCTTCACCCACCTCGTCCCAGCATACTGGAGAACGACATTTTTTTCCATACAATGCCTGATAACTGTTGTTGTAGGAGAATTCCACCAATGGTAGGTACTTATCCCAACTCCCTTTGAGATCTAGGACACAAAGTCTTAATAGATCTTCAAGAGTTTGAATAGTCCTCTCTGATTGTCCGTCCGTTTGAGGATGGTATGCTGAACTGAATCGTAAATCCGTGCCCATAGCTTTCTTCAAGCTAACCCAAAATCGTGAAGTGAATCTTGGGTCACGATCCGAAACTATGGATACTGGTATGCCATGCAATCTCACAATCTCGTTCACGTACATACTAGCAAGACGTTCAAGGGAATAAGTCTCACGTATCGGCAAGAAATGAGCGGACTTGGTTAATCTATCAACAATAACCCAAATCGCATCTATGCCTTGAGAAACCTTGGGAAGACCCGTAACAAAATCCATAGTAATGTGTTCCCACTTCAATTTTGGAATCTCAAGTGGTTGCAATGGACCCTTTGGTAATTGATGCTCCGCTTTTACACGTTGACAAGTTAAACATCTCGAGATAAACTCCGCGATCTCTCTTTTCATATTGCTCCACCAAAATGTATGTCGAAGATCGTGATACATTTTGGTACTCCCAGGATGGATTGCAAACGGTGTGTTGTGTGCCTCCATCATTATTCTATGCTTCAAGTCAAAATCGTTAGGAACACAAAGTCTGGAGTTGACTCGAAGTATTCCTTCTTCATCGATTCTTGCTTCTGGAATAGCACCTTCTTGCACTTTCTTCTTCATATGCATCAGCTCCATGTCCGTAGCTTGAGCAGCTTTAACTTTATCGATTAAAGTCGGTTCTACTCGTATATTTGATATCATCATATGGGTACTTGGAGCCTTCATCTCTATCTCCATCCTTTGTAAGTCATACAAAATGGGCCTTTGCATTAACAACATTGCACTCGTACCCGCGTATGATCTTCTACTCAATGCGTCAGCTACTACGTTCGCTTTTCCAGGATGATATTGGATGGTATGATCGTAATCTTTCAATAGCTCGAGCCAACGTCGCTGCCGCATGTTGAGTTCCTTTTGGGTGAAGAAATATTTGAGGCTTTTATGATCTGTATAGATCTCCACTTTCTCCCCATACAGGTAGTGTCTCCAGATCTTCAACGCAAAAACGACTGCTGCCAACTCCAAATCATGAGTAGGATAATTCCTCTCATATTCTTTGAGTTGTCGTGAGGCATAGGCTATGACTTTTCCATGTTGCATGAGAACACATCCTAACCCTTTGCCTGAAGCATCGCAGTAGATAACAAATCCATTCGAACCAGATGGTATTGTCAGAACAGGTGCCGAAATGAGTCTCCTCTTGAGTTCTTGGAAACTCTTCTCGCATTCCTCACTCCATATGAATTTTGTATCTTTCTGAGTCAGCTGAGTTAACGGAGTAGCGATTCGAGAAAATCCTTTCACAAATCTCCGATAATAACCAGCTAAGCCCAGAAAGCTACGTATTTCGATTACCGACTTAGATTGCTCTCAATTGTGACTCATATCCCAATCTTGGATAGTACGTCACAATGACACCTATCAGTTTACTACCGCACGAATATGGCGTCCCCTACGAAAAGTTTGGCTTCAGTGCATTTCGCAAAGGAAGTCACCAGATATAGGCTCGGGTACAAACTTCTACAGTTAGGTTTTTAACTCCCGAAGTTCAATAGGAGCCATTCGATATGAGATTTTAGAAGTGGGTTTTGTATCAGATTCAAAGATGATACAAAATTCAATATCACGCTCTGGAGGTAGGCCAAGAAATTCTTCAGGAAATACGTCAGGGATTTACTAACAATAGAAATATCATTCAAATCTGACGTATTTTTGTTCAAGTCCATAACATAGCTAAGAAAGCTTGACATCTGTTTTTTAATAAACGAATGACTTTACGGCTTGATATGAAAGAGTTTGACTTCAATGGTTTGGTTGCTTGAATTCGAATAACAGGTTGCTTAGGAATATGAAAACTAACAACCTTATGAAAACAATCAATTTTGGCATGATGAGTAGTTAACCAATCAATTCCTAAAATCACATCAAAAGCAAGTACCTTTAAAGAGATAAGGTCAACAGGTAATGTGATTGTGCCAACTTGGATTAAGCAAAATTTATAAACTGTAGATGTAATGAAAGTTTCTCCTAACGGAGTCTCTACAGATAGGTCAAAGTCTAATTTCTCCGGAGTCAAGTTTAAACGTTGAGCACAAGCAGGAGAAATAAAAGAATGGGTAGAACCGGTATCTAGTAAATTATAAACTTCGCAAGAATTCAAGATTAGCTTATCCGTGATCACCTCGTTCGGGTTTCTCGCATTTTGGCCAGTCACGACAAACGCCCTTCCAGGAACCGCTGATGTGACGCCCCCACAATAGGTATACAACACCCATTCTGAGTCGCCAAATACATGGTACAGAAAATAAACTACAACTTCAATAATACAATTGTCGTGCAAAATACGACAACACATACTGTGAGTTTAAATACAAATATTGTCTTCTAGACAATATCCACACTCAAATAAGTCCTTGTTACAATTATTCAAACACTATTTTACAGAAATAGTGAGGACTGCTAAAACATCTTTCTAGAACCATCACTCCGTACCCCGACTAGTTCCTGCTATGTTCTCACCTCCTGAGAAGAAAAATGGAACAAAAAGGAAAAGGGTGAGCTCAACTAGCCCAGTAAAGAATATTATGACTAAGATAATATACAAACAAATCATCGTTAGTCTTCAACAGGGAAAAATATGATAGAATATAATCGACAACAAGTTTTAGATCAACAACTGCAGCGGAAATAGCAAACCATTAGAAGAGTCAAGTAGAGAAAGAATTCTACTATCTTCTAAGATTTAAAAGTCCATCATCAATATTTTATCCCTGTAACATCAATTAATAATCATCTTTATCCAAATATTCATCTTTGCACTACAGGCCAAAGATATTCATTTGTATCACCTGTCGGTCATGTTCACCTCAACACCTGTTCATCTTTGCACTACAGGCCAAAGATATTCATCAAGTAATCATACATCTTTGCACTACAGGCCAAAGATATTTAGTAATATCATCATTTAGGACTGAGGATGATGAAAAATATCTTAAAGAGAACGAATCCAGTGAGACAGAAGGACAAATAGTAGGGATTCGTATAACAGTTTATCCAAGATCAATAATACTTCATAATAATAAATTGTGAAGCAGAATTCAAAAATAAAGATCAAAACATGGATACAATCAAAGATAGTAACCATAATAGACATCTTGGACAAAAAGGGAAAATTTTATTTTTCGATGAATAGTGCCGTATTCGTGAATAGTACCGTATACGTGAATAGTGCCGTATACGTAAATAGTAACCCCGACACAAAAAGTTCCAAATTTGATAAAAACTCATATCAATATTTCAGCATAATGATATTGAAGAAAATAATATCATTAAGAAGAAAATAATATCCCTTACCTCAAGATATCAGTACTTATGGTCGGAATACCGGTATAAGGCTGAAAGAAACTTGCTCTGATGAATAGAAACTCTCAAAGTATCTAAATGCTCACAAAATACACTCAATAATCTAGAGGGAGAAAGAGAGAAAACTTGTTTCTGGTGTGATTTTTAATTCTAACTTAGCCCTCTATTTATAGGACAATTTTAGTAGGCTTGACCTGCAACCTGATGGCTTTACCTGCTACTATTTCCACCCACCACATTTGAAATATAATTCAGCACATTTCTTCACCAACCACAAGTGGGGCCCACCAATTCTAGAATTTTCCATTAAAATGATAAACTCCGAAAATTCAACAATTTCTGAACCAGTCATCTTGTAAAATTCATAATAAATCATACGTTCATTTTTAACGGTTCAAAATTTGTGGGCATATACTCAACTTATATATGTATAACATATCCAAAAATTACCACGATCCAACGGTCGGATTAAAAATTATAACCCCCGCAAAATATCTCAAAAACCTTGATTTTTAATACCTCCATTCTGACAAAAATACGGATAAAAATCTCAACATTAACTCCTTCATTTTTAACCACAAAAATATATTCCTCATTTATATCCACATAAAATAAATATTTTCTTATCATATGAATCAATAATTAATTATTCACAAATAATATTACAGAATCACATTTATGACAACCAGGCCGTTCCCAGGAAAGAGGGGGCTTTCCAATAAGGATTTTTCCTTACTGGCGCGCAATTAGATGACCAAACCTCTCCTTAGACAGAACTTTCTAGACATTGCCAATAATGTTATCTAATAATATTATTCAAATAATATGAATTATTGATCTGATAATGGAAAATACTGTGCAGCAACAATTATTGAAACAACAATAATATAAAATATCAACGCAGCAATTATTGAATCAATAAAATAAAATATTGAATAATAACTACTGTAACAATTATTGAGTAGTGCCTTCTTACGTAAGAATCAATAATTGGTGCAATACCGTGTGCTACTGTATTTTAACCACCGGGTATTCCAACAGTATTAACGGTAACAACTACGCCGTTATTTATAAACAACTTATACTTGTCATTTTCTTCATCCAATCGCTTTCCGTTATGGGGCCCACACAAGGCTGCGCTGTCGTACGAATATTCCCGACAGCAAGAATATTCCACGACCAAACGAATATTCCCCGACAAAATGAATATTTTATAACCACTTGCTTATTTTGTAAAATTTGCACATTTCACCCATAACCAAAGTATTATATCAAATTAACCCCTTATTATTCAGAATAATATTTAAAGAAAATTTGATTTTATTCATTAATAAGTTGGGGTCTTACAACCTCCCCTCCTTATGAAATTTCGTCCTCGAAATTGACGTACGTACCTGATGTTTCAAAAAGGTGAGGATACCTCGCTTTCATTTCTGATTCCAACTCCCAGGTCATTTCTTCAATAGCATGGTTTCTCCACAAAACCTTAACTTGTGGTATAACCTTCGTGCGTAGGACATGCTCTTTCCTATCCAAGATCTTAACAGGTACCTCCTCGTACGTTAAATCTTCAGCTATCTCGTCTGGTTCTAACTCAATAATGTGGTTCGGGTCTTTAACATATTTACGAAGCATAGATATGTGAAAAACATTATGAACACGAGACATGCTTGGAGGTAATGCGAGTCTATATGCCACATTTCCTATTCGCTCAAGAATCTCAAATGGACCAACAAATCTTGGATTGAGCTTTCCTCTCTTCCCAAATCTTGTAACTCCCTTCCATGGTGCAACACGTAACAATACATGATCCCCAATATTAAATTCCACGTCCTTCCGATGAAGATCCGCATAACTCTTTTGTCGATCCTGTGCCGTTTGTATACGTTGTCGAATCGTTTGGATCTTCTCTGTAGTAATGCGTACCAATTCTGGTCCCAACAATGTTGCTTCACCCACCTCGTCCCAGCATACTGGAGAACGACATTTTCTTCCATACAACGCCTCAAATGGAGCCATACCTATGCTCGCCTGATAACTGTTGTTGTAGGAGAATTCCACCAATGGTAGGTACTTATCCCAACTCCCTTTGAGATCTAAGACACAAAGTCTTAATAGATCTTCAAGAGTTTGAATAGTCCTCTCTGATTGTCCGTCCGTTTGAGGATGGTATGCTGAACTGAATCGTAAATCCGTGCCCATAGCTTTCTGCAAGCTAACCCAAAATCGTGAAGTGAATCTTAGGTCACGATCCGAAACTATGGATACTGGCATGCCATGCAATCTCACAATCTCGTTCACATACATACGAGCAAGACGTTCAAGGGAATAAGTCTCACGTATCGGTAAGAAATGAGCGGACTTGGTTAATCTATCAACAATAACCCAAATCGCATCTATACCTTGAGAAACCTTGGGAAGATCCGTAACAAAATCCATAGTAATGTGTTCCCACTTCCATTTCGGAATCTCAAGTGGTTGCAATGGACCCTTTGGTACTTGATGCTCCGCTTTTACACGTTGACAAGTTAAACATCTCGAGATAAACTCCGCGATCTCTCTTTTCATATTGCTCCACCAAAATGTATGTCGAAGATCGTGATACATTTTGGTACTCCCAGGATGGATTGCAAACGGTGTGTTGTGTGCCTCCATCATTATTCTATGCTTCAAGTCAAAATCGTTAGGAACACAAAGTCTGGAGTTGACTCGAAGTATTCCTTCTTCATCGATTCTTGCTTCTGGAATAGCACCTTCTTGCACTTTCTTCTTCATACGCATCAGCTCCATGTCCGTAGCTTGAGCAGTTTTAACTTTATCGATTAAAGTCGGTTCTACTCGTATATTTGATATCATCATGTGGGTACTTGGAGCCTTCATCTCTATCCCCATCCTTTGCAAGTCATACAAAATGGGCTTTTGTGTTAAAAACATTGCACTCGTACCCGCATATGATCTTCTACTCAATGCGTCAGCTACTACGTTTGCTTTTCCAGGATGGTATTGGATGGTATGATCGTAATCTTTCAACAGCTCAAGCCAACGTCGTTGCCGCATGTTGAGTTCCTTTTGGGTGAAGAAATATTTGAGGCTTTTATGATCTGTATAGATCTCCACTTTCTCCCCATACAGGTAGTGTCTCCAGATCTTCAACGCAAAAACGACTGCTGCCAACTCCAAATCATGAGTAGGATAATTCCTCTCATATTCTTTGAGTTGTCGTAAGGCATAGGCTATGACTTTCCCATGTTGCATGAGAACACATCCTAACCTTTTGCCTGAAGCATCGCTGTAGATAACAAACCAACTGTGACGCCCCCAAAATAGGTATACAACACCCATTCTGAGTCGCCAAATACATGGTACAGAAAACAAACTACAACTTCAATAATACAATTGTCGTGCAAAATACGACAACACATACTGTGAGTTTAAATACAAATATTGTCTTCTAGACAATATCCACACTCAAATAAGTCCTCGTTACAATTATTCAAACACTATTTTACAGAAATAGTGAGGACTGCTAAAACATCTTTCTAGAACCATCACTCCGTACCCCGACTAGTTCCTGCTATGTTCTCACCTCCTGAGAAGAAAAATGGAACAAAAAGGAAAAGGGTGAGCTCAACTAGCCCAGTAAAGAATATTATGACTAAGATAATATACAAACAAATCATCGTTAGTCTTCAACAGGAAAAAATCTGATAGAATATAATCGACAACAAGTTTTAGATCAACAACTGCAGCGGAAATAGCAAACCATTAGAAGAGTCAAGTAGAGAAAGAATTCTACTATCTTCTAAGATTTAAAAGTCCATCATCAATATTTTATCCCTGTAACATCAATTAATAATCATCTTTATCCAAATATTCATCTTTGCACTACAGGCCAAAGATATTCATTTGTATCACCTGTCGGTCATGTTCACCTCAACACCTGTTCATCTTTGCACTACAGGCCAAAGATATTCATCAAGTAATCATACATCTTTGCACTACAGGCCAAAGATATTCAGTAATATCATCATTTAGGACTGAGGATGATGAAAAATATCTTAAAGAGAACGAATCCAGTGAGACAGAAGGACAAATAGTAGGGATTCGTATAACAGTTTATCCAAGATCAATAATACTTCATAATAATAAATTGTGAAGCAGAATTCAAAAATAAAGATCAAAACATGGATACAATCAAAGATAGTAACCATAATAAACATCTTGGACAAAAAGGGAAAATTTTATTTTTCGATGAATAGTGCCGTATTCGTGAATAGTACCGTATACGTGAATAGTGCCGTATACGTAAATAGTAACCCCGACACAAAAAGTTCCAAATTTGATAAAAACTCATATCAATATTTCAGCATAATGATATTGAAGAAAATAATATCATTAAGAAGAAAATAATATCCCTTACCTCAAAATATCAGTACTTCTGGTCGGAATACCGGTATAAGGCTGAAAGAAACTTGCTCTGATGAATAGAAACTCTCAAAGTATCTAAATACTCACAAAATACACTCAATAATCTAGAGAGAGAAAGAGAGAAAACTTGTTTCTGGTGTGATTTTCAATTCTAACTCAGCCCTCTATTTATAGGAAAATTTTGGTAGGTTTGACCTGCAACCTGATGGCTTTACCTGCTACTATTCCCACCCACCACATTTGAAATATAATTCAGCACATTTCTTCACCAACCACAAGTGGGGCCCACCAATTCTAGAATTTTCCATCAAAATGATAAACTCCGAAAATTCAACAATTTCTGAACCAGTCATCTTGTAAAATTCATAATAAATCATACGTTCATTTTTAACGGTTCAAAATTTGTGGGCATATACTCAACTTATATATGTATAACATATCAAAAAATTACCACGATCCAACGGTCGGATTAAAAATTATAACCCCCGCAAAATATCTCAAAAACCCTGATTTTTAATACCTCCATTCTGACAAAAATACGGATAAAAATCTCAACATTAACTCCTTCATTTTTAACCACAAAAATATATTCCTCATTTATATCCACATAAAATAAATATTTTCTTATCATATGAATCAATAATTAATTATTCACAAATAATATTACAGAATCACATTTATGACAACCAGGCCGTTCCCAGGAAAGAGGGGGCTTTCCAATAAGGATTTCTCCTTACTGGCGCGCAATTAGATGACCAAACCTCTCCTTAGACAGAACTTTCTAGACATTGCCAATAATGTTATCTAATAATATTATTCAAATAATATGAATTATTGATCTGATAATGGAAAATACTGTGCAGCAACAATTATTGAAACAACAATAATATAAAATATCAACGCAACAATTATTGAATCAATAAAATAAAATATTGAACAATAACTACTGTAACAATTATTGAGTAGTGCCTTCTTACGTAAGAATCAATAATTGGTGCAATACCGTGTGCTACTGTATTTTTACCACCGGGTATTCCAACAGTATTAACGGTAACAACTACGCCGTTATTTATAAACAACTTATACTTGTCGTTTTCTTCATCCAATCGCTTTCCGTTATGGGGACCACACAAGGCTGCGCCGTCGTACGAATATTTCCCGACAGCAAGAATATTCCACGACCAAACGAATATTCCCCGACAAAATGAATATTTTATAACCACTTGCTTATTTTGTAAAATTTACACATTTCACCCATAACCAAAGTATTATATCAAATTAACCCCTTATTATTCACGATAATATTTAAAGAAAATTTGATTTTATTCATTAATAAGTTGGGGTCTTACAGCTGATTTCGACTTATCCGGGACAACTTTTGGAGTCACCATCCCCGCTGAACTTGGTTTTGCTACAGAACACTCTCGAGCTATATGACCCTCCTTTCAACAGTTATAACATACCTTGGATTGTTGTGGGCAGTTTGGGCTGATATGTCCCTCTTTCCCACATTTGTAACATACGACCGGTGGTCGTTCTCCTCCCCTAGAAACAGTTGATGTTTGTGCTGACGTCTTCACGTTATCATTGTTGTACCTTCCCTTCTTGAAATCTCCTCCCGACTCGCTCCTTCTATTATCACGACCACGATTACCACCAGAGTGGTTACAGCTTTTATCTGAATGTTTTCCTCCCTGCTGGTTTTCATTGCTTCGATGACTGCCGCCACCGGTATGACCCTGGTTGTGGTCCCTCGATTGCACATACTCATTATCTCGCTCTAATAATTGAGCCCTGTTTACAACATCTGAATATAAAAAAAATTTATGAGAGATAAGATATTGCCGAATCTCGGGTTTTAAACCTCTCAGAAACATCCTTGTCATTCGTTCCTCATTCTCGACCAAATGAGGTGCAAACCTGGATAACTCTACAAACTTCGCCTCGTACTGGGACACCGTCATGTTGTTTTGTTCCAGTCTGATAAACTCCACCTCCTTCATATGACGAATACTTTCAGGAAAGTACTTGTCATTGAATAGTTTTTGAAATGTTTCCCAGGACATGTTGAGTGCGTCAGGCTGGGTACGCTTCACAGACTCCCACCAGTAGTCTGCCTCACCGCGGAACATAAAAGTGGCGAATGGAACCTTCTGTTCCTCCGTGCATCCCAAGACATCGAATATCTTGGTAATTTGCTTGACCCACGTTTCCGCCATGATCGGATCCGACTTTCCCTTAAATTCTGGTGGTCCCAATTCTTTGAACTGCTTAGCTATGACAAACCACGCGTTGTTATCATTTCCACCCGTATTCTGCACACGAGTCTCCCTCGTCTGACTTTGCATGAACTGCAAAAAGCTCCTAAACATTCCATCATTCATCGTTTGCTCGGTAACGTTGTTTACAGGAGGAATATTGCCTTCCTGTTGCACGTTCCCCTGGGTGGTGATCAAAGGTGTCTCCACGGTCTGATTTACTCCATTATTAACGTTCTCAGCTGCCATTCTTAAATACTGCCATAAAACAAGGGTTAATAGTCATGTCATATATTATCCCTATACTCTGACCGACCAAATAAATACCAAATAAACTTAGTCAGGTCATACTAGCGAAGGAATTCCCCGTCTCTCCCCTCCTAGTTCTTGTCTCACATCTCAGCCAGGGATCATATCTCTAAGCTCTGATACCAACTGTGACGCCCGCCAAAATAGGTACACAACACCCATTCTGAGTCGCCAAATACATGGTACAGAAAATAAACTACAACTTCAATAATACAATTGTCGTGCAAAATACGACAACACATCCTGTGAGTTTAAATACAAATATTATCTTCTGGACAATATCCACACTAAAATAAATCCTCATTACAATTATTCAAACACTATTTTACAGAAATAGTGAGGACTGCTAAAATATCTTTCTAGAACCATCACTCCATACCCCAACTAGATCCTGCTATGTTCTCACCTCCTGAGAAGAAAAATGGAATAAAAAGGAAAAGGGTGATATACAACTAGCCCAGTAAAGAATATTATGACTAAGATAATATACAACAAATTATTGTTAGTCTTCAACAGGGAAAAATCTGATAGAATATAATCGACAACAAGTTTTAGATCAACAACTGCAGCGGAAACAGCAAACCATTAGAAGAGTCAAGTAGAGAAAGAATTCTACTATCTTCTAAGATTTAAAAGTCCATCATCAATATTTTATCCCTGTAACATCGATTAATAATCATCTTTATCCAAATATTCATCTTTGCACTACAGGCCAAAGATATTCATTTGTATCACCTGTCAGTCATGTTCATCTCAACACCTGTTCATCTTTGCCCTACAGGCCAAAGATATTCATCAAGTATTCATACATCTTTGCACTACAGGCCAAAGATATTCAATAATATCATCATTTAGGACCGAGAATGATGAAAAATATCTTAAAGAAAACGAATCCAGTGAGACAGAAGGACAAATAGTAGGGATTCGTATAACAGTTTATCCAAGATCAATAATACTTCATAATAAATAATTGTGAAGCAGAATTCAAAAATAAAGATCAAAACATGGATACAATCAAAGATAGTAACCATAATAGACATCTTGGACAAAAAGGGAAAATTTTATTTTTCGGTGAATAGTGCCGTATTCGTGAATAGTACCGTATACGTGAATAGTGCCGTATACGTGAATAGTAACCCCAACACAAAAAATTCCAAATTTAATAAACACTCATATCAATATTTCAGCATAATGATATCGAAGAAAATAATATCATTTAAGAAGAAAATAATATCCCTTACCTCAAGATATTAGTACTTCTGGTCGGAATACCGGTATAAGGCTGAAAGAAACTTGCTCTGATGAATAGAAACTCTCAAAGTATCTAAATACTCACAAAATACACTCAATAATCTAGAGAGAGAAAGAGAGAAAACTTGTTTCTGGTGCGATTTTTAATTCTAACTTAGCCCTCTATTTATAGGAAAATTTTAGTAGGTTTGACCTGCAACCTGATGGCTTTACCTGCTACTATTCCCACACACCACATTTGAAATATAATTCAGCACATTTCTTCACCAACCACAAGTGGGGCCCACCAATTCTAGAATTTTCCATCAAAATGATAAACTCCGAAAATTCAACAATTTCTGAACCAGTCATCTTGTAAAATTCATAATAAATCATACGTTCATTTTTAACGGTTCAAAATTTGTGGGCATATACTCAACTTATATATGTATAACATATCCAAAAATTACCACGATCCAACGGTCGGATTAAAAATTATAACCCCCGCAAAATATCTCAAAAACCTTGATTTTTAATACCTCCATTCTGACAAAAATACGGATAAAAATCTCAACATTAACTCCTTCATTTTTAACCACAAAAATATATTCCTCATTTATATCCACATAAAATAAATATTTTCTTATCATATGAATCAATAATTAATTATTCACAAATAATATTACAGAATCACATTTATGACAACCAGGCCGTTCCCAGGAAAGAGGGGGCTTTCCAATAAGGATTTTTCCTTACTGGCGCGCAATTAGATGACCAAACCTCTCCTTAGACAGAACTTTCTAGACATTGCCAATAATGTTATCTAATAATATTATTCAAATAATATGAATTATTGATCTGATAATGGAAAATACTGTGCAGCAACAATTATTAAAACAACAATAATATAAAATATCAACGCAGCAATTATTGAATCAATAAAATAAAATATTGAATAATAACTACTGTAACAATTATTGAGTAGTGCCTTCTTACGTAAGAATCAATAATTGGTGCAATACCGTGTGCTACTGTATTTTAACCACCGGGTATTCCAACAGTATTAACGGTAACAACTACGCCGTTATTTATAAACAACTTATACTTGTCATTTTCTTCATCCAATCGCTTTCCGTTATGGGGCCCACACAAGGCTGCGCTGTCGTACGAATATTTCCCGACAGCAAGAATATTCCACGACCAAACGAATATTCCCCGACAAAATGAATATTTTATAACCACTTGCTTATTTTATAAAATTTGCACATTTCACCCATAACCAAAGTATTATATCAAATTAACCCCTTATTATTCAGAATAATATTTAAAGAAAATTTGATTTTATTCATTAATAAGTTGGGGTCTTACATTTTTGGTGTCGTTGCCGGGGACTAGACTTAATTTTTTATTCCTTATCTTTATTTATTCAATTTTTTTTATTTCTAATATTTTTTTTCAGGATTATCGAAGCGGATCAACAGTGTGGAAAATCAAGATTATTACTGCATTTTTCCTGGTATTTTGTATCTTAACTCAAAAAAAAAGTAGCTTAGTTTTTTTTTGTTGGTTAGAAAACTAATTATCGCATTCATGCATTCACTCACGTAGATCACATCCTGTTTAGGTTTTTATTTTATTTTATTTATTTATTTATTATAAAATATAAACTGTGGTGATTGTTGGAGGATTGTGATACGTCAAAATTTCTCTTTCTCTCGTAATTTATATAGTCTTAGGACACTTTATTTGTTTACAATTTTTTTTTAATTTTATTTGTACGTTCTCATTTGTAATCTAACATTAAGGGCACAACTTGTAACAAGATAAGGTGGGATTTCATCACCCTTCCTTAGCCCATCACTACAAGAAAACAGGCTAATTCCGACGAAGCTACGTTCGACGGACACATTCCCTCGAAGATACTATGTATTCCAATTGATTATTCAGTCGAAGATATGTCAATCGAAACTACTTTAATTTCGACGAATGTTCGTCGAAAATATATGTATCCCATTGGCGCCAATGTTCCCGCCAGCGCGAACCTTATTTTTGACTGAATAGTGTGTATTCCGACGGACTGTGCAGTCGAAGATACCGTAATTATGACGAAGTTAAGTACGACGGACAGTCCGTCGAAACTAATCCTAAAAACTATCGGTACGTCTTCCGGCCCCCTCGTTTCTCTCACTTTGCTCTCATTTTTCTCTTTCTCTCTCTCTCATTTCTCTCTCACCTTTACGTGATCTCTCACTTGATTCTCTCTCAGTTTCACTTCTCTCACTGCTCTCATATCCACCACCACCACGTACTGCCGCCACCACCACCACCACCACCACCTTCGATTCCACCACCACCACGTACTGCCACCACCACCACCACATACTGCCACCACCACACCTTCGATTCTACCACCACCACGTACTGCCACTACCACCACCACCATCACTGTCAATCGGTTCCACCACCAGTAGACGCCACCAACACCATCGGTTGAACCACCATCATTAACACCACCACTAACAGCTACCACCACTAGCAGCCACCACCAGGCACCACCGTCGGTTAGTTTGCACATTAATTAAATTTTAAGGTTAGTTTTCTGCCAAGTATTAGATTTTTAGGGTTAATTTGTTGCAAATTGTGAAATTTGTGGCTTAATTTGTTTTAGGTTTAGTTTGAGTTTGAATATGAGATTAACCCAATTTGGATAATATGTTGTTGCTGTGAAATTGTGGGTTGAAAATTTGGGTCCATTTGTTGGAATTGGGAGTGATCTAAAATCTGAAATTTGGGTCCTATTCTTCTTGTTTATATTGCTGATTGCTGAAATTGGAATTTTGATTTTGGGTTTGTGGATTGCATATTATTTAACTGCATATTATTTGAAATTTGGAAATTGCAGAATATTGATATTATGAAGTATATAACATATCAAATTTGGGTTCCTTATCATTATGAAATTGTAGAATATTTGTGGTCCCTGCATGTATTGAATTAGTAATTAGTTTTCCAATATTAATAAATCATAAAATAAGTACCATTTACTTAGTTTCTTATTACTAAAATAAAATAAAGTAAATATAATTTAATTTAGTTTATTAAATAAAATAAATTTTAAAAATAAAATAAATAACATAATATAATACAAAATAAAATAAAATAAAATAAAATAATAAATTAAATTAATTTGAATAAAATAAAAAAACTTTGATGTAATTTAATAAATAAAATACAATTCAATAAAAAATAAAATTAAATAAAAATAATAAAATAAAATAAAATAAAATAAATTTAATTTAAATAATCTAAATTAAATTAAATTAAATAAAAAGCATTGAAAATTATATAATATAATACAAGATAAAATAAAATAAAATAAAATAATTTTAATTACGAAATCAAAATAAAATAAATTAAATTAGAACTTATATAATATAATACAAAATAAAATAAAAAGTAATAAACAATTTAATTTAATTTAGTTTAATAAATAAAATAAAATAAAATGATTTAATTTAATAAAGTAAATTTAATAAATAAATAAGCCAATTATATAGTATACTACAAATTAAAATAAAAAAAATATAATAATAAACTAAGTATGAGTGAATGTCAAACAGTAGTCTCTATAGATTCCAAATAATAATTTTCATAAACTAACTACCACTTACTTAGTTTATCATTATTGGTAAAATAAACTAAGTAGCTAGAAGTGAATGTCGAACAGTAGTCTCTATAGATCCCAAATAACAATTCTCATAAACTAAGTACCATTTACTTAGTTTATCATTGGCAAAATAAACTAAGTAGCATTTGCTTAGTTTGCTACAATTTTCAATAAATGCAATAATACTCTCCCTACATATATGTATTCATTCTTGTATACAGGTTTCGACATAACAGTTGCAGCTAATAGTACTCCAACCGGTTCCTCGGCAACAATTAAAAAAAAGGGGTCGTAGTTCCTGTTTGTGTCCTATACTTGAATAATAAAGGTAATTGAATTACTGCAGACATTCCTCACTGTTCCATCATAACATATGGAAACATCCGTCAAGAGTGCCAGTAAGTTGTTGAACAAAGTTCTAAGTTAAGCAACCCTCTAGATGAGCGAACGATCGATCACTTCTCTTCTAGGAATGAATCATCTCCCCATATGAGTCCAATCCATGATATAAACAGCTTCTCACCACTCCGAATTCCTCAGATGGGTAGTTCTCACAGAACGTCTCACCTCTTGTATGAGAACTATCCATTTGAGGAATTCGGAGTGGTGAGAAGCTGTCTATATCATGGATTGGACCCATGTGGGGAGATGATTCATTCCTAGCAGAGAAGTGATCGTTCGTTCATCTAGAGGGTTGCTTAAGCTGAAACTTTGTTCAATAGCTTAATGGAACTCCTTGGGGATTTTGTCATTTATTATAATGGAACAGTGAGGAATGTTTGCAGTAATTGAATTAACTTTATTATTCGAGTATATGACACAATAGGAACTACGACCTTTTTTTTCCCAGTTGTCGTCTCAAGTAGAGATTCCACATAACAATTCTTATAAACTAAGTAGCATTTGCTTAGTTTGCCATAATTTTCAATAAACTATGTAGCATTTTCAATTATATATGTACTATACTTTGAAACTTAGAAGCCCGTTTGACATACACTCAGTAGGGGTCGAACAGTCCCCAGTTTGTGACTGTTATTGGATGTTATGTCTCTCACTTAGGCCGGTGCAAATACAAAACGGTACATTTTTTGTTATTTTGAGGATTAATCGACTGTTATCTCTATATGTTCTCCAAGTGCATACTTAGATGAAGTTATCTTAGTCTATTTCGTGTGCTTGGAGACCATGGGGAGGTGCTGCCGAAATTTTCTTGAAACTTATGAAACGAACTCAACGTGTTTGCACTAGTGACGAGACGCATCCAATAATGGGATAGAAGCCTTACCCCTGTGTGAATATCCAAATTAACTTAATGCGTACTTCTGTGTAGTTAAAAATGCCAGCCGACCGGAGTTGGATGTACCGTAGGATACCCAGTGATGTGAGGGGATTAGTCTCAGCTTATCGTGTTGGGGTTTTAGATTTCTTGAACAAAGCACTAGAACATACGGATGATCCGAACGGGAAGATGCGATGCCCGTGTGTTAAGTGTAAAAATCTGATTTGGAAGAAAGTCGACGAGATTAAATTCGACTTATTTTTTTGTGGATTTGTGGATGGGTACTTCGTATGGACTCATCACGGGGAATTAGAAGTGATTGAAAATATTGTGGAACAACCAATTTCACGGGATTCATACGTCGAACACTATGATCCAGTTGAGATGTTGGTAGATGCTTATGGCCCTACTATTATTGACTGGGCTGAATATGAACCTTCTTCAAGCAGTGCGAAGCAAGTGCCAAATGATACAGCTGCTGCCTTTTACAAGTTGCTATCTGAATCTGGGGTCGCGTTGTATCTGGGAAATGATACGGACACCAAGCTTTCTGCAGTGACGAAGCTCTTACACTTCAAGAATGAGCACGACTGTAGTGAGAGAGGTTTCAACGATTTGCTCGCTATAATTGGACAGTTCTTACCCAAGGATCATACTCTTCCTGCGAATTATTACGAAGTGAAGAAGATGGTCAAGGGGTTAAATATGGGGTATCAAAAAATTGATGCTTGTGAGCATGATTGCATGTTATACTATGGGGATGACAGAGATAAGGGACAGTGTGATATATGTAGCTTATCGCGCTACAAGGTTACAAAACGCGGGGGGAAGGAAAAACATGTTCCCAGGATATCTTATGGTACTTTCCACTTGCGCCGAGACTTCAGCGGCTATTCATGTCATCTCATACGGCTCAACATATGAGCTGGCATCGAACAAGGGATATCGTGCCTGGTCAGCTGACTCACCCAGCGGATGGAGATGAAATGAAAAGATTTGATGTAAATTATCCTGAGTTTGCGGAAGAAGTTAGGAATGTTAGGCTTGGCATTGCTACTGATGGCTTTTGTTCTTTTAATAATTTTAGCCAGCAGTACTCAGTTTGGCCAGTGATTATGGTCGCTTATAATCTTCACCGGCAATGAGCATGAGGGATCCGTATTTGTTTTTGACTTTACTCATTCCGGGGGATAAAAGTCCTACAAAAGACCTTAATGTGTACCTTCGACCGTTAGTGGATGAACTAAAGATGTTGTGGGAGACAGGGGTTCAGACGTATGATAAATTGATATGCGAGAATTTTGTGATGAAGGCAGCCCTGTTATGGACTGTCACTGACTTTCCGGCTCTTGGGATGGTTAGTGGTTGGTCAACTCACGGGAAGCTGTCCTGTCCAGTGTGTATAGGGGATGTGCAAGGCAACCAGTTGCACCATGGGCGGAAATGTAGTTTTTTTGGAACTGCTCGTAGATTCTTACCTCTTGATCACAATTACAGAAAGATGTCTGCACAGTTCAAGAGAAAGATAGAGAAGAAGGGGGTTGTTGGTCGGCTGTCGGGCAGTGATGTCTTGGGCTGGTTGAATCAACTTGATTTTCCTTTGCCAGGGAAGGAACACAGTAAATTAAGAGCAGCCGGGTACGGGAAGACTCATAATTGGACACACTTGCCTATATGGTTTGAGTTGCCGTATTGGGACACACTTTCAGTTCATCATTGTATAGATGTCATGCATACCGAAAAGAATGTTTTCGAGAACTTATTTTACACCATGTTAGATGCGAGTGGTAAAACTAAAAATAATGACAATGCTCGAAAATATTTGGAGGCATTGAACATTAGGCCAGAATTGTGGCTTCGCCCTAACACTACGAAACCTAAAGCTCCATTTTGTCTTACTAAGCAACAAGTTGAAGACGTTTGTAAGTGGGTTAGTGGGTTGAAGCTCCCAGATGGATATGCGTCGAACATAACACGTTGTTGTAAGGTTGAGCAATCGAAAATTTCTGAATTCAAGAGTCACGATTGTCATGTATTCATGCAGAAGTTGATTCCAATTGCATTTCGTGAGATGTTACCTAGAAAAGTTTTGAATGCATTGACCGAACTGTCAAATTTCTTTTGAGATATTTGCTCAACTATAATTAAGTACAGTGATGTCGAGCAGATGGAGAAGAATATTGTGGTTACCATGTGCAAGCTTGAAATGATCTTCCCTCCAGGATTTTTTGGCTCAATGGAACATCTGCCTATTCATCTGCCGTATGAACTCAAACTTGGAGGGCCGGTGTAATATCGGTGGATGTATCCTTTTGAGAGGTAATATATAAACTGCTAATTGCCCTATCCTGCTCATATTAATAATACTTCAATTTGTCTGCATATTATTTATCGTAGGTATATGCGCCGATTAAAACAAAAGGTCAAGAACAAAGCTCGTGTAGAGGGTTCTATTGCTAAACGATATACAGAGGAAGAGCTTGTCAACTTTTGCTCATTGTATTTTGACGATGTTATCTCAACGAAGCACAACCGTTTAGGAAGGAATGAGGTTGTTGGTCCAATGACTCATGCTGATGATGAGTTAGATGTATTCACATATCCGGCTAAACCATTTGGCCCTGAGACGCTGACTTACTTAAGCGACAAAGAGTTGAAGATTGTATCTGCATACGTGCTTCTAAATATGCCCGAAGTATCATCATACATCACGTAAGTCTAAGCTTATTTGATCCATTTAGTACAATTTACAAGTGTAGTCATCTCTATATATGTTAAAGACATTTTTCTAATATCGCAGTTCAATCGAAGAGGAAGCGTATGCTTCTAACCCAACTTTTACTGCAGCAGAATTGGAAACATTCACTAATGCTAATTTCCAACAGTGGTTTAAGAAAAAGGTTGAAGCGGAGAATATTTTTGAGCATTTTATAGATGTCATCCAAGGACCTTATAAAGTTGTTAGTTCTTTTCCTGGTTGCATTGCGAATGGGTACAGATTTAGAGTCGATGACTTGCATGAACTCACATCAGTCAATTATGGGGTTGTGGTGATGGGAAGCTGCTACCTAGATTCTAAGTCCAATTACTATGGTCGTTTACAGGATGTAGTTGTGCTCAATTATCACGGCGGAAAAAAGGTATTTACATTTAAGTGTAGCAGGTTTGATACTGAAAAGGGGGTTAAAGTTGATCGTAATAGAATCACAACCGTGGATATCAAGTCGGTGTTAAAGTCTGATGATGTGTACGTGTTAGCAAGTCAAGTGACTCAAGTGTATTACACTCTTAATGTCATAAATACTCGAAGCCCCCGGTACACAATAGTCACTACTAAAACACGCTCATTTAATGCTGATAACATGTTTGGTATGGATGAGGCGTTGTAAGAAGATGTGAGCAACCCATTGGCCGTAGTGTTCCATGTTGAAGATGTGGTGAGTACTGATGTCATTGACGTACCTAATGATGAGGATGTCGAGGCCAACGTACACATGAATGATTATGTAGTCGTTGAGGATGATAACGATGACGAAACTGATCTCAAAACTGAGGATGAGGAAGATACCGAATCCGAGAATGATATACACGTTGATTCTGATGGGTTTAATGACGTGCGTAATTGAAAATGAGCATTCATATTAGTACTTACCTCATATTATTAGACCTTACATATTCGTAATCTACCAATTTTGTTATTGCAGTAGGATATTCATGGCTAGACATAGCGGTGGAGGTCGCCGAGGTGGTGGGCGATCCGGTACTAGAGACGGTAGCCACGATGGAAGCTCTTCTTCAGGCGTGAGTAAGTTATCTTCACTAGGATTTAAATATATCTCAAGCTGCATTAATTACAATGATTATTGAAGTACTATGTTAAATACAATTATTATAGATGCACCTCGTCGACGACACCGAGGGAAGAACCTCGGTATCTTTGGTCGTCTACCGGCAGTGCCACTTACAGTATCGGTGGATGTCGTTTCCCAACAGTAAGTGTTAATATATTCATACTATTTCTATTAATTATTTCAAAACACAATTCACATAACACATATTGTTATACTTTTTCTGTAGTATACTAGACCCGGTGGCTAAGCACACCCTACACGCTATTTGTTTGACGCATCTCCCGAGAGGGTGCATACGGTTCAGTCAGTATGCGCGGTATGATGCCACTTTTATGCAGACCGTCTTGCGGGAGTTCCACGTAAGTTAAGTATATTATCACTACATAGTTGTATTGGGATGACGAAATCAGTTGTTCTTAATTTTAAATAATCTTTTGTTATAGGTTTATTATCGATTTGACCCGAGCATCTCTCAGTCAGCTGGCGATGATGTGATTGAGCATCATGTCGCTGCGAATTACTCAGGATGGCTGAATGAGATGCGACAAAAGGCAGGCTGGGCAGTTGTGGACTAGCCCGGGACCACCATTAGAGATCATCAGCCCCGCATAGTCTCCGATTTAGCCTGGGAGGCTATGTGTGCTCACTGGGAGGCTGATGAATTCAAGAAAAAGTCTGAGCAGGCGAAGAAGAACCGTGGTCAGCTTCGGATAGTACACACCACTGGTTCTCAGTCGTTCGAAGAGGCGAAGACGGTAAGTGCGTTGTATTTAGTTATTTATATGTCAAGTTCTCACACAAATACTTAAGACCTATTTTATGAATGTTTGTATTAGGCATTGGGGAGGACCTTGGGCCGAGATCCTTCCATTCTAGAGTTTTGGGATCGAGCCCACACGCCTAAGGACGAGCGTGCTTTGTCTCAGGCAGCTTTAGCTATACGGGTAAAACTCATCTTACTATTTAGCTTTTAATAATATTCAATCGTAAATAAAATGATATAATTAACATATGTATACGGAATACATTACAGGACCGATTTCAGAGGCTTCGGGACGAGCGTATAGCTAAGATGGAGACTATTAGGAGGGGTTCTGAGCCGTTAGATTCTGCCACCCCTCTTCCCGATATTGTATTAGATCGGGATGAGGAGTTGAGACTATGGGTCGCGTCTCAGGATCCCCCTACTAGCAGTACCGGCAGATATCGAGTGTTGGGTCTGCCTGCCGAGGATACCCGCATATACACTTCTTGGAGGTAATATTTTTTTATGTTTCACGAAATTATCCGAATTTATCACATTATATAAATTATTATTAGTAATCAAATTTGTATCTCTTTATAGGCTCTAGCCAGCTTCCGAGAGCACATGTCGAACCATCTCATACAGGCGCTGGCTTGGATGACGATATCTTCCGGCGGCCGTGTTGGATAGGTTCCATACCGATCTGGTCTTTCGGCGTCAGTAATTACCTTCCAATTCTCGTCTTCACCAGATTGCTTTAGATATTATAGAAGGAGCCTCTACAGAGAGTACAAGATTACCACGGGAGCAATTCGACGCTTGGAGCACCGAGATGCTCCGAATGGTGATTACCCTCTTGGAGGAGGCTTTTCGTCCGCCCTCACCTACTCAGGTATTCTTATTGTTTATGTTTTTCAATTAAGGCTAGTTTGTTAATTCTCACATATATATATATATATATATATATATATATATATATATATATATATATATATATATATATATATATACGGACTAATGATTTATATTTTTGATTTTATCAACAGGGTGGCGTGGCGACCAGGCTGGCGATGATGAGCAGGAGCACGAGGCTGATTTCCACACACCAGAGCAGCGTCGTTCACCTCCACCCGATGATGATACTTTTACTAGTTTATAGTTCATTTGTATATATTCATGTTATTGTAGAACTTTTGTATATATTGTGTGACGCCCCCAGAATAGGTATACAACACCCATTCTGAGTCGCCAAATACATGGTACAGAAAGCAAACTACAACTTCAATAATACAATTGTCGTGCAAAATACGACAACACATACTGTGAGTTTAAATACAAATATTATCTTCTAGACAATATCCACTCTCAAATAAATCCTCCTTACAATTATTCAAACACTATTTTACAGAAATAGTGAGGACTGCTAATACATCTTTCTAGAACCATCACTCCATACCCCGACTAGATCCTGCTATGTTCTCACCTCCTGAGAAGAAAAATGGAACAAAAAGGAAAAGGGTGAGCTCAACTAGCCCAGTAAAGAATATTATGACTAAGATAATATACAACAAATTATCGTTAGTCTTCAACAGGGAAAAATCTGATAAAATATAATCGACAACAAGTTTTAGATCAACAACTGCAGCGGAAACAGCAAACCATTAGAAGAGTCAAGTAGAGAAAGAATTCTACTATCTTCTAAGATTTAAAAGTCCATCATCAATATTTTATCCCTGTAACATCAATTAATAATCATCTTTAACCAAATATTCATCTTTACACTACAGGCCAAAGATATTCATTTGTATCATCAGTCGGTCATGTTCATCTCAACACCTGTTCATCTTTGCACTACAGGCCAAAGATATTCATCAAGTAATTATACATCTTTGCACTACAGGCCAAAGATATTCAGTAATATCATCATTTAGGACTGAGGATGATGAAAAATATCTTAAAGAGAACGAATCCAGTGAGACAGAAGGACAAATAGTAGGGATTCGTATAACAGTTTATCCAAGATCAATAATACTTCATAATAATAAATTGTGAAGCAGAATTCAAAAATAAAGATCAAAACATGGATACAATCAAAGATAGTAACCATAATAGACATCTTGGACAAAAAGGGAAAATTTTATTTTTCGGTGAATAGTGCCGTATTCGTGAATAGTGCCGTATACGTGAATAGTGCCGTATACGTGAATAGTAACCCCCGACACAAAAAGTTCCAAATTTGATAAAAACTCATATCAATATTTCAGCATAATGATATTGAAGAAAATAATATCATTAAGAAGAAAATAATATCCCTTACCTCAAAATATCAGTACTTCTGGTCGGAATACCGGTATAAGGCTGAAAGAAACTTGCTCTGATGAATAGAAACTCTCAAAGTATCTAAATACTCACAAAATACACTCAATAATCTAGAGAGAGAAAGAGAGAAAACTTGTTTCTGGTGTAATTTTCAATTCTAACTTAGCCCTCTATTTATAGGAAAATTTTGGTAGGTTTGACCTGCAACCTGATGGCTTTACCTGCTACTATTCCCACCTACCACATTTGAAATATAATTCAGCACATTTCTTCACCAACCACAAGTGGGGCCCACCAATTCTAGAATTTTCCACCAAAATGATAAACTCCGAAAATTCAACAATTTCTGAACCAGTCATCATGTAAAATTCGTAATAAATCATACGTTCATTTTTAACGGTTCAAAATTTGTGGACATATACTCAACTTATATATGTATAACATATCAAAAAATTACCACGATCCAACGGTCGGATTAAAAATTATAACCCCCGCAAAATATCTCAAAAACCCTGATTTTTAATACCTCCATTCTGACAAAAATACGGATAAAAACCTCAACATTAACTCCTTCATTTTTAACCACAAAAATATATTCCTCATTTATATCCACATAAAATAAATATTTTCTTATCATATGAATCAATAATTAATTATTCACAAATAATATTACAGAATCACATTTATGACAACCAGGCCGTTCCCAGGAAAGAGGGGGCTTTCCAATAAGGATTTCTCCTTACTGGCGCGCAATTAGATGACCAAACCTCTCCTTAGACAGAACTTTCTAGACATTGCCAATAATGTTATCTAATAATATTATTCAAATAATATGAATTATTGATCTGATAAATGAAAATACTGTGCAGCAACAATTATTGAAACAACAATAATATAAAATATCAGCGCAGCAATTATTGAATCAATAAAATAAAATATTGAATAATAACTACTGTAACAATTATTGAGTAGTGCCTTCTTACGTACGAATCAATAATTCAACTATACTGTGCAATCCGTGTGCTACTATGCAACCACGCGTTATTACTGTATTTTTAACCACCGGGTATTTAAACAGTGTTAACGGTAACAACTACGCCGTTATTAATAAACAACTTATACTTGTCGTTTTCTTCATCCAATCGCTTTCCGTTATGGGGCCCACACAAGGCTGCGTCGTCGTACGAATATTCCCCGACAGCAAGAATATTCCACGACCAACCGAATATTCACCGACCAAAAATAAATATTTTATAACCACTTGCTTATTTTGCAAAATTTGCACATTTCACCCATAACCAAAGTATTATATCAAATTAACCCCCTTATTATTCACAATAATATTTAGAGAAAATTTGATTTTTTTCATTAATAAGTTGGGGTCTTACAACCTCCCCTCCTTATGAAATTTCGTCCTCGAAATTGACGTACGCACCTGATGTTTCAAAAAGGTGAGGATACCTCGCTTTCATTTCTGATTCCAACTCCCAGGTTATTTCTTCAATAGCATGGTTTCTCCACAAAACCTTAACTTGTGGTATAACCTTCGTGCGTAGGACATGCTCTTTCCTATCCAAGATCTTAACAGGTACCTCCTCGCACGTTAAATCTTCAGCTATCTCGTCTGGTTCTAACTCAATAATGTGGTTCGGGTCTTTAACATATTTACGAAGCATAGATATGTGAAAAACATTATGAACACGAGACATGCTTGGAGGTAATGCGAGTCTATATGCCACATTTCCTATTCGCTCAAGAATCTCAAATGGACCAACAAATCTTGGATTGAGCTTTCCTCTCTTCCCAAATCTTGTAACTCCCTTCCATGGTGCAACACGTAACAATACATGATCCCCAATATTAAATTCCACGTCCTTCCGATGAAGATCCGCATAACTCTTTTGTCGATCCTGTGCCGTTTGTATACGTTGTCGAATCGTTTGGATCTTCTCTGTAGTAATGCGTACCAATTCTGGTCCCAACAATGTTGCTTCACCCACCTCGTCCCAGCATACTGGAGAACGACATTTTCTTCCATACAACGCCTCAAATGGAGCCATACCTATGCTCGCCTGATAACTGTTGTTGTAGGAGAATTCCACCAATGGTAGGTACTTATCCCAACTCCCTTTGAGATCTAAGACACAAAGTCTTAATAGATCTTCAAGAGTTTGAATAGTCCTCTCTGATTGTCCGTCCGTTTGAGGATGGTATGCTGAACTGAATCGTAAATCCGTGCCCATAGCTTTCTGCAAGCTAACCCAAAATCGTGAAGTGAATCTTGGGTCACGATCCGAAACTATGGATACTGGCATACCATGCAATCTCACAATCTCGTTCACGTACATACTAGCAAGACGTTCAAGGGAATAAGTCTCACGTATCGGCAAGAAATGAGCGGACTTGGTTAATCTATCAACAATAACCCAAATCGCATCTATGCCTTGAGAAACCTTGGGAAGACCCGTAACAAAATCCATAGTAATGTGTTCCCACTTCCATTTCGGGATCTCAAGTGGTTGCAATGGACCCTTTGGCACTTGATGCTCCGCCTTTACACGTTGACAAGTTAAACACCTCGAGATAAACTCCGCGATCTCTCTTTTCATATTGCTCCACCAAAATGTATGTCGAAGATCGTGATACATTTTGGTACTCCCAGGATGGATTGCAAACGGTGTGTTGTGTGCCTCCATCATTATTCTATGCTTCAAGTCAAAATCGTTAGGAACACAAAGTCTGGAGTTGACTCGAAGTATTCCTTCTTCATCGATTCTTGCTTCTGGAATAGCACCTTCTTGCACTTTCTTCTTCATACGCATCAGCTCCATGTCCGTAGCTTGAGCAGCTTTAACTTTATCGATTAAAGTCGGTTCTACTCGTATATTTGATATCATCATGTGGGTACTTGGAGCCTTCATCTCTATCTCCATCCTTTGCAAGTCATACAAAATGGGCCTTTGTGTTAAAAATATTGCACTCGTACCCGCATATGATCTTCTACTCAATGCGTCAGCTACTACGTTTGCTTTTCCAGGATGGTATTGGATGGTATGATCGTAATCTTTCAACAGCTCAAGCCAACGTCGTTGCCGCATGTTGAGTTCCTTTTGGGTGAAGAAATATTTGAGGCTTTTATGATCTGTATAGATCTCCACTTTCTCCCCATACAGGTAGTGTCTCCAGATCTTCAACGCAAAAACGACTGCTGCCAACTCCAAATCATGAGTAGGATAATTCCTCTCATATTCTTTGAGTTGTCGTGAGGCATAGGCTATGACTTTCCCATGTTGCATGAGAACACATCCTAACCCTTTTCCTGAAGCATCGCTGTAGATAACAAATCCATCCGAACCAGATGGTATTGTCAAAACAGGTGCCGAAATGAGTCTCCTCTTGAGTTCTTGGAAACTCTTCTCGCATTCCTCACTCCATACGAATTTTGTATCTTTCCGAGTCAGCTGAGTTAACGGAGTAGCGATTCGAGAAAATCCTTCCACAAATCTCCGATAATAACCAGCTAAGCCCAGAAAGCTACGTACTTCGGTTACCGACTTCGGTTGCTCCCAACTTTGTATGGCTTCAATCTTCGCCGGGTCGACAGATACTCCATGTTTTGACACCACGTGCCCAAGGAATGCTACTTCCTCAAGCCAGAACTCGCATTTCTTCAGTTTGGCATATAGCTTGTTTTCACGAAGCCTTTGTAGTACCAGCTTCAAATGGCGCTCATGATCTTCACGGCTTTTGGAATAGATGAGGATGTCATCAATAAAGACAACAACGAACTGATCCAAATATTCTTTGAATACACGGTTCATCATATCCATGAAAGCAGCAGGAGCATTAGTCAATCCAAAAGACATTACTAAGAATTCATAATGCCCGTACCGAGTTCTGAAGGCAGTCTTTGGAATATCCTCAGTTTTAATCTTCAGCTGATGATATCCAGAACGAAGATCGATCTTTGAAAAGAATTGTGCTCCTTGCAACTGGTCAAACAGGTCATCAATGCGAGGTAGCGGATACCTATTCTTGATAGTGACATGATTCAATTCTCGATAGTCGATACAAAGTCGCATACTCCCGTCTTTCTTCTTTACGAATAAAACAGGAGCACCCCAAGGAGACGTACTAGGACGAATAAAACCGATGTCCAACAACTCCTGTAGTTGGACTTTTAACTCCTGAAGTTCAATAGGAGCCATTCGATATGGGGTTTTAGAAATGGGCTTTGTACCGGGTTCAAGGTCAATAAAGAATTCAATTTCTCGTTCCGGGGGTAGACCGGGAAGTTCTTCAGGAAATACATCGGAAAATTCTCTAACAATAGAAATATTATTCAAATCTGACTTGTCTTTGTTCAAATCCATAACATGGGCTAAGAAAGCTTGACATCCGTTTTTCAATAAACGAATAGCTTTGTGGCTTGATATGACAGTGACTGATTTTAGTGGTTTAGTAGTTTGAATTCGTATGACAGGTTGGTTAGGAATATGAAAACTAACAACCTTACGAAAACAATCAATTTTAGCATGATGAGTGGTTAACCAATCAATTCCTAAAATCACATCAAAAGCAAGTATCTTTAAAGAGATAAGATCAACAGGTAATGTGATAGTGCCAACTTGGATCATGCAAGATTTATAAACTGTAGATGTAACGAAGGTTTCACCCAACGGAGTTTCAACAGATAAGTTAAAGTCCAATTTCTCCGGAGTCAAGTTTAAACGTTGAGCACAAGCAGGAGAGATAAAAGAATGGGTAGAACCGGTATCTAGTAAAGTATAAACTTCGCAAGAATTCAAGATTAGCTTACCCGTGATCACCTCGTTCGGGTTTCTCGCGTTTTGGCCAGTAACGACAAACGCCCTTCCAGGAACCGCTGATTTCGACTTATCCGGGATAGCTTTTGGAGTCACCATCCCCGCTGAACTTGGTTTTGCTACAGAACACTCTCGAGCTATATGACCTTCCTTTCCACAGTTATAACATACCTTGGATTGTTGTGGGCAGTTTGGGCTGATATGTCCCTCTTTCCCACATTTGTAACATACGACCGGTGGTCGTTCTCCTCCCCTAGAAACAGTTGATGTTTGTGCTGACGTCTTCACGTTATCATTGTTGTACCTTCTCTTCTTGAAATCTCCTCCCGACTCGCTCCTTCTATTATCACGACCACGATTACCACCAGAGTGGTTACCGCTTTTGTCCGAATGTTTTCCTCCCTGCTGGTTTTCATTGCTTCGATGACTGCCACCACTGGTATGACCCTGGTTGTGGTCCCTCGGTTGCACATACTCATTATCTCGCTCTAATAATTGAGCCCTGTTTACAACATCTGAATATAAAGAAAATTTATGAGAGATAAGATATTGCCGAATCTCGGGTTTTAGACCTCTCAGAAACATCCTTGTCATTCGTTCCTCATTTTCGACCAAATGAGGTGCAAACCTGGATAACTCTGCAAACTTCGCCTCGTACTGGGACACCGTCATGTTGTTTTGTTCCAGTCTAATAAACTCAACCTCCTTCATATGACGAATACTTTCAGGAAAGTACTTGTCATTGAACAGTTTTTGAAATGTTTCCCAGGACATGTTGAGTGCGTCAGGCTGGGTACGCTTCACAGACTCCCACCAGTAGTCTGCCTCACCGCGGAACATAAATGTGGCGAATGGAACCTTCTGTTCCTCCGTGCATCCCAAGACATCAAATATCTTGGTAATTTGCTTGACCCACGTTTCCGCCATGATCGGATCCGGCTTTCCCTTAAATTCTGGTGGTCCCAATTCTTTGAACTGCTTAGCTGTGACAAACCGCGCGTTGTTATCATTTCCACCCGTATTCTGCACACGAGTCTCCCTCGTCTGATTTTGCATGAACTGCAAAAAGCTCCTAAACATTCCATCATTCATCGTTTGCTCGGTAACGTTGTTTACAGGAGGAATATTGCCTTCCTGTTGCACGTTCCCTTGGGTAGTGATCAAAGGTGTCTCCACGGTCTGATTTACTCCATTATTAACGTTCTCAGCTGCCATTCTTAAATACTGCCATTAATAGTCATGTCATATATTATCCCTATACTCTGACCGACCAAATAAACACCAAATAAACTTAGTCAGATCATACTAGCGAAGGAATTCCCCGTCTCTCCCCTCCTAGTTCTTGTCTCACATCTCAGCCAGGGATCATATCCCTAAGCTCTGATACCAACTGTGACGCCCCCAGAATAGGTATACAACACCCATTCTGAGTCGCCAAATACATGGTACAGAAAGCAAACTACAACTTCAATAATACAATTGTCGTGCAAAATACGACAACACATACTGTGAGTTTAAATACAAATATTGTCTTCTAGACAATATCCACACTCAAATAAATCCTCATTACAATTATTCAAACACTATTTTACAGAAATAGTGAGGACTGCTAATACATCTTTCTAGAACCATCACTCCATACCCCGACTAGATCCTGCTATGTTCTCACCTCCTGAGAAGAAAAATGGAACAAAAAGGAAAAGGGTGAGCTCAACTAGCCCAGTAAAGAATATTATGACTAAGATAATATACAACAAATTATCGTTAGTCTTCAACAGGGAAAAATCTGATAAAATATAATCGACAACAAGTTTTAGATCAACAACTGCAGCGGAAACAGCAAACCATTAGAAGAGTCAAGTAGAGAAAGAATTCTACTATCTTCTAAGATTTAAAAGTCCATCATCAATATTTTATCCCTGTAACATCAATTAATAATCATCTTTAACCAAATATTCATCTTTGCACTACAGGCCAAAGATATTCATTTGTATCATCAGTCGGTCATGTTCATCTCAACACCTGTTCATCTTTGCACTACAGGCCAAAGATATTCATCAAGTAATTATACATCTTTGCACTACAGGCCAAAGATATTCAGTAATATCATCATTTAGGACTGAGGATGATGAAAAATATCTTAAAGAGAACGAATCCAATGAGACAGAAGGACAAATAGTAGGGATTCGTATAACAGTTTATCCAAGATCAATAATACTTCATAATAATCAATTGTGAAGCAGAATTCAAAAATAAAGATCAAAACATGGATACAATCAAAGATAGTAACCATAATAGACATCTTGGACAAAAAGGGAAAATTTTATTTTTCGGTGAATAGTGCCGTATACGTGAATAGTGCCGTATACGTGAATAGTAACCCCCGACACAAAAAGTTCCAAATTTGATAAAAACTCATATCAATATTTCAGCATAATGATATTGAAGAAAATAATATCATTAAGAAGAAAATAATATCCCTTACCTCAAAATATCAGTACTTCTGGTCGGAATACCGGTATAAGGCTGAAAGAAACTTGCTCTGATGAATAGAAACTCTCAAAGTATCTAAATACTCACAAAATACACTCAATAATCTAGAGAGAGAAAGAGAGAAAACTTGTTTCTGGTGTGATTTTCAATTCTAACTTAGCCCTCTATTTATAGGAAAATTTTGGTAGGTTTGACCTGCAACCTGATGGCTTTACCTGCTACTATTCCCACCCACCACATTTGAAATATAATTCAGCACATTTCTTCACCAACCACAAGTGGGGCCCACCAATTCTAGAATTTTCCACCAAAATGATAAACTCCGAAAATTCAACAATTTCTGAACCAGTCATCTTGTAAAATTCGTAATAAATCATACGTTCATTTTTAACGGTTCAAAATTTGTGGACATATACTCAACTTATATATGTATAACATATCCAAAAATTACCACGATCCAACGGTCGGATTAAAAATTATAACCCCCGCAAAATATCTCAAAAACCCTGATTTTTAATACCTCCATTCCGACAAAAATACTGATAAAAACCTCAACATTAACTCCTTCATTTTTAACCACAAAAATATATCCCTCATTTATATCCACATAAAATAAATATTTCCTTATCATATGAATCAATAATTAATTATTCACAAATAATATTACAGAATCACATTTATGACAACCAGGCCGTTCCCAGGAAAGAGGGGGCTTTCCAATAAGGATTTCTCCTTACTGGCGCGCAATTAGATGACCAAACCTCTCCTTAGACAGAACTTTCTAGACATTGCCAATAATGTTATCTAATAATATTATTCAAATAATATGAATTATTGATCTGATAAATGAAAATACTGTGCAGCAACAATTATTGAAACAACAATAATATAAAATATCAACGCAGCAATTATTGAATCAATAAAATAAAATATTGAATAATAACTACTGTAACAATTATTGAGTAGTGCCTTCTTACGTACGAATCAATAATTCAATATACTGTGCAATCCGTGTGCTACTATGCAACCACGCGTTATTACTGTATTTTTAACCACCGGGTATTCCAACAGTATTAACGGTAACAACTACGCCGTTATTTATAAACAACTTATACTTGTCGTTTTCTTCATCCAATCGCTTTCCGTTATGGGGCCCACACAAGGCTGCGTCGTCGTACGAATATTCCCCGACAGCAAGAATATTCCACGACCAACCGAATATTCACCGACCAAAAATAAATATTTTATAACCACTTGCTTATTTTGCAAAATTTGCACATTTCACCCATAACCAAAGTATTATATCAAATTAACCCCTTATTATTCACAATAATATTTAGAGAAAATTTGATTTTATTCATTAATAAGTTGGGGTCTTACAACCTCCCCTCCTTATGAAATTTCGTCCTCGAAATTGACGTACGTACCTGATGTTTCAAAAAGGTGAGGATACCTCGCTTTCATTTCTGATTCCAACTCCCAGGTCATTTCTTCAATAGCATGGTTTCTCCACAAAACCTTAACTTGTGGTATAACCTTCGTGCGTAGGACATGCTCTTTCCTATCCAAGATCTTAACAGGTACCTCCTCGTACGTTAAATCTTCAGCTATCTCGTCTGGTTCTAACTCAATAATGTGGTTCGGGTCTTTAACATATTTACGAAGCATAGATATGTGAAAAACATTATGAACACGAGACATGCTTGGAGGTAATGCGAGTCTATATGCCACATTTCCTATTCGCTCAAGAATCTCAAATGGACCAACAAATCTTGGATTGAGCTTTCCTCTCTTCCCAAATCTTGTAACTCCCTTCCATGGTGCAACACGTAACAATACATGATCCCCAATATTAAATTCCACGTCCTTCCGATGAAGATCCGCATAACTCTTTTGTCGATCCTGTGCCGTTTGTATACGTTGTCGAATCGTTTGGATCTTCTCTGTAGTAATGCGTACCAATTCTGGTCCCAACAATGTTGCTTCACCCACCTCGTCCCAGCATACTGGAGAACGACATTTTCTTCCATACAACGCCTCAAATGGAGCCATACCTATGCTCGCCTGATAACTGTTGTTGTAGGAGAATTCCACCAATGGTAGGTACTTATCCCAACTCCCTTTGAGATCTAAGACACAAAGTCTTAATAGATCTTCAAGAGTTTGAATAGTCCTCTCTGATTGTCCGTCCGTTTGAGGATGGTATGCTGAACTGAATCGTAAATCCGTGCCCATAGCTTTCTGCAAGCTAACCCAAAATCGTGAAGTGAATCTTGGGTCACGATCCGAAACTATGGATACTGGCATGCCATGCAATCTCACAATCTCGTTCACGTACATACTAGCAAGACGTTCAAGGGAATAAGTCTCACGTATCGGCAAGAAATGAGCGGACTTGGTTAATCTATCAACAATAACCCAAATCGCATCTATGCCTTGAGAAACCTTGGGAAGACCCGTAACAAAATCCATAGTAATGTGTTCCCACTTCCATTTCGGGATCTCAAGTGGTTGCAATGGACCCTTTGGCACTTGATGCTCCGCCTTTACACGTTGACAAGTTAAACACCTCGAGATAAACTCCGCGATCTCTCTTTTCATATTGCTCCACCAAAATGTATGTCGAAGATCGTGATACATTTTGGTACTCCCAGGATGGATTGCAAACGGTGTGTTGTGTGCCTCCATCATTATTCTATGCTTCAAGTCAAAATCGTTAGGAACACAAAGTCTGGAGTTGACTCGAAGTATTCCTTCTTCATCGATTCTTGCTTCTGGAATAGCACCTTCTTGCACTTTCTTCTTCATACGCATCAGCTCCATGTCCGTAGCTTGAGCAGCTTTAACTTTATCGATTAAAGTCGGTTCTACTCGTATATTTGATATCATCATGTGGGTACTTGGAGCCTTCATCTCTATCTCCATCCTTTGCAAGTCATACAAAATGGGCCTTTGTGTTAAAAACATTGCACTCGTACCCGCATATGATCTTCTACTCAATGCGTCAGCTACTACGTTTGCTTTTCCAGGATGGTATTGGATGGTATGATCGTAATCTTTCAACAGCTCAAGCCAACGTCGTTGCCGCATGTTGAGTTCCTTTTGGGTGAAGAAATATTTGAGGCTTTTATGATCTGTATAGATCTCCACTTTCTCCCCATACAGGTAGTGTCTCCAGATCTTCAACGCAAAAACGACTGCTGCCAACTCCAAATCATGAGTAGGATAATTCCTCTCATATTCTTTGAGTTGTCGTGAGGCATAGGCTATGACTTTCCCATGTTGCATGAGAACACATCCTAACCCTTTGCCTGAAGCATCGCTGTAGATAACAAATCCATCCGAACCAGATGGTATTGTCAAAACAGGTGCCGAAATGAGTCTCCTCTTGAGTTCTTGGAAACTCTTCTCGCATTCCTCACTCCATACGAATTTTGTATCTTTCCGAGTCAGCTGAGTTAACGGAGTAGCGATTCGAGAAAATCCTTCCACAAATCTCCGATAATAACCAGCTAAGCCCAGAAAGCTACGTACTTCGGTTACCGACTTCGGTTGCTCCCAACTTTGTATGGCTTCAATCTTCGCCGGGTCGACAGATACTCCATGTTTTGACACCACGTGCCCAAGGAATGCTACTTCCTCAAGCCAGAACTCGCATTTCTTCAGTTTGGCATATAGCTTGTTTTCACGAAGCCTTTGCAGTACCAGCTTCAAATGGCGCTCATGATCTTCACGGCTTTTGGAATAGATGAGGATGTCATCAATAAAGACAACAACGAACTGATCCAAATATTCTTTGAATACACGGTTCATCATATCCATGAAGGCAGCAGGAGCATTAGTCAATCCAAAAGACATTACTAAGAATTCATAATGCCCGTACCGAGTTCTGAAGGCAGTCTTTGGAATATCCTCAGTTTTAATCTTCAGCTGATGATATCCAGAACGAAGATCGATCTTTGAAAAGAATTGTGCTCCTTGCAACTGGTCAAACAGGTCATCAATGCGAGGTAGCGGATACCTATTCTTGATAGTGACATGATTCAATTCTCGATAGTCGATACAAAGTCGCATACTCCCGTCTTTCTTCTTTACGAATAAAACAGGAGCACCCCAAGGAGACGTACTAGGACGAATAAAACCGATGTCCAACAACTCCTGTAGTTGGACTTTTAACTCCTGAAGTTCAATAGGAGCCATTCGATATGGGGTTTTAGAAATGGGCTTTGTACCGGGTTCAAGGTCAATAAAGAATTCAATTTCTCGTTCCGGGGGTAGACCGGGAAGTTCTTCAGGAAATACATCGGAAAATTCTCTAACAATAGAAATATTATTCAAATCTGACTTGTCTTTGTTCAAATCCATAACATGGGCTAAGAAAGCTTGACATCCGTTTTTCAATAAACGAATAGCTTTGTGGCTTGATATGACAGTGACTGATTTTAGTGGTTTAGTAGTTTGAATTCGTATGACAGGTTGGTTAGGAATATGAAAACTAACAACCTTACGAAAACAATCAATTTTAGCATGATGAGTGGTTAACCAATCAATTCCTAAAATCACATCAAAAGCAAGTATCTTTAAAGAGATAAGATCAACAGGTAATGTGATAGTGCCAACTTGGATCATGCAAGATTTATAAACTGTAGATGTAACGAAGGTTTCACCCAACGGAGTTTCAACAGATAAGTTAAAGTCCAATTTCTCCGGAGTCAAGTTTAAACGTTGAGCACAAGCAGGAGAGATAAAAGAATGGGTAGAACCGGTATCTAGTAAAGTATAAACTTCGCAAGAATTCAAGATTAGCTTACCCGTGATCACCTCGTTCGGGTTTCTCGCGTTTTGGCCAGTAACGACAAACGCCCTTCCAGGAACCGCTGATTTCGACTTATCCGGGATAGCTTTTGGAGTCACCATCCCCGCTGAACTTGGTTTTGCTACAGAACACTCTCGAGCTATATGACCTTCCTTTCCACAGTTATAACATACCTTGGATTGTTGTGGGCAGTTTGGGCTGATATGTCCCTCTTTCCCACATTTGTAACATACGACCGGTGGTCGTTCTCCTCCCCTAGAAACAGTTGATGTTTGTGCTGACGTCTTCACGTTATCATTGTTGTACCTTCTCTTCTTGAAATCTCCTCCCGACTCGCTCCTTCTATTATCACGACCACGATTACCACCAGAGTGGTTACCGCTTTTGTCCGAATGTTTTCCTCCCTGCTGGTTTTCATTGCTTCGATGACTGCCACCACCGGTATGACCCTGGTTGTGGTCCCTCGGTTGCACATACTCATTATCTCGCTCTAATAATTGAGCCCTGTTTACAACATCTGAATATAAAGAAAATTTATGAGAGATAAGATATTGCCGAATCTCGGGTTTTAGACCTCTCAGAAACATCCTTGTCATTCGTTCCTCATTTTCGACCAAATGAGGTGCAAACCTGGATAACTCTGCAAACTTCGCCTCGTACTGGGACACCGTCATGTTGTTTTGTTCCAGTCTAATAAACTCAACCTCCTTCATATGACGAATACTTTCAGGAAAGTACTTGTCATTGAACAGTTTTTGAAATGTTTCCCAGGACATGTTGAGTGCGTCAGGCTGGGTACGCTTCACAGACTCCCACCAGTAGTCTGCCTCACCGCGGAACATAAATGTGGCGAATGGAACCTTCTGTTCCTCCGTGCATCCCAAGACATCAAATATCTTGGTAATTTGCTTGACCCACGTTTCCGCCATGATCGGATCCGGCTTTCCCTTAAATTCTGGTGGTCCCAATTCTTTGAACTGCTTAGCTGTGACAAACCGCGCGTTGTTATCATTTTCACCCGTATTCTGCACACGAGTCTCCCTCGTCTGATTTTGCATGAACTGCAAAAAGCTCCTAAACATTCCATCATTCATCGTTTGCTCGGTAACGTTGTTTACAGGAGGAATATTGCCTTCCTGTTGCACGTTCCCTTGGGTAGTGATCAAAGGTGTCTCCACGGTCTGATTTACTCCATTATTAACGTTCTCAGCTGCCATTCTTAAATACTGCCATTAATAGTCATGTCATATATTATCCCTATACTCTGACCGACCAAATAAACACCAAATAAACTTAGTCAGATCATACTAGCGAAGGAATTCCCCGTCTCTCCCCTCCTAGTTCTTGTCTCACATCTCAGCCAGGGATCATATCCCTAAGCTCTGATACCAACTGTGACGCCCCCAGAATAGGTATACAACACCCATTCTGAGTCGCCAAATACATGGTACAGAAAATAAACTATAACTTCAATAATACAATTGTCGTGCAAAATACGACAACACATACTGTGAGTTTAAATACAAATATTGTCTTCTAGACAATATCCACTCTCAAATAAATCCTCCTTACAATTATTCAAACACTATTTTACAGAAATAGTGAGGACTGCTAATACATCTTTCTAGAACCATCACTCCATACCCCGACTAGATCCTGCTATGTTCTCACCTCCTGAGAAGAAAAATGGAACAAAAAGGAAAAGGGTGAGCTCAACTAGCCCAGTAAAGAATATTATGACTAAGATAATATACAACAAATTATCGTTAGTCTTCAACAGGGAAAAATCTGATAAAATATAATCGACAACAAGTTTTAGATCAACAACTGCAGCGGAAACAGCAAACCATTAGAAGAGTCAAGTAGAGAAAGAATTCTACTATCTTCTAAGATTTAAAAGTCCATCATCAATATTTTATCCCTGTAACATCAATTAATAATCATCTTTAACCAAATATTCATCTTTGCACTACAGGCCAAAGATATTCATTTGTATCATCAGTCGGTCATGTTCATCTCAACACCTGTTCATCTTTGCACTACAGGCCAAAGATATTCATCAAGTAATTATACATCTTTGCACTACAGGCCAAAGATATTCAGTAATATCATCATTTAGGACTGAGGATGATGAAAAATATCTTAAAGAGAACGAATCCAGTGAGACAGAAGGACAAATAGTAGGGATTCGTATAACAGTTTATCCAAGATCAATAATACTTCATAATAATCAATTGTGAAGCAGAATTCAAAAATAAAGATCAAAACATGGATACAATCAAAGATAGTAACCATAATAGACATCTTGGACAAAAAGGGAAAATTTTATTTTTCGGTGAATAGTGCCGTATACGTGAATAGTGCCGTATACGTGAATAGTAACCCCCAACACAAAAAGTTCCAAATTTGATAAAAACTCATATCAATATTTCAGCATAATGATATTGAAGAAAATAATATCATTAAGAAGAAAATAATATCCCTTACCTCAAAATATCAGTACTTCTGGTCGGAATACCGGTATAAGGCTGAAAGAAACTTGCTCTGATGAATAGAAACTCTCAAAGTATCTAAATACTCACAAAATACACTCAATAATCTAGAGAGAGAAAGAGAGAAAACTTGTTTCTGGTGTAATTTTCAATTCTAACTTAGCCCTCTATTTATAGGAAAATTTTGGTAGGTTTGACCTGCAACCTGATGGCTTTACCTGCTACTATTCCCACCTACCACATTTGAAATATAATTCAGCACATTTCTTCACCAACCACAAGTGGGGCCCACCAATTCTAGAATTTTCCACCAAAATGATAAACTTCGAAAATTCAACAATTTCTGAACCAGTCATCATGTAAAATTCGTAATAAATCATACGTTCATTTTTAACAGTTCAAAATTTGTGGACATATACTCAACTTATATATGTATAACATATCCAAAAATTACCACGATCCAACGGTCGGATTAAAAATTATAACCCCCGCAAAATATCTCAAAAACCCTGATTTTTAATACCTCCATTCTGACAAAAAATACGGATAAAAATCTCAACATTAACTCCTTCATTTTTAACCACAAAAATATATTCCTCATTTATATCCACATAAAATAAATATTTTCTTATCATATGAATCAATAATTAATTATTCACAAATAATATTACAGAATCACATTTATGACAACCAGGCCGTTCCCAGGAAAGAGGGGGCTTTCCAATAAGGATTTCTCCTTACTGGCGCGCAATTAGATGACCAAACCTCTCCTTAGACAGAACTTTCTAGACATTGCCAATAATGTTATCTAATAATATTATTCAAATAATATGAATTATTGATCTGATAAATGAAAATACTGTGCAGCAACAATTATTGAAACAACAATAATATAAAATATCAGCGCAGCAATTATTGAATCAATAAAATAAAATATTGAATAATAACTACTGTAACAATTATTGAGTAGTGCCTTCTTACGTACGAATCAATAATTCAACTATACTGTGCAATCCGTGTGCTACTATGCAACCACGCGTTATTACTGTATTTTTAACCACCGGGTATTTAAACAGTGTTAACGGTAACAACTACGCCATTATTAATAAACAACTTATACTTGTCGTTTTCTTCATCCAATCGCTTTCCGTTATGGGGCCCACACAAGGCTGCGTCGTCGTACGAATATTCCCCGACAACAAGAATATTCCACGACCAACCGAATATTCACCGACCAAAAATAAATATTTTATAACCACTTGCTTATTTTGCAAAATTTGCACATTTCACCCATAACCAAAGTATTATATCAAATTAACCCCCTTATTATTCACAATAATATTTAGAGAAAATTTGATTTTATTCATTAATAAGTTGGGGTCTTACATATTGTATACTCTAATTGCGTCTGTACAACTATTGTAAATTATATTGTTTAACATTTATGGAACATTAGCTTATATTTGTAATTGGTTAGCTTATAATACGTTTTGGTGGATATTTGAATGTGAATGTGAATGATAATGAGTTGAAGATTAAGTTTTAGTGCTACGTTACATATTTGTATGTGAGATATAGGTTTATATTACTGTGTATTGGGCTGTGACAGGTTGCAGGTACATTAATGGGTTTAAACACCTGGAAACTGAACTTTTAAAATCTGCAATTAAAAAAAAGGATAGTTAATTCCGACGGAATAGGGTATTTACGACGGAACTTTCCTCGGAGTTAACAAACAATCAATTTTTAATAAATGCCGAAATATCCTAATTTCAGTCGAACATACGTTATCTTCGATGGAACGTATCCGTCGTAAACACTCTATCTCCGACACAAATTCCGTCGAAATTAATAATTAGCCAATTTTAATGAATAGTGGGTTATTTTAGTTTTCAGTCAAAAATAAGATAATTTCGAGGGAATACATCCGTCGAAAATAGGCACTATTATATTCGACGAAAAGTTTCGTCCTATATATTCTGTTGAAGATAGTTAATGTTCGACGAACATCCGTCGGAGATATGTTCGTCAAGGATAATGAATTTCCGACGGAATTGTTAACGGATCTTATTTTCGACGCGAATATTTACGACCGAATATCTGACGGATATTTCCGTCGGTAATAATATATTTTCGACTGAATAGGTTTATGTCCGACGGATTATTCCGTCAGACTTAAGCTTTTTTCTTGTAGTGCATAAACCATCCATTCATTTTGCAAAACCTTGCCTTTATAAAATTAAGAAGACGTTGGCCCCTAGGAATTTCGACCTCAATTAGGACAATAGACTTTAAGAGGAGTCTAAATTTTAAATCAATAAAACTATTAGTGTCTAGAAAAGTGGTTCAAAAGGTAAAAGCCTAAAGAACGTGTGGTTATTCAATTAGTCTTCGTACCCACAGAGAGACTCCCACATTTTTTACACTTACCTGGTTAGTGGTGTGATTAATTTCGAATTTTGTGGACCCTAAGGTGGAATTTGGAAAAGTTAGGAGCTATCTAGATTTTATTTAGGTTAACCGTATAATTAGGATTCTTATTTTATTTTATTTTTTGTGACTTTCGTGGTTAGTTATTTATTTTATGATTTATGGAAAGATGGATTCTTATTATAGTTGGTATAATAATTTTGCTTGGAATTAAAAACCCTATGAAAATTTTAATGCACACCAAGTAAATCAATTTTTTTCAACTTATGAAAATTGTTATTTAAGTTTATATCCATATCCGGATTCCAGAACCTCAATATCCACAAGAATGATCAAATGAAGAAGAGGAAAGATTTAGTGTCTTAGAGAAAACTATGGAAGTTTTAATGGAAAATTAATAGCATGGATCAAGCTATATCTCGTCTAGAAATTCAAATAAGTCGATTAGCTACTATAATAAATGAACAAGAGGTGGGTGAATTTTCTAGTAACTCTGAGGTTAATTTTGAGAATCTTGATAGCTGTGAAAAATGATGAAGAAAATAATAAAAAATTATTCAATTCTACACAGTTTGAGTGAAGCGAATTTGTGGAGTTTAAAAATTATGAGTCTATGCCTAAAATTAATCATGTCACATTTAATGAGTCAGTTGAAAAAGTCTATAAGCCTAAAGCTCCATACCCTGAAAAACTTATTCCTAAAAAACCACCTAGTGACTTTTTGGACCAACCCATTAAAGTAAACATGATACAAGAGTTGTCCATGACCCAAGAAATAAATGAAAATAGACTCATGACTGAAGAGGAATAAATTATTTTTTTTCTTAAATCACATTGACCAAAATTAGCATGAATCTGAATATTTAGATAAGGTTACTGAGTTGTTAAGATCCACTACAAATAAGTCAACTAAACTAGAACATGTATTTGAACTAATTCTTCCATTCTTTGAACATGTTAGTGAAAATTTTCTTGAGGTAAATTGTAAGCATAATTTTGATAAAAATTCTGACTATTTTCAATTTCCTAGACCTCCTAAAAATCACGACAAGACCACACTCACTTACTTATATGTATCATTCATGTATAGTCACATATTTTTTAGGATTTATGAAATTCGTAGATATGTACATTTGTTTTCTTTCTCACCGTATTTTCTTGCAGAATAAAAGCCCCACGTACAAGGTATAATTCTTTCATATATTTGTTCTCTATTTTTCATTTGTATACATTGAGGACAATACATGATTTAGGTATTGGGGGGGGGAGTTTGTTTGTATTATTATATTAGATTTTTTCTTAAGGAAAATATAGTAAAAAACTTTTTTGACTTTTTATAAGTTGGATTAATTCTAATAAGTATTTGTGGAGTAAAAATTCATGAGTAAGATTAAAAGATTTAAAACTCTTGAACTTTTGATTAGATACAAAATCTTAAATTGAAATACCATCTGAAATAAAATTTATTTTATAAGCACTTTTCGCACTTCACGTTTGCACTAATTCTTAGTTGTGGGGGTATAAACTACGATTCTAGTAATTTCAAAAAAAATTGAAAAAAAGAAAAAAGAAAAAAAATTGAAAAAAATAAATAAATAATTGCTTCAATGTCTATTGAACGAAATAACTGAGTATCCAAGCCTCAGTAAACATCGATATTCACGCTGAAAAGTGTGATGGATAAAAGTAGTTTGACTAATCTAGTTTTGTGGCCTTTGTTAGTCGAGTTAGCAAACCATTACGGGTGTATCTACATCTAGTGCCCTAAAGACAACTGGTTGGGAGTCATTCGTTTAACACTCGCTACATGGGTAACTTTGAAAAGCCTTAAAAAATGAGATATTGCACAAGAAGAAAAAAATTGATAAAATGGGGAAAAAGAAGAAAAAATTAAATAATTTTGCTTAATTTTCACGGTAAAAATCCCTACTAAGAGTTAATATACACATGCATGCATTACATGGAATTAATTTTTTGAAGGATGGTGTCCAAAATGAAAATTGAATATTTTTGATAAGGTGAAAGTATGATTTTGAATTTAATCTTGCTTATGTATAATGCCCATAAATATTTATAAATTTTCTTTCAATTTCATAATTTGTTGAACCCAAAATTATTTTTGAATTTTATAGATATATTCACTACAAACCCTCAGGAGACACAACTCATCCATGTAAGACTCCAACTTTTTTATAAATAAATTTGAATTTCCTCTATTTATTATTTTGAAATAGTAAGGGGTTGATTTGATTAATGTGGTTAGTTATGGGTAAAATGCACAAATATTTTAAATAAGCAAGTGGTTATAAAATATTTATTGTCGTCAGAGAATATTCGTTTGGTCGTGGAATATTCTTGTTGTCGGGGAATATTCGTACGATAGCGCAACTATTTGTGGACCCCATAACAAAAAACTGTTGGATGAAGGAAACGACAAGTATGAGTTTTTTATAAATAAGGGCGTAATTGTTACTGTTAACACTGTTGGAATACCCTGTGGTTAAAATACAGTAATACACTGTGACGCCCCCAAAATAGATATACATCACCCATTCTGAGTCGCCAAATACATAGTACATAAATCAAATATAAACTTCTTTTATACAATACGACAACAGCTTAGCTTAGAGTTTTTACAAGAATATTGTCTCATGGACAGTATTTAAACTCAAATGAAGTCCTCATTACATTTATTATCACACTATTTCATAAAATAATGAGGACTACTATAGCCACCATCTCGGACCGTCACTCTGTTCCCCGACTAGTCCCGACTATGTTCTCATTTCCTGAAGAGAACAATGAAAGCAAAGGGTGAGCTCAACTAGCCTAGTAAGAAATATTATGACTAAGATAATACAGAATAAATTAGCGTTAGCCTTCAACAGTGTTAAACTGATAAAATACAATAAACATCAAGTTTAACTGCAGTGGAACAAGCAATCCATTAGAAGATTCAAGTAGAGCATGATATCTACTATCTTCTATGATTTAAAAAGTTTTTTCATCAACTTTATCGCTGAGACTCAGCTTAATAAATAAACCACATCATCGAATCATCCTTGCACCACGGCCAAGGATATTAATGTAATCATCAATGGTCATGATCATACCGAATAATCCCTGGTCAGAATCATACCAACAACTGTCCATCAATGCACTACAGGCCAATGAGGACTTTTATCACATCATTTGTAACATTACGGGTCATGATTATGCCGAATGATTCCTAGTCATAATCATACCAATCAACAGTCCATCTATGCACGTAAGCCAAAGATGACTTTCATCACAATATAAGCATGATGGTGATTACAATGATATAAGAATTCAATTAAAAGAAACAAATGATAAATTTTTAAAGATTTATAATTTAATTTATCTAGAATTCAATAATGTTCAAATTGCCAACATGATATTGCTTTGTGGAGTAAAATTCAAGAATAATATTGTATCAAAAATGAATTGGACCGAAAAGAAATTAATTTTTGTCATGAATAGTACTTTGGGTGAATAGTACCCTGTGAGAAGTACTTTATGAATAGTACTTTATGAATAGTACTTGTGAATAGTACTTTTGTGAATAGTACTATATAAATGAATAGTACTCATGGACAGTACTCCGGCATGAAAAGCTTAAAATTTAACAAGAATGTGCAGAAAATATCCTTGTGAAACGATACTAGAAGAAGCACAAATTTCAAGGATATTCTACTAATTTCACGTAGTATAGAAGCAATACTTTAACAAAATGAGAGTATAATCAGGAATACGAGATGAAATAATGTTACTCACATACTACAGAGTATGGAAGAAAATATTATTCCTATCAATACTGAACAAAATAATATCTCTTACCTCAGAAGAAGACTAGATACTGGAATAGTGATGTAGCAGACTTCTCTTCTTCTTTCTCTCTATAGCTTCTCTCTCTATAATTGCTCTTGTGAGTCTTAGTGAATTGGTGAGAATGAAAGAAGAATGAGCTTTTATTTATAGGAAAATATAGTTTTGATAATTTCACGTTTTGGAGCTCGAAATATTACAGTATAAAACTTTCATCTTTTTCATCATTTTTAATTTAGTCCTTCAAGTATTATCAAACTTGCACCACCTCCCCTAATAGTACATCATGTGAATCAATAGTTCTATACATATGAAAAAAATAGTTACAGTATAGTACCTTCATCTATACCTCTATTTTTAATTTAGTCATGCAAGTATTATCAATCTTGCACCACTTCCCCTAATAGTGCATGCATGTGAATCAATAGTACATACATGTAAATAAATAGTTATAAGCATGTGAATTAATAGCAATTAATTGCTCATTTATCCGATTAATTATCCGATTGGTCAATATAACCTCCAGACAACAATTATTATCGAAATAAATCTTGATTTTCACTAACACTAATAATTCCAACACAATGGAACTATCAATTTCATCTTTAATCAACACGAACTTATTCATCATTAATATTATAACTCACAATATTTAACAACTAGATCATTCCCAGAAAAGAGGGGGCTTTTCGATAAGGATATCTCCCTATTGGCGCGCAATTAAATGACCAAACCTCTCCTCGACAGAACTTTTTAGACATCGTCAATATTGCAAATAATAATATGAATAACTTTATCGTCTCAATTATTAATTTAATAATATAAAATATTAATACTGTGACAATCAATAATATGAGAGATATTATGCAGCAATTACTGTAGTAATAATTAAGTATAACTGAGTGACTTCTTACGTAAACATCAATAATCAATACCGTGTGCTACTATGCAACCACGCGTATTACTGTACTTTTACCACCAGGTAGTTCAACAGTTTCACGGTAAAACTTTCGCCGTTATTTTTATAAAAAGATAATTATGTCGTTTTTTAACTACAAAAATACTTTCGTTGTAGGGTCCACCAATGATTGTGCCGTCGTACGAATATTTTCCAACCAATCGAATATTTTATAACAACTTTCTTACTTTACTAAATTTATAAATATTACCCACAACTATAATAATATAACAAAATCACACCATAATATTCAAAAATATATTTCGAGAAAAAATTAATATTTATTCATAAAAGTTGGGGTCTTACATACACAGTGTTGCACAGTAGCACACGGTATTACATAATAATTGATTCTTACGTAAGAAGTCACTACTCAATAATTGTTACAGTGATTACTGTTCAATATTTTATTTTATTGATTCAATAATTGCTACTTTGATATTTTATATTATTGATTCAATAATTGTCATTGCATAGTATTTTAAATTATCAGATCAATAATTTATATTATTTGAATAATATTATTAGATAGCATTATTGGCAATGTCTAAGGAAGCTCTGCTAAGAGGAGTTATTTAATTTCGCGCCAGTAAGGAAAATCCTTACAGGAAGGTCCCCTCTTTCTTAGGAACGACCTGGTTGTCAATATTGTAGTTATATAATATTATTTATGAATAATTAATTATTGATTTATATGATAAGAAAATATTTATTTTATGCTGATATAAATGAAGGAATTAATGTTGAGATTTTTTATCAGTATTTTGTCGGAATAATGGTGTTGAAAATTATCCGTATGTGAATTTCGGTCATTTTTCATTTAGAATTTGGAAAAACTTTTTTTTACAAAGTTGTAGAGAATTAAATTTTCTATAGAATGGACATAAGATTCGAATTTTTTTGATAAAAAGGCTATTGATTATGAATTATTGAAGTTCCGAAATAATTAATTTTTGGAGTTATAAATATTTTTTAAAGAAAAATATTTTTTATGTTGGTGGGCCCCACTAGTGTGCTAATGAATTTGGTCAAGTGGTGGGCGTGAAATTTGTTTAATAAAATATTATTTTATTAAATTTTTTGCTTGGCGTTCTAAACATTTTCTATAAATAGGATGCTTAAGTTATAATTGAAAATCACACCAGAATAAGAAATTTTCTCTCTCTATTATACCGAGCGTATTTTTGTGAGTATTTAGATACTTTAAGAGTTGATAATCAGTATAAGTTTCCTTCAGTATTATACCCGATATTCCAATCAGAAGTCATGTTCTTTTGAGGTAAGGGATGTTATTTTTTCGTAAATGATGTTATTTTTTCAATATCATTATACCGAAATATTGATATGAATTTTATTATAAAATTTTTACCTTTTCATGTCGAGGTTACTATTCACATATACGACACTATTCACGAATACAATACTATCCATGAGTACTATTCACGAAGTATAGTTTTTCTTGTGAAATTCTTACATTTTTATGACGAGGTTACTATTCACGTATACGGCACTATTGACGAATACGACACTATTTACAGAAAAATTAAATTTTATTTTCTTTGTCCAAGTTGTCTATTATGGTTACTATCTTTGATTGTATCCATGTTTTGATCTTCATTCTTGAATTTTGCTCCACAATTGATTATTATGGAGTATTTTTAAACTTGGATAAACTAAAGTACGAATCCCTAATCTTTGTCCTTTTATCTATTTAGATTCATTTTCTTAAAAATATTTTTATCATCCTCAGTCCTAAATGGTGATATAACTGAATATCTTTGGCCTGTAGTACAAAGATGAATGATTACTTGATGAATATCCTGGCCCGTAGTGCAAAGATGGACAGGTGTTGAGATGAACATGACCAACTCGTGATACGAATGAATATCTTTGGCCCATAGTGCATAGATGAATATTTGATTCAAGATGTATATTGATTGATATTACAGGGATAAAATATTGATGATGGACTTTTAAATCATTGAAGATAGAAGACTTCATTCTCTACTTAACTCTTCTAATGAATTGTTATTTCCGCTGCGAATATTGATCTAAAACTTGTTATCCATTATTTTTTATCTGATTTATTGAAGGCTAACGATAATTTGTTTTCATTATCTTAGTCATAATATTCTTTACTGGGCTAGTTGAGCTCACCCTTTTCCTTTTTGTTCTATTTTTCTTCTCAGGAGGCGAGAATATAGCGGTAACTAGTCGGGGTGTGGAGTGATGTTTCAAGACTGTTGTTTTAGCAGTCCTCACTATTTTGTAAAATAGTGTATCAATAATTATAATGAGGACTTATTTAAGTTTGGATATTGTCTAGAAGACAATATTTATATTTAAACTCACAGCATATGTGTTGTCGTATGTTGCACGACAATTGTAATAATGAAGTTGTAGTTATTTTCTGTACCATGTATTTAGCGACTCAGAATGGGTTGTGTAGACCTATTTTGGGGGCGTCACAATTGGTATCAAAGCTTAGGGACATGGTCTCTGGCGGAGATCGGGGAATAGAAGTAGGAGAGGAGAGACGAGTAAATCCTTCGCTAGTGCGTCCTACCTAAGCTTATTTGTTTTTTAATTGGTCGGTCAGAATATAGGGTTAATATGTGGCATGTCAATTAACCATTATTTTTTAGTAGTATTTGAGAATGGCATCTGAAAATATTAAGGTGAGCAATGGAGCACATGAGATCGTTGAGACACCGACAATCAACAACTAGGATAAGGTGCATCAGGAAGGCAATAATCCTCTTGTAAAAAATAACACCGACCAAATGACGAACGATGGTATGTTTAGGAACTTTCTAGAATTCATGCAAAACCAAACGAGAGAGACTAATGTTCAAAATGTAGGTGAAAATAATGGTAACTCACGAATGGTCACCGCTAAGCATTTTAAGGAGCTGGGACCACCGGAGTATTTGGGAAAGCCAGAACCACTTACGGCAGAGACGTGGATAAAGCAGATCACCAAGATATTTAATGTCTTGGGATGCTCTGAGGAGCACAAGGTTCCCTTTGCCACCTTCATGTTGCGAGGAGAGGCAGATTACTGGTGAAAATCTGTAAAACGTATCAATCCGTCCGCACTTAAGATGTCTTGGGAGAAGTTCCGAGAATTATTCAATGACAAGTACTCTTCCAAAAGTATTCGTCACATGAAGGAGGTAGAGTTCATCAAGCTGGAGCAAAATAATATGACCGTGTCGCAATACAAAGCTAAGTTTGTCGAGTTATCCCGATTTGCATCCCATTTGGTTGATAATGAGGAGAGAATGACGTGAATATTTCTGCGAGGTTTGAAACACGAAATACGTCAATACCTCATTTCTCACAAACTGTGTTTATATTCAGATGTAGTGAATAGGGCCCAGTTATTAGAGCGGGATTATGAGTCAGCTCAACCAAAAGATAACGACCAACAACACAATAATAATCGTACCGGTGGCAACGGTCATCGGAACAATGATAACCATCGTGGATGAAATTATCATGCCAGAAATGGTAACCACTTCGGTGGTAATCATGGCCAAGATAATAGAATAAATTATTCAAGTGAAAATTTCAAGAAGAGAAGATTTAACGATGACGGAACGACATCGGCAGCAACACCAGCAACAAATTCTAGGGGAGGAGAAAGACCGCCATTTAGATGCTACAGATGCGGAGAAGAGGGACACATAAGTCCAAACTGTTCACAGCCTTCCAAGGTATATTTTAGTTGTGGAAAAGATGGTCACATAGCTCAATTTTGTCCTGTAGTGAAATCAAGTTCAGCTGGGACGGTGGCACTAAAGGCGGATACGGATAAAACAAAGTCGGTGGTTTTAGGAAGAGTATTTTTTCGTGACTTCTCAAAAAGCGAGTAACCCAAACAAAGTTATCACGGGTTAGTTAATCATAAATTCTTGCGAAGTCTATAACTTAATAGATACCGGTTCTACCCATTCTTTTATTTCTCCTGCTTGTGGTCAACGTTTGAACTTGACCCCTGAGAAATTAGACTTCGACTTATCTGTTGAAACTCAGTTAGGAGAAACCTTCATTACATCCACTGTTTATAAATTTTGCTAGATTCAAGTTAGGACCATCACATTACCTGTTGATCTCATCTCTTTAAAAATACTTGCATTTGATGTGATTTTAGGGATTGATTGGTTAACCACTCACCATGCTAAAATTGATTATTTTCGTAAAGTTGTTAGTTTTCATATTCCTAACCAACCTGTTATACGAATTCAAGCAACCAAACCACTAAAGTCAAACACTTTCATATCAGCCATAAAGTCATTCGTTTATTGAAAAATGGATGTCAAGAATTTTTAGCACATGTCATGGACTTGAACAAAAATACGTCAGATTTGAATGATATTTCTGTTGTTAGTGAATTTCCTGACGTATTTTCTGAAGAACTTCCTAGCCTACCCCCAGAGCATGAAGTCGAATTTTGTATTGACCTCGAACCCGGTATAAAACCCATTTTCAAAACCCTATATCGAATTGCTCCTATTAAACTTTAGGAGTTAAAAACCCAACTACAGGAGTTGGTACCTGAGCTTCTCACTGGTGACTTACTTTGTGGAATGTACCGAAGCCAGACTCTCTGTAGGGGATGCCATATTCGTGCGGTGGTAAACTGATAGGTGCCATTGTGACGTGTTAACTAAGATTGGGATATTAGTCACAGTGGAGAGCAACCTAAATCAGTAATCGAAATATGTAGCTTTCTAGGCTTAGCTGGTTATTATCGAAGATTCGTGGAAGGATTATCTCGAATTGCTACTCTATTAACTCAGCTGACTCGAAAAGATTCAAAATTCGAATGGAGCGAGGAATGTGAGAAGTGCTTCTAAGAACTCAACATGCGGCAACGACGTTGGCTTGAGCTGTTGAAAGATTACGATCATACCATTCAATACCATCATAGAAAAACGAACGTGGTAGCTGACGCATTGAGTAGAAGATCGTATGCAGGTGCGAGTGTGATATTGTCAAACACAAAGACCAATTTCGTATAACTTACAAATGATGGAGATATAGTTAAAGACTGTAGAGACCCACGTGATGATGTCAAATATAAGTGTAGAACCGACTTTAATCGATAAAGTTAAAGTTGCTCAAGCTACAGACCCGGAGCTGATGAATATGAAGACGAAAGTACAAGAATGTGTTATTCTAGAAGCAAGAGTCGACGAAGAGAGGAAATCTCAACCCTCGATTTATTGGTCCATTTAAAATCCTCGATCAAATAGGAACTGTGGCCTATAAGTTCGCTTTACTGCCAAGTATGTCTCGTGTTCATAATGTTTTCTACATATCCATGCTACGTAAATATGTGAACGACCCTAACCACATTATTGAGTTAGAATTGAAAATTAAAACAAGGTATCCTTATCTCTTCGACATACTAGGTACGTATGTCAATTTCGATGACAAAATTTCATAAGGAGGGGAGGTTGTAAGACCACAATTTTTTTATAAATAAAATTGAATTTCCTCTATTTATTATTTTGAAATAGTAAGGGGTTGATTTGATTAATGTGGTTAGTTATGGGTAAAATGCATAAATATTTTAAATAAGCAAGTGGTTATAAAATATTCATTGTTATCCAGGAATATTCGTTTGGTTGTGGAATATTCTTGTTGTCGGTTCGTACGATGGCGCAGCCATTTGTGGGCCCCATAACGAAAAACTGTCGGATGAAGAAAATAACAAGTATGAGTTTTTTATAAATAACAGCGTAGTTGTTACCGTTAACACTGTTGAAATACTCGGTGGTTAAAATATAGTAATACGCAGTGTTGCACAGTAGCACACGGTATTGCACAATAATTGATTCTTACGTAAGAAGTCACTACTCAATAATTGTTACAGTAATTACTGTTCAATATTTTATTTTATTGATTCAATAATTGCTACGTTGATATTTTATATTATTGATTCAATAATTCTCATTGCACAGTATTTCAAATTATCATATCAATAATTTATATTATTTGAATAATATTATTAGACATCATTATTGGCAATGTCTAAAGAAGTTATGTCTAAGAGGGGTTATTTAATTTCGCGCCAGTAAGGAGATATCCTTACCGGAAGGCCCCTCTTTCCTGGGAACGACCTAGTTGTCAATATTGTAGTTCTATAATATTATTTATGAATAATTAATTATTGATTTATATGATAATAAATTATTTATTTTATGTGGATATAAATGAAGAAATTAATGTTGATGTATTTTATCAGTATTTTGTCGGAATAAAGGTGTTAAAAATCATCCGTATATATATATATATATATATTTCGGTCATTTTTCGTTTAGAATTTGGAAAAACTTTCTTCTACAAAGTTGCAGAGAATTAAATTTATTATGGACATAAAATTCGAATTTTTCTAATAAAATGACTATTTATTATGAATTATTGAAGTTCCAGAATAATTAATTTTTGGAGTTATAAATATTTTTTTAAAGAAAAATATTTTTTATGTTGCTGGGCCCCACTGGTGTGCTGATGAATTTGGTCAAGTGGTGGGCATGAATTTTTTTTAATAAAATATTATTTTATTAAATTTTCTACTTTGGCGTTCTAAATATTTTTCTATAAATAGGATGTTTAAGTTATAATTGAAAATCACACCAGAATCAAAAGTTTTCTCTTTCTATAATATCGAGCGTATTTTTTTGAGTATTTAGATATTTTGAGAGTTGATAAGCAGTGCAAGTTTCCTTCAGTATTATACCCGATATTTCAGTCAGAAGTACTGTTCTTTTGAGGTAAGAGATGTTATTTTTTTCGTAAATGATGTTATTCTTTTAATATCATTATACCGAAATATTGGTATAAATTTTATTATGAAACTTTTACCTTTGTATGCCGAGATTACTATTCACATATACGGCACTATTCACGAATACGGTACTATTCATGAAGCACGATTTTTCCTGTGAAATTCTTATATTTTTGTGTCGGGGTTACTATTCACATATATGACACTATTCACGTATACGGCACTATTGACGAATACGGCACTATTCACAAAAAAATTAAATTTTTTTTTCTTTGCACAAGTTGTCTATTATGGTTACTATCTTTGATTGTATCCATGTTTTGATCTTCATTCTTGAAATTTGCTCCACAATTGATTATTATGGAGTATTTTTGAACTTGGATAAACTAAAGTATGAATCCCTAATCTTTGTCCTTTTATCTATCTGGATTCGTTTTCTTAAAAATATTTTTATCATCCTCAGTCCTAAATGGTGATATAACTGAATATATTTGGCATGTAGTGCAAAGATGAATGATTACCTGATGAATATTTTTGGCCCGTAGTGCAAAGATGGACAGGTGTTGAGATGAACATGACCAACTGGTGATACGAATGAATATCTTTGGCCCGCAGTGCAAAGATGAATATTTAATTCAAGATGTGTAAGACCCCAGCTTATTAATGAATAAAATTAAATTTTCTCTAAATATTATTGTGAATAATAAGGGGTTAATTTGATATAATACTTTGGTTCTGGGTGAAATGTGCAAATTTTGCAAAATAAGCAAGTGGTTATAAAATATTCATTTTGTCGGGGAATATTCGTTTGGTCGTGGAATATTCTTGTTGTCGGGGAATACTCGTACGACGGCGCAGCCTTGTGTGGGCCCCATAACGAAAAGCGATTGGATGAAGAAAACGACAAGTATAAGTTGTTTATAAATAACGGCGTAGTTGTTACCGTTAATACTGTTAGAATACCCAGTGGTTAAAATACAGTAGCACTACTCAATAATTGTTACAGTAGTTATTATTCAATATTTTATTTTATTGATTCAATAATTGCTGCGTTGATATTTTATATTATTGTTGTTTCAATAATTGTTGCTGCACAGTATTTTCCTTTATCAGATCAATAATTCATATTATTTGAATAATATTATTAGATAACATTATTGACAATGTCTAGAAAGTTCTGTCTAAGGAGAGGTTTGGTCATCTAATTGCGCGCAAGTAAGGAGAAATCCTTATTGGAAAGCCCCCTCTTTCCTGGGAACGGTCTGGTTGTTATAAATGTGATTCTGTAATATTATTTGTGAATAATTAATTATTGATTCATATGATAAGGAAATATTTATTTTATGTGGATATAAATGAGGGATATATTTTTGTGGTTAAAAATGTAGGAGTTAATGTTGAGATTTTTATCAGTATTTTTGTCGGAATGGAGGTATTAAAAATCATAGTTTTTGAGATATTTCGCGGGGGTTATAATTTTTAATCCGACCGTTGGATCGTGGTAATTTTTGGATATGTTATACATATATAAGTTGAGTATATGTCCACAAATTTTGAACCGTTAAAAATGAACGTATGATTTATTATGAATTTTATAAGATGACTGGTTCAGAAATTGTTGAATTTTTGGAGTTTATCATTTTGATGGAAAATTCTAGAAATGGTGGGCCCCACTCTTGGTTGGTGAGGAAATGTGCTGAGATTTTTATTTAAATGTGGTGGGTGAGAATAGTAGCAGGTAAAGCCATCAGGTTGCAGGTTAAGTCTGCTTCGGTGTGCTAACATTTTTCTATAAATAGAGGGCTAAGTTAGAATTAAAAATCACACCAAAAACAAGTTTTCTCTTTTTCTCTCTCTAGATTATTGAGTTTATTTTGTGAGTATTTAGATACTTTGAGAGTTTCTATTCATCAGAGCAAGTTTTTTTCAGCCTTATACCGGTATTCCGACCAGAAGTACTGATATTTTGAGGTAAGGGATATTATTTTCTTCTTAAATGATATTATTTTTTTCAATATCATTATACTGAAATATTGATATGAGTTTTTTTTATCAAATTTAGAACTTTTTGTGTCGGAGTTACTATTCACGTATACGGCACTATTCACGAATACGGCACTATTCACCGAAAAATGAAATTTTTTTCTTTTTGTCCAAGATGTCTATTATGGTTACTATATTTAATTGTATCCATATTTTGATCTTTATTTTTGATTTCTGCTTTACAATTGATTATTATGAAGTATTATTGATCTTGAATAAACTGTTATACGAATCCCTACTATTTATCCTTCTATCTCACTGGATTCATTCTCTTTAAGATATTTTTCATCATCCTCAGTCCTAAATAATGATATTACTGAATATCTTTGGCCTGTAGTGCAAAGATGTATGATTACTTGATGAATATCTTTGGCCTGTAGTGCAAAGATGAACAGGTGTTGAGATGAACATGACTGACAGGTGATACAAATGAATATCTTTGGCATGTAGTGCAAAGATGAATATTTGGATAAAGATGATTATTAATCGATGTTACAGGGATAAAATATTGATGATGGACTTTTAAATCTTAGAAGATAGTAGAATTCTTTTAAATCAGCGATCCATATTGATTTACTATTATAACTTCAACCAACGGTCTGAAAAATTAGCACATCCTCATGGAATAATAAGCCAAACTTATAAAAAATACCTCATAACAAACCCCTCTATTTATATCAAAAATTGAATAAATATTTACCACAAATCACTTATCTTTAATAAACACATTTTTAATCTATTAACAATTATTCATCATTAATATTATAACTCACAATATTTAACAACCAGATCATTCATAGGAAAGATGGGGCTTTTCGATAAAGATTTCTCCCTATTGGCGCGCAATTAGGTGACCAAACCTCTCCTTGACAGAACTTTTTAGACATCGTCAATATTACAAATAATAATATGAATAACTTTGTCGTCTCAATTATTGATTAAATAATATAAAATATTATGTAGATGATATTGTGTCAATAATTGAATCAAATAACGTGAGATACTATGCAGTAATTACTGTAGTAATAATTGAGTATAACTGAGTGACTTCTCACGTAAGCATCAATAATCAATACCGTGTACTACTATGCAACCACGCGTATTACTGTTCTTTTACCACCGGGTATTTCAACAGTTTAACGGTAAAACTTTCGCCTTTATTTTATAAGAAGATATTTCGGTCATTTTTTAACTCCGACAATTATTCCGTTGTGGGGTCCACCAATGATGGTGTCGTCGTACGAATATTCTCTATTAAAACAAATATTTCCCGACCAATCGAATATCTTATAACCACTTGCTTACTTTGAAAATTTGTAAATATTACCCACAACTATAACATTATATCAAATCCACACCATAATATTCAAAAATATAATTTGAGAAAAATTAATCTTTATTCATAAAAGTTGGGGTCTTACAACCTCCCTTTCTTATGAAATTTCGTCCTCGAAATTAGGGTGCATGCCTAGTATGTTGAAGAGGTGAGGATACCTTGACTTCATTTCAGATTCTAACTCCCATGTCATTTCCTCAACATTGTGGTTCTCCACAAAACTTTGACTTGAGGTATAACCTTGGAGCGTAGAATATGATCCTTCTTATCCAAGATTTTAACAGGTACCTCTTCATACGTTAAATCTTTCGCTATCTCGTCCGGTTCTAATTCAATAATGTGGTTCGGGTCTTTCACATATTTACGTAACATAGATATGTGAAAAACGTTATGAACACGAGACATACTTGACGGTAAGGCGAGTCTATAAGCCACAGTTCCAACTCGATCGAGGATTATAAATGGGCCAATGAATCGGAACACGATTGCTTCCAACTCTAGATCATGAGTAGGATAATTCCTCTCATATTCTTTGAGTTGTCGTGAGGCATAGGCTATGAATTTTCCATGTAGCATGAGAACACATCTTAACCCTTTGCCTGAAGCACCACTGTAGATGACAAATCCCTCCGAGCCAGATGGTATTGTCAGAGAAGGTGTTGAAATGAGTCTCCTCTTAAGTTCTTAAAAACTCTTTTCACATTCCTTGCTCCAACCGAATTTTGTATCTTTCCGAGTCAGCAGAGTTAATGGAGTAGGGATTCAAGAAAACCCTTCTACGAATCTCCGATAATAACCAGCTAAGATGAGAAAGGTACGTACTTCGGTCACTGACTTAGGTTGCCCTCAGCTTTGAATTGCTTCAATCTTTGTCGGGTCAACAGATATTTCATGATTTGATATCACGTGCCCAAGGAATGCTACTTCCTCAAGTCAGAACTCGTATTTCTTCAACTTGGCATATAGCTTATTTTCATGAAGCTTTTGGAGTATCAGCCTCAAGTGTTGCTCATGATCTTCACAGCTTTTGGAGTATATGAGGATGTCATCAATAAAGACAACCACGAAATGATCCAAATATTCCTTTAATACTCAGTTCATCATATCCATGAAGGCCGCAGGAGCATTAGTCAATCCAAAAGACATGACTAGGAATTCATAATGCCCGTACCGAGTTCTGAAAGCAGTCTTTGGGATGTCATTGGTTTTAATCTTCAACTGATGATATCCAGAACGAAGATCGATCTTTGAAAAGAATTTGGCGCATTGCAACTGGTCAAAAAGGTCATCAATGTGAGGCAACGGGTGTGTTAGGTTTGTAATATTCATGAACGCAATTAAATTGCACAAAATAAGTGGAAACGTGGAAAAATAGAGTTTTAAAAATTTACAAATCATATACCCGGATCATCCTTTATGCACAATTATTAATTAAACAAAAATATGAAGAACAAGAATCATACCCTTGAAGATTCGAGCTTCCTCAGGTACAAGTTCACCTCCAAATCTTTTTCGCGTTCAACTTGAATCCACCGGGTTTAGTTCCTTCCTTTGATCAATTCAAGAAGATAGGTATTTGGCAAAATCCTAATTTTTCTATCTCTTGAAGAAAAAGAGCGTACTCTCCCAACTACTGAAATTACGTCTGTTGTGAAAAAGTCAACAACACTACACCCATAATAAGACTCCTCTTATTTATAGATATGGGCAACCCTCCTTAACAATTAAGGAATTGAGTTTTATTTTAATTAATTAAATTTCTCTAATTAATTAGGCTCCTAATCTTATTAGGAATAATTAATTAAACTCTTTTAATTAATTAGTCTCCTAATCTTATTAGGATATATGAGAGTAATTTTATTAATTAATTCCCAAACTCCTTTATAAATTAAATAATAATAATAATAATAATAATAATAATAAGACTCATCTTATTAATTTATATTTAATATTTTTAAAATATTAAACAATAAATATTAAGCTATTTAATTTATTCTATCACCATAAATTAAATTAAATATACTTAACTTATTATTACGATTATGCCATTTACTTCTTAAATAATTATTCTTCCTTTTATGGTCTGACCCTTTAAGTTCTCCATATTAAATCGGTTGTGAATAAATCAATTAGAACAATTATAATCTTATTTAAATAATAAATTAAAATATTTATTTATTTAAATAAATAATATTTATTCTACAATAGGGATAAGCCTCTCTAGCGATTAACGACTTTCCAGATAATATAGATTTTAACATTAATCATAAAAGAACCTTTGAGTAAATAGTTACTGTACAATTCAATCCTTCCACCATATAATGTCCCAATTAAATATAAGACATGGAATTACTATTAAGTCTTATTTTATTTAATTATATGTATTTCGATCCTTAAATACACAACTCCAAATAATGCAAATTAAAAACTCCTTTTTAATTTCATTCTGCCTTGGCCAATGACTACTGGGTTGTCATTTATCGAATCACATAGGATATTTCTCTTCTTTTACTAGAAGTGGTAGATTCTTTACTGATCATACATTATCTCCATGTACAACTTATTATACCCAAGCATACCCTTTGATATACCTTAAGGATCTTAAGGAATAAGTCAAACTATAACTCATCATACACAAGATAATATTATAATCTCAAGTCCAAGGATCACTTGTACTACTATCACTATAGAAATTCCTATTGACAAGCAAGTAAAACTCCATTAGTTATTTCTTAGCGAGCCACGTTCAGTGAACTTATTCTCTAACTAGCGTCTCCACACAAATGATCATGAGATCAATCATCCTCATCCATTGAGCAAGCAACGTATGTACCAATCTATCCGGATTCACTAATTTCCTATTTAGTAATCCAATAATTGGAAACTATTTTAGTTTTAAGCTTTCTAAGAATTTAGATCTCATTAAAATGATCATCATCATTTTTCTAAAAGCATTGTTTAAAACTATGAGTTTCTCACATATTATAAAGCAGCATCATGTAGATAATTAAAAGCCTTTAATAAATTAATAATTTTTATTAATAAATAAAAAGATTGTTATAAAGTATATGCTTTATCATCAAACATGATTGGCTTGTGTGTATACTACTTTCAATCTCCCACTTGCACTAAAGCTGTGAGGCCCCCAAAATAGGTCCATTCCACCCAACCCATTCTGAGTCGCCAAATACATGGTACAGAAAATAACTACAATTTTAATATTACAATTATCGTGCAAAATACGACAACACATATACTGTGAGTTTAAATACAAATATTTTCATCTAGACAGTATTCAAACTCAAATAGAATCCTCATTACAATTATTGATACACTATTTTACAAAATAGTGAGGACTACTAAAATAACTATCTTGAACCATCACTCTACACCCCGACTAGTTTCCGCTATATTCTCGCCTCTTGAGAAGAAAAATGAAACAAAAAGGAAAATGGTGAATCAACTAGTCCAGTAAAGAATATTATGACTAAGATAATATAGAACAAATTATCGTTAGTCCTCAACAGAAAAAAATCTGATAGAATACAATAGAATCAACAACTGTAGCGGAAACAATAATTCATTAGAAGAGTTAAGTAGAGAATGAAATCTACTATCATCTATGAATTTAAAAGTCCATCATCGATATTTTATCCCTGTAACATCAATCAATATACATCTTGAATCAAATAGTCATCTTTGCACTACAGACCAAAGATATTAATCAGTCGGTCATGTTCATCTCAACACCTGTTCATTTTTGCCCTATGGGCCAAAGATATTCATCAAGAAATCATTCATCTTTGCACTACAGGCCAAAGATATTCAGTAATATCATCATTTAGGACTGAGGATGATGAAAAATATACTTTAAGAAAAACGAATCCAGTTAGACAAAAGAACAAATATTAGGGATTCGTACTTCGGTTTATCCAAGTTCAAAAATATTCCATAATAATCAATTGTGGAGCAGAAATCAGAAATGAAGATCAAAACATAGATCCAATCAAAAATAGGAACTATAACGGACAATCTTAGACACAGAAAAGAAAAACTAATTTTTTTGTGAATAGTGTCGTATTCGTGAATAGTGTTGTATACGTGAATAGTAACCCCGACACTAAAAGGTAGAAATTTCACAAGAAAAATCATCATACTTCTTGAATAGTATTCGTGAATAGTAACTCATGAATAGTAATCCCGACATGAAAAGGTAAAATTTTCATAATAAAAATCATACAAATATTTTGACATAATGATATTGAAAGAAATAATATCATTTACAAAAAAAATAACATCCCTTACCTCAAAAGAATAATATTTCTGGCTGAAATATCAAATATAACGCAGAAGGAAACTTGCACCGTATAGCAACACTCAAAGTATTAAAATACTCACAAAAATACGCTCGATAATATAGAGAGAGAAAACTTCAGTTTCTGGTATGATTTTCAATTCTAACCTAAACACCCTATTTATAGGAAAATGCTTAGAACATCAAAGCAGAAAATTTAATAAAATAATAATATTTTCAAAAAAAATTTCTACGCACACTTGAAATCTGGTTGCAGCATCTTTCACCAACCAGTGGGTCCCACCAACACACAAAACTTGTTTTTATCATTTAATGCAACAAAATCAATTCAGACACAATATTTCGGAACTTTAATAATTCATAATAAATAACCTTTTTATCAGAAAAATTAGAATCTTATCTCCATTCCATAGAAAATTCAATTCTCTACAACTTTGTAAGTCTAAGTTTTTCTAAATTCCAAACAGAAATTGATTGAAATCCACAAACGGACGATTTTACAGGCTATAATCAAATTTCAGTCAAAAATAGGGTCTACCAACATGTTTAACATGTTTTTAGCATTTATTATAACAAAAATACTCTGCCTCCTCATTTTTTCATATATCACACATTTATTATAAAAATATCACCATTATTATATTATTAAAATATAATAATATATTTAAATGAGTTATTTTATCAGAAAAGATAAAATATCAATTTTCAACAATTGTAACTTTAAAAAGTCATTTTATCAAATTTTTTCTTGTTGAAGACTAACGATAATTTGTTGTATATTATCTTAGTCATAATATTCTTTACTGGGCTAGTTGAGCTCACCCTTTTCTTTTTTGTTCCATTTTTCTTCTCAGGAGGTGAGAACATAGCAGGATCTAGTCGGGGTATGGAGTGATGGTTCTAGAAAGATGTTTTAGCAGTCCTCACTAATTCTGTAAAATAGTGTTTGAATAATTGTAATGAGGATTTATTTGAGTGTGGATATTGTCCAGAAGACAATATTTGTATTTAAACTCACAGGATGTGTTGTCGTATTTTGCACGACAATTGTATTATTGAAGTTGTAGTTTATTTTCTGTACCATGTATTTGGCGACTCAGAATGGGTGTTGTATACCTATTTTGGGGGCGTCACAGTTGGTATCAGAGCTATAAGTAAAGAGCCCCGAGCCTCTCGCTGGTGACTTCCTGTTGATGGGGGATGCACCGAAGCCAGACTCTCCGTAGGGGACACCGTTCTGCGGTGGCAAGCTGATAGGTATCAATGTAAGGTGCTGCCATAGGTTGGTGTCCAGAGTCACAGTTGGTATCAGAGCTTAGGGACATGATCCCTGGCTGAGATGTGAGACAAGAACTAGGAGGGGAGAGACGGGGAATTCCTTCGCTAGTATGACCTGACTAAGTTTATTTGGTGTTTATTTGGTCGGTAAGAGTATAGGGATAATATATGACATGACTATTAACCCTTGTTTTATGGCAGTATTTAAGAATGGCAGTTGAGAACGTTAATAATGGAGTAAATCAGACTGTGGAAACACCTTTGATCACCACCCAGGGGAACGTGCAACAGGATAGCAATATTCCTCCTGTAAACAACATTACCGAGCAAACGATGAATGATGGAATGTTTAGGAGCTTTTTGCAGTTCATGCAAAGTCAGACGAGGGAGACTCGTGTGCAGAATACGGGTGAAAATGATAACAATGTGCGGCTTGTCACAGCCAAGCAGTTCAAAGAGTTGGGAGCACCAGAATTTAAGGGAAAGCCGGATCCGATCATGGCGGAAACGTGGGTCAAGCAAATTACCAAGATATTCGATGTCTTGGGATGCACGGAGGAACAGAAGGTTCCATTCGCCACTTTTATGTTCCGCGGTGAGGCAGACTACTGGTGGGAGTCTGTGAAGCGTACCCAGCCTGACGCACTCAACATGTCCTGGGAAACATTTCAAAAACTGTTCAATGACAAGTACTTTCCTGAAAGTATTCGTCATATAAAGGAGGTAGAGTTTATTAGACTGGAACAAAACAACATGACGGTGTCCCCGTACGAGGTGAAGTTTGCAGAGTTATCCAGGTTTGCACCTCATTTATTCAAAAATGAGGAACAAATGACAAGGATGTTTCTAAGAGGTTTAAAACCCGAGATTCGGCAATATCTTATCTCTCATAATTTTTTTTTATATTCAGATGTTGTAAACAGGGCTCAATTATTAGAGCGAGATAATGAGTATGTTCAATCGAGGGACCACAACCAGGGTCATACTGGTGACATCAGTCATCGGAGCGATGAGAACCAGCGAGGAGGAAAAAATACAGACAAAAGTGGTAACCACTCGGGTGGTCATCGTGGCCATGATAATAAGAGAGGTGAGTCAAGTGGAAATTTCAAGAAGAGAAGATTTAACGATGACAAGAAGACGTCGACAGCAGCACCAGCACTAGAAATAAATTCTAGGGGAGGAGAACGACCGCCAGTTAGATGTTACAAATGTGGGAAAGAGGGACATATCAGCCCAAACTGCCCACAACAATCCAAGGTATGTTATAACTGTGGAAAGGAGGGTCATATAGCTCGAGAGTGTTCTGTAGTAAAACCAAGTTCAGCGGGGATGGTGACTCCAAAAGTTGTCCCGGATAAGTCGAAATCAGCGGTTCCTGGAAGGGCGTTTGTCGTGACTGGCCAAAACGCGAGAAACCCGAACGAGGTGATCACGGGTAAGCTAATCTTGAATTCTTGCAAAGTTTATACTTTACTAGATACCGGTTCTGCCCATTCTTTTATCTCTCCTGCTTGTGCTCAACGTTTAAACTTGACTCCGGAGAAATTAGACTTTGACCTATCTATGGAGACTCAGTTAGGAGAAACTTTCATTACATCTACAGTTTATAAATCTTGTTTGATCCAAGTTGGCACTATCACATTACCTGTTGATCTTATCTCTTTAAAGATACTTGCTTTTGATGTGATTTTAGGAATTGATTGGTTAACCACTCATCATGCTAAAATTAATTATTTTCGTAAGGTTGTTAGTTTTCATATTCCTAACCAACCTGTCATACGAATTCAAACTACTAAACCACTAAAATCAGTCACTGTCGTATCAAGCCACAAAGCTATTCGTTTATTAAAAAACGGATGTCAAGCTTTCTTAGCCCATGTTATGGATTTGAACAAAAATACGTCAGATTTGAATAATATTTCTGTTGTTAGAGAATTTACTGACGTATTTCTTAAAGAATTTCTTGGCCTACCTCCAGAGCGTGATATTGAATTTTGTATCATCTTTGAATCCGGTACAAAACCCACTTCTAAAATCTCATATCGAATGGCTCCTATTGAACTTCAGGAGTTAAAAGCCTAACTGTAGAAGTTTGTACCCGAGCCTATATCTGGTGACTTCCTTTGTGGAATGCACTGAATCCAGACTCTCCGTAGGGGACGCCATATTCGTGCGGTAGTAAACTGATAGGTGTCATTGTGACGTGTTATCCAAGATTGGGATATGAGTCACAGTTGAGAACAACCTAAGTCAGTAATCGAAATACGTAGCTTTCTGGTTATTATCGGAGATTCGTAAAAGTATTTTCTCGAATCGCTACTCCATTAACTCAGCTGACTCAAAAAGATACAAACTTCGAATAGGCCGAGGAATGCGAGAAGAGTTTCCAAGAGCTGAAGAGGAGACTCATTTCGGCACCTGTTCTGACAATACCATCTGGTTCGGATGGATTTGTTATCTACAGCGATGCTTCAGGCAAAGGGTTAGGATGTGTTCTCATGTAACATGAGAAAGTCATAGCCTATGCCTCGCGATAACTCAAAGAATATGAGAGGAATTATCCTACTCATGATTTGGAGTTGGCAGCAGTCGTTTTTACGTTGAAGATATGGAGGCACTACCTGTATGGGGAGAAAGTGGAGATCTATACAGATCATAAAAGCCTTAAATATTTCTTCACCCAAAAGGAACTCAACATGCGGCAGCGACGTTGGCTTGAGCTGTTGAAAGATTACGATCATACCATCCAATATCATCCTAGAAAAGCAAACTTAGTAGCTGACGTATTGAGTAGAAGATCATATGCGGGTACGAGTGCAATGTTGTTAACACAAAGGCCCATTTTGTATGACTTGCAAAGGATGGAGATAGAGATGAAGGCTCCAAGTACCCATATGATGATATCAAATATACGAGTAGAACCGACTTTAATCGATAAAGTTAAAGCTGCTCAAGCTACGGACATAGAGCTGATGCGTATGAAGAAGAAAGTGCAAGAAGGTGCTATTCCAGAAGCAAGAATCGATGAAGAAGGAATACTTCGAGTCAACTCCAGACTTTGTGTTCCTAACGATTTTGACTTGAAGCATAGAATAATGATGGAGGCACACAACACACCGTTTGCAATCCATCCTGGGAGTACCAAAATGTATCACGATCTTCGACATACATTTTGGTGGAGCAATATGAAAAGAGAGATCGCGGAGTTTATCTCGAGATGTTTAACTTGTCAACGTGTAAAAGCGGAGCATCAAGTACCAAAGGGTCCATTGCAACCACTTGAGATTCCGAAATGGAAGTGGGAACACATTACTATAGATTTTGTTACGGGTCTTCCCAAGGTTTCTCAAGGCATAGATGCTTTGGTTATGGGTGAAATGTGCAAATTTTGCAAATTTATTAATGAATAAAATCAAATTTTCTCTAAATATTATTGTGAATAATAAGGGGTTAATTTGATATAATACTTTGGTTATGGGTGAAATGTGCAAATTTTGCAAAATAAGCAAGTGGTTATAAAATATTCATTTTGTCGGGGAATATTCGTTTGGTCGTGGAATATTCTTGCTGTCGGGGAATATTTGTACGACGGCGCAGTCTTGTGTGGGCCCCATAACGGAAAGCGATTGGATGAAGAAAACGACAAGTATAAGTTGTTTATAAATAACGGCGTAGTTGTTACCGTTAATACTGTTGGAATACCCGGTGGTTAAAATACAGTAGCATACGGTATTGCACCAATTATTTATTCTTACGTAAGAAGACACTACTCAATAATTGTTACAGTAGTTATTGTTCAATATTTTATTTTATTGATTCAATAATTGCTGCGTTGATATTTTATATTATTGTTGTTTCAATAATTATTGCTGCACAGTATTTTCTATTATCAGATCAATAATTCATATTATTTGAATAATATTATTGGATAACATTATTGGCAATGTCTAGAAAGTTCTGTCTAAGGAGAGGTTTGGTCATCTAATTGCGCGCCAGTAAGGAGAAATCTTTATTGGAAATCCCCCTCTTTCCTGGGAACGGCCTGGTTGTCATAAATGTGATTCTGTAATATTATTTGTGAATAATTAATTATTGATTCATATGATAAGGAAATATTTATTTTATGTGGATATAAATGAGGGATTTATTTTTGTGGTTAAAAATGAAGGAGTTAATGTTGAGGTTTTTATCAGTATTTTTGTCGGAATGTAGGTATTAAAAATCAGAGTTTTTGAGATATTTTGCGGGGGTTATAATTTTTAATCCGACCGTTGGATCGTGGTAATTTTGGGATATGTTATACATATATAAGTTGAGTATATGTCCACAAATTTTGAACCGTTAAAAATGAACGTGTGATTTATTATGAATTTTACGAGATGACTGGTTCAGAAATTGTTGAATTTTCAGAGTTTATCATTTTGATGGAAAATTCTAGAATTGGTGGGCCCCACTTGTGGTTGGTGAAGAAATGTGCTGAATTATATTTCAAATGTGGTGGGTGGGAATAGTAGCAGGTAAAGCCATCAGGTTGCAGGTCAAGCCTACTAAAAGTTTCCTATAAATAGAGGGCTAAGTTAGAATTGAAAATCACACCAGAAACAAGTTTTCTCTCTTTCTCTCTCTAGATTATTGAGTGTATTTTGTGAGTATTTAGATACTTTGAGAGTTTCTATTCATCAGAGCAAGTTTCTTTCAGCCTTATACCGGTATTCCGACCAGAAGTACTGATATCTTGAGGTAAGGGATATTATTTTCTTCTTAATGATATTATTTTCTTCAATATCATTATGCTGAAATATTGATATGAGTTTTTATCAAATTTGGAACTTTTTGTGTCGGGATTACTATTCACGTATACGGCACTATTCACGTATACGGTACTATTCACGAATACGGCACTATTCACCGAAAAATAAAATTTTCTCTTTTTATCCAAGATGTCTATTATGGTTACTATCTTTGATTGTATCCATGTTTTGATCTTTATTTTTTGAATTCTACTTCACAATTGATTATTATGAAGTATTATTGATCTTGGATAAATTGTTATACGAATCCCTAATATTTGTCCTTCTGTCTCACTGGATTCGTTCTCTTTAAGATATTTTTCATCATCCTCAGTCCTAAATGATGATATTACTAAATATCTTTGGCCTGTAGTGCAAAGATGTATGATTGCTTGATGAATATATTTGGCCTGTAGTGCAAAGATGAACAGGTGTTGAGATGAACATGACTGACAGGTGATACAAATGAATATCTTTGGCCTGTAGTGCAAAGATGAATATTTGGATAAAGATAATTATTAATTGATGTTACAGGGATAAAATATTGATGATAGACTTTTAAATCTTAGAAGATAGTAGAATTCTTTCTCTACTTGACTCTTCTAATGGTTTGCTGTTTTCGCTGTAGTTGTTGATCTAAAACTTGTTGTCGATTATATTTTATCAGATTTTTTCCTGTTGAAGACTAACGATAATTTGTTGTATATTATCTTAGTCATAATATTCTTTACTGGGCTAGTTGAGCTCACCCTTTTCCTTTTTGTTCCATTTTTCTTCTCAGGAGGTGAGAACATAACAGGATCTAGTCGGGGTATGGAGTGATGGTTCTAGAAAGATGTTTTAGCAGTCCTCACTATTTCTATAAAATAGTGTTTGAATAATTGTAATGAGAATTTATTTGAGTGTGGATATTGTCCAGAAGACAATATTTGTATTTAAACTCACAGGATGTATTGTCGTATTTTGCACGACAATTGTATTATTGAAGTTGTAGTTTATTTTCTGTACCATGTATTTGGCGACTCAGAATGGGTGTTGTATACCTATTTTGGGGGCGTCACAGGGTTGTCCACATATTTACGTAACATCGATACATGAAAAACGTTATAAACACGCGACATACTTGATGGTAAAGCGTGTCTATAGGCCACAGTTCCTACTCGATCGAGAATTTCAAACGGATCAACAAATCGAGGGTTGAGATTTCTTCTCTTCATCGACTCTTACTTCTAGAATAACGCCTTCTCGCACCTTCTTCTTTATATTCATTAGCTCCGGTGTGTAGCTTGAGCGGTTTTAACTTTATCGATTAAAGTCGATTCTACTCGTATATCATCTCGTGGGTACCTAGAGTCTTTAACTATATCTCTATCATTTGTAAGTCATACAAAATGAGCCTTTGTGTTGACAATATCGCACTCGTACCCGCATATGATCTTCTACTCAATGCGTCAGCTACCACGTTTGCTTTTCTAGGATGGTATGATCATAATCTTTTAACAGCTCGAGCCAACGTCGTTGTCGCTTGTTGAGTTCTTGGAAGCTCGTCTCATATTCCTCGCTCCATTCGAATTTTGTATCTTTTCGAGTCAGTTGAGTTAATGGAGTAGACATTCGAGAAAATCCTTTCACGAATCTCTGATAATAACCAGCTAAGCCTAGAAAGCTACGTATTTTGATTACTAACTTAGGTTGCTCTCAACTGTGACTCATATCCCAATCTTGGATAGCACGTCACAATGGCACCTATCAGTTTACCACCGCACGAATGTAGCGTCCCCTACGGAGAGTATGGCTTTGGTGCATTCCGCAAAGGAAGTCACCAAATAGAGGCTAGGGTACTAACTCCTGTAGTTGAGTTTTTAACTCCTGAACTTCAATAGGAGTCATTCGATATGAGATTTTAGAAATGGGCTTTGTATCGGGTTCAAAGTCGTTATAAAATTCAATATCACGCTGTAAGACCCCAACTTATTATAAATAAAATTTAATTTTCTCTATTTATTATTTTGAAATAGTAAGGGTTGATTTGATTAATGTGGTTAGTTATGGGTGAAATGCGTAAATATTTCAAGTAAGCAAGTGGTTATAAAATATTCATTATTGTCGGAGAATATTCGTTTGGTCGTGGAATATTCTTAATGTCGGGGAATATTCGTACGACGGCGCAGCCTTGTGTGGGCCCCATAACAAAAAGCGATTGGATGAAGAAAACGACAAGTATAAGTTGTTTACATGTAACGGCGTAGTTGTTACCGTTAATACTATTGAAATACTCAGTGGTTAAAACACAGTAGCACACGGTATTGCACCAATTATTGATTCTTACGTAAGAAGACACTACTCAATAATTGTTACAGTAATTAATGTTCAGTATTTTATTTTATTGATTCAATAATTGCTACGTTGATATTTTATATTACTGTTGTTTCAATAATTGTCACTACACAGTATTTTCTATTATCGAAGCAATAATTCATATTATCTGAATAATATTATTAGATAATATTATTGACAATGTCTAGAAAGTTCTGTCTAAGGAGAGGTTTGGTCACCTAATTGCGCACCAGTAAGGACAAATCCTTATTGGAAAGTCCCCTCTTTCCTAGGAACGACCTAGTTGTCAGTATTGTGATTCTGTAATATTATTTATAAATAATTAATTATTGATTTATATGATGAGTAAAATATTGATTTTATGTGAATATAGATGAAGAAAATTTTTAATGTGACAATTGTTGAAAATTAATATTTTATCTTTTTCTGATAAAATAATTTATTTAAATATATTATTATATTTTAATAATATAATAATAGTGATATTTTTACAATGAATGTGGGATATATGAGTATATGAGGAGGAAGAGTATTTTTATTGCAATAAATATTTAAAACATATTTTTCATGTTAGTGGACCCCATTTTTTGACAGAAATTTGATTATAGCCTGTAAAATCGTCCGTTTGTGGATTTCGGTCAATTTCTGTTTGGAATTTAGAAAAATTTTCTTCTGTAAAGTTATAGAGAATGGAATTTCCTATGAAAAAGACATGAGGTTCGAATTTTTTTGATAAAAGGGCTATTTATTATTAATTATTGAAGTTCTGAAGTTCCGAAATAATTATTTTTTAAAAGTTTTAAATTTGTGTTAAAAGAAAAACGTTTTTGAAATGTTTGTGGGCATCATTAACATGTGCAAGGTGGCTGAAACCAGTTGGTAAAAGTGGGTGTAGGAATTTGTAATATAAATAATAATATTTTATTAAATTTTCTACTTTGGTGTTCTAAGCGTTTTCCTATAAATAGGGTGATTAGGTTAGAATTGAAAATCACACCAGAAACTAAAGTTTTTTTTCTCTCTCTCTCTCGATATATTGAGCGTATTCTTGTGAGTATTTTGATACTTTGAGTGTTGTTATACGGTGCAAGTTCCCTTCAGCACTATATTCAGTATTTCAGCCATAAGTATTATTCTTTCGAGGTAAAAGATGTTATTTCTTTTATAAATGATATTATTCTTTTAATATCATTATGCTGAAATATTGATCTGAACTTTTTATCAAATTATAAACTTTTAGTGTCGAGGTTACTATTCACGTATACAACACTATTCACGAATACGGCACTATTCACCAAAAAAATTAAATTTTTATTTTTTGTCCAAGATATCTATTATGGATACTAGCTTTGATTGTATCCAAGTTTTGATCATTCTTGAATTTTTCTTTGCTATAATTATTTATGAAGTATTTTTGAACTCGGATTGTTTAAAGTACGAATCCTTAATATTTGTTCTTTTGTTTCACTGGATTCGTTTTCTTTAAAAGATTTTTCACCATCCTCAGTCCTAAATGATGATATTACTGAATATCTTTGGCCTGTAGTGCAAAGATGAATGATTTCTGATGAATATCTTTGGCCGTAGTGCAAAGATGAACAGGTGTTTAGATGAACATGACCAACTGGTGAATATCTTTGGCCTGTAGTGCAAAGATGAATATTTGGTTTATGATGTATATTGATTAATGTTACAGGGATAAAATATTGACGATGGACTTTTAATTCATTGATAATAGTAGATTTCATTCTCTATATAACTCTTCTATGAATTATTGTTTCCGCTGCGAATATTGATCTGAAACTTATTGTCTATTGTATTTTATCAGATTTTTCCCTGTTGAAGACTAACGATAATTTGTTCTATATTATCTTAGTCATAATATTCTTTACTGGGCTAGTTGAGCTCACCCTTTTCCTTTTTGTTCCATTTTTCTTCTCAGGAGGCGAGAATGTAGCGAGTACTAGTCGGGGTATAGAATTAAGGTTCTAGAAAGTCGTTTTAGTAGTCCTCGCCATTTTTATAAAATAATGTATCAATAATTGTAATAAGGACTTATTTGGTTATGAATATTGTCTAGATGGCAATATTTGTATTTAAACTCACAATTTTTATGTTGTATTATTAAAGTTGTAGTTGTTTCTGTACCATGTATTTTGACGACTCAGAATGGGTGTTGTATACCTATTTTGGGGGCGTCACACATGCTCTGGGGGTAGGCCAAGGATTAAGTTCTTCAGGAAATATGTCAGGAAATTCACTAACAACAGAAATATCATTCAAATCTGACGTATTTTTGTTCGAGTCCATGAAATGGGCTAAGAAAGCTTGACTTCAATGGTTTGGTTGCTTGAATTCAATTAATAGGTTGCTTAGGAATATGAAAACTAACAACCTTAAGAAAATAATTAATTTTATCATGATTAGTGGTTAATCAATCAATCCCTAAAATCACATCAAAGGCAAATATTTTTATAGATATAAGATCAATAGGTAGGGTGAGGGTATCAATTTGAATCATGCAAGATTTATAAACTATAGATGTAACAAAGGTTTCACTCAACAGAGTTTCAACAGATAAGTCAAAGTCTAATTTCTCAAGAGTCAAGTTCAAACGTTGAGCACAAACAGGAGAGATAAAAGAATGGGTAGAACCGATATCAAATAAGATATAGACTTCGCAAGAATTTATAATTAACTAACCCGTGCTAACTTCACTCGGGTTCCTCGCATTTTGGGCAGTCACGATGGACGCTCTTCTAGTAACCGCTGGCTTTGTTTTGTCCGTGTCCGCCTTTGGTGCCACCGTCCCAGCTGGACTTGACTTTGTTACAGGACAAAATCGAGCTATGTGATCGTCTTTTCCACAACTAAAACATACCTTGGAACGCTGTGAACAGTTTGGACTTATGTGTCCCTCCTTTCCGCATCTGTTGCATCTAGCTGGCGGTCTTTCTCCTCCCCTGGAATTTGTTGTTGATGCTGGTGCTGCTACCAATGTCTTCCCGTCATCGTTAAATCTTCTCTTCTTGAAATTTCTACTTGAATCATTTCTTCTATTATCTTTGCCATGATTACCACCGAAGTGGCTACTATTTCTAGCATGATAATTTCCTCAACGATAGTTATCATTGTTCCGATGGCCGTTGCGATCGGTACGATTATTATCGTGTTGTTGGTCGTTAACTTTTGGTTGGGCTGACTCATTATCGCGCTCCAATAACTGTGCCCTATTCACAACATCTGAATATAAACAAAGTTTGTGAGAAATGAGGTATTGGCATATTTCGGGTTTCAAACCTCGCAGAAACATTCGCGTCATTCTCTCCTCATTATCAACCAAATGGGATGCAAATCGGGATATCTCGACAAACTTAGCTTCGTACTGCGACACGTTCATATTGTTTTGCTCCAGCTTGATGAACTCTACCTCCTTCATGTGATGAATACTTTCGGAAAAGTACTTGCCGTTGAAAAATTCTTGAAACTTCTCCCAAGACATCTTTAGTGCGGCAGGCTGAGTACGCTTTACGGATTCCCACCAGTAATCTGTCTCTCCTTGCAATATGAAGGTGGCGAAAGGAACCTTTTGCTCCTCTGAGCAACCCAAGACATCAAATATCTTAGTGATCTACTTTATCCACGTCTCTGCCGTAAGTGATTCTGGCTTTTCCAAAAACTTCGGCGGTCCCAACTCCTTGAACTGCTTAGCGGTGACCATCCGTGAGTTGCCAGTGTTTCCACCTGCATTTTAGACAGTAGTCTCTCTCGTTTGGTTTTGCATGAATTCTAGAAAGTTCCTAAACATACCATCGTTCGTCATTTGGTCGGTGTTATTGTTTACAGGAGGGTTATTGCCTTCTTGATACACCTTATCCTGGGTATTGATCAGTGGTGACTCAACGATCTCATGTGCTCCATTGCTTATCTCAACATCTTCAGATGCCATTTTACTGTCACAAAACAATGGTTAATTGACATGCCACATATTATCCCTATATTCTGACCGACCAACAAATAACAAATAAGCTTAGGTAGGACACACTAGCGAAGAATTTACTCATCTCTCCCCTCCTAGTTCTATTCTCCGATCTCCGCCAGAGACCATATCCCTAAGCTCTGATACCAACTGTGACGCCCCCAAAATAGGCCCATTCCACCCAACCCATTCTGAGTCGCCAAATACATGATATAGAAAATAACTACAACTTTAATATTACAATTATCGTGCAAAATACGATAACACATATACTGTGAGTTTAAATACAAATATTGTCATCTAGACAGTATTCAAACTCAAATGGAGTCCTCATTACAATTATTGATACACTATTTTACAAAATAGTGAGGACTACTAAAATAACTATCTTGAACCATCACTCCACACCACGACTAGTTCGCGCTATATTCTCGCCTCCTAAGAAAAAAATAGAACAAAAAGGAAAAGAGTGAGCTCAACTAGCCAGTAAATAATATTATGACTAAGATAATATAGAACAAATTATCGTTAATCCACAACAGGGAAAAATCTGATAGAATACAATAGACAACAAGTATTAGATCAACAACTGTAGCGGAAACAACAATTCATTAGAAGAGTTAAGTAGAGAATGAAATCTACTATCATCTATGAATTTAAAAGTCCATCATCGATATTTTATCCATGTAACATCAATCAATATACATCTTAAATCAAATAGTCATCTTTGCACTACAGGCCAAAGATATTAATCAGTCGGTCATGTTAATCTCAACACCTGTTTATCTTTGCACTACGGGCCAAAGATATTCATCAAGAAATCATTCATCTTCACACTACAGGCCAAAGATATTCAGTAATATCATCATTTAGGACTGAGGATGATGAAAAATATACTTTAAAGAAAACGAATCCAGTGAGACAAAAGAATAAATATTAGGGATTCGTACTTCGGTTTATCCATGTTCAAAAATATTCTATAATAATCAATTGTGGAGCAGAAATCAAAATTGAAGATCAAAACATAGATCCAATCAAAGATAGGAACCATAACAGACAATCTTGGACACAGAAAAGAAAAATTAATTTTTTTATGAATAGTGTCGTATTCGTGAATAGTACCGTATACGTGAATAGTAACCCCGACACTAAAAGGTAGAAATTTCATAAGAAAAATTATCATACTTCGTGAATAGTAACTCGTGAATAGTAACCCCGACATGAAAAGGTAAAATTTTCATAATAAAAATTATACCAATATTTCGGCATAATGATATTGAAAGAAATAATATCATTTACGAAAAAAATAACATCTCTTACCTCAAAAGAATAATACTTCTAGCTGGAATATCAGATATAACGCTGAAGGAAACTTGCACCGTAAAGCAACACTCAAAGTATTGAAATACTCACAAAAATACGCTCGATAATATAGAGAGAGAAAACTTCAGTTTCTGGTGTGACTTTTAATTCTAATCTAAGCACCATATTTATAGGAAAATACTTTGAACACCAAAGCAGAAAATTTAATAAAATAATAATATTTTCAAAAAAATTTCTTACGCACACTTGAAATATGATTTTAGCATCTTTCACCAACCAGTGGGGGCCACCAATACATAAATCATGTTTTTATCATTTAATGCAACAAAATTAATTCAGACCCAATATTCCGGAACTTCAATAATTCATAATAAATTGCCTTTTTATCAAAAAAATTCGAATCTTATGTCCATTCCATAGGAAATTCAATTCTCTACAACTTTATAAGTTTAAGGTTTTCCAAATTCCAAATAGAAATTGACCGAAATCCACAAACGAACGATTTTACAGGTTATAATCAAATTTCAGTCAAAAATAGGGTCCACCAACATGTTTAACATGTTTTTAGCATTTATTATAACAAAAATACTCTTCCTCCTCATTTATTCATATATCACACATTCATTGTAAAAATATCACCATTAATATATTATTAAAATATAATAATGTATTTAAATGAATTATTTTATCAGAAAAGTTAAATTATCAATTTTCAACAATTGTCACTTTAAAAAATTTTCTCCATCTATTTCCACATAAAATGAATATTTTTCTTATCATATAAATTAATAATTAATTATTCACAAATATTATTACAAAATCACAATACTGACAACCAAGCCGTTCCCAGAAAAGAGAGGGCTTTCCAATAAGGATTTCTCCTTACTGGCGCCCAATTAGGTGAACAAACCTCTTCTTAGATAAAACTTTCTAGACATTGCCAATAATGCTATCCAATAATATTATTAAAATAATATGAATTATTAATCTGATAATAGAAAATACTATGCAGTGATAATTATTGAAACAACAATAATATTAAATATCAACGTAGTAATTATTGAACCAACAAAATAAAATATTGAACTGTAATTATTGTAACAATTATTGAGTAGTGCCTTCTTACGTAAGAATCAATAATTGGTGCAATACCGTGTGCTACTGTGCAACACCTCGTATTACTGTGTTTTAACCACCGGGTATTTCAACAGTGTTAACGGTAACAACTGCACCGTTATTTATAAAAACTTGTATTTGTCGTTTTCTTCGTCCAATCGATTTTCGTTATGGGGCCCACACAAGGCTGCGCAGTCGTACAAATATTCCCCGACAGCAAGAATATTTCACGACCAAACGAATATTCACCGATAAAAATAAATATTTTATAACCACTTGCTTACTTAAAATATTTGTGCATTTTACCCATAACTAACCACATTAATCAAATCAACCCTTACTATTTCAAAATAATAATTAGAGAAATTAAATCTTTATTTATAAAAAGTTGGGGTCTTACAAAAGTCAATCGCTATGGTATCTCATACCCTCCTTCTCTAAGTGACGATTATCCTGCTGTTAGATAAGCTTTAGTTAATGGATATGTAATATTGTTCTTGAGACACTACTACAAAATAGTAAATTGATAACGCGAAAAAAACGTTGTGGTTTTAATCAAAAAAACGTCGTGGTTAAGGGTGTCATCTATTTGACACCCTTACACAACGTTTTTAAAGCATTGTAGTTAGACGCATTATACAACGTTTTTTTAAGAAAAAAACGTTGTCGATTTGTTTTTCATAAATTTTTAGATGCTTGAAAACGTTGTAGAAGGTATGATTCCACAACGTTTTCTATATAAAAATATTATAATTTATACAAATGTACAACATTTTTAAAATGTTATAGATAAAAAAGAAAAAGAAAAAAAGGGTTGTGGTTCACCTATATTACCAATGCACCTGCAATATGCTAATGCCATGATATATAGCTAAAAGGTCTAAATTCTCATTTAAATTTAAAGCCAAAATGTATCAACCATTCAAAATATATCCCAATAATATCATTCCTTTACACTTTTAAATTACTACATCCACAAAATATATACCAAACTATCCACTCATGCTCACTTTGATGTTACAAGCAAATCAAATAATCTCTCTGTAGTCTCATCTAGATTTTATAAGCAGTCAAATGAAACAATAGAATAAAACATCCTCTATTCAGTAAACAACAGAATGAATACAAAGGAAAATTCAATCAATTTTAATAGAATATAGATTGTCGATGAACTTCATCATCCAGCAATGCTGAATTACTCAACAGGAATCAGATCCGCAAAATTTTAACAGGATTGTCGATGGACTTTTCTGGGACGGCCTTTGGTGTCTCTATCTTGGCTGAACTTATTTCTGGTAAACGACAAAATCGAGCTAAATGACCTTCTCTTCCACAATTATAACATGCGTTAGACGGCATCGCGCAGTTTGGACTGATGTGCCCCTCCCCTCCGCATTTGAAACATATGATAGGTGGTCGTTCTCCTTCCTTAACAACGGGTGTTGGTGCTGACGTCTTTCCATCATTGTTGAATCTCCTCTTCTTGAAATGACCATTCTTATTGTTTTGGCCCTGATTACCACCGAAGTGGTTACCATTTCTAGTCTGTTGATTCTCTCCACGCTTGTTGTCACTGCTTCGATGACTGCTCTCACTGGTATTATCATTTTGTCGACTGCTCTCTTTTGGTTGCGTTGACTCGTTATCGCGCTCCACTAACTGAGCCCTATTCACAACATCTGAATACAAACACAGTTTATGAGAAATAAGATGTTGACGTATCTCAGGTTTCAAACCTCGTAAAAACATTCGCGTCATTTGCTCTTCATTATCCACCAAGTGGGACACAAACCGGGACAACTCAGCAAATTTAGCCTCATACTGCGACACGGTCATATTATTCTGCTCCAATTTGATTAACTCCACCTCCTTCATGTGATGAACACTTTCAGGAAAGTATTTGTCATTGAATAGCTCTTAGAACTTCTCCCAAGATCTTCAGTGTGGCAGGTTGAGTACACTTAATCGATTTCCACCAGTAATCTGCCTCTCCTCGCAACATAAAGGCGGCAAAGGGAACCTTTTGCTCCTCGGAGCATCCCAAGACATCAAATATCTTGGTAATATGCTTTATCCATGTTTCCGTTATAAGTGGTTTTGGCTCTCCCTTAAACTCTGGTGGTCCCAACTCCTTGAACTGTTTAGCGGTGACCGTCCGAGAGTTTTCAGTGTTTCCACCTATATTTTGGACAGGAACCGCTCTCGCCTGCTGTTGCATGAACTGCATAAAGTTTCTGAACATTCCATCATTCATCATCTGGTCTGTGTTGTTGTTTACATGAGGATTGTCACCTTCCTGATGCACATTATCCTGATTATTGATATGTGGTGAATCAACAGTCGCCTGTGCTCCATTGCTATTCTCAACATTCTCAGATGCCATTTTCAGATACTGCCACAAAATAAAAGTTAATTGATATGGCATATATTATCCTTATATTATGACCGACCAATTAAATACCATGCAAATAAACTTAGGTAGGTCATACTAGCGAAGGAATTCCTCGTCTCTCCCCTCCTAGTTCTATTCTCACATCTTAGCCAGGGATCATATCCCTAAGCTCTGATACCAACTGTGACGCCCCAAAATTAGGTATACATCACCCATCTTGGGTCGTCAGATACATAGTACAGAATACAAATACAACTTACTAATACAACTGTCGTGTACAATACGACAAAATATAAACTGTGAGTTTGAATACAAATATTATCTTCTAGAGAGTATTCATACTCAAAAGGAGTCCTCATTACATTTATTAACACACCATTACATAGAATAGTGAGGACTACTAACTAATACTATCATTCGGACCATCACTCCGTTCCCCGACTTTCCCCAGCTACGTTCTCATTTCCTGAAGAGAACAGTGAAAGAAAGGGTGAGCTCAACTAGCCCAGTAAGAAATATTATGACTAAGATAATGCAGAATAAATTATCATTAGCCTTCAACAATGTTAAACTGATAAAATATAATAGACATCAAGTTTAACTGCAGCGGAACAAGCAATCCATTAAAAGAGTCAAGTAGAAAATAAACTCTACTATCTTTTATGATTTAAAAGGTTTTTCAACACTGTGATCGCTGGGACTCAGCTTAATAAAATAATCCACATCATCGAATCACCCATGCACTACGGCCAAGGATATTCGTGTATTCATTAATGGTCATGATCATGCCAACAACTGTCCATCAATGCACTACGGGCCAATGAGGACTTTTACCACATCATTTGTAACATTACGGTCATGATTATACCGAATAATCCCTGGTCATAATCATACCAAGTCCATCTATGCACTACAGGCCACAGATGACTTTTAACATTTTATAAACATGAGGATGATGACAATGATATAAGAATTCAATAAAACAAGTTCAAGAATTAATTTATCCAAGAATTAACAACGTCCAAATTGTCAACATGATACTGCTTTGTGGAGTAAAATTCAAGAATGCTTAGAAGAATATTTTCATGAAAAGATACTGGATGAAACGCAATTATCAAGGATATTCCACAAATTTCATGGAGTATAGAAGTCAAAACTTAACCAACTGAGTATAATAAAGAATAGAATAACAAAAGAAATCACCATGCATGCGATAGACCGCACAGACAGGTTATTCTCACAGAATAATAAATAATGGAACCAGGTCCGGCGTAAAACGCACAGACAGGATATTCCAACAGAATAATAATAAAGACGAAACCATGTTCGGTGTAAAACACACAGACAAAATGTTCCAACAGAATAATAACAAAGACGGAACCAAGTCCGGTGTAAAACACACAGACAGGATGTTCCAACAGAATAATAACAAAGACGGAACCAGGTCCGGTACAAAACACACAGACAGGATGTTCCAACAGAATAATAATAAAGACAGAACCAGGTCCGGTGTAAAACACACGGACAGGATGTTCCAACAGAATAATAATAAAGACGGAACCAGGTCCGGTGTAAAACACACAGACAGGATGTTCCAACAGAATAATAAAAGAATGTCACCAAGTATAGGGTAGACAGCGTATACAGGTTATTCCAACAGAATAATAAGAAATGGAATAACAAAAGTTCTCTTCATGAATAAGAAAGAATAACACCCCTTACCGTTTTAAAGAAGAGCTGAAATAAGGAAGTAGTTAAGTAGCAGAATACTCTTCTTCTCTCTCTCTATAGTTTCTCTCTATAGTTTCTCTCTCTAGAGTTCAGTGAATTCGTAAGAAATAATGAAGGAATGAGCTGCTATTTATAGAAAAATAGAATGCATAGTAACTAATCCATGAACGGTCCAGATTGATTACTTTAATCTGACGGTCCATATTTAAAGAAAAATCTTTTAAATAAAATATAATATATCTATTTATAGAATAACTTTAATAAAGTATTCTGTTTTATATAAAAAGATGTTTCTGTTTTATTACGTTAATAATACGAATAAAACAAAACGTCATTATCGCTAAATAATTCATATTATTAACTGACAATAATTGAATCAAACTGAGTGACTTCTCACATAAACATTAATAATCAATACCGTGTGCTACTATGCAACCACACGTATTACTGTACTTTTACTACCGAGTAGTTCAACAGTATCAATGGTAAAACTTCCGCCGTTATTTTTAATAAAATATTTTTGTCGTTTTCTCAATCCGACAATAATTCCGTTGTGGGGTCCACCAATGATTGTGTCGTTGTACGAATATTTCCCGACCAATCGAATATTATATAACAACTTGCGTACTTTGCAAAATTTATAAATATTACCCACAACTATAACATTATATCAAATTAACTCCATAATATTCAAAAATGATATTTATAGAAAATTCATCTTTATTTATAAAAGTTGGGGTCTTACAACCTCCCCTTCTTATGAAATTTCGCCCTCGAAATTAGGGTACGTACCTGGTATGTCGAAGAGGTAAGGATACCTTGATTTCATTTCAGATTCTAACTCCCAAGTCATTTCCTCAACATCGTGGTTTCTCCACAAAACTTTAACTTGAGGTATAACCTTGGAGCGTAGAATATGTTCCTTCTTATCCAAGATTTGAACAGGAACTTCTTCATACGTCAAATCCTTCGCTATTTTGTCCGGTTCTAACTCAATAATGTAGTTCGGGTCTTTCACATATTTGCGTAACATGGATATGTGAAAAACGTTATGAACACGAGACATACTTGGCGGTAAATCGAGTCTATAAGCCACAGTTCCTACTCGATCGAGGATTAAAAATGGACCGATGAATCGAGGATTGAGCTTTCCTCTTTTCCAAATCTCGTAACTCCTTTTCATGGAGCAACACGTAAGAACACATGATCTCCTATATCAAATTCCACGTCCTTTCGATGAAGATCAGCATAACTCTTTTGTCGATCTTGTGAGGTTTTTATACGTTGTCGGATCGTTTGAATCTTTTCTGTAGTCATACGTACCAACTCGGTCCCAACAACGTTGCTTCACCCACCTCATCCCAGCATACTGGAGAACGACATTTTCTTCCATACAATGCTTCGAATGGAGCCATGCCAATACTTGCTTGATAACTGTTGTTGTAGGAAAACTCCACCAATGGTAAGAACTTGTCCCAACTTCCCTTGAAGTCAAAGACACAGAGTCTTAATAAATCTTCTAGAGTTTGAATAGTCCTCTCTGATTGTCCGTCCGTCTGAGGATGATATGCCGAACTAAATCGTAAATCTGTGCCCATAGCTTTTTGTAAACTAACCCAAAATCGTGAAGTGAATCTTGGGTCTCGATCAGAAACTATGGATACTGGCATACCATGCAGTCTTACAATCTCGTTTATGTACATACGAGCAAGACGTTCAAGTGTATAAGTTTCTCGTATCGGTAAGAAATGAGCAGACTTGGTCAATCTATCAACAATGACCCAAATCGCATCAATACCTTGAGAAACCCTAGGAAGACCGGTAACGAAATCCATGGTAATGTGCTCCCACTTCCATTCTGGAATTTCAAGTGGTTGCAATGGACCTTTTGGTACTTGATGCTCCGCTTTGACTCGTTGACAAGTTAGACACCTTGAGATAAACAACGCTATCTCTCTCTTCATATTGCTCCACCAAAATGTATGACGAAGATCATGATACATTTTGGTACTTCCAGGATGGATTGCAAACGGTGTGTTGTGCGCCTCCATCATGATTTCATACTTTAAATCAGGGTTGTTAGGAACACAAAGTCTGGAGTTGACTCGAAGTATTCCTTCTTCATCGATTCTTGCTTCCGATATAGCACCTTCTTGCACTTTCTTCTTCATACGCATCAGCTCCAGGTCTGTAGCTTGAGCAGCTTTAACTTTATCGATTAAAGTCGGTTCTACTCGTATATTCGCCATCATCACATGGGTCCCTGGAGTCTTTAACTCTATCTCCATCCTTTGCAAATCACACAAAATGGGCCTTTGTGTTGACAATATCGCACTCGTACTTGCATATGATCTTCTACTCAATGCGTCAGCTACCACGTTCGCTTTTCCAGGATGGTATTGAATGGTATGATCATAATCTTTCAACAGTTCAAGCCAACGTCGTTGTCGCATGTTGAGTTCCTTTTGAGTGAAGAAATATTTGAGGCTTTTATGATCCGTAAAGATCTCCACCTTCTCCCCATACAAGTAATGCCTCCAAATTTTAAGTGCAAAGACAACAGCTGCCAACTCTAGATCATGAGTAGGATAATTCCTCTCATATTCCTTGAGTTGTCTTGATGCATAGGCTATGACTTTTCCATGTTGCATGAGAACGCATCCCAACCCTTTGCTCGAAGCATCACTGTAGATGACAAATCCCTCCGAGCCAGATGGTATTGTTAGAACAGGTGCTGAAATGAGTCTCCTCTTGAGTTCTTGAAAACTCTGCTCACATTCTTCGCTCCAACCGAACTTTGTATCTTTTCGAGTCAGCTGAGTTAATGGAGTAGCGATTCGAGAAAATCCTTCCACGAATCTCCGATAATAACCAGCTAAACCAAGAAAGCTACGTACTCGGTCACTGATTTAGGTTGCTCCCAGCTTTGAATAGCTTCAATCTTTGCCGGGTCAACCGATATTCCACGACTTGATACTACGTGCCCAAGGAATGCTACCTCCTCCAGCCAGAACTCGCATTTCTTCAACTTGGCATAAAGCTTGTATTCACGAAGCTTTTGGAGTACCAGCCTCAAGTGTTGCTCATGATCTCACGGCTTTTGGAATAAATAAGGATGTCATCAATAAAGACGACCACAAAGTGATCCAAATATTCCTTGAATACCCGGTTCATCATATCCATGAAGGCAGCAGGAGCATTAGTCAATCCAAAGGACATGACTAGGAATTCATAATGCCCGTACCGAGTTCTAAAAGTCGTCTTTGGAATATCCTCAGTTCTAACCTTCAGCTGATGATATCCAGAACGAAGATCGATCTTTGAAAAGAATTGTGCTCCTTGCAACTGGTCAAACAGGTCATCAATACGTGGCAATGGGTACCTGTTTTTGATGGTGACATGATTCAACTCCCGATAATCAATACAAAGTCGCATACTTCCATCTTTCTTCTTCACGAATAGCACAGGAGCACCCCAAGGAGAAGTACTAGGACGAATAAAGCCAATGTCTAACAATTCCTGCAGTTGGATCTTTAACTCCTGAAGTTCAATAGGAGCCATTCGATATGGGGCTTTGAAAATGGGTTTTGTACCGGGTTCAAGGTCGATACAAAATTCAATTTCACGCTCTGGGGGTAGGCCAGGAAGTTCTTCAGGGAATACGTCAGGGAATTTATTAACAATAGAAATATCATTCAAAACTGACGTATTTTTGTTTAGATCCGTGACATGAGCTAAGAAAGCTTGACATCCGTTTTTCAATAAACGAATAGCTTTATGGCTTGAGATGACAGCGATTGATTTTAATGGTTTGGTTGCTTGAATTCGCATAATAGGTCGATTAGGAATATGAAAGCTAACAACCTTACGAAAATAATCAATTTTTGCATGATGAGTAGTTAACCAATCAATCCCTAGAATCACGTCAAATGCAAGTATTTTTAATGAAATCAGATCGACAGGTAATGTGTGGGTACCAACTTGAACCAAACAAGACTTATAAACCGTGGATGTAATGAAGGTTTCTCCCAATGGAGTTTCAACAGATAAATCAAAGTCTAATTTCTCCGGAGTCAAATTTAATCGATGAGCGCAAGTAGGAGAAATAAAAGAATGGGTAGAACCGGTATCAAATAAAGTATAGACTTCGTTAGAGTTTATGATAAGCTTACCCGTGATGACCTCATTCGGGTTCCTTGCTTTCTGGGAGGTCACAACAAACGCTCTCCCTTGCACTACCGGTTTTGACTTTTCTGGGACGGCCTTTGGTGTCTCCATCTTGGCTGAACTTGTTTTTGGTAAACGACAAAATCGAGCTAAATGACCTTCTCTTCCACAATTATAACATGCTTTAGACGGCATCGCGCAGTTTGGACTGATGTGCCCCTCCCCTCCGCATTTGAAACATATGATAGGTGGTCGTTCTCCTTCCTTAACAACGGGTGCTGGTGCTGACGTCTTTCCATCATTGTTGAATCTCCTCTTCTTGAAATGACCATTCTTATTGTTTTGGCCCTGATTACCACCGAAGTGGTTACCATTTCTGGCCTGTTGATTCCCTCCACGCTTGTTGTCACCGCTTCGATGACTGCTCTCACTGGTATTATCATTTTGCCGACTGCTCTCTTTTGGTTGCGTTGACTCGTTATCGCGCTCCACTAACTGAGCCCTATTCACAACATCTGAATACAAACACAGTTTATGAGAAATAAGATGTTGACGTATCTCAGGTTTCAAACCTCGCAAAAATATTCGCGTCATTCGCTCTTCATTATCCACCAAGTGGGACGCAAACCGGGACAACTCAGTAAATTTAGCCTCATACTGCGACACGATCATATTATTCTGCTCCAATTTGATGAACTCCACCTCCTTCGTGTGACGAACACTTTCGGGAAAGTATTTGTCATTGAACAGCTCTTGGAACTTCTCCCAAGACATCTTCAGTGCGGCAGGTTGAGTACGCTTAATCGATTTCCACCAGTAATCTGCCTCTCCTCGCAACATAAAGGCGGCAAAGGGAACCTTTTGCTCCTCGGAGCATCCCAAGACATCAAATATCTTGGTAATCTGCTTTATCCATGTTTCCGCTATAAGTGGGTTTGGCTCTCCCTTAAACTCTGGTGGTCCCAGCTCCTTGAACTGTTTAGCGGTGACCGTCCGAGAGTTTTCAGTGTTTCCACCTATATTTTGGACAGGAGCCGCTCTCGCCTGCTGTTGCATGAACTGCATAAAGTTTCTGAACATTCCATCATTCATCATCTGGTCAGTGTTGTTGTTTGCATGAGGATTGTCACCTTCCTGATGCACATTATCCTGATTATTGATATGTGGTGAATCAACAGTCGCCTGTGCTCCATTGCTATTCTCAACATTCTCAGATGCCATTTTCAGATACTGCCACAAAATAAAAGTTAATTGATATGTCATATATTATCCTTATATTATGACCGACCAATTAAATACCATGCAAATAAACTTAGGTAGGTCATACTAGCGAAGGAATTCCCCGTCTCTCCCCTCCTAGTTCTATTCTCACATCTTAGCCAGGGATCATATCCCTAAGCTCTGATACCAACTGTGACGCCCCCAAAATTAGGTATACATCACCCATCTTGGGTCGTCAGATACATAGTACAGAATACAAATACAACTTACTAATACAACTGTCGTGTACAATACGACAAAACATAAACTGTGAGTTTGAATACAAATATTATCTTCTAGAGAGTATTCATACTCAAAAGGAGTCCTCATTACATTTATTAACACACCATTACATAGAATAGTGAGGACTACTAACTAATACTATCATTCGGACCATCACTCCGTTCCCCGACTTGCCCCAGCTACGTTCTCATTTCCTGAAGAGAACAGTGAAAGAAAGGGTGAGCTCAACTAGCCCAGTAAGAAATATTATGACTAAGATAATGCAGAATAAATTATCATTAGCCTTCAACAATGTTAAACTGATAAAATATAATAGACATCAAGTTTAACTGCAGCGGAACAAGCAATCCATTAAAAGAGTCAAGTAGAAAATAAACTCTACTATCTTTTATGATTTAAAAGGTTTTTCAACACTGTGATCGCTGGGACTCAGCTTAATAAAATAATCCACATCATCGAATCACCCATGCACTACGGCCAAGGATATTCGTGTATTCATTAATGGTCATGATCATGCCAACAACTGTCCATCAACGCACTACGGACCAATGAGGACTTTTACCACATCATTTGTAACATTACGGTCATGATTATACCGAATAATCCCTGGTCATAATCATACCAAGTCCATCTATGCACTACAGGCCACAGATGACTTTTAACATTTTATAAACATGAGGATGATGACAATGATATAAGAATTCAATAAAAAAAGTTCAAGAATTAATTTATCCAAGAATTAACAACGTCCAAATTGTCAACATGATACTGCTTTGTGGAGTAAAATTTAAGAATGCTTAGAAGAATATTTTCATGAAAAGATACTGGATGAAATGCAATTATCAAGGATATTCAACAAATTTCATGGAGTATAGAAGTCAAAACTTAACCAACTGAGTATAATAAAGAATAGAATAACAAAAGAAATCACCATGCATGCGATAGACCGCACAGACAGGTTATTCTCACAGAATAATAAATAATGGAACCAGGTCCGGCGTAAAACGCACAGACAGGATATTCCAACAGAATAATAATAAAGACGAAACCATGTTCGGTGTAAAACACACAGACAAAATGTTCCAACAGAATAATAACAAAGACGGAACCAAGTCCGGTGTAAAACACACAGACAGGATGTTCCAACAGAATAATAACAAAAACGGAACCAGGCCTGGTGCAAAACACACAGACAGGATGTTCCAACAGAATAATAATAAAGACGGAACCAGGTCCGATGTAAAACACACGGACAGGATGTTCCAGCAGAATAATAATAAAGACGAAACCAGGTCCGGTGTAAAACACACGGACAGGATGTTCCAACAGAATAATAAAAGAATGTCACCAAGTATAGGGTAGACCGCGTATACAGGTTATTCCAACAGAATAATAAGAAATGGAATAACAAAAGTTCTCTTCATGAATAAGAAAGAATAACACCCCTTACCGTTTTAAAGAAGAGCTGAAATAAGGAAGTAGTTAAGTAGCAGAATACTCTTCTTCTCTCTCTCTATAGTTTCTCTCTATAGTTTCTCTCTCTAGAGTTCAGTGAATTCGTAAGAAATAATGAAGGAATGAGCTGCTATTTATAGAAAAATAGAATGCATAGTAACTAATCCATGAACGGTCCAGATTAATTACTTTAATCTGACGGTCCATATTTAAAGAAAAATCTTTTAAATAAAATATAATATATTCTATTTATAGAATAACTTTAATAAAGTATTCTGTTTTATATAAAAAGATGTTTCTGTTTTATTACGTTAATAATATGAATAAAACAAAACGTCATTATCGCTAAATAATTCATATTATTAACTGACAATAATTGAATCAAACTGAGTGACTTCTCACATAAGCATTAATAATCAATACCGTGTGCTACTATGCAACCACACGTATTACTGTACTTTTACTACCGAGTAGTTCAACAGTATCAATGGTAAAACTTCCGCCGTTATTTTTAATAAAATATTTTTGTCGTTTTCTCAATCCGACAATAATTCCGTTGTGGGGTCCACCAATAATTGTGCCGTTATACGAATATTCTCTGTTAAAACGAATATTTCCCGACCAATCGAATATTATATAACAACTTGCGTACTTTGTAAAATTTATAAATATTACCCACAACTATAACATTATATCAAATTAACTCCATAATATTCAAAAATGATATTTATAGAAAATTCATCTTTATTTATAAAAGTTGGGGTCTTACAGGAAAGCATAATTTGGTGATGGAACTTATCCAAAAAGGATGAGATACATTAATTCAAGTCAGAAACGTAAGAAAACACTCTATAAACACAAGGTAGATATTCTCTTATTTCTTGATGTTTTTTACTTGTTCAGATTATTAGCATACATTGTTACTATGAGCTCAACCAACACAAAATGCTACCAGTTCTAAACAGAGGGACAAATGTATAAACCCTTTTATAATAAAATTGCAAGGAAACAATGTTTGCAAAACACAAAAAAAAAAAGCCAAATTTCACAAAGCATTGGCAAATGCAAGAATACACCTTATGCCACCATACACAACTGCGAAAAAATAGAACATAAAAATCTGAAAATGTGGCCAGCACCAATACAAATTGCAACAACATTTACAAAGAGGAATTCAGTTATTAGTAAAGCAATTAAAAGATAGTATCTAAGAACATAAAATCATATACCAAATAGATGTAAGCAAACTCAATACCTTTTTACTTTGTCCCTTTTCTTAAAAAAGTAGTTTTTCAAAAGTGGAACCGAATAAAAGGGAAATTGAGAAAAATGGATCTAAGTCCATTAAGTGTTGTTGATATATGATTCAAACATTAATTGTGAGCGGAATTTTTATATCTTAATCATAGATGAGTCAATTCTCAAAATAAGAGATGATTATGAATTAAACAAATAGATGGGAAGTTCTTACGAATTATAACAGAAAACAAATAACAGGGGGAGAAGGGAAGAAATAGAAGTAGAACATACTGTTGAAAGGGTCGTGTTCTTCAATGGATAGCAGAAACATCGAAGAGGTGTGCGTAATCAGTTAAGCATTAATAAAGAAAGAGGTGTACGTAATCAGTTAAGCATCAAAAGATAAACTGAGGAATCTTTCACTAAACTTTGCCTAAAGATCATCGCCTAGTTCTTTCCCTGAAAGAATTATAAAGAGCATACTCAGAAGTCCCACACAAAATATCAAAGTCTATATACCTCTGAAACTTGTAATTAACTGACCATCTCTGAATTGTTGAATCGCCTTGAACATAGGAAGTACTACCTCAACTACATTCTGGTATCTAATTGATTCTTTACCGAGGAAGTCAAACGGGAATATCAAACGAACTTTGATTGTTACGACTTGCAATAAGTTGCAAAGGCTGGGAATTGTGTTCAAATGTCACAAATTTTTAGGAATGTCTATATATTAAATAAGATTGAATCCACATTCAGAGCATATGAAGCACATTCAAAATCATTTAGGATTGAGAGCAGTATCAACCAAATAACTAAGTTGGTGACCAAAACCAAGCCATCTCCAACATTAAACATTTTGCCTTCAAAATATTTGGAGACTTTGGTACACAATTTTCTATTTTCAGTGTACAACAACCAACTGTATCAGCCTCATCATCATCTTGCAAAACCGCAAACACTAATAAGAAGATGGTCTACATAACATGATAATTTTGTCTTTCCACTTTGCCTTCCAAGCTAAATATTCAATAACTTAGTTGTTGCAAAAGTTCAATAAAGACAAACTCATAAGATTAACAACAAGTTGTGTGACAGCTTCATACCTACAGTGATTTCTTTGCTCATTCGGTCAGCAATGCCTTGAAATGCTGGAATTAGAACAACAGAAGATTAGACATGAAAAAGTTGCTAAGGCTAGAGTAAAATAGCAAAAAGGACTCATAAAAATATGCAAGAAAGACATGGAAATACAGCATATAAATTCGCTGAACTCTAGTAAACAAGTTGTCAAAAAAATGTAAACAAATAACAAATACCATCCACCTTACCTCCAAGCCATTAAATGAGCTCTTGTTATGGCAGTTCTCTAAAATAATTTGCATCACTCGTAAAATTTGCAGAACAACTTGCTTTGGAAAGAGCGCATCACCTTCTAAAATATTATTAGTCAAGAGAAGATCGTTCCTACATGACAATATGAGGTATTAGATAATGCATATCATAAGATGATAGATTTATAGATAGATAGTACATAACATAAGAGATTTACAGATGTACATAACATGGGTTGAAAATGAGTTACCTGTTTACCATTGTATGGGGATTTGTTGAAATGAAAACTTTAAGTGTTGTATTACTATCAAGGCAACAAGGGCAAACTTTGTCAATAACAAGAGAGTTCGACATGCATGCTAGAAACAATATTCAGGCACCTCTTTAAGAAATATAGTTACTATTTTTCATTATTTTTATTCTAAAAGCTAAGACATTATATAACAGTAGTAAAATTGCATCAATTACATACAGTAGTTCATGAATCATGAGAGTCCAGACATTATCTATTGTGCTTGCATCCATTGCAAATATTCAATACAGAAAAATAAATAAAATGATAGTGCCAGATTTCAGAAAACTAAGTTCTAGACAATAATAGACAGTAACTAGCTTTCACCTAAACAAATTGAAATTTTTTGTTACTTCCTAATTCATGAACTTGTAAATATCCCAAATTACCTTTTGAAACATCCTCGATAGCAAATCCTTGCCCCAAAAACTTTTCAGCACATGCCTCCCAGTGATGAGGAAACCATAAAGAAAGTGGTTGAAGACCTGCAAATAATAACAGCTAAAACAAAAGGACACATGATGAATATAAAAGGGCTTACTTCAAAATAGAACAGGACTCACAGCGCATAAGACTTTGGCACAGGACTCACAGACCACATAACATGATGTATATAAAAGGGTGTTCAGTTCAAGCAACATCAATTAATAAAATCAGCATAGCATAGATAAATGATTTTAGATGCTAGTTTCAATTACGATCATCATCACAAATACGGAAAACTAGAATAGCATAGACAATAACAAACATTAGCAGTCTCCAAAAACTTTTATGAAAATCCCGAAAAACCTAAATCCAGAAAACAAAACTAAGTAAATTAGTAAACTGAAATCCAAATTACTATCCTGAGTGGTTTTACCACTACCAGTCTCACCAACAAGGATTAGGGTTTGATTGGCTTTAATGACTTTGAAGAACTCCTCTTTCTGCTGCCAAACAGGCAAAGTCTTCCTCTTTTCCAAAATGTCGTGGTGTTATTGTTATTCCCGCCAGCGCCGCCTCCGTTAGGTCTGGTGAGCTTCGAGACTAAGCTATCATCCACCACATCGAATAAGCTCACCTTTCTTTTCCTTTCTGTTCCCATCTGATCAAATATGATGGCGACGAGTAGAGAAATTTTTACTAGTGAGAGTCCACTATCTCTATAGTGATTTTTCATCTTTCAATGATTCTTATAATCAAATGAAAGTGCCACAACACATGTTTAGATCCAAGATGAGACTTAAGAACTATTCCTAGTTCTGTAATAAACTTTTCATCCAAACAATCAACTTGTAGCTGCATTTATAGCTATATACCTCGTCTTTATTACTTAACAAATAACTCTTTGCTGTTTAGAACCTTTCCAATTTCACTGCACCACCGTTCAAGGTAACCCTTTACCTTAAAATGGATTTTCTGTCGTCTTGGTCTGTCTAAAAAACTTGAGTCTGTTAAGCCCTCTTGTTTTAATTTAGACCTACCATAAATTTTATTCACATCCTTAGTGCCGATTAAGTACTTTAAGATATTTTTTACTGACTCACAGTGAACTTCTCCAAAATATGACTGATCAACATCAGGTCCCATATATTTCATTGCATACATGATAGTTACTCATGCGATCTCTCTTTTATGAGTCTATGGAGACTATTAAGAGAGATACACTCTAGGGCTCATCAACATGAGACAACTCTTGGAGTTTGCCATGCTAAACGACTTTAGCTGTCATGCTAAATGACTTTAGCATCAAATGAATATACGTTCCTTGGGTTAAGTCGAGTATCCTTTTGAATCTATTTATATAGATGTGTATCCCCAATTAAGATACTCTTTCCAAATCATTCATGGAGGAATGTTTAGAAAACTTTATCTTTACTGATTGTAGCATTAGTATGTCATTCCTTATCCATAGTATATCAACATATAATATTAGGAATGCCACGGTGCTCCGACTAACCCTTTTGTACACACTAGGTTCATTCTTATTTTTGTTAAAATCAAACTCTTTTGATTGTCTCATCAAAACGAATGTTCCATATTTGAGAAGCTTGCTTCAACCCTTTTCTCTGAGTGTCTACAACTCTTACCTCATCGTATGTAACTGGATCATCATCTTCTATGATGTGTACATTATCATCATCATTTATGATGAATTCATACCTCCTAGGTATCTTCGATACTATTCCAAATTTACGATTCGGTTGTGGTACAATAGGTCTATCTACATGTTCCTCTGATTTGACTTATAATGTTTTGTGGTTCTTGAACTCTTCAAGATCTATTATCCTCCCACAAGCCCCTTCAATAATAAATACCTTTATCTTAGAAGGTAGCGTGTTTCACAACAAACACCTTTTGCTAAGTAGGATTATAAAACATATACCCTAAACTTACTTTAGGATGTCCCACAAATTTGTACTTGTCAAATCTTGTCCCAAACTGATTCTTTAAAACCTTTTTCACATAAGCTGGACAACCCCTTATCTTAAAATACTTAAGATTAGGAATCCTCCCTGTCCATAACTCTTATAGAGTCTTGGGGCCGAATTTTGAGGTTACCTTTTCGTAGATTTGCAGCCATTTCTAGAGCATGGCCCTAAAGAGATACTGAAATGTCGGTAAAATTATTATGGACCGCACCATGTCCAACAAGGTACGATTTTTTCTTTCAGATAAATCAATCAATTATTGTGTATCAAGAGGCGTCCATTATGAGAAAACCATTTGAGATGATCTAGAAACTTATTATACAAGTATTTATTCCTTGATCTAATCAAAGAATCTTAATACTTTGCCAATTTGTTTCACTTTTGAATTATTTAAACCTTTAAAATCATTCACACTTATATTTTAACAAATACATACATTCAACTTTTTGAATGATCATCTCTTTTTCTTATACTAGTTTGTTCAATTTGCAAAAAAAAATTCACGTAAGTTAAGTATACAAAATTCATTAAGTAATATTTCAGTTCTATACAAAACATTATTATTATAAATAGAACAACAATTGTTCTTAAATATAATACCAAAGATTTCATTGTCTAACAATAAAATGGAAATAATATTTCTAACGAGAACTGGAATACAATAACAACTTATTGACTTAATAGATTTGCCCATAGGCAATGCTAAACTATAAGTTTCTATGGCTAATGCAGCAACCTTTGTTTCATTTTCTACACATAGGATTACTTATCTTTGTTTAGCTTTCTACTTCTGCTTGGTCCCTTCATAAATCTATATTTATGATAACCAAAGTCGGTATCCAATACCCAAGTAGAACCTTGACTTAAAGAATAATTTATTTCATTCATGAACAAAACTGTATTGTAACTGAAGCTTCACTAAGCTTCTTCTGGTTAGCCTCTATAAGATACTTCTCGCAGTTTCTTTTCCAGTATCCAGGCTTATTACACTGGAAGCAAACTCCTTTGCTATCCGTATCAGTTTTGTTCTTATTATCCTTTGTTTTTGTCTTTCTATTTACCTTCTTTGAATCGTTCTTCTTGTCAGAAGATCATTTGGCCACTACCAGTAAGACATGGTCTTTCTGGATTAGAAAATGACTCTCAACATTTTTTAACATGTTAAGCAAATCAGCGAGACTGATATCTAGCTTTTTTCATATAAAAAATTTACAACAATTGTGAAAGGAGTCCGAGAGTGAGTGCAAGATCAAACCTTGGCTCAACTCTCCATCCATGACAAAACCTGTTATCCTAATTGATAAATCGAATTGATTATGTTAAGGACTTTTATCTGTACTGTAGTGTCATCGGTCATTCTAGATCGAAAGAACTCCTTAGATATCTGATATCTATCAGTCTTACTTTTCTCACCATCAACTACTTGATGTGCATGAATATAGTAAGAGCATCCATAGTTTCATGCTGACGCTGAAGCACGTTACTCATGGATGCGAGAATGATGCATTGAGTCAACTGTGTATCATATTGTCACTTTCTAAAAGTAGCAATCTCTTTCTCAGAGGTATTGTCTGCAACCATTGCAGGGATAGGCGTATTATGGACATAAGATAGCTTTTCAGCCATGAGAACTATTCTCAAATTCCTTAACCAATCTATTTAATTCGGTCCGGTTAAATAGCATCTAATATGTTTCACAGTGATAGTAATTTAGACATTGTAAAATTCTATAAATAAATTTATAATTAACAACATTTTAGCATACATTCTATTATTAATTACCAAAATAAATTAGGTCTTATTTTAAATTGGTATCTCCCACTATTTTCATCAAACTATATTACCCTCACATATATAGTTTGGCAAAATCTAATTAAAGATTTGCTAGTGAGAATAAGGATCTCATTTCAAATGTATATATCCTTGTAGTGACACAACAAACTATATATAAATAAATAAGTAGACAACTCTTGACAATTACATCAACTATGCAACTCCTTGTATTTTGCCTCTTAGATTATTTTGATCAAGTGGTGGCACATCTGAATCAAAATTATCCAAGTTAAGTCCAACCTAATACTCCATATAGTCAAAAAAAATATTGCCCTTGTGGTGACACAACAAAACAACATTGTTCAATTTTCTTTATAAGCATCAAATGTGATAAAATTAACATATCAAAGAATTAAGATAAGCCTTGTGGTAACACAACAAACTTATAATAATGAATTTATACTCTATTATTTTTTATCATGCTAGAAGGCGACGTTCGATATTTCAAATATCTTTGAACGCTTAGGACTTAATATAAAATCTTTGAGGGGTTTGTTATTAATTTGTCTCATCTTGTTTAGCACGCATGCACATATATATATAAAATACGCGTTATATTAATTAACATGCGAAGCATGTTTGCATAATTAATAATAATAATATATATATATATATATATATATATATATATATATATATATATATTTAGTATAAGCATGCACATATAGAATACTATATTCTACCCGGATTTATTAAAGACTTTTATTCTAGTTTGGTTCACTAGAGCCACCAAGTGAACCAAAAGGTCAAACCTAGGGTGCAAGAATCAAATTTAAATATAACTATTACATTTAAACTCTAGCTCCATTACAAACGGGTATTCAAGCGCTCCTTGCTCCTTGATCTCCAATTCTTCTAAATTAATTCTAACTATTCATATTACAAAACTATTTAAAATAAATAAAAACCTTGATCAGCAATCAATGGGAAGTACATAGGAGAGAGTTAGAATTTACATTAAGAAAAATTTAGAGAAGACGAGGTACACAGACCACATTTAATAAAACTCATACATTCATGCATCCAACTAAAATAAAATCTAATTACATTGGTCAATAGTCCATAATCAATCTCATTTATTAACATACACATCACCATATGCTTCAATAAATAACATTCATCTCATAAATAATAAACATTCAATATATATATTGATATTATTTAATGGACAAATTTAGTTAGTATAAAATCTAATCTTGAATCAAAATAAATTCTTTTATTTTAATCTAAATTTAAATCAAAATAAACCTCTTTTATTTTAATTTATCCAATCTTGAATAAAATAAACTATTTTATTTTAATCAAAATAAACTCATTTATTTTAATTAATTATGGAATCCAATTCCATATAAAAAAACTCCTTTATTAAAGGAAACACGGATTCTCTTTCCTATTCACAAATAAACTTCTTTATTTTTGAATAATATGAAATTTTATTTCATATCTAAATAAACTCCTTTATTTAAGAAAATATGAAATCTCATTTCAACTCCAATTAGTTATCATAGAATCCAATTTCAACTCTAATTATTTATCATGGAATCTAATTCCAACTCTAATAAGTTAGCATGAAATCTAATTTTAAAATTAAAATAAACTTTTTATTTTAAGATTAAAATAAATTTTTTATTTTAATTATAAAATAATTAAGAATATTATATATATATATATATATATATATATATATATATATATATATATATATATACTAAAACGTATAATTTTATTGATTGTAAAACGGTTGAAGATGAACAGTTGCAAATATCTTACTGGCAACTAGAACTGACACAACATGGCTCTGATACCATTTGGGACAGAAGCAGTTACAAGATGAATAAATAAGAATCAGAGGTGCAAATAATAACAGTTTAATTACTAAAACATATAATTTTATTGATTGTAAAACGGTTGAAGATGAACAGATGCAATCTCACTTATGGTGACATAATCAGTTATATTCAAAAAATAGATTTAAAAATGTGCATTGCTTTTAAATTAGCTAAACAAGCTAGTAAAGACAAGAAAAAAGCTAAATATGTGTTAGGAACATTTTGTGAACAATATGGTCTGCCTCCTATTGCTCCCTCTAGAAGAAAGCATAAACACAGATAAACGTCACAAACGTAAACATACTCATAAAAAGGATAATAATTTATTTTGTAATAGCAAATTTGTAATAGTTCTTTCCTTATTCTATAAAAGGAAACCGAACTTAGTTATTGAGGCAGACTTCGAAAGACTCTGAGCTCCTTCCCAGATGAATCTTTAGCCTCCACCGCTGTTAAGCCCTTCTTAGCCCCCCTCTACTCTACTACTTTTCTTAATGTTTTAAGTAAGTCAAGTCAATTCAACTTGTAATTTGTAATCAGTTTGTACATTTGTAAAACCGTTTTATAATTACTAAAACATATAAAACATTTTATTGATTGTAAATAAAACGGTTTTACAAATGTACAAACTGATTACAAATTACAAGTTGAATTGACTTGACTTACTTAAAACATTAAGAAAAGTAGAAGAGTAGAGGGGGGGCTAAGAAGGGCTTAACAGCGGTGGAGGCTCAAGATTCATCTGAGAAGGAGCTCAGAGTCTTTCGAAGTCTGCCTCAATAACTAAGTTCGGTTTCCTTTTATAGAATAAGGAAAGAACTATTACAAAATAAATGATTACAGACAAAAGTTACTATTCATGAACAGTGCTGACTTTTTTACTATTCATCGACGCGTCTGGCAACTTTTGATAAAGTGGCCATAACTTTTGACTTGGGGGATGCTTTCGGTGGAAAAGCTGAAGCTGCTTTCGGCGGAAGGCATCTTTTGACTGGCTGCAGGGAGCAGGTGCATGTGACTGATGAGAAATGTCAGGCAAATGGGTCCTGAGCATCCTGTAGATTGATGGTGCCATAAGGGTCATCATCTTCTTCATACTGACTGTGGGAAGCTGATGAAGAACCTGCAGAGGCTTCTTCATGTAATTCATCAAATCTTTTATTTAATGTCTGGGCAATTAATTTTAACTTTTTTCCGGAACAATCTTTGAAATCAGAAATGCTACGGGAACAAGATGAACCAGTGGGACTGACTCTAGACTCTTTTGATTTTTTACTGATACTTGACTCTTTTGATTTTTGACTAGAAGGTTCTGTAGTTGAGACTAGGAGAACCTTGAGAGAAGAAGCAGGAAATTCTAACTGAACTTGACCTACAATTCTATTGACATCAAATTTGTCCCACCATTTGACAAACCATTGACGAGTGACTAGGGGAAAAGGATCTGCAGAAGGAGATGTAGGAGATGCATTGTGACTACTTTCACTGGTTGGGGGTTGAATGTTATATTCCCATCGAAGAATCCAGGGAATCTTATATTTACTAACAAATTGGAAAAGGACTGGGACACCTTCATAAGCTGAATCAATTTTTTTGTGATTGCAAAAATGATTGAGTTGGACTTTCAGGGGATCAGGAAGAAGGTCATAGGTAGAACCAAATCTCGACCACCAATGGGAAAACCAATATGGGAAATGACTTTTGAATTTATGATCGAATTGAACGAACCATGAATGACTGTGTGACTCATTTTGATGGAGAAAAACTTTATACCAAGCTTCCATGTAATCATAATAACAAAAAGAGCTATCTTGATTGGAAAGCTGCATAGGATCAAAGGGATGTTTTCCCCATTCAGACATCAGAATGAACTGTTTAATATATAACGAATGGTAAAGAACTTTGGCTTTATCATTGTTGGCATAAATGGGTTTAATAAAGATTGACTCTGTTTCAACAAGGATGTCCTTATAATATACAAGGGATTTATAAGGAGCAAGGGGCATGAAATGCCAACCAAGAGGAAAGAACTGGGAGGTTAATTTGACTGGGTCATTTCTGGGTTTCATATGAGGTTCAATATGAAATAAGAAATTGGTCCATCTAAGCATGTACTCAGAGGGAGGATTACTGGGATTTGGACTAGAGGCTTTAGACTGAAAAGGGTCGACTGAAATTGGGTTACTAGCTAAGGCTGAACTATAGGGCTTGGGCATTGTCCCAAGGACAGTGAACTTGTTACTGGTTTGATAAATTGAGTTTACTGAATGAGGAACCAAGGTTCCTTTTGGCTAATTACTTGGGCCAGTAGGGCGACCCGGACCACGAGAGGTTGATGCACTGCGGATACTCATGATGGATGCACGGTACCTGTGTTAATAAATTCTCGAGTGAGAAAATCAGGAATGGAATTATTACTACCTTTAATGTATTCAATATCAAAATCAAAGATACTTAAAAGGGCTTGCCATCTAGCAAAGGAGTGTTTAGAAGCTATGTTTTCTACATCTTTCTCTAACACATATTTTGCAGACTTGCAGTCAATTCGAACTAAAAATTTTTGATTTAATAAATCAATTTGAAATTTATTAATACATAATACAAGAGAAAGTATTTCTTTTTTAATGGTACTGTAATTTAACTGTGTACTATTCCATGCACCGAAATGAAAATGGACGATTTGTTCTGGGGAATCTAGAGTTAACTTTTGCTTGAGAATACCTCTGAATCCAATATTAGAGGTGTCAGTTTCAACAATCTTAAATGCAGAATCATTGGAAATACCAAGACAGGGCAATGCCTTGACATATTTTTTGACTTGTTGGACGACAGAAGTATGAATGTCAGTCCATAAGGGAGGATTGTCTTGCAAACGCTGAAAGAGAGGTTTGTAAATTTTTCTGAGGTTTTTATAGAACTTGCCAATATAATTGAGCGAGCCCAGAAACCTCTGCAGTTGGGTTTTATGGGTAATTTTATCTGGGAATCTGTCGGCGAATTGAATAGCTCTATCAATTGGCCGTATGAGTCCGCGATATATAATTAATCCAAGAAACCGAACTTTAGCTTAAAACGAGCTGCATTTGGAAAGTGAAAGAACAAGTTCATTGTCTTTGACCGTTTTAAAAAACGATTTCAAATGTTTGACGTGTTCTTCAATGGAATTAGAAAAAATGAGAATATCATCAATATACACAACAATAAAATGACTGAAGGGATTCAAGATGTCATTGAGGATATTCTGGAATTCAGTGGGAGAATTTTTTAAGCCAAATGCTTGGACATGCCATTCGTAATGACCAAATGGAGTGGTGAATGCAGTTTTATACCTGTCATCTGGGTGAATAGCAATTTGCCAGAAACCATATTTGAGGTCAAATTTACTAAAGATGGTGGCATTACTCAACCGGTTTATGAGGTCATCTTTATTAGGCAGGGGATACCTAATCCATTCTAGGACTTTGTTTAATGGCTTGTAGTTGATTACTAACCTGGGAACACCTCTTTCCTTTTCTGCTTCATTGTTAACATAAAAGGCAGGACATGACCAAGGAGATTTACTAGGTCTAATTAATTTTTTACTAAGGAGATCACTTATTTCCTTTTTACATAACTCCATTTGTTCATGATTCATTTGAATAGGCCTGGCCTTAGTAGGAATCAAATGTTCTTTGAATTCCTTAGCGTAAGGGAGCCTTACAACATGTTTTTTCCGATGCCAGAAGGCATTAGGAGAATCAGAACAAAGGTTGTCCTTTAAATAAGTTTTTAACTCTTTAATTTTTTCAAGAACATCTTTATGTTGAAGCTGTTCTTCAATTCTTTTGTATTTAATTTCTTCTTTTAAGAAATTTAAATGGGTAGATTTACAGTTTAATAAATTTAATGACTTGGAAATGGACTCTTCTTGAATAAATTTTAAATCTCTCTCTTTTGGTTTAATAAGAAATTTAAATGTTATTCTTTTACCTAAATGTTTACAGCTTAATCCTTCATTACTGGTAGTAAACGGGTATAACAAATATATAAATAGTAACCCTAAAATGATTTTATCGGTAAGATTGCGAATTAAAACAAATGATATTTTAAAACACATATTATCTTGATAGATATGCACTTTAGGCAGTTTATATTTTATTTCCATTTGACTACCATTTGCTGAATTTAATTTTTCATTGGTTTTCTTATAGTATTTGGTTGGAATAAGACCTTCCTGAATACAATTCAAATTCGCACCTGTATCAACTAAGGCGGGAAGACGTATTGAAAAAGTTTTATCGACAACCAAATCAATAGAGATATACCATTTTTTAATGGTAATATCTTTAACTCTTTTAAGAGAAAGACCTTAAACGAATAGATCTGGTTCATCTTTAATTCCTGAAGATTTTGGCTCATCGTGATCTTCATCACTAGAGGAGGAATCATGAACTTGAAGATCTGATTTCTGGTTCTCTAAGTCTTTTCTTAAATTAGAGACTTCAATCTTTAAATTAGATATCTCTTTTTTAAGTTTATTAACTTCTTGATTCAATTCTGGAAGGGTAACTTCTTTAACTGGGGTTTTAAATCTTTCTAGAGTTTTATTAAGGCTAAATATCGGTTTATCTTTAGCTTTAAAAATCTTGTCTTTAACTCTAGTATCTTTGGTTAATAAATCTTTTAACTGCTTAGTATATTGAATCTTAAGCTCAGGATCAGAAATTTTACTAATTAAGTCGATTAACAAAGAGCTTTCTTCATTCTCTTTGGTAATAACACTTAATCTTTTAGTGCAATAATTTTTATTACAGTTATCAGCACAAATAGTGACTTCTTCTTCGTTACTATCAGTTTCATTGTTACTAGTACTGCTTTTAGAAGAATAAGGGATGCTAGATCCTTCATCATTATCTGTATTGTTTTCTATTCTCATTAACTCTAATAATTGTTTTGTATCTTCATTAGAGATATTTAACTGAGATAATTTTTGTTTTACTTTACATTCATTTTTGTAGTGGCCTTTTTGCCCACAATTGTGGCAAACGATTTTACTCTTATCATATTTTTTTAGTCCTTTTATTATATTTTTTATTAACTGGTTTGGGTTTATTGTAATAATCGTTTTGATTATTATCCTTTTTATGAGTATGTTTACGTTTGTGACGTTTATGTGATTTAGGATGATCAATATGTCTGTGTTTATGCTTTCTTCTAGAGGGAGAAATAGGAGGCAGACCATATTGTTCACAAAATGTTCCTAACTCATATTTAGCTTTTTTCTTGTCTTTACTAGCTTGTTTAGCTAATTTAAAATCAATTCACATTTTTAAACCTATTTTTTGAATATAACTGATTATGTCACCATAAGTGAGATTATCATAATCAATATATCCTAAGTTTTTACTCAACTCTTCTCTAACTTTATGAGCGAACAATGAAGGCAAACCATTTACAAATTTTTCTTTTCAGAAAGGTTTGTTGCTATCATTTCGCAGCATAACTCTAGAGGTAAACACATCTTTGTACCACCTGAAGTCACTAAGAGTGGGACAAGTGAGATTACTGAGTTGATCGTGAATTCTTTCTGTTATGTTACTAGGAGTTCCTACAAAATATTTTATTATGGTAAAAATTAAAGTATTTACTCCATCTGGCGGACCAAGACCGACATCTTCATCAAAAATGGGGTTACCGTCATCTTCTAACTGGATAGCATGAATTATTGATACTCTAGTATCTTCTGTGAGATGTCTTTCCCACCAAGATCTGAGAATACCAGTGAATCCACTAGCTATTAACTCAACGATTTCTGGTTGTGACAGATTGTTGAATTTAGTGATATAGCTATTTGCTACCATAGACATGTGATTTAATTTGTTTAAAATTTCTTGTTCACTGAGACCATCAATGTTCCATTCATAAATTTTATTAGCTGAAACAGAGAATTGTTTATCTAGGTTTCTCTCTTCGAATTGCAGATCCGGAGGAGTAGGTCTAGAATACCAATTCTTGGTTAAACTAGTGTTTTTGACTGTTAACTTGTTCAATTGATCATTAAAATCTGGGCTTGAAGTAGAATCAGAATAGTCAGCTTGACTATCACTTTTAACTTCAGTCTCAACTTGATCCAAAGTAAATACAGTACCACTTGGACCAGGTTCAGTTTTTAGTTTTTTGAATAACTTGTCAATAGATTTAATTAGGTTGCTATCATCATTGGGTAAACCTAATTTACTTCTATTTTCAGGTAAGTTAGTCAAAGGATGTTCAATTTTTGAATCAGGTTTTTTAATACTTGTTTCTTCAAATTTTTCTTCAATTCTATCAAGCTGTCTTCAAACAGTTGCTAGATATTGATTACTAAAATTTAATTGTTCGATAATTTTTTTATCATCTTTATTACCATCTAAAATTTTAAAGGGACTGGCAACAACAGATGTGTTCTTAACTGGAATAATGACCATTTCTAGCGGAGGATGACTAGAACAGACCTTAGACTTATCTTCTTTAACCCATTGACTTTTTGTTATAACATTACACTTACTTCGGTATTGATCATACCAGTCATAAAAGGTAATGTTTAATTTTTCATTTTTTATAAATCGTTTTTATCTATTAACGATTTTATCTCGCTCTTTTTCTGATGGATGATTCGAACGAAATAAATGTCTTTTTTCTTTATTAATTTTGGAATTAAAATCCTGTACAAGATTATCCCATTCAAGAATAAAATCTTTTTTAATAACTCTTAACTGATTGTTAATGGGAATTTCAAAATCAGACTGAGTGGGAAGCTCAGAAGGAGTAGGAGAGGAAGAACTCTCTTCTTCTACTAGATCCTTTTGAGTGTAACATGGGTGACTAGCTTGACCTTGATTTAAAATACCTTTTAACTTAAGATCTCTTAAAGAATGATTAATAAGAATTTCAGTGTCTCTTCTTGAAGATGCTATAGTATTAGCAGAGTTTTCAATAATAATTGGTCTTTTACTTCGTTCAAAACTTATTTTTATAGTTCCATCTGAAAATTGTCTAACGTTTTCAAGGTTTATTAGATTGTTAACTACAGGTTGATCTGGTATTTTACTGGGTAAAGTCCATTGACTAGGGAGAGTAATATCTTTCCAGAGAATGGTTCTCGGGATCTGTATATTAGCATCACTAGTTGAACTTTGAATTAAGACAATTTGATCTTTTGGACTTTTATTGAGAGCATGAACGTTTAGGTTAGTTTTCATGGTCTTATAATATATATATATATATATATATATATATATATATATATATATATATATATATATATATATATATATATAGGTAATCAAACACCTGTAAGAATCTCCTGGTCCCCTTTTAGATAACGAAATCAATGGTTACAGCGAAAGAAAAACACGGATCAGTAATAGATTTCGCGAATTTTTTTTTTCTTTTTAATAAATTTTATACAACAAATTATGCCCAATTAAATATTCTAAACACATATCAATTTACTTATTAAATTAAAATAATTAATAATTCGTATAAAGGTTTGGCTTTGATACCACTGTTAGGTTTGTAATATTCATGAACGCAATCAAATTGCACAAAATAAGCGAAAACGTGGAAAAATAGAGTTTTAAAATTTTACAAACTATATACCCGGATCATCTTTTATGCACAATTATTAATTAAACGAAAATATGAAGAACAAGAATCATACCCTTGAAGATTCGAGCTTCCTCAAGTACAAGTTCACCTCCAAATCTTTTTCGCGTTCAACTTGAATCCACCGGGTTTGGTTCCTTCCTTTGATCAATGTTAGCCACCCAAGTGTTTGGCCTCTAGAGGTGATCCACCAAGGAAGAAAAAAATTTCAAGAAGATAGGTATTTGGCAAAATCCTAGTTTTTCTATCTCTCGTAGAAAAAAAGCGTACTCTCCCAATTATTGGAATTACATCTGTTGTGAAAAAGTCAACAACACTACACACCCATAATAAGACTCCTCTTATTTATAGATGTGGGCAACCCTCCTTAACAATTAACGAATTGAGTTTTATTTTAATTAATTAAATTCCTCTAATTAATTAGGCTCCTAATCTTATTAGGAATAATTAATTAAACTCTTTTAATTAATTAGCCTCCTAATCTTATTAGGATATATGAGAGTAATTTTATTAATTAATTCTCAAACTCCGTTAGAAATTAAATAATAATAATAGTAATAATAATAATAAGACTCCTCTTGTTAATTTATATTTAATATTTCTAAAATATTAAATAATAAATATTAAGCTATTTAATTTATTTTATCACCGTAGATTAAATTAAATATACTTAACTTATTATTACGATTATGTCACTTGCTTTTTAAATAATTATTCTTCCTTTTATGGTGCGACCCTTTAGGTTCTCCATATTAAACTGGTTGTGAATAAATCAATTAGAACAATTCTAATCTTATTTAAATAATAAATTAAAATATTAATTTATTTAAATAAATAATATTTATTCTATAATAAGGATAAGCCTCTCTAGCGATAAACGACTTTTCAGATAATATAGATTTCAACATTAATCATAAAAGAAGCTTTGAGTAAATAGTTACCGTACAATTCAATCCTTCCACCATCCAATGTTTCAATTAAATATAAGACATGGAATTACTGTCAAGTCTTATTTTATTTAATTATATGTATTTCGATCCTTAAATACACAACTCTAAATAATGTAAATTAGAAACTCCTTTCTAATTTCATTCTGCCTTGGCCAATGACTACTGGATTGCCATTTATCGAATCACATATGACATTTCTCTTCTTTTACTAGAAGCGGTAGATTCTTTATTGATTATACATTATCTCCATGTATAACTTATTATACCCAAGCATACCCTTTGATATACCCTAAGGGTCTTAAGGAATAAGTCAAAGTATAACTCATCATACACAAGATACTATGATGATCTAAAGTCCAATGATCACTTGTACTACTATCACTATAGGAATTCCTATTGACAGGCAAGTAAAATTTTATTAGATATTTCTTAGCGAGCCACGTTTAGTGAACTTAGTCTCTAATAAGCACCTATATACTTGCTTTAGTGTCTCCACACAAATGATCATGAGATCAATCATCCTCATCCAATGAGATAGTAACGTATGTACCAATCTATCCGGATTCACTAATTTCCTATTTAGTAATCTAACGATTGGAAACTATTTTAGTTTTAAGTTTTCTAAGAATTTAGATCTTATTAGAATGATCATCATCGTTATTCTAAAAGCATTAATTAAAACTATGGGTTTATCACATATTATAAAGCAGCATCATGTAGATAATTAAAAACCTTTAATAAATTAATAATTTTTATTAATAAATGAATAAGATTGTTACAAAGTATATGCTTTATCATCAAACATGATTGGCTTGTGTGCATACTACTTTCAACAGGTACCTATTTTTGATGGTGACATGATTCAACTCCCGGTAGTCAATACAAAGTCGCATCATTCCATCTTTCTTCTTCACAAATAGAACATGAGCACCCCAAGGAGACGTACTAGGATGAATGAAACCGATATCTAACAATTCCTGTAGTTGGGTTTTTAACTAATGAAGTTCAATAGGATCCATTCGATATGGGGCTTTGAAAATGGGTTTTACACTGGGTTCAAGGTCAATACCAAACTCGATTTCACGCTCTGGGGGTAGGCCAGAAAGTTCTTCAGGGAATACGTCAGAAAATTTATTAATAATAGAAATATCATTCAAATTTGACATATTTTTGTTTAAATCTGTGACATGGGCTAAGAAAGTTTGACATCCGTTTTTCAATAAACGAATAGCTTTATGGCTTGATATGACAGTGATTGACTTTAGTGGTTTGGTTGCTTGAATTCGCATAATAGGTTGGTTAGGAATATGAAAGCTAACAACCTTATGAAAATAATCAATTTTTACATGATGAGTAGTTAACCAATCGATCCCTAAAATCACATCAAACGCAAGTGTTTTCAAAGAAATAAGGTCGACAGGTAATGTGCGAGTGCCGATTTGGATCAAACAAGACTTATAAACAGTGGATGTAATGAAGGTTTCTCCCAACGGAGTTTCAACAAATAAGTCAAAGTCTAATTTCTCCGGAGTCAAATTTAAACGTTGAGCGCAAGTAGGAAAAATAAAAGAATGGGTAGAACTAGTATCAAATAAGGTATAGACTTCGCTAGAGTTTAAGATTAGCTTACCCGTGATCACCTCGTTCGGATTTCTCGCTTTTTTGGAGGTTACGACAAACGCTCTCTCTTGAATTATCGATTTTTTCTTGTCTGGGACGGCCTTTGATGCCTCCATCCAATCTGGACTTGACTTCGGTGCGTGACAAAATCGGGCTAGGTGACCTTCTCTTTCACAATTGTAACATACTTTGGACTGCTGCGTACAGTTTGGACTGATATGTCTCTCCCCTCCGCATTTGTAGCATACGATCGATGATCGTTCTCCTTCTTTAACAACGGGTGCTGGTGCTAACGTCTTTCCAACATTATTGAATCTCCTTTTCTTAAAATTTCCACTCTTATTGTCTTGGCAATGATTACCACCGAAGTGGTTACTATTTTTGGCATATTGATTCCCTCCACGTTTGTTGTCACTGCTTCGATGACTGCTACCACTGGCATTATCATTTTGCTGGCTACTCTCTCTTGGTTGGGTTGACTCGTTATCGCGCTCCAATAACTGAGCCCTATTTACAATATCTGAATACAAACACAGTTTGTGAGAAATTAGATATTGACGTATCTCAGGTTTCAAACCTCTTAGAAACATCTGTGTCATTCTCTCCTCATTATCAACCAAGTGGGACGCAAACCGGGACAACTCGGCAAACTTAGCTTCGTACTGCGGCACGGTCATATTGTTCTGCTCCAGCTTGATGAACTCTACCTCCTTCATATGACGAATACTTTCGGGAAAGTACTTGTCGTTGAATATTTCTTGGAACTTCTCCCAAGACATCTTCAGTGCGGCAGGTTGAGTACGCTTTACCAATTCCCACCAGTAATCTGCCTCTCCTCGCAACATAAAGGTGGTAAAGGGAACCTTTTACTCTTCGGAGCATCCCAAGACATCAAATATCTTGGTGATCTGCTTTATCCATGTCTCCGCCTTAAGTGGTTTTGGCTCTCCAATAAACTCCGGTGGTCCCAGCTCCTTGAACTATTTAGCGGTGACCGTCCGAGAGTTGCCAGTGTTTCTACCTGTATTTTGAACAGGAGTTGCTCTCGCCTGATGTTGCATGAATTGCACAAAGCCTCTGAACATCCCCTCGTTCATCATTTGGTCAATATTATTATTTTCCTGAGGATTATTGATTTCCTGATGCACATTATCATGGGTATTGATCGTTGGTGATTCAACAGTCTCATGTGCTCCATTGCTATTCTCAACATTCTCGGATGTCATTTTCAAATACTGCCACAAAACAAGGGTTAATTGACATGCAACATATTATCCCTATACTCTGACCGACCAAATAAATACCAAATAAACTTATGTAGGTCATACTAGCAAAGGAATTTCCCGTCTCTCCCCTCCTAGTTCTAGTCTCACATCTCAACCAGGGATCATATCCCTAAGCTCTGATACCAATTGTGACGCCCCCAAAATAGGTATACATCACCTATTCTGAGTCGCCAAATACATGGTATAGAATATAAATACAAACTTAAATATACAACCTGAGCTGTGAGTTTTAATACAAATATTGTCTCCTCGACAGTATTCAAACTCAAAATAAGTCCTCATTTATTATCACACTATTTCACATAATAGTGAGGACTACTAATGCAAACATCTGAATCGTCACTCCGTTCCTCGACTAGTCCCAGCTATATTGTCATTTCCTGAAGAGAACAATGAAAGCAAAAGGTGAGCTCAACTAGCCCAGTAAAAAATATTATGACTAAGATAATGCAGAATAAATTATCGTTAGCCTTCAACAACGTTAAACTGATAAAAATATAATAAACATCATGTTTAACTGCAGCGGAACAAGCAATCCATTAGAAGAGTCAAGTAGAGCATGATATCTACAATCTTCTATGATTTAAAAAGTTTATCATCAATTTTATCGCTGAGACTCAGCTTAATAATTAATATACATCATCGAATCATTCCTGCACAACGGCCAAAGATATTCATTAGTATCACGATCACGAATTATCCATACACTACGGGCCAAGGATATTCGTGTTTTCATCAATGATCATGATCATACCAACAACTGTCCATCAATGCACTACGGGCCAATAAAGACTTTTACCACATCATTTGTAATATTACGGTCATGATTATATCGAGCAATCCCTGGTCATAATCATACCAATCAATAGTACATCTATGCGCGTAAGCCACAGATGACTTTTATCACAATATAAGCATGAGGATGATGACAATGATATAAGAATTCAATTAAAAGAAAGTAAATGATAAATTTTTAAATATTTATAATTTAATTTATCCAGAATTCAATAATGTCCAAATTATCAACATGATACTGCTTTGTGGAGTAAAATTAAAGAATAATATTGTATCAAAAATAATTTTTACCGAAAAAAATTAATTTTTTTTTTATGAATACTACTCCGGGTGAATTGTAACTCGATATAAAAAGTACCCCGAATCCTCGGGTGAATAATATTCGAGTGAATAGTAACCCATGAATAGTACCCCCGGGTGAAAATATTGATATTTAATAAGAAAATTCAGATAAATATTCCAATGAAACGATACTGGATGAAGCGCAAAACTCAAGTATATTCCACTAATTTCAGGAATTATAGAAGCAATACTTGTCATAGTAAGTTTAGATTTAAGATTATGAAAAGAAATAATATACGAAACTGCAAATGGATTTTCACCCGTCATGCGGTAGTCCGCGTAGACAGGTCATTTCTACAATTTCATAACAATTGAATACGAAGGGTTATTCACCAGGCATGCGGTAGTCCACGTAGACAGGTTATTCCCACAGAATAATAAAGGATGGAATAACAAAAAATTTCACCATGCATACGGTAGTCCGCGTAGACAGGTTATTCCCACAGAATAATAAAGAATAGAATAACAAAATATTTCACCATGCATGCGGTAGTCCACGTAGACAGGTTATTCTCACAGAATAATAAAGAATGGAATAACAACCCTTACGAGTATTGAAAGAAAATAACTCTCTTCATGAATACGAAAGAAATAATACACCTTACGAATACAACAAATAATATCCCTTACGAATATTGAACGAAGATAATATTTCTTACGAATATGAAAAATAATATCGTAAGTGAATATGAAATAAATAACACCCCTTATCTTAATAGAAGAGTGAATACTGAAGTAGGGTAGTGGCAGAATACTCTTCTTCTTGCTCTCTATAGTTTCTCTCTCTAGAGTTTCAGTAAATTCATATGAAATAATAAATGAATGAGCTTCTATTTATAGGAAAAATGATTGAATAGTAACTAATTCATGAATGGCCCAGATTAATTCACTTTTAAACGGACGGTCCATATTGATTTACTATTAAAACTTAAAGCAACGGTCCATACTGATTTATTATTAAAACTTTAAACCAGCGATCCATATTGATTTACTATTATAACTTCAACCAACGGTCTGAAAAATTAGCACATCTCCTCATGAAATAATAAGCCAAACTTATAACAAATACCTCATAACAAATCCCTCTATTTATATCAAAAATTAAATAAATATTTACGACAAATCACTTATCTTTAATAAACACATTTTTAATCTATTAACAATTATTCATCATTAATATTATAACTCACAATATTTAACAACCAGATCATTCCCAGGAAAGAGGAGGCTTTCCGATAATAATTTCTTACTATTGGCGCGCAATTAGGTGACCAAACCTCTCCTTGACAAAACTTTCTAGACATCGTCAATATTGCAAATAATAATATGAATAACTTTGTCGTCTCAATTATTGATTTAGAAATATAAAATATTATGCAGATGATAATGTGACAATAATTGAATCAATAATATGAGAGATATTATGCATCAACTACTGTAACAATAATTTAATAAACTGAGTGACTTCTTACGTAAGCATCAATAATCAATACCGTGTGCTACTATGCAACCACGCGTATTACTGTTCTTTTACCACCGGGTATTTCAACAGTTTAACGGTAAAACTTTCGCCGTTATTTTATAAGAAGATATTTCTGTCGTTTTCTAACTCCGACAGTTATTCCGTTGTGGGGTCCACCAATGTTGGTGTCGTCGTACGAATATTCCCTATTAAAACGAATATTCCCTGACCAATCGAATATTTTATAACCACTTGCTTACTTTGCAAAATTTATAAATATTACCCACAACTATAACATTATATCAAATCCACACTATAATATTCAAAAATATAATTCGAGAAAAATTAATCTTTATTCATAAAAGTTGGGGTCTTACACCTTTGGTACCTGATGGGACACCTAAAGTAGAATAAAATGTATGAGACTAATAGAGATCAAAAGGGATCATAAAGAGAAGTTAGATACTTTTTATATTTAAAAGATAAACTCAAATTGATATCTCTCTGTTCTATTCATTATTTCATACGCCTGAGGCGCTCCACGACAAACCTAACCGTTTCATATTGTGAGAACATTTGTACATGTCTGAACGAACAGGAACTTGCAGCTGAAGACCGATTTGAGATCTAAGTCATCATCAGTCTATTTTTTTTTATCGTGATAGAATAAATTGAAACATTGTACTTATGTTTTTCAAATAAATATTCTTATCATTTTATCAGTATTAAACTAATAATTTATAATTACCTTTTAGGGTTTAAACAATGAACATAAAAATATTTTTAATAGTTATAAATTTTGTAAATAAAATTCTTTTTGTGAAACAAAGGCTTCTGACCTCTCCTCATATTAATCAAAAGATAGCAATCGAATACCAACAGCACTGAGGAAGGAGGTTACTCGCTCTCAAATGAGAGTACTAAAAATGTTTTAGGGAGAATATATATGTATTTTCTAATCATATGCGTGTGGGGGAGATGTGAATTGAACTATGGGCTATGTGTCCTCATATTTTGTAAAAATTATTATATACTTTAGGTGAATAATTAATAACGTTTGGATATTTGTTCAATATTATTTTAATTAAAATAAGTGAAATTGCAATAATCTAGCCCAAAACAACTATTTTTGATTATTTCAAAATTGCTTATTTTAGTTCATTTAGTTTTAGACTTAATAAAATAATAATTAAAAAAATATCTTAAAGTAATAAGTATCCGGTTCGTTCACTTCGTTACTATTCCGCTCATGCGAAATGCTTGAGATCAATTCAACTAAAACAAAGAAGCCTTTTTAATTATTTTAACAATCACTTAACAATAATTCTTATATAGACAATAATCACTTAACAATTATTTTAACAATCACTTAACAACTAGTCCATTATGTAGACAAACTTTTAAATTGATCGATATTTGTGATTTTGTGATAGAATATTAATGATTTGGAGAGCATTATTTGTTACTTTCTTATTTTGTATCTCATTAGTCTCTGTAATTCAATGAGCTTTATATCAAACCTATCAAGCGTAATAAATATTTTTAGCCTTTAATTGTAAATTTGAATAGTAAGAAGAATATTGCAGATTTAATAACTAAGGTTAAATATGTTATTGGAGAAGATTTTTTTTTATTTGACTCACCTATTTAAGTATTTTAAAATAGTTGAAGAAATTATTGAAAATACTTTGATACGACTCTTGTTAGAGAATACGTGTAATACATTAAAGTTTTTGAAAAGTGGATGGGCAAGGGGTGGGAATGAAGGTAATTGGGTTGGGGGGGGGGGCTCCGATGCGGTACTAACGACCGGTACAGTGTAAATTTTTTTATTATTTTTTTAACCACAATTATAAGAATAATAAATAAAAAATAATAGAGCAAGTTTGAACAAAAAATTATAAAAGAAAGTATATTTTTTATTAAAAAAATACTGTAAACTGTAAACTTTTATAATTTTTTATTCAAACTTATTCTATTATTTTTTATTTATTATTTTTATAATTATAGTTAAAAAAATAAAAATAAAAAATTTACCTGGTACCGGTCGTTAGTACCGGACGCCCCCGGACCCGAATGAAGGTGGGGATTAAATTCTTTAATTGGATGTCTTCAAAAGCATTAATGAGAAAACTTTGTCATTCTCCTTTGACGAAACATGACGGGTTACTCTTGCTTAAAGAATTAGTGCAAAGTTAATTAATTAGCAACTCACTTTTCCTAAGCTATTAACAAATGGTCAAACAATCATACAATCATACTCCCTTCTTTCTTTAATATAAATCGTTTTAAACATGTGCACAAGAATTAAGAAAATATTAATTAAAAAGTATTAACTATAATATCAATTGTCTATAATACCCTCCATCTCACTTATCTCATAAATATGGATCAAAAGATTAGATGGAGTAATAAGGGATAATTTGAGAAAAATAGTAATCAACTCTCCTAGGTAACCACAAACGACAAATAATTAAGAATAAAAAAAAAAGTCTAAAACGACCTACATATAGGAATGAAGGGAGTATATTTTAACATGCAAACTGTATGTTGTTCCTCTGGAAAGGAATTGAGAATTTCTTAATTAGGTTGTAAAGTTGAGGTGTTTAGTAAAATGCTCCTTAAAAAGTCCTATTTTGATCTTTACAAATTATGAAAGGAATAGAGAGAATCTCATTCAATCTGTTTTGAACACATTCAAAACTCATGCAACTCATATATCCCTCCCCTTTGTTGATTGTTAACGCCAAGTTTCGTCTGCGCGTCCAATCACAAAATCCACGCGCTGAATCCTGCACAATAACAGATCACACAGAAGCTTGACGGCCGTACCGCCGGGGGATAGCTCCGGTGTGAGAATAAGTATAGGCCGTGCACAAGGTTTAACAATGGAGGTTTATATGTTTAGTGCTCAAAAGTAGATATTACCTGTTAATTGTAACATTGGTCTTGTATTTATAGAGCTCCCACCACCTTGGTATCCTCTTCTTTGGATTAGAGTAGGACTCCTAAATATGTTAGCTACCATATTTGGGTCCAACACAATCTCCTTAAAAAGTGCAAGTGGAATCCCTTTCCACCACTACATCCAGAGTTACCTTATTGACGTAGGATTAGGGTTGATGTCCTTAATCACGTAAACTCCTTGTCGCACCAACTCTGCATGTGGACTGCTCATACGCTCAGGCCCAAACCAATAGCCAAACCCAATAGGCCCGAACTCAACCCTCACGATGACCACGGGCCCCAGCCTATTGGGATCGGGTAACCGACCCCGATCTTACATCTCTGAACATACGAGCCCGACCTCCTTTGACCCGACCCAAGCCTTCAGCCCAAAAGAGGGTCGGGAAAACACTCCCGAACATTGCCCCCCAGTCTCTTGTTATAAGATATTTATGACACGAGACTTGAGAGGACATGAATTCTGATAGTCACGCCATAATGATGAGTTGTCTCGGGAACCTAAGCGGTTTCTCCTCGGTCCGCGAGCTGGTACACGTTTTTTCATAACTGGGCCCACCTGCCGTAAATAACCGCCTTTGGAAGCCGTGCCAGATGGACTATATAAGCTCCCCAACATTCATCAGCGTCACTTTTTCGAGCCTTTAATATTTTGAATCTCTGTCAAACTTTTCCGGCAAGGGCGATTTCCGGCGAGACACTCATTTTTCCAGATTTCTTCAGTCCGTGCCATTTCCCCACTAAGCTCTTGTCTTGTACCTTTCTTCCCTTCAAACCACCATAAATGGCTGATTCCAGCGATCCTCGTCCCACACCCACCACAGCAGCCGACACTCCCACTCTTACTTCCGGCGTCCTTCTCCAAATCGAGCTAGAGGCTGCTCCGGTCGAACTCTCCGTGGAGAACGCCGAAACCAGAATTCGCCAACTCTACGCTTCGAAAACCGACTACGCTGTCATCAACACCAAATATTCCATCACCCCCTCTCAACTGTCGGACATCCAAACCTTATTCAACATCCCCAAAGAATACAAGCTTCGGGTTCCCGAGGCCATCGAGAGGATGTACCACCGACCCGAGGGCGAATGGGTAGCCGTCCATCTGTATGCCCTAAGGTACGGGGTTCGGTTCCCCCTCCACGAATTCATCTCTTCTTTTCTCTGCCTGGTAGGGATCGGGTTCTCCCAGCTGGCTCCCAACTCCTACATCCAGCTGATCACCTTCATCGCCCTATGCCAGGAGGCTGGCATCACCCCCGGGCTGGACTTCTTCTTCGTCCTGTTCTCGGTTGGTCGGTCAAAGAGCCCGGCCTTCGCCATCTGAACCGTGTTCCTGGACGGGACACCTTCGTGAAGACCCCATCCAGTAACAAGGGGTGGCATTCACAATGGTTCTTCATGAGGGGAACCGATCTCAACCTACTCCCCAACTAGGCCGGTCTCGAAGACGTCCCCATGAAGGTCAACAAATTTCTGAAGAGTCGTTCGGCAGCCTTCAAGAAGTTTTACGCCCTTCTGAAGCAGACCAACTGGGGTCTAGGAATCGTGTCCAACGAATCCTGGCTCTACGAACACGGCTGTAAGTTAATCTATCCGACCTTGTTTTCTTATTCTCCCAATCCTTTGCTTCGATTTTCTTAATGATCCTTTTATTTTATGTTGTAGTGACCATCTTCAAGCCTGAGAATGCTGAAGTGGCTCTGTCCCCACTCCCGATCCTCATTGAGCCCATCCATCTCCCAGCCGCTGATGACTCTCCTTCAGACGAGGCTGTTCTTATTGCCGAGATGTCTGTCGGTTCGACAACCGGTCCTCTTCCCGAACCTTCCAAGGTCGATGCTTCCACGAAAAGTGTGTTACAGATGAAGGGGGCCGACAAGATGGCTTTGCTAAAGAAGTCAAAGAAAAGATCTTCTGTTCGAGCTCCCCCCAAGGCCATCGTTGTGGCCCCGCCGAAGCCTGTTCTGAAATCAACTCCCCCACCTCCGATCATAGTGACGGTGGCCGAAGATTCGGAGGGTACTGAAGATCAGCTTCTGGAACCCGCTTCGAAGAAGCCGCGGTTGGTCGAGGGGCCCTCCCAAGCCGAGGAGGTCGTTGCCCCGATCAATGCTTCTTCCCCGAAGTCCAAGGCTAGCTCTTCCGGAGGATCCCCAACTACCTGCTGGCCGAAGAGCCCGGCTGACAAATTTCCTTTCCATTTGCTTGATCACTTCAGGCTTTCCCGTGATGATGAGCGGTTCAAGAACTTTTCGTCAGAGGATTTTCTGGTTACCTATCTCCGAGCCCAGACTCAGGTATTTATCCTCATTTGTATATATGTCTTCATTTGCTTCTTTGCTGTCTGACCAATTCGCCTATGTATTTAGGCCAACGCCATCCTCGCTCGAGCTATCGCTCCCCTTGCCCGATCTACCAAGAGAGAGGTCCAGCTGAGAACCGACGTGGAGCTTCTCCAAGCCGAATTATCGGGTCGGGATTCGGAGCTGAAGAGGGAGCGGGATCTCCATGTTGATACCCGTAATAAAGTATCCCAAGCTAATCACCGGATTGCCGAACTCGAAGAACAAAATTCCCTACTTCAACAAGAGTTCGTCGGTCTCAACGATCATGCCAAAAAGCTGGTGCAGGATAAGGAACTTCTGGTCGAAGAGAATAGGACCTTGGTGGGGAACCTTCAGGTCATCGAGGGGAAGTTCGCGAGGGTTCATGTTCAGCTGAGTACCCTGATCCATGCGAACAACACTTTGATGGTCGAACAGGCCATCATTAAGCAGGCTGCCATCAGAGAATACGAAGAATCGCCCGCCCTGACCGATAAGATTATGACCCAGTTTTCAGAGGGTGTCGAAGCTTATTGGGAGAAGGCCCGAGCGAAGCTTGTTGATGCTGGTCTGGACGCCTCGATCCTTGATTCTTCAGATGAGGAGTCCGAGGCCGAAGCCGATGCTGGTTCCCCTTAATTTTTTCTTGAACTTGTTCATACTTGTAATTTCTTCTTTTCTAAGTTTTGTAATTCAACCTGACCAGAGAGGCCGACGGTGTATGTACCCGAAGCCTATCTGATCGGGAACTGTAAAACCTTTATAATATGAATGAAGATAAAAGATTTCTAAGTAGTTATCTGGATCAGTTTAACTTTATTTTTATCGCCCAGTTAGGTCATTTCTGACCGTCTGGTCCATTTGTGTCTAAAGTGTACTGTCTCGGATATGTAACTTTTATCGATCAGTTATACTTGTGGCGTTTTATCAGTCAGTTAAGTTCTTTCGGACTGTCTGATTGTTTTACGCTCGAAGCTTATCTGATCGGATGTGTATCTTTGTCGATCAGTTATACTTGTGGCGTTTATCGATCAGTTAAGTTCTCTAGGACCGTCTGATCATCTTACGCTCGAAGCTTATATGATCGATAAAGCAGTGCAAGATTAAAACGAAGTACAAACGTCTCTCTTGAGAGAAGTTTTCATTTCATTGATAAATCGTATAAATTACACCGTTATCGGGAAAGAACAGGCATGTATTTACTGGTAATATCTCCTGAGTCTTCCAACATGCCATGTATTCTTTACTTCCGACCCATCCATTGCTCGAAGTCGGTAAGTCCCTGGCTTCGGCACTTCTAAAATCTCATAAGGCCCCTCCCAATTAGGCATTAATTTTCCTGTGTTTTGGGGGGTTGATGCCTCTGCCTCCCGAAGCACCAAATCTCCTACCTCAAACCTCCTCAACTTCACCTTCTGGTTGTAGTGTCGGGCTGTCTTCTGCTGATAAATGGCCAACCTCAACACCGCGGCGTCACGAGCTTCATCTAGCAGATCCAGATTTATTTTCAAACCTTCATCGTTGTATAGCTCTTTGAACTGGCTGACCCGAAGAGTGGGTGACCCAATCTCTACTGGTATGAGTGCATCGGTCCCATAGGCCAACCGGAAAGGGGAGTCTCCAGTGGTTGTCCTTGGGGTCGTCCGGTATGCCCACAAAACGCTAAGTAGTTCCTCGGGCCACCGACCCTTCAGTTCATCCAATCTTCTTTTTATGCCGTTGAGTAGGGTTCGATTTGTCACCTCCACTTGACCGTTTGACTGAGGGTGCGCTACCGAGGTCTTCCGGTGTTGAATTCCTAACTCTTTCAGGAAGCTTTCAAATTTTGATCCCACGAACTGTCTACCGTTATCTGATACTACAGCCATCGGGATGCCGAATCGATAAACTACTCCTTCTTTCACAAATTTAAGACATTCCTGTTCGGTGATTTTCTGCAGTGGTTTGGCTTCGACCCACTTTGTCATGTAATCGATAGCCACTATTATAAAGCTGACTTGTCCCTTGGCCTTCGGCAGAGGTCCTAGGATGTCGATTCCCCATACTGCGAAGGGGATCGGGGATAAGACCGAGTAGAGTTCTTCGGGCGGTTGATGTGGGATGTTACTGTTTAGTTGACACTTGGGACATTTTTTGACAAGTTCCTTGGCCTCTGTGTAGATGGTTGGCCAGTAATACCCCTGTCTTAGAATTTTATGCGCCAGTGACTTGGCGCCCATGTGATCCCCACAGATCCCTTCATGTACCTCCCGAAGTGCGTAGCTTGCCTCTGACGGTGTTAAACATTTAAGTAAGGGAGAGCTGAAGGCCCTTCGGTACAAATCTCCATCAATTAGTACAAAATTCGAACTTCGATGCTTGATCTTCCTTGCTAGGATGCGGTCTGATGGTAATGTTCCGTCAGCCAAATAATAGATGTAAGGCGTAAGCCAACAGTTCAGCCGATCAACACATAATGCCTCCTCTTTTGAGACACTTGGCTGCTCCAATGTCTCGAGATATACCGAACCGTTGAAGGAGTTGGCTTCGGTTGTCGCCAGTCTGGCCAGGGCATCTGCTATTGTATTGTCGGATCGGTCAACTCCCTGACAGCTGACCGAGTGGAAGTATGTCAGTTTATTCTTTGTCTCGGCTAAGTACTTCGTCATTCTGGCGCCCCGAGCCGCATACTCTCCCGATATCTGTTTGACGACCAGCTGCGAGTCAATGTAGATGACCAAGTTTTGTACTTCTAGGCTTCGGGCCAATTTTAACCCGGCTAGAATGGCCTCATATTCTGCTTCGTTGTTGGTCACTCTGAACTTAAATCGAATAGCTTGTTGGACCTTGAATCCTTCAGGGCTCGTCAGTATGACCCCTGCACCACTGATGTCTGACGTTGACGAGCCATCGACATATAGTGTCCATGAAGACTTTATTTGTTGCGTTTCGGCCACCGATCCCACATCTGGCTCCGAGAACGAACATTCCACGACGAAGTCTGCTAGCGTCTGTCCTTTGATTGCCATTCGGGGATGATACTCTATCGCGAACTGTGTTAGCTCCATTGCCCATGGCGCCAGTCTTCCCGAAACCTCAGGTCGATGTAGAATTTTCTTCAACGGCTGATTGGTGTATACCACCACCACCCGACCCTGGAAATAATGCCGAAGTTTTCTGCTTGCAATGATTAAAGCATAGGCGAATTTTTCCAGGTTTGGGTATCGGAGTTCTGCGTCCCGAAGTACGTGGCTGACGTAGTACACGGGGAACTGATTTCCCCCTTTGTCCCGAACCAATGCTGCTCCCACTGCCATCGAACTCGCCGCCAGATAAAGATATAGGGGTTCCGAAGGGATTGGTTTCATCAGCAGAGGTGCCGAAGAAAGATATTGTTTGATCCCTTGGAACGCGTCCTCGCATTCTGAGGTCCACTGGAAGTTTTTCTCATTCTTGGGCCCTTTCAAGGTGTCAAAAAATGGAAGGCACCTCTCAGCTGATTTAGAGACGAACCTTCGTAGGGCCGCTATCCGACCCGTTAGCCTCTGCACATCCTTGTATGACTTTGGGGATTTCATATCCAGGACTGCCTGGATTTTCTCTGGGTTTGCTTCGATTCCCCTTTTGCTGACCAAGTATCCTAGAAATTTTCCCGATCCCAGCCCAAAAGTGCACTTGGTCGGGTTTAGCCTTAGCTCGCGTTTACGGACCGTCTCGAAACAGTCCTCCAGATCTTCAAGATGTTCACGGACTGTCATGCTTTTAACGATCATGTCGTCTACGTAGACCTCCATGCTCCTCCCCAATTGTTTCGTGAACACCAGGTTCATCATTCGCTGATAAGTTGCCCCGGCATTTAGTAGCCCGAAGGTCATTTTCCTGTATGCGTATATCGCCCGATGTGTGATAAAACTTGTCTTCGGGATGTCTTCCTTGTTCATCGAAATCTGGTGGTACCCAGAGAATGCATCCATAAAACTCAACATACCATATCCCGACGTGGCGTCGATAAGTTGATCTATGTTGGGCAGAGGGTAGAAATCCTTCGTACACGCCCTGTTTAGATCCGTGTAGTCGATACACAACCTCCATTTCCCATTTTGCTTCTGGACCAATACCACGTTGGCCAACCACTCCGGGTAGTCAATCTCGAAGATGAATTCGGCCGCCAGGAGCTTGGCAATCTCTTCGTCGTGATTTTTTGTCTTTCTGGGGCGAAAATCCTCCGCTTCTGTATGACCGGTTTCTTGCCCGGGTCCACGTGCAGCCGGTGTAGAGCCACTGATTCACTTACCCCCGGCATGTCGCTGGGTTCCCATGCAAAGATATCGGCATAGACTCGGAGTAATTCTATCAGCCCGTTCCGGAAGGGTTCTGATAACCCTGACCCGATCTTAATTATTTTGTCTTCCTGCCCCGGTACCAATTCTACATCATCAGTTTCTTCGGCCGGAAGAGCAAGTGGCTCTGTGCTGCCCTCTGTGAATTGTTCGATCTCAATTGTCATTGTCTATTTCTGTTTGCAGACCCCGACCCCTGAAGAAATCAAGCTGTTTCGGTAACACCTTCGGGCTATATCTAGGTCTCCTTTTACCTCCCCGATCCCGTTCGGTGTTGGAAACTTGATTTTAAAATGGGGTATCGATGTTACTGCTTGCAGGGCCGCCAAGGTAGGCCTTCCGAGGATCGCGTTGTATGCCGAGTCTATTTGGACGACAAAAAATCTCACCACTATTTCAACTTGATTAGGTGTCGTGCCGAATTTGACTGGCATCTCGATGGTGCCCGACACAAGCACCGGATCTCCACTAAATCCGTACAAGGGTCCTTCTCCTCCCAAATCCATCTTCTTTCCTTGTAGGTCTAACCTCTGATAGGCGTGAGAATATAGGATGTCGACCGAAGACCCGTTATCTATCATCATTCTTTTCATATCCACTATCCCGACCTGAGCCGTTATTACCAACGCACCATTGTGGGGCTCGATGAGATCCGTCGGGTAATCCTCGTCCGTAAATGAGATAGACGTTCCCAGATATGCCCGATCCTTTCTAGGGGTTGACCCCGCAACAGATAGCACTGCTTCCAGAGTCCCACTTCTTTTTCTTCCCGATACCCGTCTAACGGAACCCCCCGAAATGACATCAACTACACCTCGGGCTGGGGGGTTCTGCGGCGTCTGGGTATCCGGGATCTGATCTGTGGTCTCCTCTCTGGGCACCTCTGCATTTCCCCGGCCTGCCACATATTGTAACAGTTGTCCGTTTTGGACATTTTTCTCGATCATATCCATCAGATTAACGCATGATTCGGTCGAGTGTCCGGTACTCTGATGGTATTCACAATACTTATCCCGACCACGCCTTCCGGGCTTGGTTCGCCTGGGGCATGGCTCGTAGAATGGTTGGTTTTTCATCTCCTGCAGGATTTTCGACCGATCCGCGGTGAGGGGAGTATAGACCTTGCTGACGTTACGGTTGGGTAGTAGAGGTCGGTTGCTACCTGAACCTCCCCCGTTGAAGTTTTTCTTTTCCGTTCGGTCTGATTTCCACTGGTTGTTGTCCGAACGTTGGTAGGTCGGTTTTTCCCGATCTTTCGATTTCTCATAAGGTTGTTGGTGTGGTTTGAAATTTCCCAAGGCTTCTTCTATAGCGATGAACCCTTCTGCCCGATGAAAGGCCTCGGTCAAGTCTGTCGGAGGGTTAATCACCAAATCCTTTACCAGCTTCTTAGATCTCCCGATGTCTAAGCCGGTTGTAAAAAATCCCAGTGCTTGTGGGGAATTCAGCTCCGCTACCGATCCCACTGCCTCTCGAAATCGTTTGACGTACTGACTTAGGGTCTCATCTGATTTCTGCCGTACCTGCATGAGGGACGCCGTGATCTTCCCTCGTCTTCGGTTGCTTCCGAACCTAGCATGGAATTTTTCACGAAGATCGTTCCATGATCCGATTGATGCTGGTGTCAGGGTCCCCATCCACTCCCTGGCACTCTTCTTGAGGGTTGTAGCGAACATGTGGCATTTGGCTGCATCTGAATGCCCATAGTACGACATCAGCCGATCATATCCATCCGAATGGTCGTAGGGATCTCCCAATCCGTCATATGTCTCCATCGGGGGCATCTTCTTCTTTGGATTGGCTATCACCCGGTTGATTTCGGGCGAAAAGGGAGATCCTAAACCTGCCGAAGATGTCCCCGTCGAGTTTTTTGTCCCTAGCAACTTTTCTAATTCAGCCACTCTCCGGGTAAGGGGGTCGGATCCTTCCTTATGAGGGGACGATCGAGGTTTGTCCCTCCCATAATCAGGAGACGCTTCCCTTTCTGTCTGCCCCGTCCTGCCTCGGTGTTCTGATCGGCGCCCGGCCGAAGGACTCCTTCTTCTGCTCCTTCCGTCTCTAGAGCGACTCCTGTGCCTGCTCTGTTCTCTTCTTGCCTCTCCCCGCCGAGGCGATCGGGACCGGCTTCGATTCCTACGCCTTCTGGAACTCGCTTCTTGATCACCGGCCATGTTGGCCATCTGTCTCTCCAACTCTGCTTGTTGCAGCTGGAGTGCCAACATGGCGTCTTTGTTCTGGTCCAATCTCTTCTGCAAGAGAAACTCTCGTTGGTCTCGGCTTCCTGCTCCTCGGTCTTGCCTCACGAGGGCTTGAGAGTGTCTCTCGTCGGCCTGACTCGCTTGATGAGGCGTGTGTTGACTCTCGGGGAAGAGCTTCCGCCGAAGATCATGGACCGATAACTCTTCTACCTCCTGGACCTTAGACCCCAGTCAGTCCTTCACTGACCCCCTCGCCTGAGTGGTTTGGTGGGACTGTTGGGTCTTGGCCCTTTCTGAGACAGCGATATTATCCTTACTCGCCATGATTGCTGTCGAAGAAAAGTATTTGTGGTTGCAAAGAAGAACTTAGCCCTCCTTCTAGCGCCAATGTTAACGCCAAGTTTCGTCTGCGCGTCCAATCACAAAATCCACGCGCTGAATCCTGCACAATAACAGATCACACAGAAGCTTGACGGCCGTACCGCCGGGGGATAGCTCCGGTGTGAGAATAAGTACAGGTCGTGCACAAGGTTTAACAATGGAGGTTTATATGTTTAGTGCTCAAAAGTAGATATTACCTGTTAATTGTAACCTTGGCCTTGTATTTATAGAGCTCCCACCACCTTGGTATCCTCTTCTTTGGATTAGAGTAGGACTCCTAAATATGTTAGCTACCATATTTGGGTCCAACACAATCTCCTTAAAAAGTGCAAGTGGAATCCCTTTCCACCACTACATCCAGAGTTACCTTGTTGACGTAGGATTAGGGTTGATGCCCTTAATCACGTAAACTCCTTGTCGCACCAACTCTGCATGTGGACTGCTCATACGCTCAGGCCCAAACCAATAGCCAAACCCAATAGGCCCGAACTCAACCCTCACGATGACCACGGGCCCCAGCCTATTAGGATCGGGTAACCGACCCCGATCTTACATCTCTGAACATACGAGCCCGACCTCCTTTGACCCGACCCAAGCCTTCAGCCCAAAAGAGGGTCGGGAAAACACTCCCGAACATTGATAATGCCAAAATAATAATTATATATATTGTCAGATTAATAAACACGATGGTTGAAAGTTTTAAATTCATTTAAAATAAATGCAATTAAAAATATCGTTAAATACATATTTGTTATATATTACCACAGAATTATCAGGGCACCTTGTAAAAAATATGATTTGTTTTATTAATTTTTTTTACACACATAATAATTTGTCTTATTTTTATTTTTTAAACAAGGATGAAAAGAGGTTTTATCTCAAATATACTTAGAATTGATAATTCTCTTCTGAAAAAATAAATTTGAAAAACCATTTTATCAAAATAATTTTAATATATATTGGTCAAAACATGATACGGGCATAAAATTTAACCAAAGTATGGGGTCAGAGGCATTGTGGGGGGGGGGTTGGGGGCAGAGAGGTATGCATTTACAGGCTTAGTAAGATTTGCACCAGCATGGCAGCCATGGTGGCAAGCACTTCTTGGAAGGCAGGATTGTTATATATGAAGATAGTGTTAAAAAGAAAGTGTCCGTGTGATTTTAAAAATATATTTTTTTTCAATTTTTACCTTATTTTATATAATATTTATCATAATACATTTATTAGTAATTATTTATACATGCAAAAGATCACAATAATGTGATCAATTATGCAAAATGAGAATCATTAAAATACTTTAACCACAAAATATTAATAAAATGTTCTCAACCGTACCATTCAAATTTTCTTTTTCTTTTTTTTTTACATCAAATGATAAAACAGTGTCCTCTTGTTTTGAAGTTTGGTATAGTGATGCAACTTGATAAGCTAAATCAAAAGATAGGTGCTAATTCATTTATTATACTTAAAATTTTAAAATGTTATTAATTAATTAAATGAAGGAAATTGGAGAGAAGTGTAATGAATACTTAGTAGCTAATTAAATTATGCAAAAATCAAGGAATCATTCCATCGCATATTTAATTAATTAGGTTTTGGACATAATTTTCAACTTAATTATTAGGTTAAAATTTCATATCTATTAACTTTTACCTGAAAATTCATTGTATATATTTGAGGGACCTCGATTTGACACCAATTAATTTTAAAATTAATTTTTCAACATGATAGTAGAGCTATAATTACGAATCCCCATGTGCGGGGGTGGGGGGAATTAAGTTTGACATGAAAACTTACTATTTTTTGTGGCTATATTTGTCCAGCTGTCATTAGCTTTTTTTTTACTCCATCCGCTATTTTATATAAGTCGTTTTAGAGAAATATTTTTATTCTTTAATATAAGTCGTGTGAGAACTTCAAGTAAACACTAATTGCTTAGTTTTCAATATTACCCCAAGTATTAAATACTCCCTCCTATTCAGATTAAATGACGTTTTAGAGTTAAGCACACTTATTAAGAAATAATACAAAATATCTTTTGTATCCCTAATTAATTATTTCTCTCTCCACAAAGATGAAGACAATTGCATTTACTAAGCATATTAAATAGAGGGGTAAATTAGAAAAAAAAGTGCAATATTGTATAGAAATTCTAAAACGACACTTATGTAGAATAAAATTAAACTCTCTAAAACGTCATTTAATCTGAATAGGAGGGAGTATAACTTTGGTTCTCTCACTATTTTTTGTCCAATAAATAACAATCCCTTCTTCCAATACAAGGGCAATATAGACAATTGATATTATAATTAATGCTATACAATCATTACCTTAATACTTGTGCACAACCCTAAAACGACCTATATTAAGGAACGGAGGAAGTAAAACCCTACATATCTTTTTATGGGACGAGAAAGATACCATTAAAATTAGAACTCATTAATACCCTATAAAAATCGATTTAGATCTAGATCTGTATCTGTATTTATATTTATATTTGTATGTGTAGTTGTATATATATGTGTATTTGTATATGTATTTGTACTTAAAAATAAAAATTTAATTAAGGTGAGATTAGATGGTATTATGCTGCCCTAGGTAGAGATCGTGTAAGTTGGACTCATTCGAGTAAATTGAATAGCCAAGCCAAATGCATTAATTAATGCAACATGTGATTAAGTACGTTTACCTTTTCATGTACAAGTGCTTATCATATATCGCTATCGAAAAAACAACACTTAAACAGAGACTGAATGCGGACATAAATTTTTCATATGCATGCACAACTGAGGGAGTACATATATATATACTGCAACTTCTCGATTAAATTAAAATAAAATAGCTTAATTAAAATTTTATTCTTTTCTTTATAACTTTTCGATTTATTTATAAGAAATAAGTGTACAAATAATATCTCTATTCAAATTGACTTCAAAAAATCAATAATAATCTTATAAATTATAACTGAGGGAATAGAAATTGAAGATTTAAACTTTGTAAAAGAAAATTCTAACAAAAATAAGTTATAAAGGTAAAAATTAAGGTGGTGCCATGTTATCTATAAATTTTATTTATAAAAAGTGTGAATTGATTTGATAAGATGGTGAAAAGCAAAACTTGAAGGGCAAGTCCAAGCAGCTTTTCCAAAAGGCCATTTTAATTTGACAAGTTTTATCTTCTGCAAAAAGTTCTTAAATAATTGTAGTATATTATTACAAGACATTAATTCACTGTTTATTAATTTACAAGGTCTAGAATGCCATTTGGGATAGTGAAAACATATACAAGGCAACCTTTAAAAAGAGTACTACGTCTTATGTTCATGTTTTTTGAATAATTAAAATTAGCATAAGATGCAATTATATTTTAATGATTTTTTTTAAATTTTAATACTTAAAAAACTAATTTTAATTATGAAGAATAAATATTTGGAAATATTATATTTATTGGTACAAATGCCAAAATATAAAACAGTATAATACGTACAATGTATGTACAACTTACAAAACACGACTCTTAACCATTGTGTACTGAGAGACTATTCAGCTTCGTGCATCTTAAGAATAAACTATTAAGAAAAAAAGAAAATTCCGAACACTTAACATCCGATGGTGTAGGCAGACGAAATTAAAAGCATCATTATTAAAATATATTTATTATTTAGGATCGATATATTTGAAATTTGAAATTTGAAATACAGTTAGATTTTTATAAGTATAAATAATACTCCCTCTGTCCCAATTTAAATAACGTTTTAGAGTTTTTTATTTATCCCTAATTAATTGACGTTTGTTTAAATCTAGGAGTATTAATGATAATTTTTTCAAAATTACCCCTCATTACTCTACTTATTTTTTTTGTACTTTAAACTCTTGTGCTATGATAAATTAATGATTTAAAGTTATTATAAATAATTGAGTATTATATTTAATACTTTCTAATTATTATCTTAATTCTTATGTTCATTTCTAAAACGTCATTTAAATAAGGACGGGAGAGTATATTACACCGTTCATTTTAAATCATAGTAACTATTTGTAACGACTTATTTAGGACAAATGAATCTTACACCGTCCATTTTAATTTAGAATGACACAGATTTAAAAAATAAGCTCGTCATCCGTTAACGGATTCTGTTAGCATTAATTAGAAACAGATGTCATAATTACTAACATGTCCCTTGATTCAGTTATATAATTGTATATTACTTCATTCGTCCCATAATACATAAGTAATGTTTTAGGTTTTAGGGTTTTGCATAATAATTAAAAAAATAATTTTATAACATTAAATATAGTATTAATTATCTAAAGTACCCTTTAACATATATTTATCTCTCTCATCTGTAATATTTTTTCATGAAGGATAATTTTAGAAAGCATGTAGCTAATTCTCTTAAATTATATAAAATATTAAATAATTTTTAAAAAAATAAAATCATTTAAAACGTCATATATTATAAAAAGACAAAATATATTCAACCATCCCTTACGCATACTAGCAGGTGGATGGAGATCAGAATCTATATTCTATGACTTTTTTATAATTGAAATATGTCTGCTGTGGCAATGTGGGTCTATTAAACATGCCTCCAATTTCAAATTTGAATAGTCATTCTCATATTAGTCATATATTGTCATCCTAATCAATAATCACTGTCATAGTCTAATTGAATAATTAATAAACCCTAAAGTCTACTAAATAAACTCTAAATTCTAAATATTAAATTTTAGATTATCAACCCTAAATTCTAAATAATAAAACATAAACTTGAGAGATATTTTTGTAAATGGGTCATAATGAAATGCAATTAATAGATGCAATGTAAATCATGAGTTGAAGCATATCATTAAAGCATTTAATTTATAACTTTTAGAAGGTGATATCATCAATGGTTTGATCCACCAAATTAAAACTACCTACCATTAGATGATCATATTATTACCAAATTAAAGTACTCCCTCCGTCCCTTAATTTTAATATGAGTCGTTTTAGAGTTATACATAAATATTAAAAAAATAATTATATAACATTAAATATAATATCAATTGTTTATATTATCATTGTATTGAAAAAAAAAGTGTTATTTATTAGACAAAAAATAGTGAGAGAACCAAAATTATATTTAATATTTGGGGTAATATTGGAAACTAAGTAATTAATGCTTACTTGAAATTCTAAAATATTTTATATTAAGGGATAAAAATACTTCTCTAAAATGACTTATATTAAGGGACAGAGAGATTAGTAATTAACCAAAATTTTGGATTAATCAAAACTAATATTTTTCTCGAAATATTAACAATGGAGAGTAGAATTTGAGAGTACAAATGACATTACAATATCTTTCTCACGTAAAGGTTCAATTATATTTATAGGGTAAGTAAATAGATCATGTAATCACTTCATTTGTTGTCTTGCATATTAAATAGTTTGTACCAAACATGATAATTTAGTGCATAGCATATATCGCTATCGAAGAGACAATACTTCACAGCGACTGTTTGTGGCTATTCATTTTTCATATGCATGCACAATGTAGGGTAAAATTATATTTTAACCCCAATACTAATACTTTGAAGTTACTTTTTTATGTTCAACTAATTTTAACTTGTTTATATATGATGCAAGTCAATGCTGAACAAGCTAGTTTTTAACAAAATAATTTTTGCTTTTTTTTTTAATCCTTTTAAGGGGTTTTTCGGGTGATTAAGTCAAAAGGAGTACTCCGTTTTCTGTTCATATTTTTTAGAATTAATATTATTATAATTTGCGGAAGACTCAATTAAATATGATATTCTTAATGATGTTTTTAAATATTAGATGTGAAAAAAAAAATTAATATGAAGAACATAAATAATACAGTGATCAATTGTATCCGTAACGATTAAATAGTTGACAATTATATACTTAACTATACAAAATGTAAGAGAGTACAACATGTACAACTTAATTATAAAAATATGACTTTTTCATTGAATGGCTGCTTAGGTTTCATAAAACTTATACCCGGAATATATATATATATATATATATATATATATATATATATATATATATATATACAAAGTTTGTCCTTTACAATCCTTACTGTTGGGCTGTGTATTATAATCGAGCGTTGGAACTTAATATTAAAAAAAATTAATTATTTTTTTGAAATATGAGTGAAGGAGTTAAAGAATTTTAAAAATAAGAAAAATAATAAAACAAAGGAAAGGACATAACATCTAAATTGAGATGAAATAGAGGGGTAGTTTTCTATATATAATAACGAAGGAAAGCGTTGCCGACTTCTGATTAACCACAAAGAGACAGTGTGACAAACTGTTATAGTTGTTTTTTTGGAGTTTTGTTATATCCCTATAAACATACTTTTGGTTGTAGCCTTGTAGGGTTTGACAAAAGGGAAAATTACAAACGTCCAAAGATTATTAATGTACTCTTTTTTTCTTGACAACCTACACTATTAAAGGGAATATATTTCAATTTTAAGGGGCTTGGGTTGGGAAGTCTGAGAAAGAGGTCAGGAGAAAAATTAGAAGAGAATTCATAAAAACTTTAACTAGCAAAGGGTATTATGATAAATTTGACCACACTTTAAAAAACCAATAGAAATAGAATTACAAATAGGAATAATTGAGTCACCACCAGCCACCCACCTCTTCCCGGAAACTGCCCCTTACACCATTAAAGGAAATTGGAGTGTTAAATTACAATACTTACAAGTTGTATAAAATTTAATTTCACAACACAATATTTTTTTTTATTTTTGTGTGTGTGTGTATTTATGTTTTCTTTTTTAAATAGGATGGGAAAAAATATTCACAGTTATTATACAAATCCCAAGACTAATAAATGTCCTCGATCCGATTCTACTCTAGAGTTGATAAATGGCGACTTACATTGAAAAAGAGGTATTTAATTTGATGTCATTGAAAATAAGTCGATTGTGAAAAAAAAATCAATAAATTGGACCTTGAAAAATAATTTTATAATGTTTTTAATATATTTTAAATGAACATTATATTTGATGAATTATATATTATTATTTTTATCTGTCAATTTTTTAATTATCTTTAGTTATAATAGTGAGCACTGTTAATATAAATCCTGAATAAGCCACTTAATTAGGGTGGGAACTAGCAAGGAACTTATGTGAAACATACCTTGTAAGACCTGAGAACAATGAAAGAAAATGGTGAGCTCAACTAACCCAGTAAAAAATATTATGACTAAGATAATATAGAATAAATTATTATTAGTCTTCAACAGTATAAAAACTAATAGAATACAATAGACAACAAGTTTAACTGCAGCGGAACAAGCAATCCATTAGAAGAGTTAAGTAAAGTATGATGTCTACTATATTCTATAATTTAAAAATTCATCATCAATGTTTTATCTCTGTAACGCAACTAAAAAAATAATTCACATCATCAAATTATCCATGCACTACTGTAAGACCCCAACTTTTTATAAATAAAATTGAATTTTCTCTAATTATTATTTTGAATAATAAGGTGTTAATTTAATATAATGCTTTGGTTATTGGTGAAATGTGTAAATTTTATAAAATAAATAAGTGATTATAAAATATTCATTTCTGTCAAGGAATATTCGTTTGATCATGGAATATTCTTGCTGTCGGGAAATATTCGTACGATGGTGCAGCCATTTGTGGGCCTCATAACGGAAAATGGCCGGATGAAGAAAACGACAAGTTTGAATTTTTATAAATAACGGTGTAGTTGTTACTGTTAACACTGTTGGAATAACCGGTGGTTAAAATACAGTAATGCGCGTGGTTGCACAATAGCACACGGTATTGTACAGTATTTTTGGATTATTGATTCTTACGTAAAAATATACTACTCAATAATTGTTACAGTAATTACTGTTCAATATTTTATTTTATTGATTCAATAATTACTACGTTGATATTTTATATTATTGTTGTTTCAATAATTGTCACTGCACAGTATTTTCCATTATCAGATCAATAATTCATATTATTTGAATAATATTATTAGATAGCATTATTTACAATGTCTAAGAAAGTTCTGTCTAGAAAAGGGGTTTGGTCATCTAATTGCGCGCCAGTAAAGAGAAATCCTTATCGGAAAGCCCCATCTTTCTTGGGAACGACCTGATTGTCATTATTATGATTCTGTAATATTATTTATGAATAATTAATTATTAATTTATATGATAAGAAAATATTTATTTTTATGTGGATATAAATGAATGAATTAATGTTGAGGTGTTTTATCAGTATTTTATTAGAATAGAGATATTAAAAATCATCTGTCTATGGATTTCGCTCATTTTCTGTTTGAAATTTGGAAAAACTTTCTTCTACAAAGTTGTAGAGAATTAAATTTTCTATAGAATGGACATAAGATTCGTATTTTTCTGACAAAAGAGCTATTTATTATGAATTATTGAAGTTTCGAAAATAAATATTTTTTTATTAAAAATATGGGTGGGCCCCACTTTTGGTTGTTATGGAAAATTTTCTAAATTTTAAGTATGATGTGCTTGAATGGTAGCAAGTAAAGCCATCGGTAGCAGGTTAAGTCTGCTTTGACGTTCTAGCATTTTCCTATAAATAGGGTGCTTAGTTAGAATTGAAAATCACACCAGAATTAGAAGTTTTCTCTCTCTATAATATCAAGTGTATTTTTGTGAGTATTTAGATACTTTGAGAGTTGTTATTCAGTCCAAGTTTCTTTCAGCACTATATCCGATATTTCAGTCAAAAATACTGTTCTTTTGAGGTAAGGGAAGTTATTTTTTTCGTAAATGATGTTATTTTTTTCAATATCATTATACCGAAATATTAGTATGATTTTTCTTGTAGAATTTTTATATTTTCGTGTCAGAGTTACTATTTACGTATACGACATTATTTGCGTATACGACACTATTTACGAATACGATACTATTCACAGAAAAATAAAATTTTCTCTTCTTTGTCCAAGATGTCTATTATGGTTACTATCTTTGATTGTATCCATGCTTTGATCTTCATTCTTGAATTTTACTCTACTATGATTTATTATGGAGTATTTTTGAACTTAGATTATTTAAAGTACGAATCCCTAATTTTTGTCCTTTTATCTCACTGGATTCGTTTCTTTAAAATATTTTTCATCATCCTCAGTCCTAAATGATGATATATAACTGAATATTTTTGGTCTGTAGTGCAAAGATGAATGATTACCTGATGAATATCTGTCCCGTAGTGCAAAAATGGACAGGTGTTGAGATGAACATGACCAACTGGTGATACAAATAAATATCTTTAGCCCGTAAAGCAAAGATGCATATTTGGTTCAAGATGTATATTGATTGATGTTACAAGAATAAAATATTGATAATGAACTTGTAAATCATAGAAGATAGTAGACTTCATTATCTACTTGACTCTTCTAATGAATCGTTATTTTCGATACGAATATTGATCTAAAATTTATTGTCCATTATATTTTATCTGATTTGTTGAAGGCTAACAATAATTTGTTATTCATTATCTTAGTCATAATATTTTTTATTGAGCTAGTTAAGTTTACCATTTTATTTTTTATTCCATATTTCTTCTCAAGAGACGAGAATATAATGAAAACTAATCGGAGTATGAAGTGATGGGTCCAGACAATTATTTTAACAGTCCACACTATTTTATAAAATAATATATTAATAATTATAATAAAAACTTATTTGAATGTGTATATTGTTTTAAAGACAATATTTATATTTAAATTAACCGTTTATAAATTATCATATTTTACACGACAATCATAATAATGAAGTTGCAGTTGTTTATCGATCATATATTTGACGACTCAAAATAAGTTTGTATGGACCTATTTTAAGAGCGTCACAATATATATATATATATATATATAAATTTGAAACCCTAGATTTTTATTAAATATTTTTTTTTGTTTAAAATTGCATGCTGAGATGTAGATAGAATAATTTTGTTTGAAAAAAAACCACATATTTGATTTAATCTATTCAAATATATATTGTCTAGAACTCACAGATTTTGAAACATTTAAAGATAGATGATAAGTCAGATAGCGAAAAGAATAGATAAAAAAATAATTGGTGAAAATCTATTGGGAATAAATCGAATCAACAAAAAATTAAAAAGTAATTTTTAAAAGTTTTGTTTGAAACAGAACACAGATCTATTTTGTTCAAATCCAAGCTTGATTCGAACTAAAAAGTTTGTATCGAAAAAAATTACAGATCTAGAGTAAAAATGAGCAAAATAATTTTTTGATCAGAAAATCGATTGATTAAAAAAATTGTGTAAATAGAAACAGATTTATCATTTGACAGATCTGAGAGCTTTGAACAAAGATTTATCCAAAAATTGGTTTGAAAAACATCATTTTGATCACAAAGAATCATTTAATAGGAGCATCTTTACCTAAAAAGAGCTAAGAATCGAAGATTTTGGCAGATAGAGGGTTAGGGTTTGGAGCGAATTTCAGAGAGAGAGAGAGATGTCTAAACTAGAGAGAAACGGGAAAATAGAAAAAATAAATTTTGAAATTTATAATTAGACTTACCTCAATGATCGGACGGATGAAAGTTAATCTGAAATATGATCGATGGTTATGATGAGTTATGTTTTAAACAAACACATTTGCCTTGATCCAAAGGCTTATAGTTAATATGATTTATGATCGAATGGTGAGGATCTTTGATCTGTGTGCTTCTATTGTGATTGGCCCAGATCAATTTGCATGATTAACTTGATGAAAATCGTTAACCGTTTTGTGAATGGAAAAATTTGTTGTGTAGTCATAGATGGAGGCAGCTGTACAAATATGACAAGCACTACGATTGTAGAGAAATTTGGAATGACTACCATCAAACATTCACAGCTGTATCGTTTGCAATGACTCAATAATAATACAAACATTAAGGTAACCAAACAAGTGTTAGTTCTATTTACTATTGGTCGATATATTGATGAGATATTGTGTGATATGATTCCTACGCAGGCTGGACATATATTATTGGGTAGACCATTGCAGTTTGATAGGAGGGTTCAACATGATGGGTTTACCAATGTATCATCATTTGTTCAAGACAAGAAAAAAAATCAATTTGCGTCCTATGTCACCACAACTAGGGGTGCTCATCGGTAAAAAATCGAACTTTTACCGAAAATACCGAACCGGTACCGATCCGAAATTATCGAAAAAATAAGAACCGAAATCGGTACCGAATTACCAGTTTCGGTACCGGTTCGGTACAAAATCGGTACAGATTTTTTCGGTTCGATTTTCGGTTATACCGCATGGTAATATATATAATTATTAATAATAATTAAATATTTTTTTATATATTAATAATTTTTTTAAAAACTAAAAAATCATTAACTATTAATAATAATTAATATATAAAATAAAACTACAAAATATTATTAATATATTTAAAAAAATTAATAAAACTACTATTATATAGAAATTATTAATATATAAAAAAAATTATTTAATATATAAAATTACAAAACATTAAATATTAATTATTAAATTATTAAATTTTGGTATTTTCGGTATTTCGATTTTTACAGAATTCAAAAAAGTCATTACCGCTATCGGTACCGAAAAATGTTAAAATACCGAAAAATCGGTACCGAAAAAACCGGCACAGGAAAAAAACCAGTACCGCCAGTACCGGTAAAAAACTGAAAATTTTGAGCACCCCTAACCACAACAGGTGCATGAGGACCAAATTAATCTGCAAAAAAAATCATGTACAAAGAAAAGAGTGTGAAGAGGAAAAAAATAAGAGAGAAAAAGAAAGATGAGAGAAAAATAAATATATTGGCAAAAAAGAGTGATGCGCGAAGAGTTTTGGTTTCTAAACAGCCAATGATTTTACTTTGGCATAAAGAGACGCTTTTTACTAACGCTAATGATTCTTTACCTAATGTTGTATCATCTCTTTTGTAAAAATTCAAAGATGTATTTTCCGAGTAGCTTTCTCAAGGACTACCATCGATTCAGAAAATAAAACATCAAATTGACTTTGTTTCCGGTGTAACTATTTCAAACTGTCCGGTTTAACGGAGTAATTCAGAGGAGACGAAGGAACTATAAAGACAAATTGACGAATTAATAAAAAAATAGTTCGTAAGAGAAAGTACAAGTCCGTGTACAGTTTCGATGATTTAAGTGCCTAAAAAGGATGAAGTGGGCATTACATTACAGGACCAAAACTAAAGTATAAATAAGACATTCGTCCATGATACAGAATAAAATTGAAAATGAAAAAACAATCAAAATATCAAAAGTTTGTAATGCTATAAAGTCACTACACATCTATTTTATATATATATATATATATATATATATATATATATATATATATATATATAAAAGAAAAAAGTGAAAAGATTGGCAAAATAGGAACTAAACCACATGGATTGGAGTAAGAATAGAAATAAATATACAATGTATTTGATTTATGAATTAAAAAAGTCATTGTAGTTTTTTTTAAAACCTCGAGTACTTGATGAGTCACCAATCTTTATATTTTATAATATATTAGAAGTATGATGATAAGATATTTTTTGTGGGGGTTCTTTAATTAATGGAGTAAACGCAGGAATCATGGAGTCAGGTGAGTCACACAAAAAATTGAGCAAAAACACTTTTTGGAAATCTCACCAGGAATGTCGAAAATCCAAAAAAATATATTGAGCTTTTCAAAATAAAAATTAAAATATCGAGTCATTAAAATTGAATTATCGAGTCGACTCGGGATCGATCAAAATAATTTCGTATTTGCATTTTTATATTTTGATATTGATGTATATCTAATTAGTGCAATTCACATGCTATCCTTCAATATTTTATTGGATTATTTAAATATATATGCCTGTTAAAAATTATATTTAAAAAATTACAAGCTAAAAACATTCCAACAGTCCCCCTAAATTAATGAAAAGATTAACCATTAATTAATTAAATAGATTGTGGGAGGCCATGTGAGAACCGTACATCCCATCCTCTATCTCCCAACCCACTGCACGTACGTGTGCACCAACCTTTATGGCATTATTGGTGTCCTATATTATATGATTATATATTTTAATTATTTGTGATAACAATTCAAAATAATATAGTTATTAAAATATATAATAAAAATAAGTTTGTGTCAACAATATATTAACTGTGACTGATTGTTATAACTACAATGAAGTTATCGTCTGTATAAATACTTACTCCCTCCTTACCGAATAAGATAAATATTGATTTTCAAAATTCAATTTAAAATTGATATAATTTATTTAAATTTTGAAAATAATAAATTTATATAGCTAAAAGTATTTTTAGATAGTTTATGATATTTATAATTATATTGATATAAATAACATAAATTAATTAATGTCAGTTTCAAATTTAAAAATATTTGAAATCAATTTTTGATAATTTAGAACGAAAATATTATTAAGAGAATTTGTCCCTCTTGACAATTTTAAATTAATACTTCATCGGTTTTATAAAAATATTCTCATATGAAAATTTTGAGTTGTTACAAAAGTATCCCTAAAATGGTTTAATGTCCCTTAATACAAACAAATCATAGGTAGAAGCTCGCTCATATATTTAAATCAATGACAATATTTTATTATCACTTATATTTTAAGCGATACTTATTATTCTAAAAATAAAAAAAATATAAGTTTTTATAGTGAATAATTCAAAGGATAAAACATAAAAGAAATGAATGATCAATCAATCTTCTGTTTGTGTCCAAAAAGGAAACAATATTTGTGACATTAAATCAATCCCATCTACTGTATTTTATAACTAAGTTAATCTCTAATTAGTTTACACTAAACTTGCTCTTCATTTGACAAAATTAGACTCGTCATTTATTATAATAATTTAGCCTAACTTAAGGGGAGAGGACTGCGTAGTGGAGAGGATAACTTATTGTATTCAATCTATAACGCACGTTGTTGCCTTTTGAACCTTTCTTTATAACATGTTATTAACAAGATTCGAATCATCAATCTCTATATCGATATAAGTGAGTCTTACAAAATGATATTTATATAAATAAAAGTGATTACTGATGGTATACTTTGTTTATTTATTAAATTTTTTAGACTTAAAAAGCCAAAAATACAGATTTTTTTAATTGGTCAAATACATTCATGACATGGAGAAAATCTTCCCCACACATATACATAACAAAAGTGATAAAAATAAGAAAATCATGCATGCGGTTTGTATATATTTTGTCTGTTATACTGCAGGCCTGTTTATGTACTGTAATTAGGACAGTACTAACTTTACACCTTTTAAAGGAGGTTTACTCTGTTTTAGTCTCCCAATTTATAGCGTCAATTATAAAGTCATGGAAAATCAAAATCATTCGTTGCACCGCAAGTGACACACCTAAAAGTTTTCATTCATAATTAAGTATCAAAGTAACTTTAGGTAATTAGACAAATATTATTTACTATTGGTTCATCTAACGGTATTTGAAGTGTTTGGAAGTTTCAGACGCATCAAATGTAGTTGAGAATTTTATTCGTTTATATGTAATTTATTTTCAAACATAATTTATTTAATTCACAAATGTTACGTTTGAAGTCCAAATGTAACGCTCCAAAAATGGTACGGTACATTTAAATCTTCAAATGCTAGTGTTGTAAACGCTCTAAACGCAATTAACCGAACATACCAATACTTTTTTTATCTATACAATCTTGTTGGGATTGACTCATACTTCAGCGGATTTGTTGAATGGTCACTACGACAAAATAGTCGGAGATCTCGCTCCCTGATGATTGGGCTTGAAAATTTATTAGTAGTTCGGTCTTGAGTTTTACTAATGTATTGGGTATCATGTATTTGGACTCATGTTATAGTAAGTAGGGTTTTATAGTTACTATAAAAATATTGTTTGGTGTGTGGATCATTGTATAGTGTGTGAGGTATTTAATGAATACATCAAACAAGCATGATTATCCAAATTGGCGAACCTTGGTATATCGCGTGCTCTTACTTTTCCGTCTTTCATATAATATGTGACGCCCCCAAAATATGCTCACAGAACCAATTTTGAGTCGTCAAAATTCATGGTACAGAATTCAAATACAAATCTTTCTATTTACAAGTATTAAACTGTCGTGCAAAATACGATAACACATAAACTGTGAGTTTCAATACAAATAACAATGCTCACACTCCAAATCAATGATACTTTACATAAAGGTACAGTCGATAACTGTTTTAGGAATTAAAATATTTGAAAAATGCCCAAGGAAGCTTTCATACATGGGAGGTCATGCATCTAAGTTATAATAGATATCATAAGTCTTTAGAATTAACCGTGGTTGACCTAATAGACCCCAAAGAAAGAACGAGAATATTACTATCTTGTTCATTCCAATGGTGTGTATTTTTTTGCCATATAATTATCTATATTGTCTCAAACAGAGTATTATATTCCAACAATACTCCAAGATTATATAGATAATGCTCATAGATATAGTCAACAAGTGGATGCGCACAACCATATCTTATAATAACACGAATTTGTATATGGTTAGACATCATGTATGATAGTGGCAACACACCCTTTAAGCTCCTAGTACAATTATGTCCACCTCATTCTAATTGGGTGCATTTTTTACGCTTCCAAAGTCGGGTTCTCAACATCCTATTGTTGTTCACCAAAATCAACTATTAAATGATGTATAAAATACAACACATGTAAGACCCCGAATTTTATGAAATAAAGGTATTCAATTTTTTTTATAATTATTATTCAGTAAAGGGTTAAATTGATAAAAAGTTAAAGTTAAGAGTGATATATGTAAAGTTTACAAAATAAGCAAGTGGTTATAAAATATTCATTGTTATCGGGGAATATTCGTTTGGTCGTGAAATATTCTTGCTGTCGGAGAATATTCGTACGATGGCGCAGCTATTTGTGGACCCCATAACAGAAAACTGTCAGCTGAAGAAAACGACAAGTATTAGTTTTTTTTATAAATAACGACGGATGAAAAAACGACAATTATGAGTTTTTTTTATAAATAATGGCGTAGTTGTTACCGTTAATACTGTTGGAATACCCGGTGGTTAAAACACAGTAATACGTGGTGTTGCACAGTAGCACACGGTATTGCACCAATTATTGATTCTTACGTAAGAAGTCACTACTCAATAATTATTACAGTAATTACTGTTCAATATTTTATTTTATTGATTCAATAATTGTTACGTTGATATTTTATATTGTTGATTCAATAATTGTCATTGCACAATATTTCAAATTATCAGATCAATAATTTATATTATTTGAATAATATTATTAGATAACATTATTGACAATGTCTAAGGAAGTTCTGTCTAGGAAAGGTTATTTAATTACGCGTCAGTAAGGAGAAATCTTTACCGGAAGGCCCCCTCTTTCTTGGGAACGACATGGTTGTCATTATTGTGATTCTGTAATATTATTTGTGAATAATTAATTATTAATTTATATGATAAGAAAATTATTTATTTATGTGGATATAAATGGAGGAATTTTTAAAAAAGTGATAATTATTAAAAATTGATATTTTATCTTTTCTGATAAAATAATTCATTTAAATATATTATTATATTATAATAATATAATAATTGAGATATTTTTACAATGAATGTGTGATATATGAATAAATGAGGAGGAAGAATATTTTTGTTACAATAAATGCTAAACACATGTTAATAATATAATAATAGAGATATTTTTACAATGAATGTGTGATATATAAATAAATGAGGAGAAAGAGTATTTGATATTTGCGCTTCATCTAGCATCTTTTCATAAAAATATTCTTCTGAGCATTCTTAAATTTTACTCTACAAAGCAGTATCATGTTGACAATTTGGACGTTGTTGGTTCCTGGATAAATTAATTCTTGAACTTGTTTTATTGAATTCTTATATCATTGTCATCATCCTCATGTTTATATTTTGTTGAAAATCATCTGTGGCATGTAGTCCATAGATGGACTTGGTATGATTATATCCAGAGATTATTCAGTGTAATTATGACCGTAATGTTACGAATGATGTGGTAAAAGTCCTCATTGGCCCATAGTGCATTGATGGACAGTTGTTGGCATGATCATGACCATTGATGAATACACAAATATCCTTGGCCCGTAGTGTATGAATAATTTATGGTCGTGATACTAATGAATATCCTTGGCCGTAGTGTAGGGATGATGTGGATTATTTATTAAGTTGAGTCTCAGCGATAAAAGTGATGAAAAACCTTTTAAATCATAAAAGATAGTAGATTTTATTCTCTACTTGACTCTTTTAATGGATTGCTTGTTCCGCTGCAGTTAAACTTGATGTCTATTATATTTTATCAGTTTAACATTGTTGAAGACTAATGATAATTTATTCTGCATTATCTTAGTCATAATATTTTCTTACTAGGCTAGTTGAGCTCACCCTTTCTTTCACTGTTCTCTTCAGAAAATGAGAACGTAGCCGGGACTAGTCGAAAAGCGGAGTGACGGTCCAGATGATAGCATTAGTAGTTCTCACTATTCTGTTTAATAGTGCGACAATAAATGTAATGAGGACTTATTCTGAGAGTAGATATTGTCTAGAAGACAATATTTATATTAAAACTCACAGCTCTCTTGTTATATATTAAAGATTGTATTTGTATTCTGTACCATGTATTTGACGACTCAGAATAGGTGACGTATACCTATTTTGGGGGCGTCACAATAATAACCTCACTAAATGCACTAAATAATTAATTTTTTTTAATCCTTAAATGCCCAACGAAAATATAAATTAATAATAACTAAATTTCATACAAAAATGTATATATTATATAATCCACATATTCTTGAACTATTTGTAATAACATCTAGTATACAATAGAGCCAAACTTTTCAGTCAATCAATAATATCCATAAAAAAAGTCATTTTTTCTGAAAATATGCATATAAAGTTACTTGCTATGTACATTAACTTAAAACTTTTTATTTTCCAAGACATTATAAGTTTTTCACCAATTCTTTTTAACTTCTTAGGACTCAAATTAATACATTAATTGTTGTCTCTTGATTTTTATGACCATATACATAAATTGAAAAACTCCCTCTAAAATAATAAATATTAATTTATTGATAAATAAATAAATTATTTATTCATCGATAAATAAATAATATCGCTAAAGTAATACTATCTCCATTCCATAATAATTGGCTTTTTAGAATAAAAAATTTGTTCCAATTTATTTGTCGTTTACAACTTCCTAGAAATTTATTTTCCTATATCACCGTTAACTTCTCTCATTGTCCTAATAAATTTTCTACCTTGTATTAATAGTTTTCAAATTCTCATAAAGGAGTAGTGGTGAAATTTTATATAAATTTTAATTCTTAAATGATAATATTAAATGATTTTTTTTAATTAATGTGCATAAAATTAAAACGATTATTTTCAATCCCAGAGATATTCATTTATCGAGATTTTATTGTAGGTACAACTAAATTTGCTCATTTTTAATGTCACAATATATCACAAGAGCATTTATTATTTTTCTATTAATAGTACTGAAAATTTTAAATGTAAATTCACCAAACGAACAATGGGATATAAGCTAAGATTGATTACATGAAAGTGATGTCTTAACTTGATAAGTATAATCGAAAGAAGCCAATGGGATATATGAGAACTGAATTTGAGAAATGAAATATACATTTAGTAATAAGAAAATTAGAAGGATAAATATATGGAGATTTTTTTTAATTTTCTTTTAATTTTTTATATGGACATTGACATGACCATTTTGATGATATATTAAGATTTAGAACGGCTTTCGAGTTCAAATTTTACTTAATTATTATTACTAAAACTTACTTTCAAAACACAAAATTAGACGATGGGGATGATTTTTTGTTTAAACCACTCCAAACTTAAATCTATATTTACATGATCAAACTTTTATTTTTATTTTACTTTTTTAGTGGTTCTTTATGCTAGAACAATGAGCCTATGCTCAACTTTTTTTTTATGAGCTCTTTTAGGTGGACATAAATATTAGACATGAATGTATTTAAATTTTTTTTTTTTTGTATTTTTACCCACCATTGAGGATCAAAATATAAATAAGTGAAATTTAAATACACTTATGTCTAATTTTCATGTCCACATAGAGTTTTTGTATTTTTATAGGTATAATGAGAGGAGCATAAATAAAATTTAATAAACTTAAAGGGGCATAAAAAAGTTAAACTTAGAGGGGCAAAATTTTTTTTAACTACTATTAGCCTATTATTCTAAAAAAATTAAAACACATGATGTATAATGTATTCAAACTTTCGCTCTCTACCTCGCTAAATTTCAGCTCAAAAAAATTTGCCCCTACTGGGAATAGATTCTGGATCTGCCCTTGAGTGTTCCTAGGAGAGTAATAGTTGGTGAAATATATAATTATGGGTGATACTAGGGGTCTCAAATTTTTAATCTCAAAAAGTATTTTAAATGACGTGTCAACATAATATTGATAGAGTAGATCTCATATAATTGGTTATGCTATAAATTTTTAATAAAATATTTAATGACATTATTTTAGACCCATTTGAGACCAAAAATTTGAAAGCTCTAATGTTACTCTTATTGCTAAACATATAGTTTATTGGACAACATAAATTTTGCTCCCCTACTTAATTAGATTAACTTTTTGTTTGTGTTAAGATATTATACACAATCAGATATTCTAAATATTTCTAAAATAAGATACACAACACTAATATATATATATATATATATATATATATATACACACACACACACACACACACTTACACACAGAACAAATCTAAAGCACTCTTTGATCTTAAATAGTACTACTTTATTAAAACTACGTCGCTCTGGAGATTCTTTTAAAATACAAAATAATATTAAAATAGAGTGGTCTCACTTGTTTTTCTTTTATTTATAAAAATGTCACATGCGGCCCCACTTGTTTTTTTAAAGAATCTCTAAAACCAATTGCGGATCTAGTAAGGGGCAACATTGGCAGTTGCCCCTGCTGGAATTTTTTTATATGGGTATAGAGGTAGGGCAAATATATAAATTAATAAATTTAAGGGGGCATATTAATTGAAAAGTTAAATTTAGAAGGGCAAAATAAATTCATAAACTAATTCTAAATACAAGTAAAACTTATTTGAAACTTATAAAAAGATACCAAAACTAGTTTATACTTTAAAATTAATTCATGATTTTGTTTGAATATAGAATAAAAATTTGGTTTGAGACTTTGAGCATTTGGAGAATCATTATTAAACTATGACAAGTAATCGAAATAAGTTTCTAAATTGTATCTAAATATTTTTTATTTGAAATTCTTTTTTTAGTTTGAATTATGAATATGTACAATTTATATACATTATTATAATTACTTAATATTATGATTAGTTCAAAAAAAATTTATTTAACTTCAACAAAAAAATTAATTAAAATTCGCCTCTGCTGGGCAAAATTTCTAGATCCGCCCATGTCCAAAATAACTTAGTTTTAATAAAAGAGTGTTATTTAAGAGAGAGTGTTATTTAAGATGAGTGATTTAGAACCATCATATATATATATGAGAAAAATGTATATACATAGCTGTGTAATACACAGTCGGCTATGGCGATAATTTTTTTGGGTTATAGTGACGGTTCAACCATCGCCATAGATATTCTGGTCTATGACGACGGTTGAACTGTCACTAAAGCCCAAAAAAATTGTCGTCATAGCACGACTACACAACTATGTATATACATATAGCCCTATATATATATATATATATATATATATATATATATATATATATATATATATATATATATATATATATATATATATGAACTGGCTATAGCGACGGTTTTTTCCATCGATATAGCGTAGAAAGTCGTTTTTTATGCTATAGTGACGGAAAAAATCGTCGCTATAGTCGGTTTGCTCTTAGTTCGCTGGAGAGAGTCGGACTATATATATATATATATATATATATATATATATATATTGTAAGACCCCGAATTTTATGAAATAAAAGTATTCAATTTTTCTTATAATTACAATTCAGTAAATGGTTAAATTGATAAAAAGTTAAAGTTATGGGTGAAATGTGAAAACTTTTCAAAATACGCAAGTGGTTATAAAATATTCATTGTTGTCGGGGAATATTCGTTTGGTCGTGGAATATTCTTTCTGTCGGGGAATATTCGTACGACGGCGCAGACATTTGTGGGCCCTATAACAGAATAATAGTCGGATGAAGATAACGACAAAAATTGAGTTTTTATAATTAACGGCGTAGTTGTTACCGTTAACACTGTTGAAATACCCAGTGGTTAAAATACAGTAATACGCGTTATTGCATAGTAGCACACGGTATTGCACAGTATTTTTGAAATTATTAATTCTTACGTAAGAAGGCACAATTGAATAATTGTCACAGTAATTACTGTTCAATATTTTATTTTATTGATTCAATAATTGTTGCGTTGATATTTTATATTATTGTTGTTTCAATAATTATTGCTGCACATCATCTCCATTATCAGATCAATAATTCATATTATTTAAATAATATTATTAGATAACATTATTGGTAATGTCTAAAAAGTTTTATCTAAGGAGAGGTTTGGTCATCTAATTGCGCGCCAATAAGGAGAAATCCTTATTGGAAAGCCCCCTCTTTCCTGGGAACGGCCTGGTTGTCATAAATGTGATTCTGTAATATTATTTGTGAATAATTAATTATTGATTCATATGATAAGGAAATATTTATTTTATGTGGATATAAATGAGGGATATATTTTTATGGTTAAAAATGAAGGAGTTAATGTTGAGGTATTTTATCTATATTTTTATCGGAACGGAGGTATTGAAAATTAAATTAGGGTTTTTGAGATATTTTACGAGGGTTATAATTTTTAATCCGACCGTTGGATCGTGGTAATTTTTGGATATGTTATACATATATAAGTTGAGTATATGTCCACAAATTTTGAACCGTTAAAAATAAACGTATGATTTGTTATGAATTTTACGAGATGACTGGTTCAGAAATTATTGAATTTTCGGAGTTAATCATTTTGGTGGAAAATTTTAGAATTGGTGGACCCCACTATTGGTTGGTAAAGAAATGTGCTGAGATTTTTATTCAAATGTGGTGGGTGAAAATAGTAGCAGGAAAAGCCATCAGGTTGCAGGTTAAGTCTGCTTCAACGTGCTAACATTTTCCTATAAATAGAGGGCTAAGTTAGAATTGAAAAACACACCAGAAACATAAGCTTTCTCTCTCTATATTATGAAGCATATTTTGTGAGTATTTAGATACTTTGAGAGTTGCTATTCAGTGCAAATTTCCTTCGACTTTGCATTCCAGTCAGAAATACTGCACTTTTGAGGTAAGGGATTGTAAGAGATTTTAAGAGTTATTATGTTTTTCAGTTCGTAATTCTTCTGACCTTCAGAAAATTTTGGAAAAATTTGAAATGATATTTTGATGAGTTTTATTGATTGTGTCCAAAAATGGTGATTTTTGAATGTATAGATTAAGAGTTATGAATTTTATGAGAAAAGACTATTTTAAAAGTAACCGCTTATAACTCTATGTGGTTAACTCCAAAATTGATGAAATTTTTATTGGAAGCATATCTATATAATATCAGTGTACTCTGTAAATTTTGGAATTTTTGGATAAAATTACAATTTATGAAAAATGTCTAAATATTCGGCTGTTTTGGCCATATGAAAAATAGTAAATGAGTTTTAAAAATTCTGAGAAAAATATATGTTCAATATGGGACTATATTCTACTAAATCCCAGAAAAAAAAAATTTCGAACTGATTTGATATTTTTCATGAAAATAGGCTAGTTATGAGTAAATGAATTAAATATGTTATGTGAAGTAAGAAAATTGGAAAATAAGATTTTATGGCTTGAGAATCCTATATGAGGTATATGCAGATTTTTTATGAGGGTTTTGGTTATTGGTAATGAAATCTTATGAGTTTGGTATTTTAGGATGATTAAATGCATTATTTAGTAAAGTGTAAACAATTAAAATAAATTATTTATAAATCTCAGAAATGTTATTCTTTCAATATCATTATACCGAAATATTGGTATAAATTTTATTGTTGTTATAAAACTTTAGCAAAAATGTATAAATATACTCTTATAATTGCTGCATAAATTTAGAGAGAATAAGCAAGAGAAAAGAGAGAAATATTTTTCTTCATATAATTCTTTTTTCTATACTTTCATTCAGTATATCATTCATTTATATAGGAGAAGAAGAAGAGGAGTGTATGAGAGAAGTCACGGGAGGTGTATGAGAGAAGCCACGGGAGGTGTATGAGAGAAGCAATCAAGGGAATCAATTGTGTAATACTTTCCCTGATTCCCTACGATATAAGATTATGTCTCATTAAAAATCTTGTTAAGAAAACCCAGTGGAAAAAACTTAACGAAGAAAAAAAGAGTACATATCTTTTACATAAATATCATTTAATTGACTGCCTCGTTAAAACCTTGTCAGAAAAAATCCATTGGGATAAAAACCGTGACTAAGAAAAAAGAGTACAGTCTTCCCCTCATAAGGAATTCATTACTCCTTGATAAAATGTTGTCATAATTCTTTCAGTCGACACATTCCGATCCTTTTTCGAAGTTTTGCAAACGTTGCACTTGGTAGCGACTTTGTGAATAGGTCGGCTAGATTATCACATGATCGAATTTGATGCCCATCTATATCACCATTCTTTTGTAGCTCATGTGTGAAGAAGAATTTAGGTAAAATGTGCTTTGTTCTATCTCCCTTGATGTACCCTCCTCTAAGTTGAGTAATATATGCAGCGTTATCCTCATACAGAATTGTAAGAATATCTTTGATTGATGGTAATCCACATGACTTTTGAATATGTTGAATAATTGATCTCAACCAAGCACATTCTCTGCTTGCTTCATGTATAGCAAGAATTTCTGAGTGATTTGAAGATGTAGCTGTCATGGTTTGCTTTGTGGATTTCCAGGATATAGCCGTGTCACAATATGTAAATACATAACATGTTTGTTGTGAAACCCCAGATTTTATGAATAAATATTTAATTTTTCTCGAAATAATTTTTTTTATATTAATGTGTGGATTTGATATAATAGTTATGGGTAGTATTTATAAATTTTGCAAAGTATGCAAGTTGTCATATTATATTCGATTGGTCGGAGAATATTCTTTTTGTCGGGGAATATCCGTACGACGGTACAATTATTGGTGGACCCCACAACGGAATTATTGTCGGATTGAGAAAACGACAAAAATACTTTATGAAAATAACGGCGGAAGTTTTACCGTTGATACTGTTGAACTACTCGGTAGTAAAAGTACAGTAATACGTGTGGTTGCATAGTAGCACACAGTATTAATTATTAATGCTTATGTGAGAAGTCACTCAGTTTGATTCCATTATTGTCAGTTAATAATATGAATTATTTAGCGATAATGACGTTTTGTTTTATTCGTATTATTAACGTAATAAAACAGAAACATCTTTTTATATAAAACAGAATACTTTATTAAAGTTATTCTATAAATAGAATATATTATATTTTATTTAAAAGATTTTTCTTTAAATATGGACCATCAGATTAAAGTAATCAATCTGGACCGTTCATGGATTAGTTACTATGCATTCCATTTTCCTATAAATAGCAGCTCATTCCTTCATTATTTCTTACGAATTCACTGAACTCTAGAGAGAGAAACTATAGAGAGAAACTATAGAGAGAGAGAAGAAGAGTATTCTGCTACTTAACTACTTCCTTACTTCAGCTCTTCTTTAAAACGGTAGGGAATATTATTTCTTTTATATTCATGAAGAGAACTTCTGTTATTCCATTCGTTATTATTCTGTTGGAATAACCAGTATACGCGGTCTACCCTATACTTGGTGACATTCTTCTATTATTCTGTTGGAACATCCTGTCTGTGTGTTTTACACCGGACCTGGTTCCGTTTATTATTCTGTTGGAACATCCTGTCTGTGTGTTTTACACCGGACCTGGTTCCGTTTTATTATTATTCTGTTGGAATATCCTGTCTGTGTGTTTTACACCGGACCTGGTTCCATTATTTATTATTCTGTCGGAATATCCTGTCTGTGCGTTTACGCCGGACCTGGTTCCATTATTTATTATTCTATTGGAATAACCTGTCTGTGCGGTCTATCGCATGCATGGTGATTTCTTTTGTTATTCCATTCTTTATTGTACTCAGTTGGTTAAGTTTTGACTTCTATACTCCATGAAATTTGTGGAATATCCTTGATAGTTGCGTTTCATCCAGTATCTTTTCAAGAAAATATTCTTCTAAGCGTTCTTGAATTTTACTCCACAATGCAGTATCATGTTGACAATTTGGACGTTGTTAATTCCTGGATAAATTAATTCTTGAACTTGTTTTATTGAATTCTTATATCATTGTCATCATCCTCATGTTTATAAAATATTGAAAGTCATCTGTGGCATGTAGTGCATAGATGGACTTGGTATGATTATGACCAGGGATTATTCGGTATAATCATGACCGTAATGTTACAAATGATGTGGTAAAAGTCCTCATTGGCCCGTAGTGCATTGATGGACAGTTGTTGGCATGATCATGACCATTAATGAATACACGAATATCCTTGGCCGTAGTGCAGGGGTGATTCGATGATGTGGATTATTAAGCTGAGTCTCAGCGATCGCAGTGTTGAAAAACCTTTTAAATCATAAAAGATAGTAGAGTTTATTTTCTACTTGACTCTTTTAATGGATTGCTTGTTCCACTGCAGTTAAACTTGATGTCTATTATATTTTATCAGTTTAACATTGTTGAAGGCTAATGATAATTTATTCTGCATTATCTTAGTCATAATATTTCTTACTGGGCTAGTTGAGCTCACCCTTTCTTTCACTGTTCTCTTCAGGAAATGAGAACGTAGCTGGGACAAGTCGGGGTACGGAGTGATGGTCCGAATGATAGTATTAGTTAGTAGTCCTCACTATTCTATGTAATGGTGTGTTAATAAATGTAATGAGGACTCCTTTTGAGTATGAATACTCTCTAGAAGATAATATTTGTATTCAAACTCACAGTTTATGTTTTGTCGTATTGTACACGACAGATGTATTAATCAGTTGTATTTGTATTCTGTACTATGTATCTGACGACCCAAGATGGGTGATGTATACCTAATTTTGGGGGCGTCACAGTTGGTATCAAAGCTTAGGGATATGATCCCTGGCTAGGATGTGAGAATAGAACTAGGAGGGGAGAGACGGGGAATTCCTTCGCTAGTATGACCTACCTAAGTTTATTTGCATGGTATTTAATTGGTCGGTCATAACATAAGGATAATATATGACATATCAATTAACTTTTATTTTGTGGCAGTATCTGAAAATGACATCTGAGAATGTTGAGAATAGCAATGAAGCCCAGGCGATTATTGATTCACCACATATCAATAATCAGGATAATGTTCATCAGGAAGGTGACAATCCTCATGCAAACAACAACACTGACCAGATGATGAATGATGCAATGTTTAGAGGTTTTATGCAATTCATGCAACAACAGGTGAAAGCGGCTCCTGTCCACAACGTAGGTGGAAATACTGAAAACTCTCAGGCGGTCACCGCTAAACAGTTTAAGGAGCTGGGACCACCGGAGTTTAAGGGAGAACCCAAACCACTTGTAGCTGAAACATGGATAAAGCAGATCACCAAGATATTTGATGTCTTGGGTTGCTCCGAGGAGCAAAAGGTTCCCTTTGCCGCCTTTATGTTGCGAGGAGAGGCAGATTACTGGTGGGAATCGATAAAGCGTACTCAACCTGCCGCACTGAAGATGTCTTGGGAGAAGTTCCAAGATCTGTTTAACGACAAATACTTTCCCGAGAGTATTCGTCACATGAAGGAGGTGGAGTTCATCAAATTGGAGCAGAATAATATGACCGTGTCGCAGTACGAGGCAAAATTTGCGGAGTTATCCCGGTTTGCGTCCCACCTGGTGGATAATGAAGAAAGAATGACGCGGATGTTTTTAAGAGGTTTGAAGCCGGAGATACGTCAACATCTTGTTTCTCATAAACTGTGTTTGTATTCAGATGTTGTAAATAGGGCTCAGTTGGTGGAGCGCGATAACGAGATAACGCAACCAAAAGAGAGCAGCCGGCAAAATGATAATACCAGTGAGAGCAGTCATCGAAGCGGTGACAACAAGCGTGGAGGGAATCAACAGGCCAGAAATGGTAACCACTTCGGTGGTAATCAGGGCCAAAACAATAAGAATGAACATTTTAAGAAGAGGAGATTCAACAATGATGGAAAGATGTCAGCACCAGCACCTGTCGTTAAGGAAGGAGAACGATCACCTATCATATGTTTCAAATGCGGAGGGGAGGGGCACATCAGTCCAAACTGCGCGATGCCGTCCAAAGCATGTTATAATTGTGGAAGAGAAGGTCATTTAGCCCGATTTTGTCGTTCACCGAAGACAAGTTCAGATAGGATGGAGGCACAAAAGACCGTCCCAGAAAAGCCAAAGCCAGTAGTTTAAGAGAGAGTATTTTTTTTTCGTGACGAGGAACCTGAATAAAATTATCACGGGTATGTTAGTCATAAACTCTTGCGAAGTCTATACCGTGTTAGATACCGGTTCTACTCACTCTTTTATTTTACCTAGTTGTGTTAAATGTTTGAAGTTAACTCCGGAGAACTTAGACTTTGATATGTCTGTTTAAACTCAGTTGGGAGAAACCTTCGTTACCTCTACTATTTATAAATCTTGTTCAAATCAACACTTTCACGTTACCTGTCGATCTTATCTCTTTGAAAATACTTGCCTTTGATGTGATTTTTTTGAAACGATTGGTTCACTACTCATCATGCTTCTCGTAAGGTTGTTAGCTTTCATATTCCTAACCAACCTGTTATGCAAATTCAAAGTAACCAAACCACTAAAGTCAATCATTGTCATATCAAGCCATAAGTAAAAATCCCCGTTCCTTTCGCTGTTGACTTCCTGGTGTGGAATGCACCGAAGCTAGACTTTCCGTAGGAGACGTTGTAAATGATGATGGCAAGTTGATAGGTATCAATGTGACGTGTTATCCAAGTCTTGGATGAGGGTCACAGTTTTGAACGATATTTCTATTGTTAATAAATTTCTTGACGTATTCTTGAAGACTTCTTAGCCTACCCCAGAGCGTAAAATTGAATTTTGTATTGACCCCAGTACAAAACCTATTTCTTAAACCCTCAAATATTTCTTCAACTAAAACGAACGTATTATGCGCCAAAGACGTTGGCTCGAGCTGTTGAAGATTACGATCGTACCATTCAATAACATCGTGGAAAAGTGAACGTGGTAGCTGACGCGTTGTGTAGAAGATCGTATACGGTTACAAGTGTGAATATTCGAACCCACGTGAAGATAACGAATATACGATTAAAATCGACTTTAATCGATAAAGTTAAAGCCGCTCAAGCTACATACTAAGAGCTGATAAATGTGAAGAAGAAGGTTCAAGAGGGCGTTATTCTAGAAGCAAGAATCGACGAAGAGAGAAAATCTCAACTCTCGATTTAATTGGCCCATTTGAAATCATCGATGAAGTAGGAACTGTGGCCTATAGACTCGTTTTACCGCCAAGTATGTTGCGTGTTCAGAATATTTTTTTTTACGTATCGATGTTCCGTAAATATGTGGACGACCCGAACCGCATTATTAATTTAAAACCGGACGAAATAGCGAAAGATTTAACGTATGAGGAGATACGTGTTAACATCTTGGATAAGAAGGATCATATTCGATGCTTAAAGGTTATACCTCAAGAGTTAGAATTTGAAGTGAAGTCAAGGTATCCTCACATGTTCGGCATACCAAGTACGTACGTAAATTTCGAGGGCGAAATTCTATAAGGAGGGGAGATTGTGAAACCCCAGATTTTATGAATAAATATTTAATTTTTCTCGAAATAATTTTTTTTATATTAATGTGTGGATTTGATATAATAGTTATGGGTAGTATTTATAAATTTTGCAAAGTATGCAAGTTGTCATATTATATTCGATTGGTCGGAGAATATTCTTTTTGTCGGGGAATATCCGTACGACGGTACAATTATTGGTGGACCCCACAACGGAATTATTGTCGGATTGAGAAAACGACAAAAATACTTTATGAAAATAACGGCGGAAGTTTTACCGTTGATACTGTTGAACTACTCGGTAGTAAAAGTACAGTAATACGTGTGGTTGCATAGTAGCACACAGTATTAATTATTAATGCTTATGTGAGAAGTCACTCAGTTTGATTCCATTATTGTCAGTTAATAATATGAATTATTTAGCGATAATGACGTTTTGTTTTATTCGTATTATTAACGTAATAAAACAGAAACATCTTTTTATATAAAACAGAATACTTTATTAAAGTTATTCTATAAATAGAATATATTATATTTTATTTAAAAGATTTTTCTTTAAATATGGACCATCAGATTAAAGTAATCAATCTGGACCGTTCATGGATTAGTTACTATGCATTCCATTTTCCTATAAATAGCAGCTCATTCCTTCATTATTTCTTACGAATTCACTGAACTCTAGAGAGAGAAACTATAGAGAGAAACTATAGAGAGAGAGAAGAAGAGTATTCTGCTACTTAACTACTTCCTTACTTCAGCTCTTCTTTAAAACGGTAGGGAATATTATTTCTTTTATATTCATGAAGAGAACTTCTGTTATTCCATTCGTTATTATTCTGTTGGAATAACCAGTATACGCGGTCTACCCTATACTTGGTGACATTCTTCTATTATTCTGTTGGAACATCCTGTCTGTGTGTTTTACACCGGACCTGGTTTCGTTTATTATTCTGTTGGAACATCCTGTCTGTGTGTTTTACACCGGACCTGGTTCCGTTTTATTATTATTCTGTTGGAATATCCTGTCTGTGTGTTTTACACCGGACCTGGTTCCATTATTTATTATTCTGTCGGAATATCCTGTCTGTGCGTTTACGCCGGACCTGGTTCCATTATTTATTATTCTATTGGAATAACCTGTCTGTGCGGTCTATCGCATGCATGGTGATTTCTTTTGTTATTCCATTCTTTATTGTACTCAGTTGGTTAAGTTTTGACTTCTATACTCCATGAAATTTGTGGAATATCCTTGATAGTTGCGTTTCATCCAGTATCTTTTCAAGAAAATATTCTTCTAAGCGTTCTTGAATTTTACTCCACAATGCAGTATCATGTTGACAATTTGGACGTTGTTAATTCCTGGATAAATTAATTCTTGAACTTGTTTTATTGAATTCTTATATCATTGTCATCATCCTCATGTTTATAAAATATTGAAAGTCATCTGTGGCATGTAGTGCATAGATGGACTTGGTATGATTATGACCAGGGATTATTCGGTATAATCATGACCGTAATGTTACAAATGATGTGGTAAAAGTCCTCATTGGCCCGTAGTGCATTGATGGACAGTTGTTGGCATGATCATGACCATTAATGAATACACGAATATCCTTGGCCGTAGTGCAGGGGTGATTCGATGATGTGGATTATTAAGCTGAGTCTCAGCGATCGCAGTGTTGAAAAACCTTTTAAATCATAAAAGATAGTAGAGTTTATTTTCTACTTGACTCTTTTAATGGATTGCTTGTTCCACTGCAGTTAAACTTGATGTCTATTATATTTTATCAGTTTAACATTGTTGAAGGCTAATGATAATTTATTCTGCATTATCTTAGTCATAATATTTCTTACTGGGCTAGTTGAGCTCACCCTTTCTTTCACTGTTCTCTTCAGGAAATGAGAACGTAGCTGGGACAAGTCGGGGTACGGAGTGATGGTCCGAATGATAGTATTAGTTAGTAGTCCTCACTATTCTATGTAATGGTGTGTTAATAAATGTAATGAGGACTCCTTTTGAGTATGAATACTCTCTAGAAGATAATATTTGTATTCAAACTCACAGTTTATGTTTTGTCGTATTGTACACGACAGATGTATTAATCAGTTGTATTTGTATTCTGTACTATGTATCTGACGACCCAAGATGGGTGATGTATACCTAATTTTGGGGGCGTCACATTTGTGATCTTCCATTGTGTGGATCTGATAAATATCCTGCATCGGCATATCCAACAAATTACGACGTTGAATTTCTTGGATAAAATAACCCAAGATCTATACTTCCACGGAGGTATCTAAAAATGTGTTTGATCCCATCCCAATGTCTCTTAGTAGGAGAAGAACTGTATCTTGCTAACAAGTTGACAGCAAAAGTAATATCAGGTCGTGTACAGTTTGCAAGATACATAAGAGCACCTATTGCACTTAGGTATGGAACTTCAGGTCCAAGAACTTCTTTCCCACTTTTTAGAGGCCGAAATGGATCTTTATCAACTTCTAAAGATCGAACAACCATCGGGGTAGTCAAAGGATGAGCTTTATCCATATGAAAACGACTGAGAATCTTTTCAGCATATGTGGATTGATGAACAAAAATTCTAGATGCTAAATGCTCCACTTATATTCCCAAACAGAATTTTATCTTTCCAAGATCTTTCATTTCAAATTCATCTTTTAAATAAGTAGCAGTTCTTGTGAGTTTTTCAGGAATACCTACAAGATTCAAATCATCCACATATACATCAATGATGGAAAATTCACTTTGTGATTTCTTAATAAAAACACATGGACATACTTGATCATTTATATATCCATCTTTTATTAAATAATCACTAAGTCGATTATACCACATACGATCAGACTGTTTCAACCCATACAACGAGCGTTGTAACTTGATTGAATATATGTGACGGGGCCTTTGTGATTCAGCCATTTTCAATCCTTCAGGGATTCTCATGTAAATCTCACTGTCAAGTGAGCCATATAGATATGCTGTTACCACATCCATTAGACGTGTTTCCAAACCTTCCATGGTTGTCATACCTATCAGAAAGCGAAAAGTGACTCCATCCATTACTGGAGAATATGTATCATGATAATCAATACCAGGTTTTTGTGAAAATCCTTGAGCTACAAGTCGGGCTTTGTACCTCATAATTTCATTTTTCTCATTTCTCTTTCGTACAAATACCCATTTATTTCCAACCGGGATTACACCCAAAGGTGTTTGGACTACTGGTCCAAATACTTCTATTTTCAATAGAGATTGTAGCTCAGTTTGAATAGCATCTTTTTATTTTGGCTAATCTTTTCTTTTCCGACATTCTTCCACGTTTTGTGGTTCAGGATCCGTGTCAGGAATCAAAGTAATATCTGATGCTATACAGAAAGCAAATATATCGTCAATCATGACTTTGCTTCGATCCCATATTTTCTCATCATGTACATAATTTATTGAGATCTCTTGGTGTTCATCTCTTATCTCTTCACTGAGATTTTGAACCTCTTCTGGGGCTATTCCCACTCTTGGAATATGTGCTACTTCTGGAGCAGTTTGTACCTCTTCTGGAGCGGGTATTCCTTCTGAGATTCCCTTATTTGCTTTTGATTTTCGTGGTACAGTGTCTTTTGCACCAACCGGTCTTCCACGCTTCTGGCGTGGTTTAGATTCTTCTATTATCTTATTCGTCAATTCTCTAGGAATTGATTTTTCAATAGGTATTTCTATCCTTGCTGGAGTATTCATTGCAGGTGTATGTGACTTTATCACTTTTCTAGCATCATTAAATGCATCTGGCATTTGATTTGTAATATTTTGTAAATGAATAATTCTTTGAACTTCAATTTCACATTGTCCTGTACGGGGATCAAGTGAATTTAAATCTGATGCATTCCATGATATTTTAGAGGGTTTTTTATTTAAAACTTTCCCTCCTCCTAATGGTGGAAATACAGATTCATCAAAATGACAATCTACATAACGTGCAGTAAAAACATCTCCAGTTAAAAGTTCAAGATATCTGATAATAGAAGGAGAATCAAAACCAACATAAATACCTATTCTTCGTTGGGCTCCCATCTTAGTTCTTTGTGGAGGTGCAATTGGAACATATACCGCACTCCCAAAAACTCGAAAGTGTGATATGTTGGGTGTCTGTCCAAGAACTAACTGCAGAGGAGAAAATTTATGAAGACCCGTTGGTCATACTCGAATGATGGCTGCAACATAGAGAATTGCATGACCCCAAACTGAGGTAGGTAAGTTAGCCCTTAACATTAATGGTCGTGCAATTAGTTGAAGTCTTTTTATTAAAGATTCAGCTAAACCATTTTATGTATGAATATGAGGAACAGAATGTTCAATGGAGATTCCAATGTCATACAAAAATCATTAAAAGTCATTGATGAAAATTCAGCTGCATTATCAAGTCAAATTGACTTGATTGGATGATCCGAGAATTGTGCCCGTAACTTGATTATTTGAGCAAGAAGTTTTGAGAAGGCAAAATTTCGAGAAGAGAGAAGACAAACATGAGACCATCTAGTTGAAGCATCAATTAAAACCATGAAATATCGAAATGGTCCAGACAATGGGTGAATGGGTCCACAAATGTCTCCTTGAATTCTCTCTAAGAATTTTGGGGCTTCTTTATAAACTTTTACTAGTGATGGTCGAACAATTAATTTTTCTCGAGAACACGCAGCACAAGAAAATTCACTACTAGGAAAAACCTTTTTATTTTCGAGAGGATGACCAGTAGAATTTTCAATAATACGACGCATCATAGAAGTACCTGGATGACCGAGTCTTTCATGCCAAAGCATAAAGGATTTGGGATCTATAATTTTTGGAATCATAACATTATGAGACTCAATTGCTCTAATTTTCATAGTATATAATCTAGAAGAAATTGAATGAAGTTTTTCTAGGATATTCTTTTTTCCAGAAATAGTAGAAGTGATGAGAAGATATTCATTATCATTCTCATTGGTTGTCTCAATGTGAAAATTATTTAGTCGAATATCTTTAAAACTAAGCAAATTTCTTCTTAATTTACTAGAATATAGAGCATTTTTGATAAAAACTTGTGTCTCATTTGGTAGAAAGAAACTAGCTTTTCCAAATCCCTCGACTAAATTTGATGTGCCAGAGATAGTTCCTACATTTTCATTAGCTTTGATCAGTTGTGAAAAATATTTCTCACTTCAAAGTATTGTATGAGTTGTTGCACTGTCTGCTAAACATATATCCTCCATATCCATTAAAAAATGGTCTGACACATATAAAAATATAAATAAGAAAAGTTACATTTCAAATATAATTTTATTCATGAGAAACACATACCACATATAGAATGAAAACTAATAATATTATAAATGCAGGATGTTTAATTAAAACAAGAAATTAAACGATATCCCAAAAGATACTTTCACAAGGTTCAGTAATATCAACAACTTTTTTCTCATTGTTGGTCATTGGTGGAACATCAACAATATTCAATTGATGATTAACGAAGTTTGTTTCTGCCTCCATACTTTGTTCTTTTGAGACTCTTGGAATAAATTAACCAGATGTCTCGGCGTACGACAGGTACGCGACCAATTCCCATTCATCCCACACCTAAAACAAACATCTGGTTTGTTCTTCATCTGTGTTGCATGTGACGCCCCAAAAATAGGTATACAACACCCATTCTGAGTCGCCAAATACATGGTACAGAAAGCAAACTACAACTTCAATAATACAATTGTCGTACAAAATACGACAACACATACTGTGAGTTTAAATACAAATATTATCTTCTGGACAATATCCACACTCAAATAAATCCTCATTACAATTATTCAAACACTATTTTATAGAAATAGTGAGGACTGCTAAAATATCTTTCTAGAACCATCACTTCATACCCCGACTAGATCCTGCTATGTTCTCACCTCCTGGGAAGAAAAATGGAACAAAAAGGAAAAGGGTGAGCTCAACTAGCCCAGTAAAAAATATTATGAATAAGATAATATACAACAAATTATCTTTAGTCTTTAACAGGAAAAAATCTGATAGAATATAATCGATAACAAGTTTTAGATCAACAACTGCAGCGGAAATAACAAACCATTAGAAGAGTCAAGTAGAGAAAGAATTCTACTATCTTCTAAGATTTAAAAGTCCATCATCAATATTTTATCCCTGTAACATCAATTAATAATCATCTTTATCCAAATATTCATCTTTGCACTACAGGCCAAAGATATTCATTTGTATCACCTGTCAGTAATGTTCATCTCAACATCTGTTCATCTTTGCACTACAGGCCAAAGATATTCATCAAGTAATCATACATCTTTGCACTACAGGCCAAAGATATTCAGTAATATCATCATTTAGGACTGAGGATGATGAAAAATATCTTAAAGAGAACGAATCCAGTGAGACAGAAGGACAAATATTAGGAATTCGTATAACAGTTTATCCAAGATCAATAATACTTCATAATAATCAATTGTGAAGCAGAATTCAAAAATAAAGATCAAAACATGGATACAATCAAAGATAGTAAACATAATAGATATCTTAGACAAAAAGAGAAAATTTTATTTTTCGGTGAATAGTGTCGTATTCGTGAATAGTACCGTATACGTGAATAGTGCCGTATACGTGAATAGTAACCCCGACACAAAAAATTTCAAATTTGATAAAAACTCATATCAATATTTCAGCATAATGATATTGAAGAAAATAATATCATTAAGAAGAAAATAATATCCCTTACCTCAAAATATCAGTACTTCTGGTCTGAATACCGGTATAAGGCTGAAAGAAACTTGCTCTGATAAATAGAAACTCTCAAAGTATCTAAATACTCACAAAATACACTCAATAATCTAGAGAAAGAAAGAGAGAAAACTTGTTTTTGGTGTGATTTTCATTTCTAACTTAGCCCTCTATTTATAGGAAAATGTTAGCACGCCGAAGCAGACTTAACCTGCTACTATTCCCACCCACCACATTTGAAATATAATTCAGCACATTTCTTCACCAACCATAAGTGGGGCCCACCAATTCTAGAATTTTCCACCAAAATGATAAACTCCGAAAATTCAACAATTTCTGAACCAGTCATCTTGTAAAATTCGTAATAAATCATACGTTCATTTTTAACGGTTCAAAATTTGTGGACATATACTCAACTTATATATGTATAACATATCCAAAAATTACCACGATCCAACGGTCGGATTAAAAATTATAACCCCCGCAAACTATCTCAAAAACCCTGATTTTTAATACCTCAATTCCGACAAAAATACTGACAAAAACCTCAACATTAACTCCTTCATTTTTAACCACAAAAATATATTCCTCATTTATATCCACATAAAATAAATATTTCCTTATCATATGAATCAATAATTAATTATTCACAAATAATATTACAGAATCACATTTATGACAACCAGGCCGTTCCCAGGAAAGAGGGGGCTTTTCAATAAGAATTTCTCCTTACTGGCGCGTAATTAGATGACCAAACCACTCCTTAGACAGAACTTTCTAGACATTACCAATAATGTTATCTAATAATATTATTCAAATAATATGAATTATTGATCTGATAAAGGAAAACACTGTGCAACAACAATTATTGAAACAACAATAATATAAAATATCAACGCAGCAATTATTGAATCAATAAAATAAAATATTGAACAATAACTACTGTAACAATTATTGAGTAGTGCCTTCTTACGTAAGAATCAATAATTGGTGCAATACCGTGTGCTACTGTATTTTAACCACCGGGTATTCCAACAGTATTAACGGTAACAACTACGCCGTTATTTATAAATAACTTATACTTGTCGTTTTCTTCATCCAATCGCTTTTCGTTATGGGGCCCATACAAGGCTGCGCCCTCGTACGAATATTCCCTGACAGCAAGAATATTCCACGACCAAACGAATATTCCCCGACAAAATGAAAATTTTATAACCACTTGCTTATTTTGTAAAATTTGCACATTTCACCCATAACCAAAGTATTATATCAAATTAACCCCTTATTATTCACAATAATATTTAGAGAAAATTTGATTTTATTCATTAATAAGTTGGGGTCTTACATTGCATTTTCTTTATTTTTACCCGACTCAGACACTTGCCACTTCTGGTGGCCTGAATTGTCGCGGTTCTAGAATTTGTTGTTACGATGGCCTCGTTTATTCTTTCTCCCCCAAGGCTTCTTATTATATGACCATCTTTTGTCACGTTTATTCTGCTGGAATGACGTGCTGTTAATATCTGGCAATGGAGTAGCACCCGTTGGCCGTACTTGATGGTTTTTCAACAACAATTCATTATTCTTTTCTGCAACAAGGAGGATAGACAACAATTCACTGAATTTTGTGAACTTACTCTGTCTATATTGTTGTGACAGAATCATGTTGGTGGGATGAAAAGTTGAGAGTGTTTTCTCTAACATTTGAGATTCAAAAACTGGATCTCCGCACAAAGCCAAAGTAGAGGTTATTCTATAAACATTGGAACTATATTCCATAATTGATTTGTAATCTTGTAGCCTTAAATTAAGCCACTCAAATTTGGCATTAGGGAAAACAATCAATTTTTGGTGGTCAAATCTTTCCTTCAGTTGTGTCCATAAAGACAAAGGATCTTTGACTGTTAAATACTCAGTCTTTAATCCTTCATCAATATGGTGACGAAAAAAAATTATGGCTTTTGCATTTTGTGCCGAAGTTGTTGTATTTCCTGATTCAATGGTCTTTTCTAACTCATTTGCACTAAGGTGCAATTCTGCATCAAGTGCCCAAGCCAAATAGTTGTCTCCACAGATTTTCAAAATAGAAAAATCTATTTTTGTCAAGTTTGTCATCTATTCTGGGTTAAAACATAATTTTATTATTTATTAAAACAATAAATAATTGCATGTATGAAATATAAAAAATAAACTACGTCACGATCTCAAGTGGTGATAAAATACAAATATAAATATTCTTATATTTATGTTATTAGCATAATGAAAATAGATCTTCACCCGGCATGCGGTAGTCCGCATAGGCAGGTTATTCCAACAGAATTATAAATAATGGAATAACAAAAGAATTTCACCATGCATGCGATAGACCGACCGCACAGACAGGTTATTTTCAACATAATAATAAATGCGGAATAATAAATAATGGAACCATGTCAGGTGAAATTCACACTGACAGGATATTCCGACTGAATATTAAATGCCAAATAATAAATGATGGAACCAGGTCAGGTGAAATTCGCACCGACAGGATGTTCCAACAGAATAATAAAGAATATAATAACAGAAGAATTTCACCATGTATAGGGTAGTCCGCGTATACATGTTATTTCAATAATTTAATAAGAAATGAATACAAAGAATTATTCACCAGGTATATGATATTTCACATATACAGGTTATTCCCATAATTTAATAAGCGGTAAAAAGGTTCCCACCAAGTCTTGTAAGATCAACACGGATAGATGGTACCATTGTATATAACAGAATTTAAATGCAATTATAAGAATAAAATTATATTATTGGTGGTATAGCCAAACCGGTAATATAATAATAAATTGTAAGAATTTAATTTTACCGTCTCAGTTGGTTAGAGCTTCGTGCTGATAACGTGTTATAAAACTTTAGCAAAAGTGTATAAATATACTCTTATAATTGCTGCATAAATTTAGAGAGAATAAGCAAGAGAAAAGAGAGAAATATTTTTCTTCATATAGTTCTTTTTTCTATACTTTCATTCAGTATATCACTCCTTTATATAGAAGAAGAAGAAGAGTGTGTGAGAGAAATCACGGGAGGTGTATGAGAGAAGCTACGGGAGGTGTATGAGAGAAGCAATCAAGGGAATCAATTGTGTAATAATTATGAAATTTCTACCTTTTTGTGTCGGAGTTACTATTCATGAGTTACTATTCACGAGTTACTATTCATGAGTTACTATTCACGAGCTACTATTCACGACAAAATTGGTTTCTTTTTCTGACCAAATTATAGTTAATTTATGAATATTACTCTTGAAATTAAATCTATATTTTGATCATATTGTTTCTATTATCATATATAACATTTTTATAACCCTAATGTTGAAATTCTCTTTCACTTGAGCGTAAAGATGGGTAGATTGTTGGTATGATCATGACTATGGGTTCTCTTTGGCCAGTAGTGCAAAGTTGAATTGTTGACTGGTATGATCATGACCATTGAATTTATAACTGAATATTTTTAGCTTATGTGTAAAGGTGAATTGATCAACATGGTTATAATTATTGTTTATATAATTCTGAAATGATTATATATTTCTTTGAGATATTAATATATTTGGCCTATAGTGCAAATATGAACTGTTGATGAATATCTTTGGCCTGTAGTGTAAAGATGAATTATTGATGAATATCTTTGGCCTATAGTGCGAAGATGAACTATTGTTGAATATCTTTGGCCCGTAGTGCAAAAGATGGTTTGTTGATGAATATCTTTGGCCGTAGTGCAAAGATGGATTTTTTACCATGATTATGAACAGGAACTGTGATTTGGTACAACCATGATCTTTGATATTTCAGGTAGAGACATGTGATGAAAATATTCTTCGTCCTGTGTGCGAAGAAAAATTTAGAATCATAATTATGATTATGAGTTATTCATATGATTGTGAAAAGGAACTGTTGAGTGATGTTACAGGGATAAAACATTGTTGGTGAATTTTTAACATGGAGAAGATAATAGACTTTATAGTCTATTTGACTCTTCTAATGGATTACTCGTTCCGCTGCAACTATGGTTGAAATTTTTTATTATCTACCATATGTTCTAAATCTCTGATTTATTACTAATGAAGGCTATTGATAATTTAATTATCTTTAGTCATGATATTCTTTACTGAGCTAGTTGTGCTCACCCTTTTGCTTCACAATTCCTATCAGGTAATAAGAGTATAGCTGGGTCGAGCGGGGGTAATAAGGGAATAGAACGGTGGTCTCTAGCTGTGGAGTTCTCCCTAAGCAGTATAGAAAAATTAATTTAGTAGTTATATTTGGTGAATCCAATAGGGTAAGGCGTACCCAACGTTGGAAGGGTGTTTTGTCACTATCATACAAGATGTCTAATGACATACAATCTCGTATCATCATAAGACAGGGATGTGCTCATCCACTTGCTGAGTATATTTACGAGCACTACCTATATAATCTTGGTGTTTGTTTGAAGTATAATTCTCAATTAGAGACAGTGGAGATAATGATATGTCAAGAGAAGACTCACCATTGGGAAGAATATGATAGTAAACTTCTCGTTTTTCTTTGGGGTCTATTGGATCAACCAAGGATAATTCTGTGGCCATATGATATCTATCGTAACCTAGACGCATGGCCTCCCATGTACGAAGGTTTCCTTGAGCACTTTCTAAAGATTCTAATTTCTAAAACAGTCTTTGACTATACCTTTATGTAAGGTGCCACTGTGAGGTGCTGTCCACGGTTGGGACATGTGTCACATTTGGTATATATTTGTATCCAAACTCACAGCATATGTGTTATTGTATTTAATACCACAATTGTTGTAATAAAGTTGTATTTATTTTCTATACCATGTATTTGGCGACTCAGAATGGGTTGGATGGAATGAACCTATTTTGGGGTCGTTACATTTTGGTATCAGAGCTTAGGGATATGATCTCTGGCGGAGATCGGGAAATAGAACTAGGAGGGGAGAAATGAGTAAATCTTTCGCTAGTGTGTCCTACCTAAGCTTATTTGTTGGTCAGTCATAATATCGGGATATTATGTGATATGTTAATTTGTTCAATTTACCCTTGTTTTGAAGCTATATTTTAGAATGATATCTAAAATACAGGAGATGAGCAATGGAAAAATCATGATGATAGGGAAGATGGAATCTGAAATTAAAGCAAGGTATTCTCAACTCTTTGAAATACCAGGTACGTAAATTTCGGGGACGAAATTTCATAAGGAGGGGAGATTGTAAGACCCCGAATTTTATGAAATAAAAGTATTCAATTTTTCTTATAATTATAATTCAGTAAATGGTTAAATTGATAAAAAGTTAAAGTTATGGGTGAAATGTGAAAACTTTTCAAAATACGCAAGTGGTTATAAAATATTCATTGTTGTCGAGAAATATTCGTTTGGTCGTAGAATATTCTTTATGTCGGAAAATATTCGTACGACGGCACAAACATTTGTGGGCCCCATAACAGAATAACTGTCGGATGAAGATAACGACAAAAATTGAGTTTTTATAATTAACGGCGTAGTTGTTACCGTTAACACTGTTGGAATACCCGGTGGTTAAAATACAGTAATACGCGTTATTGCACAGTAGCACACGGTATTGCACAATATTTTTGAAATTATTGATTCTTACGTAAGAAGGCACAACTGAATAATTGTCACAGTAATTACTGTTCAATATTTTATTATATTGATTCAATAATTGCTGCGTTGATATTTTATATTATTGTTGTTTCAGTAATTGTTGCTGCACATCATCTCCATTATCAAATCAATAATTCATATTATTTGAATAATATTATTAGATAGCATTATTGGCAATGTCTAGAAAGTTCTGTCTAAGGCGAGGTTTGGTCATCTAATTGCGCGCTAATAAGGAGAAATCCTTATTGGAAAGCCCCCTCTTTCCTGGGAACGGCCTGGTTGTCATAAATGTGATTCTGTAATATTATTTGTGAATAATTAATTATTGATTCATATGATAAGAAAATATTTATTTTATGTGGATATAAATGAGGGATGTGAGGCCCCCAGAATAGGTATACAACACCCATTCTGAGTCACCAAATACATGGTACAGAAAGCAAACTACAACTTCAATAATACAATTGTCGTGCAAAATACGACAACACATACTGTGAGTTTAAATATAAATATTGTCTTCTAGACAATATCCACACTCAAATAAATCCTCATTACAATTATTCAAACACTATTTTACAGAAATAGTGAGGACTGCTAATACATCTTTCTAGAACCATTACTCCATACCCCGACTAGATCCTGCTATGTTCTCACCTCCTGAGAAGAAAAATAGAACAAAAAGGAAAAGGGTGAGCTCAACTAGCCCAGTAAAGAATATTATGACTAAGATAATATACAACAAATTATCGTTAGTCTTCAACAGGGAAAAATCTGATAAAATATAATCGACAATAAGTTTTAGATCAACAACTGCAGCGGAAACAGCAAACCATTAGAAGAGTTAAGTAGAGAAAGAATTCTACTATCTTCTAAGATTTAAAAGTCCATCATCAATATTTTATCCCTGTAACATCAATTAATAATCATCTTTAACCAAATATTCATCTTTGCACTACAGGCCAAAGATATTCATTTGTATCATCAGTCGGTCATGTTCATCTCAACACCTGTTCATCTTTGCACTACAGGCCAAAGATATTCATCAAGTAATTATACATCTTTGCACTACAGGCCAAAGATATTCAGTAATATCATCATTTAGGACTGAGGATGATGAAAAATACCTTAAAGAGAACGAATCCAATGAGACAGAAGGACAAATAGTAGGGATTCGTATAACAGTTTATCCAAGATCAATAATACTTCATAATAATCAATTGTGAAGCAGAATTCAAAAATAAAGATCAAAACATGGATACAATCAAAGATAGTAACCATAATAGACATCTTGGACAAAAGGAAAAATTTTATTTTTCGGTGAATAGTGCCGTATTCGTGAATAGTGTCGTATACGTGAATAGTACCGTATACGTGAATAGTAACCCCGACACAAAAAGTTCCAAATTTGATAAAAACTCGTATCAATATTTCAGCATAATGATATTGAAGAAAATAATATCATTTAAGAAGAAAATAATATCCCTTACCTCAAAATATCAGTACTTCTGGTCGGAATACCGGTATAAGGCTGAAAGAAACTTGCTCTGATGAATAGAAACTCTCAAAGTATCTAAATACTCACAAAATACACTCAATAATCTAGAGAGAGAAAGAGAGAAAACTTGTTTCTGGTGTGATTTTCAATTCTAACTTAGCCCTCTATTTATAGGAAAATTTTGGTAGGTTTGACCTGCAACTTGATGGCTTTACCTGCTACTATTCCCACCCACCACATTTGAAATATAATTCAGCACATTTCTTCACCAACCATAAGTGGGGCCCACCAATTCTAGAATTTTCCACCAAAATGATAAACTCCGAAAATTCAACAATTTCTGAACCAGTCATCTTGTAAAATTCGTAATAAATCATACGTTCATTTTTAACGGTTCAAAATTTGTGGACATATACTCAACTTATATATGTATAACATATCCAAAAATTACCACGATCCAACGGTCGGATTAAAAATTATAACCCCCGCAAACTATCTCAAAAACCCTGATTTTTAATACCTCAATTCCGACAAAAATACTGACAAAAACCTCAACATTAACTCCTTCATTTTTAACCACAAAAATATATTCCTCATTTATATCCACATAAAATAAATATTTCCTTATCATATGAATCAATAATTAATTATTCACAAATAATATTACAGAATCACATTTATGACAACCAGGCCGTTCCCAGGAAAGAGGGGGCTTTCCAATAAGGATTTCTCTTTACTGGCGCGTAATTAGATGACCAAACCTCTCCTTAGACAGAACTTTCTAGACATTGCCAATAATGTTATCTAATAATATTATTCAAATAATATGAATTATTGATCTGATAAATGAAAATACTGTGCAGCAACAATTATTGAAACAACAATAATATAAAATATCAACACAGCAATTATTGAATCAATAAAATAAAATATTGAATAATAACTACTGTAACAATTATTGAGTAGTGCCTTCTTACGTAAGAATCAATAATTAGTGCAATACCGTGTGCTACTGTATTTTAACCACCGGGTATTCCAACAGTATTAACGGTAACAACTACGCTGTTATTTATAAATAACTTATACTTGTCGTTTTCTTCATCCAATCGCTTTCCGTTATGGGGCCCACACAAGGCTGCGTCGTCGTACGAATATTCCCCGACAGCAAGAATATTCCACGACCAACCGAATATTCACCGACCAAAAATAAATATTTTATAACCACTTGCTTATTTTACAAAATTTGCACATTTCACCCATAACCAAAGTATTATATCAAATTAACCCCTTATTATTCACAATAATATTTAGAGAAAATTTGATTTTATTCATTAATAAGTTGGGGTCTTACAAGGGATATATTTTTGTGGTTTAAAATAAAGGAGTTAATGTTGAGGTATTTTATCTGTATTTTTGTCGGAACGGAGGTATTGAAAATCAAATTAGAGTTTTTAAGATATTTTACGAGGGTTATAATTTTTAATCCGACCGTTGGATCGTGGTAATTTTTAGATATGTTATACATATATAAGTTGAGTATATGTCCACAAATTTTGAACCGTTAAAAATAAACGTATGATTTGTTATGAATTTTACGAGATGACTGGTTCAGAAATTGTTGAATTTTCGGAGTTAATTATTTTGGTAGAAAATTCTAGAATTGGTGTGTCCCACTCTTGGTTGGTGAAGAAATGTGCTGAGATTTTTATTCAAATGTGGTGGGTAAAAATAGTAGCAGGTAAAGCCATCAGGTTGCAGGTTAAGTCTGCTTCGGCGTGCTAACTTTTTCCTATAAATAGAGGGCTAAGTTAGAATTGAAAATCACACCAGAAACATAAGCTTTCTCTCTTTCTCTCTCTATATTATGAAGCATATTTTGTGAGTATTTAGATACTTTGAGAGTTGTTATTCAGTGCAAGTTTCCTTCGGCTTTGCATTCCAGTCAGAAATACTGCACTTTTGAGGTAAGGGATTGTAAGGGATTTTAAGGGTTATTATGTTTTTCAGTTCGTAATTCTTCTGACCTCCAGAAAATTTTGGAAAAATTTGAAATGATATTTTGATGAGTTTTATTGATTGTGTCCAAAAATGGTGATTTTTAGATGTATAGATTAAGAGTTATGAATTTTATGAGAAAAGATTATTTTAAAAGTAACCGCTTATAACTCTATGTGGTTAACTCCAAAATTAATGAAATTTTTGTTAGAAGTATATCTATATAATATCAGTGTACTCTGTGAATTTCAGAATTTTTGGATAAAATTACAATTTATGAAAAATGTCTAAATATTCGGCTGTTTTGGCCATATGAAAAATAGTAAATGAGTTTTAAAATTTATGAGAAAAATATATGTTCAATATAAGACTATATTCTGCTAAATCCCAGAAAAAAAATATTTTTGAAACTGATTTGGTATTTTTCATGAAAATGGGCTAGTTATGAGTAAATGAATTAAATATATTATGTGAAGTAAGAAAATTAAAAAATAGGATTTTATGGCTTGAGAATCTTATATGAGGTATATGCAGATTTTTAATGAGGATTTTGGTTATTGGTAATGAAATCTTATGAGTTTGACGTTTTATGATGATTAAATGCATTATTTAGTAAAGTGTAAACAATTAAAATAAATTGTTTATAAATCTCAGAAATGTTATTCTTTCAATATCATTATACCGAAATATTGGTATGAATTTTATTATGGAATTTTTACCTTTTTGTGTCGGGGTTACTATTCATGAGTTACTATTCACGAGTTACTATTCATGAGTTACTATTCACGAGTTACTATTCACGACAAAATTAGTTTCTTTTTCTGACCAAATTATAGTTAATTTATGAATATTACTCTTGAAATTAAATATATATTTTGATCGTATTATTTCTATTATCATATATAACATTTTTATAACCCTAATGTTAAAATTCTCTTTCACTTGAGTGTAAAGATGGGTAGATTGTTGGTATGATCACGACTATGGGTTCTCTTTGGCCAGTAGTGCAAAATTGAATTGTTGACTGGTATGATCACGACCATTGAATTTATAACGGAATATCTTTAGCTTATATGTAAAGGTGAATTGATCAACATGGTTATAATTATTGTTTATATAATTCTGAAATGATTATATATTTTTTTGAGATATTAATATATTTGGCCTATAGTGTAAATATGAACTGTTGATGAATATCTTTGGCCTGTAGTGCAAAGATGAATTATTGATGAATATTTTTGGCCTGTAGTGCGAAGATGAACTGTTGTTGAATATCTTTGGCCCGTAGTGCAAAGATGGTTTGTTGATGAATATCTTTGGCCGTAGTGCGAAGATGGATTTATTAGCATGATTATGAACAGAAACTGTGATTTGGTATAACCATGATCTTTGATGTTTCAGGTAAAGACAGGTGATGAAAATATTCTTCGTCTTGGGTGCGAAGAAAAATTTAGAATCACAATTATGATTATGAGTTATTCATATGATTGTGGAAAGGAACTGTTGAGTGATGTTACAGGGATAAAATATTGTTGGTGAATTTTTAACATGGAGAAGATAATAGACTTTATAGTCTATTTGACTCTTCTAATGGATTGCTCGTTCCGCTGCAACTATGGTTGAAAATTTTTATTATCTACCATATGTTCTAAATCTCTGATTTATTACTAATGAAGGCTATTGATAATTTAATTATCTTTAGTCATGATATTCTTTACTGAGCTAGTTGTGCTCACCCTTTTGCTTCACAATTCCTTTCAGGTAATAAGAGTGTAGCTGGGTCGAGCGGGGGTAACAAGGGAATAGAACGGTGATCTTTAGCTGTGGAGTTCTCCCTAAGCAGTATAGAAAAGTTCATTTAGTAGTTATATTTGGTGAATCCAATAGGGTAAGGCGTACCCAACGTTAGAAGGGTGTTTTGCCACTATCATACAAGATGTCTAATGACATACAACCTCGTATCATCATAAGACAGTGATGTGCTCATCCACTTACTGAGTATATTTACGAGAACTACCTATATAATCTTGGTGTTTGTTTGAAGTATAATTCTCAATTAGAGACAGTGGAGATAATGATATGTCAAGAGAAGACTCGCCATTGGGAAGAATATGATAGTAAACTTCTCGTTTTTCTTTGGGGTCTATTGGATCAACCAAGGATAATTCTGTGGCCATATGATATCTATCGTAATCTAGACGCATGGCCTCCCATGTACGAAGGTTTTCTTGAGCACTTCCCAAAGATTCTAATTTCTAAAACAGTCTTTGACTATACCTTTATGTAAGGTGCCACTGTGAGGTGCTGTCCACGGTTGGGACATGTGTCACATTTGGTATATATTTGTATCCAAACTCATATCATATGTAACACCCCAACTTTTATAAATAAAGATGAATTTTCTATAAATATTATTTTTGAATATTATGGAGTTAATTTGATATAATGTTATAGTTGTGGGTAATATTTATAAATTTTGTAAAGTACGCAAGTTGTTATATAATTTTCGATTGGTCGGGGAATATTCGTTTTAACAGGGAATATTCGTACAACGGCACAATCATTGGTGGACCCCACAACGGAATTATTGTCGGATTGAGAAAACGACAAAAATATTTTATTAAAAATAACGGCGGAAGTTTTACCATTGATACTGTTGAACTACTCGGTAGTAAAAGTACAGTAATACGTGTGGTTGCATAGTAGTACACGGTATTGATTATTAATGCTTATGTGAGAAGTCACTCAGTTTGATTCAATTATTGTCAGTTAATAATATGAATTATTTAACGATAATGACGTTTTGTTTTATTCGTATTATTAACGTAATAAAACAGAAACATCTTTTTATATTAAACAGAATACTTTATTAAAGTTATTCTATAAATAGAATATATTATATTTTATTTAAAAGATTTTTCTTTAAATATGGACCGTCAGATTAAAGTAATCAATCTGGATCGTTCATGGATTAGTTACTATGCATTCTATTTTTCTATAAATAGCAGCTCATTCCTTCATTATTTCTTACGAATTCACTGAACTCTAGAATAGTAAGGGGTGTTATTCTTTCTTATTCATGAAGAGAACTGTTGTTATTTCATTATTTATTATTCTGTTGGAATAACCTGTATACGCGGTCTACCCTATACTTGGTGACATTCTTCTGTTATTCTGTTGGAATATCCTGTCTGTGTGTTTTACACCGGACCTAGTTCCGTTTTTATTATTATTCTGTTGGAACATCCTGTCTGTGTGTTTTACACCGGACCTGGTTCCGTCTTGTTATTATTCTGTCAGAACATCCTGTCTGTGTATTTTACATCGGACCTGGTTCCATTATTTATTATTTTGCTGGAATATCCTGTCTGTGCGTTTACGCCGGACCTGGTTCCATTATTTATTATTCTGTTGGAATAACCTGTATGTGCGGTCTATCGCATGCCGGGTTATTTCTTTTGTTATTCTATTCTTTACTATACTCGGTTGGTTAAGTTTTAACTTCTATACTCCATGAAATTAGTGGAATATCCTTGATAATTGCGGTTCATCCAGTATCTTTTCATGAAAATATTCTTCTAAGCATTCTTAAATTTTACTCCACAAAGCAGTATCATGTTGACAATTTGGACGTTGTTAATTCTTGGATAAATTAATTCTTGAACTTGTTTTATTGAATTCTTATATCATTGTCATCATCCTCATGTTTATAAAATATTAAAAGTCATCTGTGGCCTGTAGTGCATAGATGGACTTGGTATGATTATGACCATGGATTATTCGGTATAATCATGACCGTAATATTACAAATGATGTGGTAAAAGTCCTCATTGGCCCGTAGTGCGTTGATGAACAGTTTTTGGCATGATCATGACCATTAATGAATACACGAATATCCTTGGCCGTAGTGCAGGGGTGATTCGATGATGTAGATTATTTTATTAAGCTGAGTCCCAGCGATCACAGTGTTGAAAAACCTTTTAAATCATAAAAGATAGTAGAGTTTATTTTCTACTTGACTCTTTTAATGGATTGCTTGTTCCGCTGCAGTTAAACTTGATGTCTATTATATTTTATCAGTTTAACATTGTTGAAGGCTAATGATAATTTATTCTGCATTATCTTAGTCATAATATTTCTTACTGGGCTAGTTGAGCTCACTCTTTCTTTAACTATTCTCTTTAGGAAATGAGAACGTAGCTGGGGCAAGTCGGAAAACGGAGTGATGGTCCGAATGATACTATTAGTTAGTAGTCCTCACTATTCTATATAATAGTGTGTTAATAAATGTAATGAGGACTCCTTTTGAGTATGAATACTCTCTAGAAGATAATATTTGTATTCAAACTCACAGTTTATGTTTCGTCGTATTGTACACGACAGTTGTATTAGTAAGTTGTATTTGTATTCTGTACTATGTATCTGACGACCCAAGATGGGTGATGTATACCTAATTTTGGGGGCGTCACAGCATATGTGTTGTTGTATTTAATACGACAATTATTGTAATAACGTTGTATTTGTTTTATGTACTATGTTTTTGGCGACTCAGAATGGGTTGGATGGAATGGACCTATTTTAGGGTCGTTACAAGGATGACAAAATCTTTTGCACTTTTAGATATTTTAAAGGTTCAATCCCTATATATATATATATATATATATATATATATATATATATATATATTTCTTTCACAACATCTCTAGGCTCTATCCCAACAATATTCTATAATAACCATGTTCAGAATTTGGGGGTATAAAAGGTGAAAAAGAAGGTAGGAAATATAATAGCAGGAAATGTTACATGAGGTGAAAATACTAATTCCATGGTTCATTAGAACATAAGTATATTGGTAAATTTGAGAGCTTCACACATTTTGTCGTGTGGTTTGCAATTATATCTAAATAGAAATGAAAGATGAACTTATCTCTTCTTTGCGGAATTTCATCACATAGTATGAATCTAAACTTGCTAACCTATAATTAATGAATGCACCAGGTGTCTGATTGTGACATTATTATATGCCATCCACCGACCTTTTACAATGTAACCATACTAATATCAAATAGTTCAGCAATCTGACGGTAAAGAAGCCAAATCATATATAGAAAAATTAAGAGTTTAAATATTCTTCCAGTAACTAATATTTTCAACTGAGAAAAATATTATTTCACTGCATAACACAACTTTGGACTGACAGTAACAAAAAGTTGATGGAACCTTGCGAATATCAAATATTTTTTCTATTTGGCATTTTGTCAAACAAGTAACTTGCACATGTCAAAGACATCAGTAAAATTGAAACAATTAAATTTTAATATGCAAAAGTAAATATAGATTTGGAGGGAGAAATACAATGGATGAGGAGGCTTAATATTTATGTAGCTGAAATCTTTAAATGTACTGTGAATTTAATTGTCCGCTTCTTTGAATCCTATATTGTGAGAGAATTTTCTTAACCCTGAAATCTTGTGAGAGAATCAGTGAGAGAATTTTCTGTTTGTGTTTCTTGAATTTGTTAATACTTCTCATTAAGTATCCAGCTGATTCATAAGAGAGGAAAACAAATACCTGAGGGTTTTGCAAATTGAATTGCAACGAAGCTGGAGAATGATTGAGAGGAAGAGATGGTGAAGAGACGATTGTTTAAGAAGAAGAAGAAGAAGAAGAAGAAGAGGGGACAATTTGTATCTACCAGGTTTAGAAGCAAATTTGGAATTTAGATCAACAAAAGTGAGGGCATCCGAGGATTTACCTTGTGTCGTGGACTGGCGCTTGATAGATTCAGTTATGGCGGGATAATCGGCTACAAAAATCTACAAAAATCGATCGATCCACAAATTCACAGTTCGCAATCTCTCGATTTGCTCAACCCAAAAATCCCTAAATCGTCGTATTCGTTTGTCCTACAAAAGAAGTTTAGGGTAAATCAGAGATAGAGAAGAAGAGATTTGGGATGTGTGAGGGAGGAGGGAGAGATACAGAATAAATGAAAGAGTGAGGGGAATCGATTTCACGGGGAATGGGAAGGGGAATAAACTTAAGTGATTGAAGAGGAGGCAGTGAATCGATTTCGCCGAGGATGATTATGAGGAAGAGGAACAGATTAAACCAACTCAATAAATAACTCAGTGAAATTGAACAAATTGACTCAAATTGATTAAGAGTCAGTATACTCCAAATTGGGATCACCTTTGTTGTTTTTATATATATGGTATTGATTGACCGATAAAGAATTAGGATCTTATTCTTCAATTTCTCTAAATATACAATTAGTGACACAGATATTATATAAAATGATAAAATAAAATTCATCGCAAATAATTAATGACACAATAAATTTCTACATAAATAATTGTGTCATTGAAAGTGTCGTTAAATATGTATCGAGAGAAATTAAAGAATAAATATAATGAAGAAAAATTAAAAAAAAAATATAATAAAGGGATTCTAATTTGATTATGAAAATTATGACTCATATCAAAATAGGGGTAATAATATGAAACACAAATATTTTATTAATTAAATTTTATGATGTTTGTGTATATATTAGTGGTGGGAGTAGTTATCATGAAGTTAATTTTAGTCAATTAATTAATACAGTGTCAAAATATAGGTCGGAAAGTAATATTTCTGTTTGTCATCACTATATTGATCAATTAACCAACTTACCATTAAATTAAATTCATGATAACCGATTCATTAGGGGTAGATGAAACTTTAATTCGTACAGGAAAAATACACCCAATCACTCCCTTAATAAACTGTAACAGAATTCTGCACGAACAGCAACAAAAAAAAGCTCAACCATATATAATCCAAAAACTAAACCTCAACTCCACTCCTCTCCCTCTCCCAATTCCATCTCTCATCTCCCCATTTTCTCATTCCTAAAAATCTTTCCCTCTCCGAAAAATGGATACCGAAGTTTCACCGGAGCTAGATATAGACAACCTGAGAGCCATGAAAGTACTAGGCAAAGGCGCCATGGGCACCGTCTTTTTAGTCCACCACCTATCCTCCGATCCCTCCGCCACCGCCCCATTCGCCCTCAAAGTCGTCGAAAAATCCTCCCTCCACACAAAACTCGACGCCGACCGTCGTGCACGGTGGGAGCTCTCCGTCCTCACACGCCTCAAAAACCAGACACATCCCTTCCTTCCCTCCCTAATCGGGTCATTCGAAACCCATGACCTCCTCGGGTGGGCCATCCCGTTTTGCCCCGGCGGCGATCTCAACGTTCTCCGGTACAACCAGACCGACCACGTTTTCTCGCCGACGGTCATCCGGTTTTACATAGCGGAAATAGTATGTGCACTTGAGCATCTACATCAACAGGGGATTGTTTACCGGGATTTGAAGCCGGAAAATATTCTCATACAGCAGTCCGGCCACTTGACACTGACCGACTTCGACTTGTCCCGTAATCTCGTTAAATGTGATCCAATCGCTTATGCAGATATGATTGATATTACTGAAAAAAAGCCGAAACAGAAGAGGAATTTATCGCGTATGTTCCCAGCGGTGTCACCAAAAAATGTTTATGAGACCAGAAAAGGACTAAAAAAGGCCAAAAGCGCTCGGGTTTCGCCTGTGAGCAAGCGAAAACCAAGCTTTTCGACTAACGGGGAACGGTCAAACTCATTCGTCGGCACGGAGGAGTATATTTCGCCGGAAGTAGTGCGCGGCGACGGCCATGAATTCGCGGTGGACTGGTGGGCATTGGGGGTGCTTTCGTACGAAATGTTGTACGGAACAACCCCTTTTCGTGGGAAAAATAAGAAAGATACTTTCCGGCGAATCGTCATGATGCCGCCGGAGTTCATTGGGAGGCCCTCTACTTTGACAGACTTGATCGGGAAGTTACTTGAGAAAGACCCCAGGCGCCGGTTGGGATACCGGAGAGGCCCGTGTGAGATTAAGGAGCATCCTTTCTTTCATGGGTTGAGGTGGGATTTGTTGACGGAGGTTTCACGGCCGCCGTTTCTGCCGTCAAGGGAATGTAAGGAGTCGACGGAAGGGCGTAGCATAGATATAAGGGAGTATTTTCAGAAATTAAAAATGCCGCCGTTGCCGTTAGATTCTCCGTCAAGAGAGGAGTGTTTATATAACGTTTCGTTAGCGGAGTTCTGACGCACGTGTAAGATTAGTTAAATTTTGTTGTGCTTTAGATTTGCTGCTGTGTACATGAAATAATTGTAGAACGTGAAAGACTGCGTTAGTTTATACAACGGATAATTACAAGCGCTATTGGTGGCGCGTGGTGTACAGAAGCATGTTTAGTATTGAGAATAAAGGTGATTGGATTGAAGGCTAGGATTGGGGCTTTTTGATATTGAAATTTTGTTGGACAAGATAATTGGGTTTCTTGTGATCCATAATGAGGAAAAGAATTTTTACTTTTCTTGAAGCTAATTGCAGTTAATTAGGAAAAGGGTGTTAATTTGGGATTGAAATAGTCACATTACTTTATTGATCAATCAATCTTTTACTTAAAGATAAAGGAAATGTGAAGACTAAATTATGAATGGTGAAGTTGATTTGGAGTAGAGTAAAAGAAGTTACAACAATACTATTATTACATAAAAAAGGCTCACATAATATTTACATACACACACATATAAATTGTGGATTCTCACCTGACATGTGAAGTCCACAAATATGCATTTGTGTGTATATAAGTCTTTTTTATGTGATAGTACCATTATTTAAGAAGTTATATGAGTCTACCAAGGCTTAAATATGTTTTACTACTTTAAATTATTTGACATATTTCATTTCGATGATTCACCTTTCAATTTTTTCAATTAGATGAGTAAACTATCAATTTTTTTCACTTTCGTTCGATTAGATCTGCCACGTCATAAATTGATGACGTGACTTCGCTGACTAGGCTAATCAATGTCTACGTGTAATTAAAAATTATTATTTTAAATAAATTTTTACATTTATTAAATGTCTAAGGGTAAAAAGGTCAAGTCTCATTAAAAAAAAAAGATGTAAATCCAATCCAGAACAAGAACCAAAAAACCCAAGTACCTCAGCCTCCACCTTCAAATCTCCCCGAAAAACACCCAACAATCCGGCCAAAATATGTCCAGTACCGGTGACGATCACCTTCATCAGCTCGACATATTTCCTTTTCATCCGAAAAATTTGGTGGAGGATAGAGACCCCCACGACAACAACGTAGCTTATTTCTTCTCTGCTATGTACGACGGAGCCACCACCCTCACGACCCTGTTGGGCCCCGACGGTTCTTCTTCTGCTTCTCATCACGACAACAACGTGACTTTCACTAAATCTTATTTAAATGTTGTAAATCAATTTAAGCTTATTCCAAACCCAAGATTTATCACTAAATCGATTTAAGCTTCTCTTCCAAATTCAGATCTATCGCCAAATCCATTCCAAACAAATAGGAATAATCTTGGTAAAATCAATTTAAGCTTGTCGTCAAAGACCAAATCCATGGTCCAGATAGTCGCCAATAACTAGATCAGTAGAAAATCCATATGAATAGACTGATAAAAAAAAATAATCTATGGAATAGTCGAAAAACAGCACGAATCTAATTTAATGTACAAGATAAGTAATATGAACCAAAAACCAGATATAAACATATCACAAATATAAAACATCAAATCGCCAAGAAACCATTGCTAGATTCGGCGTTAGCAGTTCGAGATCTTAGCCGCCGGAAAGGCTAAATAGCACCCAAGTAATAGTGATGGCAAAAGAAGGGGAGGAGATGGTGGGCCGAAGGGGAGAAGAAGAGAAAATGGGACAAGGAGATCGGGAGGCCGGAAGCAGCAGAGATGAAGATGGTGGCGGAGGGTGGATAAATTCTATAGAGAATGGAGAGCTTCTCTCTCTAAGAATTTTTCTGAGAATGGAAGCAGTAGAGATGGAAGATTGTGTGAGAATTTGTTTATTTTGTTTTAAGGTGGAATAAAAAGTGTTTTGTCAATTTTACCCCCTGTTTAAAAACTTTAAATTGACAAAATAGTGAAAAAATTATTTTTTAAATACACATCAGCTGGATATGACCCAGTCAGGGTGCCACATCAGCAATTCTGACGTGTCAACAGAAATTGGATATAAGTGGAAAAATTTAATAGTTTACTCATCTAATTGAACAAATTGAAAGGTGAATCATCGAAGTGGAATATGCAGATAATTTAGGAGAGTAAAATATATTTAAGCCGTCTACCAATTAAAGTTTCTTTTAAAATCGTTGTATTTGTTACATATTAATTGAAGTCTTAATTGTGATTGATTAAGGGTGTAAAAAACGATCAATGGTTAACATGAATTTAAGTAGTAGTTATTTTGCCTTCTTCCTTAATTATATTTTTTTGAAAAGTTGTGGTAGCTTCCCCCAACTACGACGTGGTGAAACTAAAATATCTTGTTTTAATTTTTGAAAAAGTCTTGGCGGACAGGTTTTATAGACAGAAAAATTGGACAGGTTCCAATTTTTTTAAGAGTCACAAATAAAAAAAAAAAAAAAAAAAACCTGTCCCATTTTCCTGTCCATCGCCTGTCCGTGTAGAACTACTCTTAATTTTTAGGACTCGCACAGGAGCGCTCACATTTGTTAGCACCTTCCGGTCCAGAAGTTCAGTTTCGACGACTTACTTTTACGGCTAGCATTTGGACTTGAAAGGACCTAAAACTACCTTAAATCAATCCATTAATGAATGAAAATATATATTTACCGAGGAATATAAAGGGAGGATAAATTTATTTGAGGACTAGTTGGTCAAGGAAAAGGGAGTTCCCGATTCCCGAACAAAGGCAAATAACGTAATAGTCTCATGTACAATTCCATGGAGATGGTTTAATACGACCACAGCTACGATGTGGTGAGACTAAAATACTACTATGCGAGAATAACACTTTCTATCTTATTAATTCCATGATTATGACCAGTTAATGGGATTTGGCCATAAAGTAGTATTTCCTCTATCACTAGCTTTGGCAGTCTCTAGAAAGATTATGGTAATTAAGACTGAGGTACGTACCGTCATATTTAGGTCGCAGGTTCTATTCTAATTTAAGAGAGTTTATTTCTTCGTTTATATGAAGTTTATTTTCTCTTTATATGAGATTTAATTGTTTGGTTGTGAGTTAATTTTTTACTTATTTAGTTATGTTTGATTAATTCTTGATATTATAATAGTGCGACAATATACTTGATATATTACGAAATTATATTGCACTCCCCAAAAAGTAGGGTTTTCAAAAAAAAAAAATAGCCCTTTAATTATGCTCCAGAGAGAAAAAGAGAATTTATTTATAATATTATATTTCTTTTAATTAATTTTATCAAACTTTCTTTCATTAATTATAAACTATTATAAACCTACTTTTCTAATTTCTAATTAAGGCTATAAACGAATCAAACAGTTCGGACTCGATTCTGGCTTGACTGGGAAAAATACAAGCGAGACTCGGATTCGTTAATAATATGATCCAAATTTGAGCGTAAAAAATTGTTCGAATAAAAATATGAGTAGAAGCTGAATAAGGTTATACTCGACTCGTTTAAGATTCAAACTACTCAAATTCTCGATTGTGATTCGATACATACTCGATTGATACAGATTCAATTAGATACTTGATACATTCTCTTATAATCTATACAAAATTAAATCAAATCAGGATAATTAATTATTATTTTATTTTATTTTTAACTGTAATTTTATATTTGTAAAGTGTAATAATAAATATATTTTCTCATTTCTAAGCAAAATAACAAATTCAATTATTATATGGAGACTCGAATTCAAGTTTGAATTTGAAGCTCGTGAGAAGTTTAAATATAATTCAATCCGAGTCAGATTGAATTCGAGTAATAAATATTCGAGTCGAGTCTGAATAGAAATTTTCAAATATAATTCGAATTCGAGTCGAATTCGAGAGCTCTTTATGTGATTTGATCAATTAATGAGATTTGGCCAGAAAGTAGTATTGCCTCTATCACTAGCCTCGGTAGTGTCGAAAAATATTATGGTACATTTAGGTCTCAAGTTCAATTCTAACTTATGTGAGTTAATTTCTTATTTAATTAGTGATGTTTGATTGATTATTGATATTGTAATAGTGCGACAATGTACTTGATTATGAAATTATATTGCAATCCCCAAAAAGTGGGGCTTTACAAAAAAAAAGCCTTTTAATTATTTCCTAGAGCGAAAAAGAGAATTTATTTATAATATTATATCACTACAAGAAAAAAGATTATTTACAACTGAATTATTTCCCACGAAATTATTTCCGTTGAAAATAATTTACTCTCGACGGAAACTTCCATTGCAATTACTTCAGTCGAAAAATGAACCCACCCTTTTAATTAAACAGTTCGCGACCCTTGTTCTTATTTCATTCCCCTCTTCACAAATCAGCGCAGAGCAAAAAAAGAAAAAAAAAATATAGCAACCTCAGATCTCGTTCCTCCTCATATCAGTGGCTGCTCAGATCGTGACCTTCTTTTCCAGATCGATGTCAACATCTCAACCCCTCTCTCTATTCCTCTCTCAAATTACAACCCTAACACCCATATCTCGGTTCTCCTCTTTCTCCGCTCCCTCTAACCCTAGCCCAAAAAATTAGCGGCGGCGGTGGCATAGTACCGTGGCGGCATAGTGGTACTCTCCTTCTCTTTCAACCTCTTTTATTATTGCCCAATTGAAGGTACAAATTTTATTCCTTTTGAATTTCCCCTAAAAATTAGGTTTTTGGGAAATATTGACGAAAAGTCTACAAGATAATATCAATTTTTTGAAAAGTGATTGATTTTTTGTTTATATTTGTTGTTTGAGTTCTTACTAAAAAGTTTTAGCTGATACTCATGACAAGTTTATTTATTTACTTAAAAAGATTGAATTTGGAGCTATGGCTGATGATGATTTTGAATTTAAGTGAATATAGTACTATATCTAAGTGATCCATCAGAGACTTGAAACTTGAATTTTATTAAATTTATGACTTTGGTATGCCTGCTGGCTGCTGCCCTGCTTTGTATTACAATATGGATTTCATCTTTGTTATAGTATTCATGGAGAAGTATCTTGCAATATATTTCCTCATTCAGTTCTTATTTTTCCAATGTTAACTTAGACGATAATACTGTTTGCCTTATACTTACTATTTTTATATTGTTTCTTTGTTTCACTGGAAAATTTGCAATTGTACATGAACCTTTAGTGATCAGCTTTAGGATAACAGGATAAAAGGTTTCAAATGATATATCTTGTTAAAGGGTGACTAAAAATGAAATAGAAGGGGAGTCTGATTGATGTGGAGGTGAAATTAAATTAGCTGAATGGACATGAATAAAGAGAAAATACTTAATTTGTTTAGTTTTTGTTCCCATGAAAAAGAGTGTTGAGATTTGTGCAAGTCTCTGTATATTTGTTTGTGTGTACGTCTCTGTACATGCATGTCTGTAGACATTTTATTGGGAATTGCTTTCCATTTTGCAACTTGCTTAGTATGTGGATAGCTTATATAAGGTTGCTTGTTCTAAATTCTTTATTTGTTACATATATAATTCAGTCAACTTTATTTGTTTGTGTGTACATCTCTGTACATGTCTGTAAGCATTTGTCATCTTCTCGTAACATCTCACCAAATATTGAAAAAATCAGATTTCATTATGAGAAATCTGGAGGAACACATTTATTTTGTGTTAATGATTGGGTACAAACTGTGATATCTTGCAAAGTAATTGATCTTGATCTTCAACTTTTCTTCCGTGATAATGATATTTGTTAGATTGAGTTGTGTCTTTTACATTGCGAATCAATTGAAGTTCTTAAAAGTGACATGGATGTTCATCTACGGATGCCTAATTTGAAATGCTTTATTAACCTCAAAAAGTTTTACATTAATTAAGCTTGAAGATGCAGATATTGAGTGTTGAAATACATTATGAAGAATGCAAATGTTTTGAAAAAGTTTACAGTCAATTCTATTGAGTTATTTGTTTATCTTGAGTATTTGTTTGTGTTGGATATTGTAGGGCATGAATTGGTTTGAAAACCTAGGGAAAAAAGAAAACAATTTTTTTTTAATTTTTAAAAGGTTATTTCCGACGGAAAATTTCGTACGAAATAACTTAATTCTGTGGGAAATAACTTATTTCCGACTGAATTTTCGTGGGAAATAATCCGTCGAAAATAACTATTTCCGAGAGAATTTTCGACAGACTTATTTCCGACCTGCATATTTACGACCGAATTTTCGACGAATATTTCCGTCGAAAATAAGATAATTCTGACGGAATTAACTTATTTCAGACGGATAATTCCGTTGGAAATAAACTTTTTTCTTGTAGTGTATTTCTTTTAATTAATTTTATCAAACTATCTTTCATTAATTATCAACCTACTTTTCTAATTTCTAATCATAAAGAGAGAAAACAACTTAACAAATATAATATGTAAATTTGTTGTATCCAAATTATGAGGTAACAATTTTTGAAGGACAATTGATTGTAACATTTGATGTGATAAAATATGTAGTTGCAAGTGCACAGTGTCAAATTAAAGAATTAGCAAGTACAAGTTGAACCCACAGAGACTAGATTAATTTTAATTTATCCTTAATATTTATTTTATGCCAATTGGAAATAAAGATTGAAAATTGAGTAACTAGAAAACTAATAATGAGGAAGCAATCTAGGAATCCGAATCCATTAAATAATAAGCATAACATATAATTTTATCTCTTCTATTTTTATAATTTAATTATGATTTTGATCTCCATTCCCTTTAATTTAGTAATTTTACAATTAACATGGGCAATCATAGACTATAAAAATTTAAGGATTAACTATAACTCATCATCACTTCTTCGAGCAATCATGGATTATGAAAAACTCATATATTAACAATAATCTATCAAAACCTCTTAATTAATTTAAAATCACATAAGAACTATAAAACAAATGTATTTCAATAACGAAATATGAAGACAAAATTAATTAAACATAAAAGCATAAATAATAGAAGAGATGAAAAATATTATCATGAATAATTATTTAATTTCATCTTCATCATAGATTAAAGAAACTAGACATGAAAAATAATTAAACTAACTAAAATAAAGAAGAGAAGAAGATTAAAAATATCTAAGGAAACTCCCTTTAATTAATGATCATTCAACGAACGTACAATGAAGAAGTAATTTAATATACTCCTACTCCTAACTTAAACACATACATAATATATTCCCCCTCTCTTTTAAATAAGAGAACTATTTATAGGAAAAACAGAAGTCCGTTTCTGTGAGACCCCAAATTTTATGAATAAATATTTAATTTTCTCGAAATAATTATGGTGTGGATTTGATATAATAGTTATGTGTAGTATTTATAAATTTTGCAAAGTATGCAAGTTGTCATATTATATTCGTTTGGTCGGGGAATATTCTTTTTGTCGGAGAATATTCGTACGACGACACAATCATTGGTGGACCCCACAACAGAAGTATATTCGTAGTTAGAAAACGACAAAATTATCTTTCTATAAAAATAACGGCTGAGGTGTTACCGTTAAAACCGTTAAAACTGTTGAACTACCCGGTAGTAAAAGTACAGTAATACGCGTGGTTGCATAGTAGCACACAGTATTGATTATTGATGCTTACGTGAGAAGTCACTCAGCTATACTCAATTATTGCTACAGTAATTGCTGCATCATATCTCTTAAATTATTGTCATAGTATCATCTGTATAATATGTTATATTATTAAATCAATAATTGAGACGTTGTGGTAAGTTTGGTTATTTTTATGGGGGACCATATGTCATCATCTAAGAGTCTCTTCGTCAATAGTAATTACCGTCGTCAATAGTAATTACCGTCGTCAATAGTATTTACCTTGGTCAATAGTATTTATCTTGGTCAATAGTAATTACCTTCGTCAATAGTATTTACCTTGGTCAATAGTAATTACTTTCGTCAATAGTAGTTGTCCCTTAAATATTACCAAGAGTCATTTGACCCTTCATTAAGACCAAGAGCCACCCTCAGTTTTTCTACAAATAGAGGCCTAGGGCTTCATTATTTTTCACGAATTCATTCAAGCTATAGAGAGAGAAAGTATAGAGAGAATAAAAGTATTCTGCTACTTCACTTTTCCAATATCCAGTTCTTTTAAGGTAGGGAATATTATTTCTTTTATATTCATGAAGAGAACTTCTGTTATTCCATTCTTTATTATTCTGTTGGAATAACCAGTATACGCGGTCTACCCTATACTTGGTGATATTCTTCTATTATTCTGTTGGAATATCCTGTCTGTGTGTTTTACACCAGACCTGGTTCCGTCTTTATTATTATTCTGTCGAAATATCCTATCTGTGTGTTTTACACCGGACCTGGTTCCATTATTTATTATACTGTTTGTTATTATTCTGTTGGAACATCCTGTCTGTGTATTTTACACCGGACCTGGTTCCATTATTTATTATTCTGTCGGAATATCCTGTCTGTGCGTTTACGCCGGACCTGGTTCCATTATTTATTATTCTGTTGGAATAACCTGTCTGTGCGGTCTATCGCATGCATGGTGATTTCTTTTGTTATTCCATTCTTTATTATACTCAGTTGGTTAAGTTTTGACTTCTATACTCCATGAAATTAGTGGAATATCCTTGATAATTGCGGTTCATCCAATATCTTTTCATGAAAATATTCTTCTAAGTATTCTTGAATTTTACTCCACAATGCAATATCATGTTGACAATTTGGATGTTGTTAATTCTTGGATAAATTAATTCTTGAACTTATTTTATTGAATTCTTATATCATTGTCATCATCCTCATGTTTATAAAATGTTGAAAGTCATCTGTGGCCTGTAGTGCATAGATGGACTTGGTATGATTATGACCAGGGATTATTCGGAATAATCATGACCGTAATGTTACAAATGATGTGGTAAAAGTCCTCATTGGCCCGTAGTGCATTGATGGACAGTTGTTGGCATAATCATGACCATTGATGAATACACAAATATCCTTGGCCCGTAGTGCATGGAATTTGTGGTCGTGACCCTAACGAATATCCTTGGCCGTAGTGCAGGGATGATGTGAATTATTTATTAAGCTGAGTCTCAGCGATAAAAGTGATGAAAAACTTTTTAAATCATAAAAGATAGTAGAGTTTATTTTCTACTTGACTCTTTTAATGGATTGCTTGTTCCGCTGCAGTTAAACTTGATGTCTATTATATTTTATCAGTTTAACATTGTTGAAGACTAATGATAATTTATTCTGCATTATCTTAGTCATAATATTTCTTACTGGCTAGTTGAGCTCACCCTTTCTTTCCCTGTTCTATTCAGAAAATGTGAACGTAGCTGGGCAAGTCGGGGAACGGAGTGATGGTCCGAATGATAGTATTAGTTAGTAGTCCTCACTATTCTATGTAATAGTGTGTTAATAAATGTAATGAGGACTCCTTTTGAGTATGAATACTCTCTAGAAGATAATATTTGTATTCAAACTCACAGTTTATGTTTTGTCGTATTGTACACGACAGTTGTATTAGTAAGTTATATTTGAATTTTGTACCATGTATCTGGCGACCCAAGATGGGTGATGTATACCAAATTTTGGGGGCGTCACAGTTTTCATGTAGGTTTCAACTTTCTAGTGGCAATCAACTTCTCAAAGAGATCTTCTAGATAAACTTTCATTTCTCTTGCTGGACTTTACTTGCACACCAAGATGATTCCACTTTATTCCTTCTCATTCACTACAACAAAAAAGGTAATCTCCGACGAAATTAATTCTGACGGAATAGAATCCGTCGATGTTATGTTATTCTCGATGGAATATTTAGTCAACATTAATCCCGTCGGAAGTAATCTATCAGCGACGAAATTCTGTCAAAAATAAATACCCCCTATGTCGTCAATGTAAGACCCCAACTTTTTGTAAATAAAATCGAATTTCGTCTAATTATTATTTTGAATAATAAGGTGTTAATTTGATATAATGATTTGGTTATGGGTGAAATGTGCAAATTTTGCAAAATAGGCAAGTGGTTATAAAATATTCATTGTTGTCGGGGAATATTCGTTTAGTCATTGAATATTCGTTCGGTGGCGCAGCTATTTGTGAGCCCTATAACGGAAAACGGTCGGATGAAGAAAACGACAAGTTTGATTTTTATAAATAACGGCGTAATTGTTACCGTTAATACTGTTGGAATACCCGGTGGTTAAAATACAGTAATACGTGTGGTTGCACAATAGCACACAGTATTGCATAGTATTTTTGGATTATTGATTCTTTCGTAAGAAGACACTACTCAATAATTGTTACATTAATTACTGTTCAATATTTTATTTTATTGATTCAATAATTGCTACATTGATATTTTATATTATTCTTGTTCAATAATTGTCGCTGCACATTACTTCCCATTATCAGATCAATAATTCATATTATTTGAATAATATTATTAGGTAGTATTATTGATAATGTCTATTATTGGCAATGTCTAAGGAAGTGCTGTCTAGGAAAGGGATTTGGTCACCTAATCAGTAAGGAGAAATTCTTATCGGAAAGCCTCTTCTTTTCTGAGAACGACTTGGCTGTCATAATTGTGATTCTTTAATATTATTTGTTAATAATTAATTATTGATTTATATGGTAAGAAAATATTTATTTTTTTATGTGAATATAAATGAATGAATTAATGTTGAGGTATTTTATCAGTATTTTATCGAAATGAAGGTATTAAAAATCATCAGTATGTGGATTTCAGACATTTTCTGTTTGGAATTTGAAAAAACTTTCTTCTACAAAGTTGTAGAGAATTAAATTTCATATGGAATGGATATTAAATTCGTATTTTACTGATAAAATGGCTATTTATTATGAATTTGCTAATTATTGTTTAAATTTAAAATATTTTAGAAATTTTCTAGAATGGATGGGCCCTACTTTTGGTTGGTGAGAAATGTGCTGAAATTTTATTTCAAAAGTGGTGGGCATGATTAGTAGTAGGTAAAGTCATCAGGTAGCAGGTTAGTCTGCTTTGGCGTTCTAGTATTTTTCTATAAATAGGGTGCTTAGTTATAATTGAAAATCACACCAGAATCATAAGCTTTCCTCTCTATATTATCGACCATAGTTTTGTGAGTATTTAGATACTTTGAGAGTTGCTATTCAGTACAAGTTTTCTTCAGCCTTATACCTGATATTCCAGCCGGAAGTACTGTTCTTTTGAGGTAAGAGATGTTATTTTCTTCGTAAATGATGTTTTTCTTTCAATATCATTATGCCGAAATATTGGTATGAATTTTATTGTGAAATTTCTACCTTTTCATATCGAGGTTACTATTCACGTATACGACACTATTCATAAATACGACACTATTAACAGAAAAATAAAATTTTCTCTTCTTTGTCCAAAATGTCTATTATGGTTACTATCTTTGATTGTATCCATATTTTGATCTTCATTCTTGAATTTCACTCCACTATGGTTTATTATGGAGTATTTTTGAACTTGAATTAGCTAAAGTACGAATCCCTAATCTTTGTCCTTTTATCTCACTGGATTCGTTTCTTTTAAATATTTTTCATCATCCTCAGTCCTAAATGATGATATAACTAAATATCTTTGGCCTATAGTACAAAGATGAATGATTACCTGATGAATATCTTTGGCCCGTAGTGCAAACATAGATAGGTGTTGAGATGAACATGACCAACTGGTGATACAAATGAATATCTTTGGCCTGTAGTGCAAAGATGAATATTTGATTCAAGATGTATATTAATTGATGTTACAGGGATAAAATATTGATGACGGACTTTTAAATTTATAGGTAATAGTAGATTTCATTCTCTACTTAAACTCTTCTAAAGAATTGTTATTTTCGCTGTGAATATTGATCTAAAACTGGTTGTCCATTATATTTTATCTGATTTATTGAAGGCTAACAATAATTTGTTCTACATTATCTTAGTCATAATATTATTTACTGGACTAGTTAAGCTCACCCTTTTCTTTTTTGTTCTATTTTTCTTTTTAGGAGACGAGAATATAGCGGGAACTAGTCGGGGTATGGAGTGATGTTTCCAGTCAGTTGTTTTAGCAGTCCTCACTATTTTGTAAAATAGTGTGATAATAATTGTAATGAGGACTCCTTTTGAGTTTGAATACTGTCTATTAGACAATATTTGTATTTAAACTCACAGAATATGTGTTGTCATATTTTGCACGATAATTGTAATAATGAAGTTGTAGTTTTTTCTGTACCATGTATTTGGCAACTTAGAATGGGTGGTGTATACCTATTTTGGAGACGTCACAGTTGGTATCAGAGCTTAGATATATGGTCTCTGGCGGAGATCAGGGAATAGAATTAGGAGGGGAGAGACGAGTAAATCCTTCGCTAGTGTGTCCTACCTAAGCTTATTTGTTGGTCGGTCAGAATATAGGGGTATTATATGGTATGTCATTTTCTTTAATTAACCCTTGTTTTGTGGTAGTATTGGAGAATGACAGCTGAAAATATTAACAATGGAGTGTATGAGACCGTGGAGACACCTTTAATCAACAACCAGGAGAACGTGCAACAGGAAGACAATATTCCTCCTATAATCAACACTACCGAATAAACGATGAATGATGGGATGTTTAGAAGCTTTTTACAGTTCATTCAAAATCATACGAGGGAGACTCGTGTACAAAATACGGGTGGAAATGATAGCAACGCGTGGCTTGTCACAGCCAAGCAGTTCAAAGAGTTCGGACTACCAGAGTTCTTGTGAAAGCCGGACCCGATTAAGGCGGAAACGTGGGTCAAATAAATTACCAAGATATTGGATGTCTTGGGATGCATGGAGGAATAGAAGGTTCCATTCGCCACCTTTATGTTCTGCGGTGAGGCAGATTACTAGTGAGAATCTGTGAAGCGTACCCAGTCAGCCGCACTCAATATGTCTTGGGAAATGTTTCAGAAACTGTTCAATAACAAGTAATTTTCTGAAAGTATTTGTCATATAAAGGAGGTAGAGTTTATTAGACTGGAACAGAACAACATGACTAAGTTTGCGGAGTTATCCAACTTTACACCTCATTTGGTAGAGAATGAGGAACGTATGACACGGATGTTTCTGAGAGGTCTGAAACCCGAGATTCGGCAATATCTTATTTCTCACAAATTTTCTCTATATTCAGATGTTGTGAACATGACTCAATTATTAGAGCGAGATAATGAGTATGTTCAATCGAGAGACCACAACCTGGGTCATACCGGTGGCAGCAGTCATCGGAGCAATAACAACCAGCGGGGAGAAAAAAATACGGACAAAAGCAGTAATCACTCTGGTGGTAAACGTGGCCATGATAATAGAAGAAGCGAGTCAGGAGGAGATTTCAAAAAGAGAAGGTACAACAATGATAACATGAAGACGTCAGCACCAACATCAACTGTTTCTAGGGGAGGAGAACGACCACTAGTCGTATATTATAAATGCGGGAAAAAGGAACACATCAACCCAATCTGCCCACAACAATCTAAGGTGTGTTGTAACTGTGAAAAGGAAGGTCATATATCTAGAGATTATCTTGTAGCGAAACCAAGTCCAACGTGGATGGTGACTCCAAAGGTTATCCCGGACAAGTCAAAGTCGGTGGTTCCTGGAAGAGTGTTTGTCGTGACTGTCCAAAATGCGAGGAACCCGAACGAGGTGATCACGGGTAAGCTAATCATAAAATCTTGCGAAGTTTATACCTTACTAGATACCGGTTCTACCCATTCTTTTACCTCTCCTGTTTGTGCTCAACGTTTGAACTTGACTTCGGAGAAATTAGAATTTGACTTATCTGTTGAGACTCCGTTAGGAGAAACTTTCATTACATCCACTGTTTATAAATCTTACTTTATTCAAGTAGGGGCCATCACATTACCTACCGATCTTATTTCGTTGAAAATACTTGCATTTGATGTGATTTTAGAGATTGATTGGTTAACAACTCATCATGCCAAAATTGATTATTTTCGTAAGGTTGTTAGATTTCATATTCCTAAGCAACCTGTTATACGAATTCAAGCAACCAAAACACTAAAGTCAATCACTGTTGTGACGCCCCCAAAATAGGTATACATCACCCATCTTGGGTCGCCAAATACATGGTACAGAATTCAAATGCAAACTTAATTAATACAACTGTCGTGTAAAATATGACAAAACATAATTGAGTTTTTACACGAATATTGTCTCATAGACAATATTCAAACTCAAATTTAATCCTCATTACATTTATTATCACACTAAATAATGAGAACTACTAAAACAACCATCTCGGACTATCACTCCGTTCTCCGACTAGTCCCGGCTACGTTATCATTTCCTGAAGAGAATAATGAAAGCAAAAGGGTGAGCTCAACTAGCCTAGTAAGAAATATTATGACTAAGATAATGCAGAATAAATTATCGTTAGTCTTCAACAGTGTTAAAATGATAAAATACAATAAAAATCAAGTTTAACTGCAGCGGAACAAGCAATCCATTAGAAGAGTCAAGTAGAGCATGATATCTACTATCTTCTATGATTTAAACAGTTTATCATCAATTTTATCGCTGGGACTCAGTTTAATAAATAAACCACATCATCGAATAATCCCTGAACTACTGGCTAAGGATATTCATTAGTATCACGTCCATGAATTATCCCTGCACTATGGGCCAAGGATATTCATGTAATCATCAATGGTCATGATCATGCCAACAACTGTCCATCAATGCACTACGAGCCAATGAGGACTTTTTTTATTTATAACATTACAGGTCATGCCGAATTATCTTTGGTCATAATCATACCAATCAACAGTCCATCTATGCACTACAGGCTAGAGATGAATTTCATCACAATATAAGCATGAGGATGATGACAATGATATAGAAATTCAATTAAATGAAAGTAAAGGATAAATTTTAAAGATTTATAATTTATTTATCCAGAATTCAATAATGTCCAAATTGTCAACATGATACTTCTTAGTGGAGTAAAATTCATGAATAATATCTATGTATCATAAATAATTTGGACAAAAAAGAAAAAAAAATTAGGTGAATAGTACCCCGTAAATAGTACCCCAACATGAAAAGTACCTCGGATTCCTGAGTGAATATTACTCTAGTGAATAGTAACCCGTGAATAGTATCCCGGTATGAAAAGTACCCCGAATCCCTGAGTGAATAATATTCAAGTGAATAGTAACTGAGTGAATAGTAATCCATGAATAGTACCCCAGGTGAAAATATTAAAATTTAATAAGAAAGTTCAGATCAATATTCCAATGAAAAGATACCGGATGAATCACAAAACTCAAGAATATTCCACTAATTTCAGGAATTATAGAAGCAATACTTACCATAGTAAGTTTAGATTTAAGAATATGAAAAGAAATAATATACGGAACTGTAAATGGATTTTCAACTGTTATGCGGTACGTAATCCGCGTAGACAGGTTATTCCCACATATTAAAAGAAATAGTATTCCTTATAAATACGAAAAAAATAATACCCCTTACCATATAAAGATAACATCCCTTATGAATACAACAAATAATATCCCTTACCTTAATAGAAGACTGGATACTGTAATAGTGAAGTAGCAGAATAATCTTCTTCTTTTTCTTTATAGTTTCTCTCTCTATAGCTTCTCTTGTGAGTCTCAGTGAATTGGTGAGAATGAAAGAAGAATTAAGCTTCTATTTATAGGAAAATATACTAAATAGTAACTGATTCATGAACGGTCCAGATTGATTTACTATTAGAATGAACGGTTCATATTGATTACTATTAAAACCACAACCGACGGTTCAGATTGATTTATTTTTAAAACCACCATCGACGGTCCAGATTGATTTACTATTAAAACCACCACCGACGGTTCTAGATTGATTTACTATTAAAACCACCACAAACGATCCATATTGATTTACTATTAAACCACCACCAACGGTCCATAAAATTAGTAAATCATCCCATGAAATACTAATTTAAACTTACAACAAACGCCTCATAACAAATCCCTATATTTATATCAAAAATTGAATAAATATTTACCAAAAATCATTTATCTTTAATAAACACATTTTTAATATTTCAACAATTATTCATCATTAATATTATAACTCATAATATTTAACAACCAGATCATTCCCAGGAAAGAGGGGGGCTTTCCGATAAGGATTTCTCCCTATTGGCGAACAATTAGGTGACTAAACCCTTTTCCTCGACAGAATTTTTTAGACATCGTCAATATTACAAATAATAATATGAATAACTTTGTCGTCTTAATTATTGATTTAATATTATAAAATATAATGCAGATGATACTGTGACAATAATTGAATCAATAATATGAGATACTATGCAGTAATTACTATTGTAATAATTGAATAAAACTGAGTGGCTTCTTACGTAAGCATCAATAATCAATACCGTGTGCTACTATACAACTACACATATTACTGTATTTTTATATTCAACAGTTAACGGTAAAACTTTTGCCGTTATTTTTAGAAAAATATATTTCTGTCATTTTCTAACTCCGATAGTTATTCCATTGTGGGGTCCACCAATGATTGTGTCATCGTACGGATATTCCCTGATAAAAAGAATATTCTCTAACCAATCGAATGACTCCTATTGAACATCAGGAGTTAAAGGTCCAACTATAGGAGTTGTTAGACATCGGTTTCATTCGTCCTAATACATCTCCTTGGGGTGCTCCTGTTTTATTCGTAAAGAAGAAAGATAATATGCGACTTTGTATTGACTACCGGGAATTAAACCATATCACCATCAAGAATAGGTATCCGCTACCTCGCATTGATGACCTGTTCGACCAGTTGCAAGGAGCACAATTCTTCTCAAAAAATAATTTTCGTTCTGGATATCATCAGTAAAAGATTAAAACTGAGGATATTCTAAAAACTGCCTTTAGAACTCGGTACGGGCATTATAAATTCTTAGTCATGTCTTTTAGATTGACTAATGCTTCTGCTGCTTTCATGGATATAATGAACCATGTGTTCAAGAAATATTTAGATCAGTTCGTTGTTGTCTTTATTGATGGCATCATCATCTGTTCCAAAAGCCGTGAAGATCATGAGCGCCATTTGAAGCTGGTACTTTAAAAGCTTCGTGATAACAAGCTATATGCCAAGCTAAAGAAATGCGAGTTCTGGGTTGAGAAAGTAGCATTCCTTGGGCACGTAATGTCAAAACATGGAGTATCTGTTGACCCAACGAAGATTGAAGCCATACAAAGTTGGGAGCAACCGAAGTTGGTGACCAAAGTACGTAGCTTTCTGGGCTTAGCTGGTTATTATCGGAGATTCGTGGAAGGATTTTCTCGAATCGCTACTCCGTTAACTCAGCTGACTCGGAAAGATACAAAATTCGTATAGAGCAAGAAATGCGAGAAGTGTTTCCAAGAGCTCAAGAGGAGACACATTTCGTCACCTGTTTTGACAATACCATCTGGTTCAGATGGATTTGTTATCTATAGCGATGCTTCGGACAAAGGGTTAGGATGTGTTTTCATGCAACATAGGAAAGTCATATCCTATGCCTCGCGATAACTCAAAGAATATGAAAGGAATTATCCTACTCATAATCTGGAGTTGGCAGCAGTCGTTTTTGCGTTGAAGATCTGGAGACACTATCTGTATGGGGAGAAAGTGGAGATTTATACAGATTATAAGAGCCATAAATATTTATTCACCCAAAAGGAACTCAACATGCGGTAATGACGTTGGCTCGAGCTGTTGAAAGATTACGACCATACCATTCAATATCATCCTGGAAAAGCGAACGTGGTAGCTGACGCGTTGAGTAGAAGATCGTATGCGGGTACGAGTGTGATATTGTTAACGGAAATACCCATTTTGTACGACTTAGAAAGGATAGAGATAGAGTTAAAGGCTCCAAGTACCCACGTGATAATATCAAACATACGAGTAGAACCGACTTTAATCGATAAAGTTAAAGCTGCTCAAGCCACAAACCTAGAGCTGATACGTATGAAGAAGAAAGTATAAGAAGGTGTTATTCCAGAAGCAAGAATTGATGAAGAAGGAATACTTCGAGTTAACTCCAGACTTTGCATTCCTAACGATTCTGACTTGAAGCATAGAATCACACCGTTTGTAATCCATCCTGGGAGTGCCAAAATGTATCATGATCTTCGACATATATTTTGGTGAGGCAATATGAAGAGAGAGATCACAGAGTTTATCTCGAGATGTTTAACTTGTCAACGTGTAAAGGCAGAGTATCAAGTGTCAAAGGGTCCATTGTAACTACTTGAGATTCTGAAATGGAAGTGGAAACATATTACCATGGATTTCGTTATGAGTCTTCCCAAGGTTTCTCAAGGCATAAATGCGATTTGGGTTATTATTGATAGATTAACCAAATCTACTTATTTCTTGCAGATACGGGAGACTTATTCCCTTGAACGTCTTGCTTGTATATACGTGAATGAGATTGTGAGGTTGCATGGCATGCCAGTATCCATTGTTTCAGATCGTGACCTAAGATTCACTTCACGATTTTGGGTTAGCTTGCAGAAAGTTATGGATACGGATTTACGATTCAATTTGGCATACCATCCTCAAACGGACGGGTAATCAGAAAGGACTATTCAAACTCTTGAAGATCTATTAAGACTCTGTGTCCTAGATTTCAAAGGGAGTTGGGATAAGTACCTACCATTGGTAAAATTCTCCTACAACAATTATCAGGAAAGTATAGGTGTAGCTACATTCGAAGCATTTTATGGACGAAAGTGTCGCTCTCCAATATGCTGGGATGAGGTGGGAGAAGCTGTAAAACCCCAGATTTTATGAATAAAGATTTAATTTTTCGAAATATTTTTTAAATATTATGGTGTGAATTTGAGATAATGTTATAGTTGTGGGTAGTATTTATAAATTTTGCAAAGTATGCAAGTTGTTGTATTATATTCGATTGGTCGGAGAATATTATTTTTTATCCGGTAATATTCGTACGACGGCACAATTATTGGTGGACCCCACAACGGAATTATTGTCGGATTGAGAAAATGACAAAAATATTTTATGAAAATAACGGCGGAAGTTTTACCGTTAATACTTTTGAACTACTCGGTAGTAAAAGTACAGTAATACGTGTGGTTGCATAGTAGCATACGGTATTGATTATTGAGGCTTACGTAATTAGTCACTCAGTTTGATTTAATTATTGTCAATTAATAATATGAATTATTTAGCGATAATGAAGTTTTGTTTTATTCGTATTATTAACGTAATAAAACAGAAACATCTTTTTATATAAAACAGAATACTTTATTAAAGTTATTCTATAAATAGAATATATTATATTTTATTTAAAAAAATTTTCTTTAAATATGGACCGTCAGATTAAAGTAAATCAATCTGGACCGTTCATGGATTAGTTACTATGCATTCCATTTTCCTATAAATAGAAGCTCATTCCTTCATTATTTTCTTACGAATTCACTGAACTCTAGAGAGAAAAACTATAGAGAGAAACTATAGAGAGAAAGAAGAAAAGTATTCTGCTACTTAACTACTTCTTTATTTTAGTTCTTTTTTAAAACGGTAAGGGATATTATTTGTTGTACTCGTAAGTGTATTATTTCTTTTGTATTTATGAAGAGAACTTCTGTTATTTCATTATTTATTATTCTGTTGGAATAACCTGTATACGCGGTCTACCCTATACTTGGTGACATTCTTCTATTATTCTGTTGGAACATCCTGTCTGTGTGTTTTACACCGGACCTGGTTCCATCTTTATTATTATTCTGTTGGAATATCCTGTCTGTATGGTTTATACCGGACCTGGTTCCGTCTTTATTATTATTCTGTTGGAACATCCTGTCTGTGTGTTTTACACCGAACCTGATTCCGTCTTTATTATTATTCTGTTGGAATATTCTGTCTGTGCGTTTTACGCCGGACCTGGTTCCATTATTTATTATTCTGTTGGAATAACCTATCTGTGTGGTCTATCGCATGCATGGTGATTTCTTTTGTTATTCCATTCTTTATTATACTCAGTTGGTTAAAACTTTGACTTCTACACTCCATGAAATTAGTGAAATATCCTTGATATTTGCGCTTCATCCATTATCTTTTCATGTAAATATTTTTCTGAGCATTCTTGAATTTTACTCTACAAAGCAGTATCATGTCGACAATTTGGACGTTATCAGTTCCTGGATAAATTAATTCTTGAACTTGTTTTATTGAATTCTTATATCATTGTCATTATCCTCATGTTTATATTTTGTTGAAAGTCATCTATGGCCTGTAGTGCATAGATGGACTTGGTATGATTATGACCAGGGATTAATCGGTGTAATCATGACCGTAATATTACAAATGATGTGGAAAAAGTCCTCATTGGCCCGTAGTGCATTGATAGACAGTTTTTGGTATGATTATGGCTATGGATTCTCTTTGACCGTAGTGCAGAGATGAATTATTTTATGGCATGATCAGGACCGTTGATGAAAACATGATTATCTTTAGCCGTAGTGCATGGATAATTCGTGGTCGTGATACTAAAGAATATCCTTGGCCGTAGTGCATGGGTGATTCGATGATGTGGATTATTTATTAAGCTGAGTCCCAGCGATAAAAGTCATGAAAAACCTTTTAAATCATAAAAGAAAGTAGATTTTATTCTCTACTTGACTCTTTTAATGGATTGCTTGATTCGCTGCAGTTAAACTTGATGTCTATTATATTTTATCAGTTTAACATTGTTGAAGACTAATGATAATTTATTCTGCATTATCTTAGTCATAATATTTCTTACTGGGCTAGTTGAGCTCACCCTTTCTTTCACGGTTCTCTTCAGGAAATGAGAACGTAGCTGGGACGAGTCGGGAAATGGAGTGATAGACCAGATGATAACATTAGTAGTCCTCACTATTCTATGTAATAGTGTGATAATAATTGTAATGAGGACTCCTTTTGAGTATGGATACTCTCTAGAAGACAATATTTGTATTCAAACTCACAGTTTATGTTTTATCGTATTGTACACGACAGTTGTATTAGTAAGTTGTATTTGAATTCTGTTCCATGTATCTGGCGACCCAAGATGGGTGATGTATACCTAATTTTGGGAGCGTCACAGAAGCAACGTTGTTGGGACCGGAATTGGTATGTATGACTACAGAGAATATCCAAATGATCCGACAACGTATACAAACGGCACCGGAACGACAGAAGAGTTAATGCGGATCTTCATCGAAAGGACATGAAATTTAATATTGGGGATCATGTATTGTTATGTGTTGCTCTATGGAAGGGAGTTACAAGATTTAGGAAGATAGGAAAGCTCAATCCACAATTTGTTGGTCCATTTGAGATTTTTGACCGAATAGGAAATATGGCCTATCGACTCGCATTACCTCCAAGCATGTCTCTTGTTCATAATGTGTTTCACATATCTATACTTTGTAAATATGTGAAAGACTCAAACCACATTATTGAGTTAGAACCAGACGAAATAACTGAATATTTAATGTACGAGGAGGTACCTGTGAAAATCTTAGATAGGAAGGAGCATGTCCTACGTACAAAGGTTATACCATAAGTCAAAATTTTGTGAAGGAACCATGCTATTGAGGAAATGACTTAGGAGTTAGAATCAGAAATAAAAACGAGGTATCCTCACCTTTTCAAAACACCAGGTACATACGTCAATTTTGAGGACGAAATTTCATAAGGAGGGGAGGCTGTAAGACCCCAACTTTTTATAAATAAAATCGAATTTTCACTAATTATTATTTTGAATAATAAGGTGTTAATTTGATATAATGCTTTGGTTATGGGTGAAATGTGTAAATTTTACAAAATAGGCAAGTGGTTATAAAATATTCATTATTATCGGGGAATATTCGTTTGGTCATGAAATATTCTTGCTGTCAGAGAATATTCGTACGGTGGCGCAAATATTTGTGGGCCCCATAAAGGAAAATGGTCAGATGAAGAAAATGACAAGTTTAATTTTTACAAATAATGGCGTAATTATTACCGTTAATACTGTTGGAATACCCGGTGGTTAAAATACAGTAATACGCGTAGTTGCATAGTATCACACGGTATTGCACAATATTTTTGGATTATTGATTCTTACGTAAGAAGGCACTACTCAATAATTTTTATAGTAATTACTGTTCAATATTTTATTTTATTGATTCAATAATTGCTACGTTGATATTTTATATTATTGTTGTTCAATAATTGTTACAGCATAGTATTTTTCATTATCAGATCAATAATTCATATTATTTGAATAATATTATTAGATAGCATTATTGGCAATGTCTAAGAAAGTTCTATCTAGGAAAGGAGTTTGGTCACCTAATTGCGTCAGTAAGGAGAAATTCTTATCGAAAAGCTCCCTCTTTCCTGGGAACGACCTGATTGTCATAATTGTGATTCTGTAATATTATTTGTGAATAATTAATTATTGATTTATATGATAAGAAAATATTTATTTATTTATGTGGATATAAATGAAGGAATTAATGTTGAGCTGTTTTATCAGTATTTTTTCGGAATGAATGCATTAAAAATCATCCGTATGTGAATTTCGAATATTTTCTATTTAGAATTTAAATTTCCTAAGGAATGGACATAAAAATCATATTTTTCAGATAAAAGGGTTTTTTATTATGAATTATTGAAGTTGCTAATTAATGTTTAAATTTAAAATATCATGGAAATTTTTTAGAATGGGTGGGCCCCACTTTTGGTTGGTGAGAAATGTGCTAAAATTTTATTTCAAAAATGGTGGGCAAGAATAGTAGCAGGTAAAGCCATCAAGTAATAGGTTAGTCTACTTTGGCGTTCTAGTATTTTTCTATAAATAGGGTGCTTAGTTAGAATTGAAAATCACACTAGAATCATAAGCTTTCTCTCTCTATATTATCGAGCGTATTTTTGTGAGTATTTAGATACTTTAATAGTTTCTATTCAGTACAAGTTTTTTTCAGCCTTATACCTGATATTTCAGCCGAAAGTACTGTTCTTTTTAGGTAAGGGATGTTATTTTTTTCATAAATGATGTTTTTCTTTCAATATCATTATGCCGAAATATTAGTATGAATTTTATTGTGAAATTTCTACCTTTTTATGTTGAGGTTACTATTCATGTATATGACACTATTTACAAATACGACACTATTAACATAAAAATAAAATTTTCTCTTCTTTGTCCAAGATGTCGATTATGGTTACTATCTTTGATTGTATCCATGTTTTGATCTTCATTCTTGAATTTCACTCCACTATGGTTTATTATGGAGTACTTTTGAACTTGGATTATCGAAAGTATGAATCCCTAATTTTTGTCCTTTTATCTCACTGAATTCGTTTATTTATAATATTTTTCATCATCCTCAGTCCTAAATGATGATATAACTAAATATTTTTGGCCTGTAGTGCAAAGATGAATGATTACTTGATGAATATCTTTGGCTCGTAGTGCGAAGATGGACAGGTGTTGAGATGAACATGACCAACTGGTGATACAAATAAATATCTTTGGCCTATAGTACAAAGATGAATATTTAATTCAAGATGTATATTGATTGATGTTACAAGGATAAATATTGATGATGAACTTTTAAATTCATAGATAATAGTTGATTTCATTTTCTACTTAAACTCTTCTAATGAATTGTTATTTTCGCTATGAATATTGATCTAAAATTGGTTGTCCATTATATTTTATCTGATTTATTGAAGGCTAACGATAATTTGTTCTACATTATCTTAGTCATAATATTCTTTACTGAGCTAGTTGAGCTTACCCTTTTCCTTTTTGTTCTATTTTTCTTCTCAAGAGGAGAGAATATAGCGGGAACTAGTCAGGGTATTGAGTGATATTTCCAGTCGTTTGTTTTAGCAATCCTCACTATTTTGTAAAATAGTGTGATAATAATTGTAATGAGGACTCCTTTTGAGTTTGAATATTGTCTATTAGACAATATTTGTATTTAAACTCACAGTATATGTGTTGTCGTATTTTGCACGACAATTGTAATAATGAAGTTGTAGTTTTTTTTCTGTACCATGTATTTGGCGACTCAGAATGGGTGGTGTATACCTATTTTGGGGGCGTCACAGCCAAAGCTTCCCGAATGTGCCAAAGATAAACTCAACAGAATGTATGTATGGTCGACGGAATGTTGCATCGGGCATAACTTATAATCGACATACTTAAGGCTGACGGAATTTCGTCGAAAATAAATAAACCCTATTTCATTTAACAGCCACCCCAGATGACATATCCTTTCTAATTCATTCTCTCTTTCTACTGTTGCTCTCTCTCTGCACCATCGTCGTTGCTCTCTCTCTCTGTCCTCTCCATCCACCTCGCTCAAGCTTCTGACCGACTAATCCACCTCCTCACCTCCGTTCGGTCATCGCCGGTGTTCTCTCTCTACCGATCAGTCATGCTAGTTTGTGTAGTACAGGTTCTTTCTCTGCATTTTTTTTGAAATGCATAAATTATCTCTACTTTGTATTGTGATTTTATATGTTAATTTTGGGTACCATGATTTTTTGCAACTAATTTGTGCAATTTGTATAATATTGGTTTGATTTTAGCCCTAGCTGAGCATAAAATTGGAATTATTTTGGCCTACCTGAGCATACATTGAATTGGGCTGAACATATATATATATATATATATATATATATATATATATATATATATATATATATATATATATATATATTGAATTGGGGCTGAACATTGGTTTTTATTCATGATTGCGGTTTGAACAGTTATTCATTTTGATTACTAGCATCTGAAATTGTGGCTCAACTTGTATATTAAAATGTTTTTGATATGAATTGATTGTGGATGAGCATAATTTTGTTATTTTTTGTTTGACTGATATGAATTGATTGGCTCAGCTTGTCAAATGAATTACTGGAGATTTTTGATGAAATATATATTTGTGTAGTGGAAATGATCATTATATTGTTTATGGAGATGATATTTATTATTTTTGACGGAATTTCTGTCATAAGTATGCATTTACAAAATTTGTGGGCCCAACATGTATTTATATATTATTTTTAAGACCCCAACTTTTATAAATAAAGATGAATTTTTTATAAATATCATTTTTGAATATTATGTAGTTAATTTGATATAATGTTATAGTTGTGGGTAATATTTATAAATTTTGCAAAGTACGCAAGTTGTTATATAATATTTGATTGGTCGGAGAATATTCGTTTTAACAGGAAATATTCGTACAACGACACAATCATTGGTGGACCCCACAACGGAATTATTGTCGGATTGAGAAAACGACAAAAATATTTTATTAAAAATAACGGCGGAAATTTTACTATTGTTATTGTTGAACTACTCGGTAGTAAAAGTACAGTAATACGTGTGGTTGCATAGTAGCACACGGTATTGATTATTAATGTTTATGTGAGAAGTCACTGAGTTTGATTCAATTATTGTCAGTTAATAATATGAATTATTTAGCGATAATGACGTTTTGTTTTATTCGTATTATTAACGTAACAAAACAGAAACATCTTTTTATATAAAACAGAATACTTTATTAAAGTTATTCTATAAATAGAATATATTATATTTTATTTAAAAGATTTTTCTTTAATTATGGACCGTCAGATTAAAGTAATCAATCTGGACCGTTCATGGATTAGTTACTATGCATTCTATTTTTCTATAAATAGCAGCTCATTCCTTCATTATTTCTTACGAATTCACTGAACTCTAGAGAGAGAAACTATAGAGAGAGAGAAGAAGAGTATTCTGCTACTTAACTACTTCCTTATTTCAGCTCGTCTTTAAAACGGTAAGGGGTGTTTTTCTTTCTTACTCATGAAGAGAACTGTTATTATTCCATTTCTTATTATTCTGTTGGAATAACCTGTATACGCGGATCTACCCTATACTTGGTGACATTCTTCTATTATTCTGTTGGAACATCCTGTCTGTGTGTTTTACACCGGACCTGGTTCCGTTTTTATTATTATTCTGTTGGAACATCCTGTCTGTGTGTTTTACACCGGACCTGGTTCCGTCTTGTTATTATTCTGTTGGAACATCCTGTCTGTGTGTTTTACACCGGACCTGGTTCCATTATTTATTATTCTGTCGGAATATCCTGTCTGTGCGTTTACGTCGGACCTGGTTCCATTATTTATTATTCTGTTGAAATAACCTGTCTGTGCGGTCTATCACATTCATGGTGATTTCTTTTGTTATTCCATTATTTATTGTACTCAGTTGGTTAAGTTTTGACTTCTATACTCCACGAAATTTGTGGAATATCCTTGATAATTGTTGTTCATCCAGTATATTTTCATGAAAATATTCTTCTAAGCATTCTTAAATTTTACTCCACAAAGCAGTATCATGTTGACAATTTGGACGTTGTTAATTCTTGGATAAATTAATTCTTGAACTTGTTTTATTGAATTCTTATGTCATTGTCATCATCCTCATGTTTATAAAATGTTAAAAGTCATCTGTGGCCTGTAGTGCATAGATGGACTTGGTATGATTATGACTAAGGATTATTCGGTATAATCATGACCGTAATGTTACAAATGATGTGGTAAAAGTCCTCATTGGCCCGTAGTGCATTGATGGACAGTTGTTGGCATGATCATGACCATTAATGAATACACGAATATCCTTGGCCGTAGTGCAGGGGTGATTCGATGATGTGGATTATTTTATTAAGCTGAGTCCCAGCGATAACAGTGTTGAAAAATCTTTTAAATCATAAAAGATAGTAGAGTTTATTTTCTACTTGACTCTCTTAATGGATTGCTTGTTCCGCTACAGTTAAACTTGATGTCTATTATATTTTATCAGTTTAACATTGTTGAAGGCTAATGATAATTTATTCTGCATTATCTTAGTCATAATATTTCTTACTGGGCTAGTTGAGCTCACCCTTTCTTTCACTGTTCTCTTCAGGAAATGAGAACGTAGCTGGGGCAAGTCGGGGAACGGAGTGATGGTTCGAATGATAGTATTAGTTAGTAGTCCTCACTATTCTATGTAATAGTGTGTTAATAAATGTAATGAGGACTCCTTTTGAGTATGAATACTCTCTAGAAGATAATATTTGTATTCAAACTCACAGTTTATGTTTTGTCATATTGTACACGACAGTTGTATTAGTAAGTTGTATTTGTATTCTGTACTTCGTATCTGACGACCCAAGATGGGTGATGTATACCTAATTTTGGGGGCGTCACAGTTGGTATCAGAGCTTAGGGATATGATCCCTGGCTAAGATGTGAGAATAGAACTAGGAGGGGAGAGACGGGGAATTCCTTCGCTAGTATGACCTACCTAAGTTTATTTGCATGGTATTTAATTGGTCGGTCATAATATAAGGATAATATATGACATATCAATTAACTTTTATTTTGTGGCAGTATCTGAAAATGGCATCTGAGAATGTTGAGAATAGCAATGGAGCACATGCAACTGTTGATTCACCACATATCAATAATCAGGATAATGTTCATCAGGAAGGTGACAATCCTCATGCAAACAACAACACTGACCAGATGATGAATGATGGAATGTTCAGAGGTTTTATGCAATTCATGCAACAACAGGTGAAAGCGGCTCCTGTCCACAACGTAGGTGGAAACACTGAAAACTCTCGGACGGTCACAGCTAAACAGGTCAAGGAGCTGGGACCACCAGAGTTTAAGGGAGAGCCCAAACCACTTGTAGCTGAAACATGGATAAAGTAGATCACCAAGATATTTGATGTCTTGGGTTGCTCCGAGGAGCAAAAGGTTCCCTTTGCCGCCTTTATGTTGCGAGGAGAGGCAGATTACTGGTGGGAATCGATAAAATGTACTCAACCTGCCGCACTGAAGATGTCTTGGGAGAAGTTCCAAGAGCTGTTTAACGACAAATACTTTCCCGAGAGTATTCGTCACATGAAGGAGGTGGAGTTCATCAAATTGGAGCAAAATAATATGACCGTGTCGCAGTACGAGGCAAAATTTGCGGAGTTATCCCGGTTTGCGTCCCACCTGGTGGATAATGAAGAAAGAATGACGCAGATGTTTTTAAGAGGTTTGAAGCTGGAGATACGTCAACACCTTGTTTCTCATAAACTGTGTTTGTATTCAGATGTTGTAAATAGGGCTCAGTTGGTGGAGCGCGATAACGAGACAACGTAACCAAAAGAGAGCAACCGGCAAAATGATAATACCAGTGAACGCAGTCATCGAAGCGGTGACAACAAGCGTGGAGGGAATCAACAGGCCAGAAATGGTAACCACTTCGGTGGTAATCAGGGCCAAAACAATAAGAATGGGCATTTCAAGAAGAAGAGATTCAACAATGATGGAAAGACGTCAGCACCAGCACCTGTCGTTAAGGAAGGAGAACGACCACCTATCATATGTTTCAAATGCGGAGGGGAGGGGCACATCAGTCCAAACTGCGCGATGCCGTCCAAAGCATGTTATAATTGTGGAAAAGATGGTCATTTAGCCCGATTTTGTCGTTTACTGAAGACAAATTCAGCTAGGATGGAGGCACCAAAGGCCGTCCCTGAAAAGTCAAAACGGTTGTGCAAGGGAGAGCGTTTGTTGTGAACTCCCAGAGAGCAAGGAACCCGAATGAGGTCATCACGGGTAAGCTTATCATAAACTCTAACGAAGTCTATACTTTATTTGATACCGGTTCTACCCATTCTTTTATTTCTCCTACTTGCGCTCATCGATTAAATTTGATTCCGGAGAAATTAGACTTTGACTTAGCAGTTGAAACTCCATTGGGAGAAACCTTCATTACATCCACGGTTTATAAGTCTTGTTTGGTTCAAGTTGGTACCCACACATTACCTGTCGATCTTATTTCATTAAAAATACTTGCATTTGACGTGATTCTAGGGATTGATTGGTTAACTACTCATCATGCAAAAATTGATTGTTTTCGTAAGGTTGTTAGCTTTCATATTCCTAATCGACCTATTATGCGAATTCAAGCAACCAAACCATTAAAATCAATCGCTGTCATCTCAAGCCATAAAGCTATTCGTTTATTGAAAAACGGATGTCAAGCTTTCTTAGCTCATGTCACAGATCTAAACAAAAATACGTCAGCTTTGAATGATATTTCTGTTGTTAATAAATTTCCTGACGTATTTCCCGAAGAACTTCCTGGCCTACCCCCAGAGCGTGAAATTGAATTTTGTATCGACCTTGAACCCGGTACAAAACCCATTTCCAAAGCCCCATATCGAATGGCTCCTATTGAACTTCAGGAGTTAAAGACCCAACTGCAGGAATTGTTAGACATTGGTTTTATTCGTCCTAGTACTTCTCCTTGGGGTGCTCCTGTTCTGTTCGTGAAGAAGAAAGATGGGAGTATGCGACTTTGTATTGATTATCGGGAGTTGAATCATGTCACCATCAAAAATAGGTACCCATTGCCACGTATTGATGACCTGTTTGACCAGTTGCAAGGAGCACAATTCTTTTCAAAGATCGATCTTCGTTCTGGATATCATCAGCTGAAGGTTAGAACTGAGGATATTCCAAAGACTGCCTTCAGAACTCGGTATGGGCATTATGAATTCTTAGTTATGTCTTTTGGATTGACTAATGCTCCTGCTGCCTTCATGGATATGATGAACAGGGTATTCAAAGAATATTTGGATCACTTTGTGGTCGTCTTTATCGATGACATCCTTGTTTATTCCAAAAGCCGTGAAGATCATGAGCAACACTTGAGGTTGGTACTCCAAAAGCTTCGTGAATACAAACTTTATGCCAAGTTGAAGAAATGCGAGTTCTGGCTGGAAGAGGTAGCATTCCTTGGGCACGTAGTATCAAGTCGTGGAATATCGGTTGACCCGGCAAAGATTGAAGCTATTCAAAGCTGGGAGCAACCTAAATCAGTGACCGAAGTACGTAGCTTTCTTGGTTTAGCTGGTTATTATCGGAGATTCGTGGAAGGATTTTCTCGAATCGCTACTCCATTAACTCAGCTGACTCGGAAAGATACAAAGTTCGGTTGGAGCGAAGAATGTGAGCAGAGTTTTCAAGAACTCAAGAGGAGACTCATTTCAGCACCTGTTCTAACAATACCATCTGGCTCGGAGGGATTTGTCATCTACAGTGATGCTTCGAGCAAAGGGTTGGGATGTGTTCTCATGCAACATGGAAAAGTCATAGCCTATGCATCAAGACAACTCAAGGAATATGAGAGGAATTATCCTACTCATGATCTAGAGTTGGCAGCTGTTGTCTTTGCACTTAAAATTTGGAGGCATTACTTGTATGGGGAGAAGGTGGAGATCTTTACGGATCATAAAAGCCTCAAATATTTCTTCACTCAAAAGGAACTCAACATGCGACAACGACGTTGGCTTGAACTGTTGAAAGATTATGATCATACCATTCAATACCATCCTGGAAAAGCGAACGTGGTAGCTGACGCATTGAGTAGAAGATCATATGCAAGTACGAGTGCGATATTGTCAACACAAAGGCCCATTTTGTGTGATTTGCAAAGGATGGAGATAGAGTTAAAGACTCCAGGGACCCATGTGATGATGGCGAATATACGAGTAGAACCGACTTTAATCGATAAAGTTAAAGCTGCTCAAGCTACAGACCTGGAGCTGATGCGTATAAGGAAGAAAGTGCAAGAAGGTGCTATGCCGGAAGCAAGAATCGATGAAGAAGGAATACTTCGAGTCAACTCCAGACTTTGTGTTCCTAACAACCCTGATTTAAAGTATGAAATCATGATGGAGGCGCACAACACACCGTTTGCAATCCATCCTGGAAGTACCAAAATGTATCATGATCTTCGTCATACATTTTGGTGGAGCAATATGAAGAGAGAGATAGCGTTGTTTATCTCAAGGTGTCTAACTTGTCAACGAGTCAAAGCGGAGCATCAAGTACCAAAAGGTCCATTGCAACCACTTGAAATTCCAGAATGGAAGTGGGAGCACATTACCATGGATTTCGTTACCGGTCTTCCTAGGGTTTCTCAAGGTATTGATGCGATTTGGGTCATTGTTGATAGATTGACCAAGTCTGCTCATTTCTTACCGATACGAGAAACTTATACACTTGAACGTCTTGCTCGTATGTACATAAACGAGATTGTAAGACTGCATGGTATGCCAGTATCCATAGTTTCTGACCGAGACCCAAGATTCACTTCACGATTTTGGGTTAGTTTACAAAAAGCTATGGGCACGGATTTACGATTTAGTTCAGCATATCATCCTCAGACGGACGGACAATCAGAGAGGACTATTCAAACTCTTGAAGATCTATTAAGACTCTGTGTTTTTGACTTCAAGGGAAGTTGGGACAAGTTCTTACCATTGGTGGAGTTTTCCTACAACAACAGTTATCAAGCAAGTATTGGCATGGCTCCATTCGAAGCATTGTATGGAAGAAAATGTCGTTCTCCAGTATGCTGGGATGAGGTGGGTGAAGCAACGTTGTTGGGACCGGAGTTGGTACGTATGACTACAGAAAAGATTCAAACGATCCGACAACGTATAAAAACCTCACAAGATCGACAAAAGAGTTATGGTGATCTTCATCGAAAGGACGTGGAATTTGATGTAGGAGATCATGTGTTCTTACGTGTTGCTCCATGGAAAGGAGTTACGAGATTTGGAAAGAGAGGAAAGCTCAATCCTCGATTCATCGGTCCATTTTTAATCCTCGATCGAGTAGGAACTGTGGCTTATAGACTCGCTTTACCGCCAAGTATGTCTCGTGTTCATAACGTTTTTCACATATCCATGTTACGCAAATATGTGGAAGACCCGAACCACATTATTGAGTTAGAACCGGACGAAATAGCGGAGGATTTGACGTATGAAGAAGTTCCTGTTCAAATCTTGGATAAGAAGGAACATATTCTACGCTCCAAGGTTATACCTCAAGTCAAAGTTTTGTGGAGAAACCACGATGTTGAGGAAATGACTTGGGAGTTAGAATCTGAAATAAAATCAAGGTATCCTTACCTCTTCGACATACCAGGTACGTACCCTAATTTCGAGGGCGAAATTTCATAAGAAGGGGAGGTTGTAAGACCCCAACTTTTATAAATAAAGATGAATTTTCTATAAATATCATTTTTGAATATTATGGAGTTAATTTGATATAATGTTATAGTTGTGGGTAATATTTATAAATTTTGCAAAGTACGCAATTTGATATATAATATTCGATTGGTCGGAGAATATTCGTTTTAACAGGGAATATTCGTACAACGACACAATCATTGGTGGACCCCAAAACGGAATTATTGCCGGATTGAGAAAACGACAAAAATATTTTATTAAAAATAACGGCGAAAATTTTACCATTGTTACTGTTGAACTACTCGGTAGTAAAAGTACAGTAATACGTGTGGTTGCATAGTAGCACACGGTATTGATTATTAATGCTTATGTGAGAAGTCACTCAGTTTGATTCAATTATTGTCAGTTAATAATATGAATTATTTAGCGATAATGACGTTTTGTTTTATTCGTATTATTAACGTAATAAAACAGAAACATCTTTTTATATAAAACAGAATACTTTATTAAAGTTATTCTATAAATAGAATATATTATATTTTATTTAAAAGATTTTTCTTTAATATGGACCGTCAGATTAAAGTAATCAATCTGGACCGTTCATGGATTAGTTACTATGCATTCTATTTTTCTATAAATAGCAGCTCATTCCTTCATTATTTCTTACGAATTCACTGAACTCTAGAGAGAGAAACTATAGAGAGAAACTATAGAGAGAGAGAAGAAGAGTATTCTGCTACTTAACTACTTCCTTATTTCAGCTCGTCTTTAAAACGGTAAGGGGTGTTATTCTTTCTTATTCATGAAGAGAACTGTTATTATTCCATTTCTTATTATTCTGTTGGAATAACCTGTATACGCGGATCTACCCTATACTTGGTGACATTCTTCTATTATTCTGTTGGAACATCCTGTCTGTGTGTTTTACACCGGACCTGGTTCCGTTTTTATTGTTATTCTGTTGGAACATCCTGTCTGTGTGTTTTACACCGGACCTGGTTCCGTCTTGTTATTATTCTATTGGAACATCCTGTCTGTGTGTTTTACATCGGACCTGGTTCCATTATTTATTATTCTGTCGGAATATCCTGTCTGTGCGTTTACGCCGGACCTGGTTCCATTATTTATTATTCTGTTGGAATAACCTGTCTATGCGGTCTATCACATTCATGGTGATTTCTTTTGTTATTCCATTATTTATTGTACTCAGTTGGTTAAGTTTTGACTTCTATACTCCATGAAATTTATGGAATATCCTTGATAATTGTTGTTCATCCAGTATCTTTTCATGAAAATATTCTTCTAAGCATTCTTAAATTTTACTCCACAAAGCAGTATCATGTTGACAATTTGGACGTTGTTAATTCTTGGATAAATTAATTCTTGAACTTGTTTTATTGAATTCTTATGTCATTGTCATCATCCTCATGTTTATAAAATGTTAAAAGTCATCTGTGGCCTGTAGTGCATAGATGGACTTGGTATGATTATGACTAAGGATTATTCGGTATAATCATGACCGTAATGTTACAAATGATGTGGTAAAAGTCCTCATTGGCCCGTAGTGCATTGATGGACAGTTGTTGGCATGATCATGACCATTAATGAATACACGAATATCCTTGGCCGTAGTGCAGGGGTGATTCGATGATGTAGATTATTTTATTAAGCTGAGTCCCAGCGATAACAGTGTTGAAAAATCTTTTAAATCATAAAAGATAGTAGAGTTTATTTTCTACTTGACTCTCCTAATGGATTGCTTGTTCCGCTACAGTTAAACTTGATGTCTATTATATTTTATCAGTTTAACATTGTTGAAGGCTAATGATAATTTATTCTGCATTATCTTAGTCATAATATTTCTTACTGGGCTAGTTGAGCTCACCCTTTCTTTCACTGTTCTCTTCAGGAAATGAGAACGTAGCTGGGGCAAGTCGGGGAATGGAGTGATGGTTCGAATGATAGTATTAGTTAGTAGTCCTCACTATTCTATGTAATAGTGTGTTAATAAATGTAATGAGGACTCCTTTTGAGTATGAATACTCTCTAAAAGATAATATTTGTATTCAAACTCACAGTTTATATTTTGTCATCTTGTACACGACAGTTGTATTAGTAAGTTGTATTTGTATTCTGTACTTCGTATCTGACGACCCAAGATGGGTGATGTATACCTAATTTTGGGGGCGTCACATTATTCCAGTATACTATTCATTTTAAATTCCTGTATTCTGCGTGTTATTTAATTTTCATTTATTTGCATCTTTAATTATATCATATGGACTAATGAGTTATATTTTTAATTGTGTCAACAGGGTGCTCATTCTGATCATGGACGGAGGGACGACGACGACGATTTTCATACGCCAGAACAGCTGCGCCGACGCCCGCCCAATGATCCTCCTCACACCGAGGGTAGTACTACTGGTTTGACTTAGTTTAGTTGATATTTGACATTTTTATAGTTTTAACCTTGTAATTCATATTGCACTTTTATGTGAACAAGTCATTTTTGTATATATTATGGACTATTGTAGTTCATATAGAGTATTTTTGAATATCTTATGAAGTATTGGATATATTATAGTTAATATAGAGTATTTTTATTATTAATGGACTTGTATGTGAACAAAAGTCAGTTATATATGTTGGACTTGTATATGTTGTTGGAATGTTATTATTATGTTAACTATACTGTTCGAAATATAAACAGGTTTACAGTTAAAAAAATATGGGTTAAAATTCTGAATGTTGCCAAAACAGAGCAAACATCTTTAAAAAAAATCCATATTCTCGACGGAATAAGGTAAGATCGATGGAATTCCGTCGGGATTATTCCTGTATAAATATTACAATATGATGCGACGTTGTAGCTTAACATCGACCGCGTATTCTCGACGGAAGTGATTTAGTCGGGATATCTTAATTTCGACGGACAATTCGGTCGAAAATATGTCCGCCAGAGTTAGATATTCCCGACTGAAATTTCGACAAATTTAATTTCGACGCGCTTATTCCTAAGGCTTGGATACCCAATTATTTCGTTCAATGGACATTAAAGCAGTTATTTATTTCTTTTTTTCAACTTTTGTTTCCTTTTTTCAGTTTCTTTCTCTTTTTCTTAAAATTGCTCGAATCATAGTTTATATCCATAACTAGTAGTTAGTGCAAATGTGTAGTGCAAAAATTCTTTTGAAATCAATTTTATTCTAGATGGTCTTTTAAACTAAGATTTTGTACCTTATCAAAGATTCAAGAGTTCTAAATCTTTCAATCTCACTCATGAGTTTTGCTCCACAGACACTTATAAGAATTAATCCAACTCATAAAAAGTCAAACAAAATTTTCAATTTTTTTATTTTTTTACTATATTTTCCTAAAAAAAACTAATATAATAATACAAACAAAATCCCCCCATACCTAAATCATGCATCGTCCTCAATCTATACAAATGAAAAATATAGAACAAAGAAATGAAAGAATTGTACCTTGTATGCGAGACATTTTTCCTGTAAGAAAATGTGGTGAGAAAGAAAACAAATGTTTATACTTACGAATTTCATATATCCTAAAATGTATGTGACTATACATGAGTGATACAAATGGGTAAGTGAGTGTAGTCTTGTCATGATTTTCAGGAGGTTTAAGAAAATTGAAAATAATCAGAATTTTCATCTGAATTATGCTTAAAATTTACCGCAAGAAAACTTTCACTAACATATTCAAAGGATGAAAGAATTGGTTCAAACACATGTTCTAGTTTAGGTGACTTATGTGAAATGGCTCTTAACTCTCATTAACCTTATCTAAGTATTCAAACTCATTCCAATTTTGGTCAGGGTGATTTAAGAAAAAATCAATTGGATCTTTTTCAATCAAGAGTCTATTTTTAATTATGTTTTGGGTTATGGACAACTGTTGTATCATGTTTACTTTAATGGGTTGGTCTAAAAAATCACTTGGTGGTTTTTTAGGAATAAGTCTGTCAGGGTATGGAGTTTTAGACTTATAGACTTTTTCAACAGACTCATCAAGTGCAACATGATCAATTTTAGGCAGAAACTCATAATTTTTAGATTACTCAAATTCCCTTGACTCAAACTATATAGAATTGAATACAAAATTTTTATTTTACTCATCATTTCCACAAGCATCAAGATTTTTAAAATTAACCTCAGAGTTACTAGAAAATTCACCCACCTCTTGTTCTTTTATTATGGTGGCTAATCGACTCATTTGAATTTCTAAACGAGATATAGCTTGATTTGTGTTTTGCATGAAATTAAATAGAGTTTCCATTAAAGCTTCCATAGTTTTTTCTAAGGTATTGAGTCTTTCCTCTTCTTCATTTGAAATTTCTTGTGGATATTGAGATTTTGGATCCGAATATGGATACGGATATAAACTTAGATAAGGATTTTCATAAGTTGGAAAAAATTGATTTACTTGGTGTGCATTAAAATTTTCATAGGGTTCTTGATTTCAAGCAAAATTATTATTCCAACTATAATAATAAGCAATCTTTTCACAAATCACAAAACAAATAAATAATTAATCACAAAAGTCACAAAAAATAAATAAAATAAAATAATAAAATAAGAATCCTAATTCTACGGTTAAGCTAAATAAAATCTAGGCAGCTCCTAATTATTTCAAGTTACACCTTAAGGTCCACAAAATTCAAAATTAATCATACCACTATCCAGGTAAGTGTAAGAAAGTTAGGAGTCTCTCCGTGGGTACGGTGACTAATTGAATAACCACACGTTCTTTAGGCGTTTACCTTTTGAACCACTTTCCTAGACACCAATAGTTTGATTAATTTAAAATTTAGCCTCATTTTGGAATCTCTTGTCCTAATTAAGCTTTAAATTCCTAAGGGCCAATGTCTACTTAATTTTATTAAGGCAATGTTATGCAAAATGAATGGGTGGTTTGCGGGTTATGGAATGGTGATGAAATTTTCACCTTATATTGTTATAAGTTTTTGCCCTTAATGTTAGATTACAAATGAGAATGTACAAATAAAATAAAAAATATATAAACAAATAAAATGTCATAAAACTATGTGAATTACGAAAGAATAAGAAATTTGGCGTACCTCAATCTTCCAACAATCACCACCATTTGTAATTGACAAAAAAAAGTAAATAAAAAAAAATTAAGCAAGATGTGTTTTAAGTGAGTGAATGCATGAATGTGACAATTAATTTTCTAGCTAACAATAAAAACTAAAAAGAAAAAGAAAAAGAAACTAAGCTACTATATTTTTTGTTAAGATACAAAATACCAGGAAAAGCGCAGCAATAATCTTGTATTTTCGCACCGTTGATCCGCCTCGATAATCCTGAAAAATGTAAAAAATATATTAGAAATAAAAAAACTAATTCGAATAAATAAAAATTAAGGAATAAATAAAATTAATTGTAGTCCCCGGTAATGGCGTCAAATATTTGATGTGATAAAAATATATAGCTACAAGTGCACAATGTCAAATTGAATAACTGACAAATACAGGTCGAACCCACATAGACTATATTAATTTTAATGTATCCTTAATATCTATTTTAGGCGAATTAGAAATAAAGATTGAAAATTGATTAATTAGAATATGAAAACTAATATTGAGGAAGCAATCTAAGAATATGAATCCATTAAATAATAAAAATAACATATAATTCAATCTCTTCTATTTTATAACTTAATTATGATTTTGATCTATCTTCTCTTTAATTTAGTAATTTTACAATTAACGTGAGCAAACATAGACTATGAAAATTTAAAGATTAACTATAACCCATCAAAACTTCTTCGAGCAATCATGGATTATGAAAAAAAAATCATATCTTAACAATAATTTATCAAAACCTCTTAATTAATTTAAAATCACATAAGAACTATAAAACGAAGGTATTTCAATAACGAAACATGAAGGCTAAATCAATTAAACATAAAAGTATAAATAATAAAATAGATAAAAAATATTATCATGAATAATTATTTAATTTCATGTTCAACCTAGATTAAAGAAATTAACTAGACATAGAAAATAATTAAACTAACTAAAATAAAGAAGAGAAGAAGATTAAAAATAACTAAGAAAAAACTCCATTTAATTAATAATCATCCAACGAACGTACAATGAAGAAGTAATTTAATCTACTCTTACTCCTAACTTTAATTGATACATAATATATTACCCCTCTCTCTAAAACAAGAGACTTATTTATAGGAAAAACAAAAGTCCATTTCCATGTAGGTTTCAACTTACTAGTGACAATCAACTTCTCAAAGAGATTTTTTAGATAGACTTTTTTTTCTTGTTGGACTTTACTTGCACACCAAGATTATTCCACTTCATTCCTTCTCGTTGTAGGATTCTTCTTGGATATTTCCTTACATGAATAAGAGCATTAAATATCGCTTGATCACCAAGATTTTGACTTTATTATAATAAAATATTAAATCCTACAAAATAAAATATATTAATTAAATAAACTAATTTAATTAAAAGGACAAAATTAAGAATAATAAAATATATGAATTATGTGTCTATAACTTAAGAAACAAGATGAATCAAAACTTAGCACTTAAAATAGACAATAAAAACGAAAAGAAAAGTCAATAGAGATCTGCATATTTTGTCTTAGAACTTAGAAATCACCTCTATACATGAGCTAGGATCTTAACACTAGGTCTGTGATTTCCTTCTTCTTTTTCTTAATCAAAATAAGTTGGAGAGAACAATTGAAAAAACAATTTATATTTGAGCATTAATTATCATAATAAACTTTTTTGGTGAAAAATAAAAATTTAAAAATATATTTTTTCATAATAATTAACCCAAAAGGCTTGGGTTAATAGTTTTTTTTAAGCAAAAGGTTAAAGGAATTTATTTCTGAAAAATACCCCTTATCTAAAAGATTCAGATAAGAGGCATAAGATGTACAATCATAATCTGAATACATATTGATACAAAAGTTATGTGCAAATAAAGAAAAAAAATAATGTATGAGTCCTACTATTTAAATTGTTGATAAGATTTGTTAATCTTTTGTATCATTTTTCTATTATTCAAAATATCAGATAATAGTGTGTGTACAAATATTTATGCACATTTGTTCACATATAATGTACTAAACATAAATGTCTACCTTATTATTCCCTCGGTTCCTTTTTAATTGATATTTCAAGGTTATGCACATAGATTAGAAAATTATTTGTCTGATCGACTAAATTGAATATAAAATTTCAATATTAGCCTTCTAAAATTTATTGAAAAGATGAGAGAGGAACACATTAACCTTTAATCATAAAAAATAGTATGGAAAAAAAAAGAATTTAATACTTTCTTAAAATCTATAAACAACAAATAAAAATAAACAAATCTCTCTCTAAAGATACACATAAAAAGTCACGGAGGGAGTTATTATTTTAGATGTTCTTCACTTGTATGCATGCTCAAGGAATACACTACAAATTCAAAGAAACAAAATAAAGGAAAGCAAAAATGTCTGTTTATTTTACCTTCTTGAGGTCCATTTAATGGGGAAAAAAATTAATTGGACCCGCAACCAATCAGCCCCTATGCTTATTGAGTGGTTGACTAATTTGTTTATTTTTCAATATTTTTAAAAGTTATAGGTAGGAAGGTATTTTGTAACATATATTTTAGGGATTATATTAATTGCTTAAAAGGTGTCCTTTCTTATGATTACTAGACAAAATGTTCTGAAATTACGGGACTGAATTTTATGCCTAACTTTTACACTTTAGAAATTAATCCTTAATTTATCATACTTTGAAATCTTTCAACATCAATAGTGAGTGTGTGTGTGTGAGAGAGAGAGAGAGAGAGAGAGAGAGCATAAATCAAAGTTTAAGCTTGATTAGTTTATATATGATGACATGATCTTAAGCTAATTTTGAATTAATCTTTGATCATGATGTTTATTTTAAGGAGATTAAATATGTGATTGAGTTTTTCTTTAGTTACCAACATCCTTTTATTACAATTTAAGGGATACATTTTATTCTATGGGTCTAGGGGGGGAGCGTGGGGAAGAGGACACGAGGGGAAACTATAAACTATAACTTTGCATAGTAAAGTAGAGGTCTTTACCACTAGGCTAGCATATCCGATTAAATGCAATTCTGCCTCAGAAGTATTAATGAAAATGCATTTTAGTCCCTGAAGATAAAATTTTAAAATATTCTAATTTTTGATTGAAAAATTTATTGAGATAAAGTTTTGAACTTTTAATTTGGTGCAGCCAAGTAGTTTAGCCTAAATAATTTTGAATTTGGTTGTAATTAATGACTCTTTTTAACCATGGGCAGCATTCAAATTAAAGTGGACTAGTTACTGAATGAAGGATCATTAGTTGTAGTGAATTTAAAATTAGTTGGCCAGAAGACAAATACATAATTCCAATTATTTTTTATATAAAGGGTATAGTTCATTTGCAGTTATACTTTAGGGGTTAAAATGAATTGAAGACAGTTCTCCGACAATATGCTCTTGTTCCAAAATGAAAACCCTAATAATTTTGTGTGCTGGAGTAAAGTTGATGTGCAAAGCTAATTTATGTATAACAATTCGGTTTAAATTCCGAATCTAAATCAAATCATAACACAAGTAATATATAATGTATTGTTTCACAGGTTCACCCAAAAAGTGAATGTATTAATAATAACTGTTTGAATCCCTTATATACACATTTAAATATCTCACTTTTTTTACAATGTGAGATTGAGATGTACAGTATAATCTTCTTCTGTATAAAAGCTAATTTATGTGTAATAATTCGGGTTAAATTTCGAATAAAGTCTATATACTGTTTCACAAGTTTATCTAAAAAATCATGACTAAAAATATTAATAATAACAGTTTGAGTCTTTTATATACAGATGTAAATATCTCACTGTGCTGTTGGGACACAAAAGTACAAAATGCATAATTTAAAAGTTGACGTATATAGTCTAATCTTCTTCTGTATATATAATATCACATGAGGAAGAACAGGCCCGTGCGCGGAAGAAAAAGAAAGTTTACCGCCTTTCATTTTATGCTGGGAGTCTCAGTCTATCACTACTTTGTTTTTTTTAACTTTGAGACCAAAGTGGGATGAAAAAGATCCAACTTTCGACTGACTTGTCCGCCCAATTGAGTGGTAAATAAAGTTTTCTCATTTTTCTACTCTCTCATCATGATTCATGAGTGACAAATTCTCTCTCTCCTCCCAAATGCGCTCCAAGAGAATGTTACACCATGCCATTACGTGGATATGGGGTTACTCGGGGTTTGGTGCTTTTATATCGTGTTTATAAGGTTTTTTTAGTAAAAAAAAAAAAGAAAAAAGATTTTCGTGGTGATCAGTGGTGTTGTTCACAAGTGGAACATTATCGGCCTGTTGCACGTTCTCTTCATTGGTGAGCAAGGGTGTCTCCACGGTCTCATTTACTTCACTGTTAACATTCTCAGTTGTCATTCTCAATTACTGCCATAAAACAAGGATTAATTAAAGAAATTAACAAATCACATAATACCCCTATATTATGATCAACCAACAAATAAGCTTACGTAGGACACACTAGCGAAGGATTTACTCGTCTCTCCCCTCCTAGTTCTATTCCCCGATCTCCGCCAGAGATCATATCCCTAAGATCTGATACCAACTGTGACGCCCCCAAAGTAGATCCATTCCATCCAACCTATTCTGAGTCGTCAAATACATGGTACATAAATAACTACAACTTTATTATTACAATTGTCGTGCAAAATACGACAACACTTAAACTGTGAGTTTAAATACAAATACTGTCATCTAGACAATATCCACACTCAAATAAGTCCTCATTACAATTATTAATACAATATTTTATAGAATTGTAAGACCCCAACTTTTATAAATAAAGATGAATTTTTTTATAAATATCATTTTTGAATATTATGGAGTTAATTTGATATAATGTTATAGTTGTGGGTAATATTTATAAATTTTGCAAAGTACGCAAGTTGTTATATAATATTCGATTGGTCGGTGAATATTCGTTTTAACAGGGAATATTCGTACAACGACACAATCATTGGTGGACCCCACAACGGAATTATTGTCGGATTGAGAAAACGACAAAAATATTTTATTAAAAATAACGGCGGAAATTTTACCATTGTTGCTGTTGAACTACTCGGTAGTAAAAGTACAGTAATACGTGTGGTTGCATAGTAGCACACGGTATTGATTATTAATGCTTATGTGAGAAGTCACTCAGTTTGATTTTATTATTGTCAGTTAATAATATGAATTATTTAGCGATAATGACGTTTTGTTTTATTCGTATTATTAACGTAATAAAACAGAAACATCTTTTTATATAAAACAAAATACTTTATTAAAGTTATTCTATAAATAGAATATATTTTATTTTATTTAAAAGATTTTTCTTTAAATATGGACCGTTAGATTAAAGTAATCAATCTGGACCGTTCATGGATTAGTTACTATGCATTCTATTTTTCTATAAATAGCAGCTCATTCCTTCATTATTTCTTACGAATTCACTGAACTCTAGAGAGAGAAACTATAGAGAGAAACTATAGAGAGAGAGAAGAAGAGTATTCTGCTACTTAACTACTTCCTTACTTCAGCTCTTCTTTAAAACGGTAGGGAATATTATTTCTTTTATATTCATGAAGAGAACTTCTGTTATTCCATTCGTTATTATTCTGTTGGAATAACCAGTATACGCGGTCTACCCTATACTTGGTGACATTCTTCTATTATTCTGTTGGAACATCCTGTCTGTGTGTTTTACACCGGACCTGGTTCCGTTTATTATTCTGTTGGAACATCCTGTCTGTGTGTTTTACACCGGACCTGGTTCCGTTTTATTATTATTCTGTTGGAATATCCTGTCTGTGTGTTTTACACCGGACCTGGTTCCATTATTTATTATTCTGTCGGAATATCCTGTCTGTGCGTTTACACCGGACCTGGTTCCATTATTTATTATTCTGTCGGAATATCCTGTCTGTGCGTTTACGCCGGACCTGGTTCCATTATTTATTATTCTATTGGAATAACCTGTCTGTGCGGTCTATCGCATGCATGGTGATTTCTTTTGTTATTCCATTCTTTATTGTACTCAGTTGGTTAAGTTTTGACTTCTATACTCCATGAAATTTGTGGAATATCCTTGATAGTTGCGTTTCATCCAGTATCTTTTCAAGAAAATATTCTTCTAAGCATTCTTGAATTTTACTCCACAATGCAGTATCATGTTGACAATTTGGACGTTGTTAATTCCTGGATAAATTAATTCTTGAACTTGTTTTATTGAATTCTTATATCATTGTCATCATCCTCATGTTTATAAAATGTTGAAAGTCATCTGTGGCATGTAGTGCATAGATGGACTTGGTATGATTATGACCAGGGATTATTCGGTATAATCATGACCGTAATGTTACAAATGATGTGGTAAAAGTCCTCATTGGCCCGTAGTGCATTGATGGACAGTTGTTGGCATGATCATGACCATTAATGAATACACGAATATCCTTGGCCGTAGTGCAGGGGTGATTCGATGATGTGGATTATTAAGCTGAGTCTCAGCGATCGCAGTGTTGAAAAACCTTTTAAATCATAAAAGATAGTAGAGTTTATTTTCTACTTGACTCTTTTAATGGATTGCTTGTTCCGCTGCAGTTAAACTTGATGTCTATTATATTTTATCAGTTTAACATTGTTGAAGGCTAATGATAATTTATTCTGCATTATCTTAGTCATAATATTTCTTACTGGGCTAGTTGAGCTCACCCTTTCTTTCACTGTTCTCTTCAGGAAATGAGAACGTAGCTGGGACAAGTCGGGGTACGGAGTGATGGTCCGAATGATAGTATTAGTTAGTAGTCCTCACTATTCTATGTAATGGTGTGTTAATAAATGTAATGAGGACTCCTTTTGAGTATGAATACTCTCTAGAAGATAATATTTGTATTCAAACTCACAGTTTATGTTTTGTCGTATTGTACACGACAGTTGTATTAATCAGTTGTATTTGTATTCTGTACTATGTATCTGACGACCCAAGATGGGTGATGTATACCTAATTTTGGGGGCGTCACAGTTGGTATCAGAGCTTAGGGATATGATCCCTGGCTAAGATGTGAGAATAGAACTAGGAGGGGAGAGACGGGGAATTCCTTCGCTAGTATGACCTACCTAAGTTTATTTGCATGGTATTTAATTGGTCGGTCATAATATAAGGATAATATATGACATATCAATTAATTTTTATTTTGTGGCAGTATCTGAAAATGGCATCTGAGAATGTTGAGAATAGCAATGGAGCACAGACGACTGTTGATTCACCACATATCAATAATCAGGATAATGTGCATCAGGAAGGTGTCAATCCTCATGCAAACAACAACACTGACCAAATGATGAATGATCAAATGTTCAGAGGCTTTATGCAATTCATGCAACAACAGGTGAAAGCGGCTCCTGTCCACAACGTAGGTGGAAATACTGGAAACTCTCAGGCGGTCACCGCTAAACAGTTTAAGGAGCTGGGACCACCGGAGTTTAAGGGAGAACCCAAACCACTTGTAGCTGAAACATGGATAAAGCAGATCACCAAGATATTTGATGTCTTGGGTTGCTCCGAGGAGCAAAAGGTTCCCTTTGCCGCCTTTATGTTGCGAGGAGAGGCAGATTACTGGTGGGAATCGATAAAGCGTACTCAACCTGCCGCACTGAAGATGTCTTGGGAGAAGTTCCAAGAGCTGTTTAACGACAAATACTTTCCCGAGAGTATTCGTCACATGAAGGAGGTGGAGTTCATCAAATTGGAGCAGAATAATATGACCGTGTCGCAGTACGAGGCAAAATTTGCGGAGTTATCCCGGTTTGCGTCCCACCTGGTGGATAATGAAGAAAGAATGACGCGGATGTTTTTAAGAGGTTTGAAGCCGGAGATACGTCAACATCTTGTTTCTCATAAACTGTGTTTGTATTCAGATGTTGTAAATAGGGCTCAGTTGGTGGAGCGCGATAACGAGATAACGCAACCAAAAGAGAGCAGCCGGCAAAATGATAATACCAGTGAGAGCAGTCATCGAAGCGGTGACAACAAGCGTGGAGGGAATCAACAGGCCAGAAATGGTAACCACTTCGGTGGTAATCAGGGCCAAAACAATAAGAATGGACATTTCAAGAAGAGGAGATTCAACAATGATGGAAAGACGTCAGCACCAGCACCTGTCGTTAAGGAAGGAGAACGACCACCTATCATATGTTTCAAATGCGGAGGGGAGGGGCACATCAGTCCAAACTGCGCGATGCCGTCCAAAGCATGTTATAATTGTGGAAGAGAAGGTCATTTAGCCCGATTTTGTCGTTTACCGAAGACAAATTCAGCTAGGATGGAGGCACCAAAGGCCGTCCCAGAAAAGTCAAAACCGGTTGTGCAAGGGAGAGCGTTTGTTGTGACCTCCCAGAACGCAAGGAACCCGAATGAGGTCATCACGGGTAAGCTTATCATAAACTCTAACGAAGTCTATACTTTATTTGATACCGGTTCAACCCATTCTTTTATTTCTCCTACTTGCGCTCATCGATTAAATTTGATTCCGGAGAAATTAGACTTTGACTTAGCAGTTGAAACTCCATTGGGAGAAACCTTCATTACATCCACGGTTTATAAGTCTTGTTTGGTTCAAGTTGGTACCCACACATTACCTGTCGATCTTATTTCATTAAAAATACTTGCATTTGACGTGATTCTAGGGATTGATTGGTTAACTACTCATCATGCAAAAATTGATTGTTTTCGTAAGGTTGTTAGCTTTCATATTCCTAATCGACCTATTATGCGAATTCAAGCAACCAAACCATTAAAATCAATCGCTGTCATCTCAAGCCATAAAGCTATTCGTTTATTGAAAAACGGATGTCAAGCTTTCTTAGCTCATGTCACAGATCTAAACAAAAATACGTCAGCTTTGAATGATATTTCTGTTGTTAATAAATTTCCTGACGTATTTCCCGAAGAACTTCCTGGCCTACCCCCAGAGCGTGAAATTGAATTTTGTATCGACCTTGAACCCGGTACAAAACCCATTTCCAAAGCCCCATATCGAATGGCTCCTATTGAACTTCAGGAGTTAAAGACCCAACTGCAGGAATTGTTAGACATTGGTTTTATTCGTCCTAGTACTTCTCCTTGGGGTGCTCCTGTTCTGTTCGTGAAGAAGAAAGATGGGAGTATGCGACTTTGTATTGATTATCGGGAGTTGAATCATGTCACCATCAAAAATAGGTACCCATTGCCACGTATTGATGACCTGTTTGACCAGTTGCAAGGAGCACAATTCTTTTCAAAGATCGATCTTCGTTCTGGATATCATCAGCTGAAGGTTAGAACTGAGGATATTCCAAAGACGGCTTTTAGAACTCGGTACGGGCATTATGAATTCTTAGTTATGTCTTTTGGATTGACTAATGCTCCTGCTGCCTTCATGGATATGATGAACAGGGTATTCAAGGAATATTTGGATCACTTTGTGGTCGTCTTTATCGATGACATCCTTGTTTATTCCAAAAGCCGTGAAGATCATGAGCAACACTTGAGGCTGGTACTCCAAAAGCTTCGTGAATACAAACTTTATGCCAAGTTGAAGAAATGCGAGTTCTGGCTGGAAGAGGTAGCATTCCTTGGGCACGTAGTATCAAGTCGTGGAATATCTGTTGACCCGGCAAAGATTGAAGCTATTCAAAGCTGGGAGCAACCTAAATCAGTGACCGAAGTACGTAGCTTTCTTGGTTTAGCTGGTTATTATCGGAGATTCGTGGAAGGATTTTCTCGAATCGCTACTCCATTAACTCAGCTGACTCGGAAAGATACAAAGTTTGGTTGGAGCGAAGAATGTGAGCAGAGTTTTCAAGAACTCAAGAGGAGACTCATTTCAGCACCTGTTCTAACAATACCATCTGGCTCGGAGGGATTTGTCATCTACAGTGATGCTTCGAGCAAAGGGTTGGGATGCGTTCTCATGCAACATGGAAAAGTCATAGCCTATGCATCAAGACAACTCAAGGAATATGAGAGGAATTATCCTACTCATGATCTAGAGTTGGCAGCTGTTGTCTTTGCACTTAAAATTTGGAGGCATTACTTGTATGGGGAGAAAGTGGAGATCTTTACGGATCATAAAAGCCTCAAATATTTCTTCACTCAAAAGGAACTCAACATGCGACAACGACGTTGGCTTGAACTGTTGAAAGATTATGATCATACCATTCAATACCATCCTGGAAAAGCGAACGTGGTAGCTGACGCATTGAGTAGAAGATCATATGCGGGTACAAGTGCAATATTAACAACGCAAAGGCCCATTTTGTGTGACTTGCAAAGGATGGAGATAGAGTTAAAGACTCCAGGGACCCATGTGATGATGGCGAATATACGAGTAGAACCGACTTTAATCGATAAAGTTAAAGCTGCTCAAGCTACAGACCTGGAGCTGATGCGTATGAGGAAGAAAGTGCAAGAAGGTGCTATGCCGGAAGCAAGAATCGATGAAGAAGGAATACTTCGAGTCAACTCCAGACTTTGTGTTCCTAACAACCCTGATTTAAAGTATGAAATCATGATGGAGGCGCACAACACACCGTTTGCAATCCATCCTGGAAGTACCAAAATGTATCATGATCTTCGTCATACATTTTGGTGGAGCAATATGAAGAGAGAGATAGCGTTGTTTATCTCAAGGTGTCTAACTTGTCAACGAGTCAAAGCGGAGCATCAAGTACCAAAAGGTCCATTGCAACCACTTGAAATTCCAGAATGGAAGTGGGAGCACATTACCATGGATTTCGTTACCGGTCTTCCTAGGGTTTCTCAAGGTATTGATGCGATTTGGGTCATTGTTGATAGATTGACCAAGTCTGCTCATTTCTTACCGATACGAGAAACTTATACACTTGAACGTCTTGCTCGTATGTACATAAACGAGATTGTAAGACTGCATGGTATGCCAGTATCCATAGTTTCTGATCGAGACCCAAGATTCACTTCACGATTTTGGGTTAGTTTACAAAAAGCTATGGGCACGGAGTTACGATTTAGTTCAGCATATCATCCTCAGACGGACGGACAATCAGAGAGGACTATTCAAACTCTTGAAGATCTATTAAGACTCTGTGTCTTTGACTTCAAGGGAAGTTGGGACAAGTTCTTACCATTGGTGGAGTTTTCCTACAACAACAGTTATCAAGCAAGTATTGGCATGGCTCCATTCGAAGCATTGTATGGAAGAAAATGTCGTTCTCCAGTATGCTGGGATGAGGTGGGCGAAGCAACGTTGTTGGGACCGGAGTTGGTACGTATGACTACAGAAAAGATTCAAACGATCCGACAACGTATAAAAACCTCACAAGATCGACAAAAGAGTTATGCTGATCTTCATCGAAAGGACGTGGAATTTGATGTAGGAGATCATGTGTTCTTACGTGTTGCTCCATGGAAAGGAGTTACGAGATTTGGAAAGAGAGGAAAGCTAAATCCTCGATTCATCGGTCCATTTTTAATCCTCGATCGAGTAGGAACTGTGGCTTATAGACTCGCTTTACCGCCAAGTATGTCTCGTGTTCATAACGTTTTCCACATATCCATGTTACGCAAATATGTGGAAGACCCGAACCACATTATTGAGTTAGAACCGGACGAAATAGCGGAGGATTTGACGTATGAAGAAGTTCCTGTTCAAATCTTGGATAAGAAGGAACATATTCTACGCTCCAAGGTTATACCTCAAGTCAAAGTTTTGTGGAGAAACCACGATGTTGAGGAAATGACTTGGGAGTTAGAATCAGAAATGAAATCAAGGTATCCTTACCTCTTCGACATACCAGGTACGTACCCTAATTTCGAGGGCGAAATTTCATAAGAAGGGGAGGTTGTAAGACCCCAACTTTTATAAATAAAGATGAATTTTTTATAAATATCATTTTTGAATATTATGGAGTTAATTTGATATAATGTTATAGTTGTGGGTAATATTTATAAATTTTGCAAAGTACGCAAGTTGTTATATAATATTCGATTGGTCGGGGAATATTCGTTTTAACAGGGAATATTCGTACAACGACACAATCATTGGTGGACCCCACAACGGAATTATTGTCGGATTGAGAAAACGACAAAAATATTTTATTAAAAATAACGGCGGAAATTTTACCATTGTTACTGTTGAACTACTCGGTAGTAAAAGTACAGTAATACGTGTGGTTGCATAGTAGCACACGGTATTGATTATTAATGCTTATGTGAGAAGTCACTCAGTTTGATTCAATTATTGTCAGTTAATAATATGAATTATTTAGCGATAATGACGTTTTGTTTTATTCGTATTATTAACGTAATAAAACAGAAACATCTTTTTATATAAAACAAAATACTTTATTAAAGTTATTCTATAAATAGAATATATTTTATTTTATTTAAAAGATTTTTCTTTAAATATGGACCGTCAGATTAAAGTAATCAATCTGGACCGTTCATGGATTAGTTACTATGCATTCTATTTTTCTATAAATAGCAGCTCATTCCTTCATTATTTCTTACGAATTCACTGAACTCTAGAGAGAGAAACTATAGAGAGAAACTATAGAGAGAGAGAAGAAGAGTATTCTGCTACTTAACTACTTCCTTATTTCAGCTCTTCTTTAAAACGGTAGGGAATATTATTTCTTTTATATTCATGAAGAGAACTTCTGTTATTCCATTCTTATTATTCTGTTGGAATAACCAGTATACGCGGTCTACCCTATACTTGGTGACATTCTTCTATTATTCTGTTGGAACATCCTGTCTGTGTGTTTTACACCGGACCTGGTTCCGTTTATTATTCTGTTGGAACATCCTGTCTGTGTGTTTTACACCGGACCTGGTTCCGTTTTATTATTATTCTGTTGGAATATCCTGTCTGTGTGTTTTACACCGGACCTGGTTCCATTATTTATTATTCTGTCGGAATATCCTGTCTGTGCGTTTACACCGGACCTGGTTCCATTATTTATTATTCTGTCGGAATATCCTGTCTGTGCGTTTACGCCGGACCTGGTTCCATTATTTATTATTCTGTTGGAATAACCTGTCTGTGCGGTCTATCGCATGCATGGTGATTTCTTTTGTTATTCCATTCTTTATTGTACTCAGTTGGTTAAGTTTTGACTTCTATACTCCATGAAATTTGTGGAATATCCTTGATAGTTGCGTTTCATCCAGTATCTTTTCATGAAAATATTCTTCTAAGCATTCTTGAATTTTACTCCACAATGCAGTATCATGTTGACAATTTGGACGTTGTTAATTCCTGGATAAATTAATTCTTGAACTTGTTTTATTGAATTCTTATATCATTGTCATCATCCTCATGTTTATAAAATGTTGAAAGTCATCTGTGGCCTGTAGTGCATAGATGGACTTGGTATGATTATGACCAGGGATTATTCGGTATAATCATGACCGTAATGTTACAAATGATGTGGTAAAAGTCCTCATTGGCCCGTAGTGCATTGATGGACAGTTGTTGGCATGATCATGACCATTAATGAATACACGAATATCCTTGGCCGTAGTGCAGGGGTGATTCGATGATGTGGATTATTAAGCTGAGTCTCAGCGATCACAGTGTTGAAAAACCTTTTAAATCATAAAAGATAGTAGAGTTTATTTTCTACTTGACTCTTTTAATGGATTGCTTGTTCCGCTGCAGTTAAACTTGATGTCTATTATATTTTATCAGTTTAACATTGTTGAAGGCTAATGATAATTTATTCTGCATTATCTTAGTCATAATATTTCTTACTGGGCTAGTTGAGCTCACCCTTTCTTTCACTGTTCTCTTCAGGAAATGAGAACGTAGCTGGGACAAGTCGGGGTACGGAGTGATGGTCCGAATGATAGTATTAGTTAGTAGTCCTCACTATTCTATGTAATGGTGTGTTAATAAATGTAATGAGGACTCCTTTTGAGTATGAATACTCTCTAGAAGATAATATTTGTATTCAAACTCACAGTTTATGTTTTGTCGTATTGTACACGACAGATGTATTAATCAGTTGTATTTGTATTCTGTACAATGTATCTGACGACCCAAGATGGGTGATGTATACCTAATTTTGGGGGCGTCACAAGAATAGTTGTTGGGTTTCGGCACAGAAACGCACAGCGAAAATTAAAATTTTAAAGCAATTTCCGAAACCCTAAAACAGGATCCATGCGAAAAATCAATTAATTAAGAGGTTTAGAGATTATACCGAATATGAAAACGAGAATCTGAAATCGACTGCGCCTCGAATCTCCAACGCAATACAAACTGACTGCGTCTCTACGGTATCCACACGAACGCTCCGCGAATCGTCCTACGATCTGCAGAAGAAGGAATCGCGGTACTAGCCACCAAGGATGAGGATTTTCGAAACTGTTTTCTCTAGTCTCTCTCTAAGAGCGGCTAGGGTTTTGTGTTTTGACGTAAAACCTAAAGTAACTGATATATATCATATATATAGTAGTTAGGAGGAATTAATCAAAACCTAATATTATTAAAATCCGAATTTATATATACCTTAATTAAGTCTTACTTAATTAATATACTTATATATAAATTATCCTATTAATTTAAATTCGTAATTTAAAATTCTATCAATCATATTGATATCTTTAAATATTTACAATTTAAATTAATTTCCTTTTAATTACGTTCTTTGTGTGTGACCCTATAGGTTATTATTACGTTGACAATAATTTTAAAATCATATTATAAAATTATAAACAGTGAGCGGCATCTAGTAATGCATCACTGCTACCCAAGTAATAATAAGATCGATGATTCGATGCAACCTTTTCGTGACCAATGTTTCAATGTAATTTAATCCTTTTAACCTTAATATCCTAGATTAAACTCGAGTCATGGAATGTGTCATACTCTTCATAATTTAATCTGAGTTTTCTTGATCAATGAGTAGACTATATGAAACAAATCACTATTTGAGCATGGCCATGCATTTCATAGTCCTACTCAATCAAGAGGCCTATGGATATCACCTATAAAATATAGGATGGTTAAATTCCATCTAGATCACTCATATTACTCACACGATTCATAATGAACCCAATAATCACCTTTATAGTCCACCCTATTAAAGGTGACATTTGATGATATCAAAGTACATTAATTCTCGTGTAGTAAAATAGCGGTTTCAGGTCGGAGGACCATTACATCATTGTCACTATGAGAATTGTTAATGACACTTCGCATAATGCTCCATATAGAATTCTCATGGTGGGTCTGTCCAGTACATCGTTCTCTAACATGTACCTATGCATTGACTTAATATCTCATATATTTATGACCAATGAGATTTGGTCATCAGTCAATCCACATACTAGTCTAAATGCATCATTGTTGTCCCATCAACAATGATACTCGACTAAGGACATTTAAGAACAATGATACTAATTGTAATTATATATTCTCATGTTCAAGTCACATACTTGAAACTATATAATTTGTATCACTATTCTAAGGAATTTTATTATGTTAACAATTATATTACGCAGTAATTAAAACCATAATAAAATCATTTATTTATTCAATCAACAATAATATCAAATGTTAAGTAATTATATCAAATAATTGGCCTCTAGGGTATAAACTCTAACAATAGTGAGGACTACTAGAACCACTTCTAGAACCATCATTCCACACCCCGTCTAGTACTGCTACATTCTCGCTTCCTAAGAAGAAAAATGGAACAATAAGGAAAAGGGTGAGCTCAACAAGCCCAGTAAAGAATATTATGACTAAGATAATATAGAACAAATTATCGTTAGTCCTCAACAGGGAAAAATATAATAGAATACAATAGACAACAAGTTTTAAATCAACATTCGATGCGGAAATAATAATTCATTAGAAGAGTTAAGTAGAGAATGAAATCTACTATCTTCTATATATGAATTTAAAAGCTCATCGTCAACATTTTATCCCTGCAACATCAATCAATATATATGTGACGCCCCCAAAATTAGGTATACATCACCCATCTTGGGTCGTCAGATACAAAGTACAGAATACAAATACAACTTACTAATACATCTGTCGTGTACAATACGACAAAACATAAACTGCGAGTTTGAATACAAATATTATCTTCTAGAGAGTATTCATACTCAAAAGGAGTCCTCATTACATTTATTAACACACTATTACATAGAATAGTGAGGACTACTAACTAATACTATCATTCGAACCATCACTCCGTTCCCCGACCTGTCCCAGCTACGTTCTCATTTCCTGAAGAGAACAGTGAAAGAAAGGGTGAGCTCAACTAGCCCAGTAAGAAATATTATGACTAATGTAAGACCCCAACTGTAAGACCCCGAATTTTATGAAATAAAAGTATTCAATTTTTCTTATAAGTACTATTCAGTAAATGGTTAAATTGATAAAAGTTTAAAGTTATGAGTGAAATATGATTTTTTTTCAAAATAAGCAAGTGGTTATAAAATAATCATTGTTGTCGGGGAATATTCGTTTGGTCGTGGAATATTCTTTCTGTCGGAGAATATTCGTACGACGGCGCAGCTATTTGTGGGCCCCATAACGAATAACTGTCGGATGAAGATAACGACAAAAATAGAGTTTTTATAATTAACGGCGTAGTTGTTACCGTTAACACTGTTGGAATACCCGGTGGTTAAAATACAGTAATACGCGTTATTGCACAGTAGCACACGGTATTGCATAGTATTTTTGAAATTATTGATTCTTACGTAAGAAGGCACTACTCAATAATTGTTACAGTAATTACTGTTCAATATTTTATTTTATTGATTCAATAATTGCTGCGTTGATATTTTATATTATTGTTGTTTCAATAATTGTTGCTGCACAGTATTTCCCATTATCAGATCAATAATTCATATTATTTGAATAGTATTATTAGATAGCATTATTGGCAATGTCTAGAAAGTTCTGTCTAAGGAGAGGTTTGGTCATCTAATTGCGCGCCAGTAAGGAGAAATCCTTATTGGAAAGCCCCCTCTTTCCTGGGAACGGCCTGGTTGTCATAAATGTGATTCTGTAATATTATTTGTGAATAATTAATTATTGATTCATATGATAAGAAAATATTTATTTTATGTGGATATAAATGAGGGATATATTTTTGTGGTTAAAAAATGAAGGAGTTAATGTTGAGATTTTTATCCGTATTTTTGTCGGAATGGAGGTATTAAAAATCAGGGTTTTTGAGATATTTTGCGGGGGTTATAATTTTTAATCCGACCGTTGGATCGTGGTAATTTTTGGATATGTTATACATATATAAGTTGAGTATATGTCCACAAATTTTGAACCGTTAAAAATGAACGTATGATTTGTTATGAATTTTACGAGATGACTGGTTCAGAAATTGTTGAATTTTCGGAGTTTATCATTTTGGTGGAAAATTCTAGAATTGGTGGGCCCCACTTGTGGTTGGTGAAGAAATGTGCTGAATTATATTTCAAATGTGATGGGTGGGAATAGTAGCAGGTAAAGCCATCAGGTTGCAGGTCAAACCTACCAAAATTTTCCTATAAATAGAAGGCTAAGTTAGAATTGAAAATCACACCAGAAACATAAGCTTTCTCTCTTTCTCTCTCTATATTATGAAGCATATTTTGTGAGTTTTTAGATACTTGGTGAGTTGCTATTTATCAGTGCAAGTTTTCTTCAGCATCATATTCGATATCCAGTCAGAAGTACTGCTCTTTTGAGGTAAGGGATATTAAGGGATTTTAAGGGTTGTTATGATTTTCAGTTTTGTAATTTTTCTGATCTTCAAAAATTCTGAAAAAATTTGAAATGATATTTTGATGAGTTTTCTTGATTGTGTCCAAAAATGGTGATTTTTGGATGTATAGATTGAGAGTTATGAATTTTATGAGAAAAGACTATTTTAAAAGTAACCGCTTATAATTCCTTGTGGTTAACTCCAAAATTGATGAAATTTTTATTGGGAGTACATGTGTATGATAGAAGTATACTCTGTAAATTTCAGAATTTTTGGACAAAAGTATAATTTTTGATAAATGTCTAAATATTCGGTGGTTTTGGCCATATGAAAAATAGTAAATGAGTTTTAAAAATTCTGAGAAAAATATATGTTCAATATTTGACTATATTATGCTAAATTCCAGAAAAGAAATATTTTTGGAAATGATTTGATATTTTTCATGAAAATGGACTAGTTATGAGTAAATGAATTAAATATGTTATGTGAAGTAAGAAAATTGGAAAAATAGGATTTTATGGCTTGAGAATCCTATATGAGGTATATGCAGATTTTTGATGAGGGTTTTGATTATTGGTGATAAAATCTTATGAGTTTGATATTTTAGAATGATTAAATGCATTATTTAGTAAAGTGTAAACAATTTAAATAAATTGTTTATAAGCTTAAGAAATATTATTCTTTCAATATCATTATACCGAAATACTGGTATGAATTTTATTGTGGAATTTCTACCTTTTTGTGTCGAGTTTACTATTTATGATTTACTATTCACGAGTTACTATTCATGAGTTACTATTCACGAGTTACTATTCACGATCAAAATTGGTTTCTTTTTCTAACCAAATTATAGTTGAGTTATGAATATTACTCTTGAGATTAAAACTATGTATTGATTATATTGATTTTATTATCATATATAACATTTTTATAACCCTGATGTTGAAATTCTCTTTCACTAGAGTGTAAAGATGGGTAGATTATTGGTATGATCATGACTAGGGTTCTCTTTGGCCTGTAGTGCAAAGTTGAATTGTGACTGGTATGATCATGACCATTGAATTTATAAGTGAATATCTTTAGCTTAAGTGCAAAGGTGAATTGATCAACATGGTTATAATTATTGTTTATATAAATTCTGAAATGATTATATATTTCTTTGAGATATTAATATCTTTGGCCTGTAGTGCAAAGATGAAATATTGATGAATATCTTTGGCCTATAGTGCAAAGATGAACTGTTGTTGAATATCTTTGGCCCGTAGTGCAAAGATGGTTTGTTGATGAATATCTTTGGCCCGTAGTGCAAAGATGAACTGTTGTTGAATATCTTTGGCCTGTAGTTCAAAGATGGTCTGTTGATGAATATCTTTGGCCTGTAGTGCAAAGATGAACTGTTGTTGAATATCTTTGGCCCGTAGTGCAAAGATGGATTTGTTAGTATGATTATAAACAGGAACTGTGATTTGGTATAACCATGATCTTTGATGTTTCAGGTAAAGACAGGTGATGAAAATATTCTTCGTCCTGGGTGCGAAGAAAAATTTATAGTCATAATTATGATTATGAGTTATTCATATGATTGTGGAAAGGAACTGTTGAGTGATGTTACATGGATAAAATATTGTTGGTGGATTTTTAACATGAAGAAGATAATAGACTTTATAGTCTATTTGACTCTTCTAATGGATTGCTCGTTCCGCTGCAACTATGGTTGAAATTTTTATCATTTACCATATGTTCTAAATCTCTGATTTATTGTTGATGAAGGCTATTGATAATTGAATTATCTTTAGTCATGATATTCTTTACTGAGCTAGTTGTGCTCACCCTTTTGCTTCACAATTCCTTTCAGGTAATAAGAGTGTAGCTGGGTCGAGCGGGGGTAACAAGGGAATAGAACGGTGGTCATCATTTAGTAGTTATATTTGGTGAAGAAAATAGAGTGAGGCGAACCCAACGTTGGAAGGGTGTTTTGTCACTATCATACAAGATGTCTAATGACATACAACCTCGTGTCATCATAGGACAGGGTTGTGCTCATCCACTTGCTGAGTATATCTATGAGCACTACCTATATAATCTTGGTGTTTGTTTGAAGTATAATTCTCAATTAGAGACAGTGGAGATAATGATAAGTCAAGAGAAGACTCACCATTGGGAAGAATATGATAGTAATCTTCTCGTTTTTCTTTGGGGTCTATTGGGTCAACCAAGGATAATTCTGTGGTCATATGATATCTATCATAACCTAGAAGCATGGGCTCCCATGTACGAAGGTTTCCTTGAGCACTTCCCAAAGATTCTAATTTCTAAAACAGTTTTTGACTATACCTTTATGTAAGGTGTTATTGTGAGGTGATGTCCACGGTTGGAACATGAGTCACATTTGGTATATATTTGTATTCAAACTCACAGCATATGTGGTGTTGTATTTTGCACGACAATTGTTGTAATAAAGTTGTAGTTGTTTTCTGTACCATGTATTTGGCGACTCAGAATGGGTTGGGTGGAATGGACCTGTTTTGGGGGCGTCACACCAACTATTATAAATAAAGATGAATTTTTTATAAATATCATTTTTGAATATTATGGAGTTAATTTGATATAATGTTATAGTTGTGGGTAATATTTATAAATTTTGTAAAGTACGCAAGTTGTTATATAATATTCGATTGGTCAGGGAATATTCGTTTTAACAGGAAATATTCGTACAACGACACAATCATTGGTGGACCCCACAACAGAATTATTGTCGGATTGAGAAAATGACAAAAATATTTTATTAAAAATAACGGCGGAAGTTTTACCATTGTTACTGTTGAACTACTCGGTAGTAAAAGTACAGTAATACGTGTGGTTGCATAGTAGCACACGGTATTGATTACTAATGTTTATATGAGAAATCACTCAGTTTGATTCAATTATTGTCAGTTAATAATATGAATTATTTAGCGATAATGACGTTTTGTTTTATTCGTATTATTAACGTAATAAAACAGAAACATCTTTTTATATAAAACAGAATACTTTATTAAAGTTATTCTATAAATAGAATATATTATATTTTATTTAAAAGATTTTTCTTTAAATATGGACCGTCAGATTAAAGTAATCAATCTGGACCGTTCATAGATTAGTTACTATGCATTCTATTTTTCTATAAATAGCAGCTCATTCCTTCATTATTTCTTACGAATTCACTAAACTATAGAGAGAGAAACTATAGAGAGAAACTATAGAGAGAGAGAAGAAGAGTATTCTGCTACTTAACTACTTCCTTATTTCAACTCTTTTTTTAAACGGTAAGGGGTGTTATTCTTTCTTATTCATGAAGAGAACTGTTGTTATTCCATTTCTTATTATTCTGTTGGAATAACCTGTATACGCGGTCTACCCTATACTTGGTGACATTCTTCTATTATTCTGTTGGAACATCCTGTCTGTGTGTTTTGCACCGGACCTAGTTCCGTCTTGTTATTATTCTGTTGGAACATCCTGTCTGTGTGTTTTACACCGGACCTGGTTCTATTATTTTTTATTCTGTCGGAATATCCTGTCTGTGCGTTTACGCTGGACCTGGTTTCATTATTTATTATTCTGTTGGAATAACCTGTCTGTGCGGTCTATCGCATGCATGGTGATTTCTTTTGTTATTCCATTCTTTATTGTACTCAGTTGGTTAAGTTTTGACTTCTATAATCCATGAAATTTGTGGAATATCCTTGATAATTGCGTTTCATCCAGTATTTTTTCATGAAAATATTCTTCTAAGCATTCTTGAATTTTACTCCACAAAGCAGTATCATGTTGACAATTTGGACGTTGTTAATTCTTGGATAAATTAATTCTTGAACTTGTTTTATTGAATTCTTATATCATTGTCATCATCCTCATGTTTATAAAATGTTGAAAGTCATATGTGGCCTGTAGTGCATGGATGGACTTGGTATGATTATGACTAGGGATTATTCGGTATAATCATGACCGTAATGTTATAAATGATGTGATAAAAGTCCTCATTGGCCCGTAGTGCGTTGATGGACAGTTGTTGGCATGATTATGACCATTAATGAATACACGAATATCCTTGGCCGTAGTGCAGGGGTGATTCGATGATGTGGATTATTTTATTAAGCTGAGTCCCAGCGATCACAATGTTGAAAAACCTTTTAAATCATAAAAGATAGTAGAGTTTATTTTCTACTTGACTCTTTTAATGGATTGCTTGTTCCGCTACACTTAAACTTGATGTCTATTATATTTTATCAGTTTAACATTGTTGAAGGCTAATAATAATTTATTCTGCATTATCTTAGTCATAATATTTCTTACTGGGCTAGTTGAGCTCACCCTTTCTTTCACTGTTCTCTTCAGGAAATGAGAACGTAGCTGGGGCAAGTCGGAGAACGGAGTGATGGTTCGAATGATAGTATTAGTTAGTAGTCCTCACTATTCTATGTAATAGTGTGTTAATAAATGTAATGAGGACTCTTTTTGAGTATGAATACTCTCTAGAAGATAATATTTGTATTCAAACTCGCAGTTTATGTTTTGTCGTATTGTACACGACAGTTGTATTAGTAAGTTGTATTTGTATTCTGTACTTTGTATCTGACGACCCAAGATGGTTGATGTATACCTAATTTTGGGGGTGTCACAGTTGGTATCAGAGCTTAGGATATGATCCCTGGCTAAGATGTGAGAATAGAACTAGGAGGGGAGAGACGGGGAATTCCTTCGCTAGTATGACCTACCTAAGTTTATTTGCATGGTATTTAATTGGTCGGTCATAATATAAGGATAATAAATGACATATCAATTAACTTTTATTTTATGGCAGTATCTGAAAATGGCATCTGAGAATGTTGAGAATAGAAATGGAGCACAGGCGACTGTTGATTCACCACATATCAATAATCAGGATAATGTGCATCAGGAATGTGGCAATCCTCATACAAACAACAACACTGACCAGATGATGAATGATGGAATGTTCAGAAACTTTATGCAGTTCATGCAACAGCAGGCGAGAGCGGCTCCTGTCCAAAATATAGGAGGAAACACTGAAAATTCTTGGATGGTCACCGCTAAACAGTTCAAGGAGCTGGGACCACCAGAGTTTAAGGGAGAGCCAAAACCACTTATAGCGGAAACATGGATAAAGCAGATTATCAAGATATTTGATGTCTTGGGATGCTCCGAAGAGCAAAAGGTTCCCTTTGCCGCCTTTATGTTGCGAGGAGAGACAGATTACTGGTGGGAATCGATTAAGCGTACTCAACCTGCCGCACTGAAGATGTCTTGGGAGAAGTTCCAAGAGCTGTTCAATGACAAATACTTTCCCGAAAGTGTTCGTCACATGAAGGAGGTGGAGTTCATCAAATTGGAGCAGAATAATATGACTGTGTCGCAGTATGAGGCTAAATTTGCTGAGTTGTCCCGGTTTGCGTACCACTTGGTGGATAATGAAGAGCGAATGACGCGAATGTTTTTGCGAGGTTTAAAATCTGAGATACGTCAACATCTTATTTCTCATAAATTGTGTTTGTATTCAGATGTTGTGAATAGGGCTCAGTTAGTGGAGCGCGATAACGAGTCAACGCAACCAAAAGAGAGCAGTCGACAAAATGATAATACCAGTGAGAGCAGTCATCGAAGCGGTGACAACAAGCGTAGAGGGAATCAACAGGCCAGAAATGGTAACCACTTCGGTGGTAATCAGGGCCAAAACAATAAGAATGGTCATTTCAAGAAGAGGAGATTCAACAATGATGGAAAGACGTCAGCACCAGCACCCGTTGTTAAGGAAGGAGAACGACCACCTATCATATATTTCAAATGCGGAGGGGAGGGGCACATCAGTCCAAACTGCGCGATGTCGTCTAAAGCATGTTATAATTGTGGAAGAGAAGGTCATTTAGCTCGATTTTGTCGTTTACCAAAAATAAGTTCAGCCAAGATGGAGACATCAAAGGCCGTCCCAGAAAAGTCAAAACCGGTAGTGCAAGGGAGAGCGTTTGTTGTGACCTCCCAGAAAGTAAGGAACCCGAATGAGGTCATCACGGGTAAGCTTATCATAAACTCTAATGAAGTCTATACTTTATTTGATACCGGTTCTACCCATTCTTTTATTTCTCCTACTTGCGCTCATCGATTAAATTTGACTCCGGAGAAATTATACTTTGACTTATCTGTTGAAACTCCATTGGGAGAAACCTTCATTACATCCACGGTTTATAAGTCTTGTTTGGTTCAAGTTGGTACCCATACATTACCTGTTGATCTTATTTCATTAAAAATACTTGCATTTGACGTAATTCTAGGGATTGATTGGTTAACTACTGTACTGTGTGGGTACCAACTTGAACAGGAGCACCCCAATGAGTAGTTAACCAATCAATCCCTAGAATCACGTCAAATGCAAGTATTTTTAATGAAATCAGATCGACAGGTAATGTGTGGGTACCAACTTGAACCAAATAAGACTTATAAACCGTAGATGTAATGAAGGTTTCTCCCAATGGAGTTTCAACAGATAAGTCAAAGTCTAATTTCTCCGGAATCAAATTTAATCGATGAGCGTAAGTAGGACAAATAAAAGAATGGGTAGAACCGGTATCAAATAAAGTATAGACTTCGTTAGAGTTTATGATAAGCTTACCCGTGATGACCTCATTCGGGTTCCTTGCGTTCTGGGAGGTTACAACAAAAGCTTTCCCTTGCACTACCGGTTTTGACTTTTCTGGGACGGCTTTTGATGTCTCCATCTTGGCTGAACTTGTTTTTGGTAAACGACAAAATCGAGCTAAATGACCTTCTCTTCCACAATTATAACATGCTTTAGACGGCATCGCGCAGTTTGGACGGATGTGCCCCTCCCCTCCGCATTTGAAACATATGATAGGTGGTCATTCTCCTTCCTTAACAACGGGTGCTGGTGCTGACGTCTTTCCATCATTGTTAAATCTCCTCTTCTTGAAATGACCATTCTTATTGTTTTGGCCTTGATTACCACCGAAGTGGTTACCATTTCTGGCCTGTTGATTTCCTCCACGCTTGTTGTCACCGCTTCGATGACTGCTCTCACTGGTATTATCATTTTGCCGACTGCTCTCTTTTGGTTGCGTTGACTTGTTATCGCGCTCTACTAACTAAGCCCTATTCACAACATCTGAATACAAACACAATTTATGAGAAATAAGATGTTGACGTATCTCAGGTTTCAAACCTCGCAAAAACATTCGCGTCATTCGCTCTTCATTATCCACCAAGTGGGAAGCAAACCGGGATAACTCAGCAAATTTAGCCTTATACTGCGACACGGTCATATTATTCTGCTCCAATTTGATGAACTCCACCTCCTTCATGTGACGAACACTTTCAGGAAAGTATTTGTCATTGAACAGCTCTTGGAACTTCTCCCAAGACATCTTCAGTGCGGCAGGTTGAGTACGTTTAATCGATTCCCACCAGTAATCTGCCTCTCCTCGCAACATAAAGGCGGCAAAAGGAACCTTTTGCTCCTCGGAGCATCCCAAGACATCAAATATCTTGGTAATCTGCTTTATCCATGTTTCCGCTATAAGTGGTTTTGGCTCTCCCTTAAACTCTGGTGGTCCCAGCTCCTTGAACTGTTTAGCGGTTACCGTCCGAGAGTTTTCAGTGTTTTCACCTATATTTTGGACAGGAGCCGCTCTCGCCTGCTGTTGCATGAACTGCATAATATTTCTGAACATTCCATCATTCATCATCTGGTCAGTGTTGTTGTTTGCATGAGGATTGTCACCTTCCTGATGCACATTATCCTGATTATTGATATGTGGTGAATCAACAGTCGCCTGTGCTCCATTGCTATTCTCAACATTCTCAGATGCCATTTTCAGATACTGCCACAAAATAAAAGTTAATTAATATGTCATATATTATCCTTATATTATGTGTAACGACACCAAAATAGGTCCATTCCATCCAACCTATTCTGAGTCGTCAAATACATGGTATAGAAAAAACTGTAACTTTATTACAACAATTGTCGTGCAAAATACAACAACACATATGCTATAAGTTTGGATACAAATATATACCAAATGTGACTCATGTTCTAACCGTGGACATCACCTCACAATGACACCTTACATAAAGGTATAGTCAAAAACTGTTTTAGAAATTAGAATCTTTGGGAAGTGCTCAAGGAAACCTTCGTACATGGGAGGCCACGCATCTAGGTTATGATAGATATCATATGGCCACAGAATTATCCTTGGTTGACCCAATAGACCCCAAAGAAAAACGAGAAGATTACTATCATATTCTTCCCAATGGTGAGTCTTCTCTTGACTTATCATTATCTCCACTGTCTCTAATTGAGAATTATACTTCAAACAAACACCAAGATTATATAGGTAGTGCCCATAGATATACTCAGCAAGTGGATGAGCACAGCCCTGTCTTATGATGACACGAGGTTGTATGGCATTAGACATCTTGTATGATAGTGACAAAACACCCTTCCAACGTTGGGTTCGCCTCACCCTATTTTCTTCACCAAATATAACTACTAAATGATGACCACCGTTCTATTCCCTTGTTACCCCCGCTCGACCCAGCTACACTCTTATTACTTGAAAGGAATTATGAAGCAAAAGGGTGAGCACAACTAGCCCAGTAAAGAATATCATGACTAAAGATAAATAAATTATCAATAGTTTTCATCAATAATAAATCAGAGATTTAGAACATATGGTAGATGATAAAAAAAATTCAACCATAGTTGCAGCGGAACATGCAATCCATTAGAAGAGTCAAATAGACTATAAAGTCTATTATCTTCTCCATGTTAAAAATCCACCAACAATATTTTATCCATGTAACATCACTCAACAGTTCCTTTCCACAATCATATGAATAACTCATAATCATAATTGTGACTATAAATTTTTCTTCGCACCCAGGACGAAGAATATTTTCATCACCTGTCTTTACCTGAAACATCAAAGATCATGGTTATACCAAATCACAATTCTTGTTCATAATCATACTAATAATTTCATCTTTGTACTACGGGCCAAAGATATTCGTCAACAGTTTATCTTTGCACTATTGGCCAAAGATATTCAACAACAGTTCATCTTTGCACTACAGGCCAAAAATATTCAACAACATATCATCTTTGCACTACAGGCCAAAGATATTCATCAACAGTTCATATTTGCACTACAGGCCAAATATATTCATCAACAGTTCATATTTGCACTACATGCCAAATATATTAATATCTCAAAGAATTATAATCATTTTAGAATTTATATAAACAATAATTATAACCATGTTGATCAATTCACCTTTGCACTTAAGCTTAAGATATTCAATTATAAATTCAATGGTCATGATCATACCAGTCACAATTCAACTTTGCACTACAGGCCAAAGAGAACCCTAGTCATGATCATACCAATAATCTACCCATCTTTACACTCTAGTGAAAGAGAATTTCAACATCAGGGTTATAAAAATATTATATATGATAATAAAATCAATATAATCAATACATAGTTTTAATCTCAAGAGTAATATTCATAACTCAACTATAATTTGGTTAGAAAAAGAAACCAATTTTTATCGTGAATAGTAACTCATGAATAGTAACTCATGAATAGTAACCCCGACACAAAAGATAGAAATTCCACAATAAAATACATACCAATATTTCGGTATAATGATATTGAAAGAATAACATTACTTAAATTTATAAACAATTTATTTTAATTGTTTACACTTTACTAATTAATGCATTTAATCATCATAAAATGCTAACTCTTACAATTTCATCATCAATAACCAAAACTCTCATCAAAAATCTACATATACCTCATATAGGATTCTCAAGCCATAAAATCCTATTTTCTAATTTTCTTTCTTCACAAAACATATTTAATTCATTTACTCATAACTAGACCATTTTTATGAAAAACACCAAATCAGTTCCAAAAATATTTCTTTTCTGGAATTTAGCATAATATAGTCCCATAGTGAACATATATTTTTCTCAGAATTTTTAAAAGTCATTTACTATTTTTCATATGGCCAAAATAGCCGAATATTTAGACATTTATCAAAAATTGTACTTTTGTCTAAAAATTCTGAAATTTACAGAGTATACTTCTATCATATACATGTACTCCCAATAAAAATTTCATCAATTTTGGAGTTAACCACAAGGAATTATAAGCTGTTACTTTTAAAATAGTCTTTTCTCATAAAATTCATAACTCTCAATCTATACATCCAAAAATCACCATTTTTGGACACAATCAATAAAACTCATCAAAATATCATTTCAAATTTTTTCATAATTTTTGAAGATCAGAAAAATTATGAAACTGAAAATCATAACAACCCCTAAAATCTCTTACTATCCCTTACTATCCCTTACAATCCCTTACCTCAAAAGAGTAGTACTTCTGGCTGGATATCGGATATTATGCTGAAGGAAACTTGCACTGATGAATAGTAACTCACCAAGTATCTAAAAACTCACAAAATATGCTTCATAATATAGAGAGAAAAAGAGAGAAAGCTTATGTTTCTGGTGTGATTTTCAATTCTAACTTAGCCCTCTATTTATAGAAAAATTTTGGTAGGTTTGACCTGCAACCTGATGGCTTTACCTGCTACTATTCCCACCCACCACATTTGAAATATAATTCAGCACATTTCTTCACCAACCACAAGTGGGGCCCACCAATTCTAGAATTTTCCACCAAAATGATAAACTCCGAAAATTCAACAATTTCTGAACCAGTCATCTCGTAAAATTCATAACAAATCATACGTTCATTTTTAACGGTTCAAAATTTGTGGACATATACTCAACTTATATATGTATAACATATCCAAAAATTACCACGATCCAACGGTCGGATTAAAAATTATAACCCCCGCAAAATATCTCAAAAACCCTGATTTTTAATACCTCCATTCCGACAAAAATACGGATAAAAATCTCAACATTAACTCCTTCATTTTTTAACCACAAAAATATATCCCTCATTTATATCCACATAAAATAAATATTTTCTTATCATATGAATCAATAATTAATTATTCACAAATAATATTACAGAATCACATTTATGACAACCAGGCCGTTCCCAGGAAAGAGGGGGCTTTCCAATAAGGATTTCTCCTTACTAGCGCGTAATTAGATGACCAAACCTCTCTTTAGACAGAACTTTCTAGACATTGCCAATAATGTTATCTAATAATATTATTCAAATAATATGAATTATTGATCTGATAATAGAAAATACTGTGCAACAACAATTATTGAAATAACAATAATATAAAATATCAACGCAGCAATTATTGAATCAATAAAATAAAATATTGAACAGTAATTACTGTAACAATTATTGAGTAGTGTCTTCTTACGTAAGAATCAATAATTTCAAAAATACTGTGCAATACCGTGTGCTACTGTGCAATAACGCGTATTACTGTATTTTAACCACCGGGTATTCCAACAGTGTTAACGGTAACAACTACGTCGTTATTTGTAAAAACTCAAATTTGTCGTTTTCTTCATCCGACAGTTATTCGTTATGGGGCCCAAAATAGCTGCGCTGTCGTACGAATATTCCCCGACAGAAAGAATATTCCACGACCAAACGAATATTCCCCGACAACAATGAATATTTTATAACCACTTGTGTATTTTGAAAAAAATTTATATATCACCCTTAACTTTAACATTTATCAATTTAATCATTTACTGAATAGAAAAATTGAATAATTTTATTTTATAAAATTCGGGGTCTTACAATCTCCCCTCCTTATGAAATTTCGTCCCCGAAATTTACGTACCTGGTATTTCAAAGAGTTGAGAATACCTTGCTTTCATTTCAGATTCCATCTTCCTTATCATCATGATTTCTCCATTGCTCATCTTCTGTATTTCAGACATCTTTCTAGAATACAGCTTCAAAACAAGGGTTAATTTAACAAATTAACATATCACATAATATCTCGATATTATGACTGACCAACAAATAAGCTTAGGTAGGACACACTAGCGAAGGATTTACTCATCTCTCCCCTCCTAGTTATATTCCCCGATCTCCGCCAAAGATCATATCCCTAAGCTCTGATACCAAATGTAACGACCCCAAAATAGGTCCATTCCATCCAACCTATTCTGAGTCGTCAAATACATGGTATAGAAAAAAACTGTAACTTTATTACAACAATTGTCGTGCAAAATACAACAACACATATGCTATAAGTTTGGATACAAATATATACCAAATGTGACTCATGTTCTAACCGTGGACATCACCTCACAATGACACCTTACATAAAGGTATAGTCAAAAACTGTTTTAGAAATTAGAATCTTTGGGAAGTGCTCAAGGAAACCTTCGTACATGGGAGGCCACGCATCTAGGTTATGATAGATATCATATGGCTACAGAATTATCCTTGGTTGACCCAATAGACCCCGAAGAAAAACGAGAAGATTACTATCATATTCTTCCCAATGGTGAGTCTTCTCTTGACTTATCATTATCTCCACTGTCTCTAATTGAGAATTATACTTCAAACAAACACCAAGATTATATAGGTAGTGCCCATAGATATACTCAGCAAGTGGATGAGCACAACCCTGTCTTATGATGACACGAGGTTGTATGTCATTAGACATCTTGTATGATAGTGACAAAACACCTTTCCAACGTTGGGTTCGCCTCACCCTATTTTCTTCACCAAATATAACTACTAAATGATGACCACCGTTCTATTCCCTTGTTACCCCCGCTCGACCCAGCTAAACTCTTATTACCTGAAAGGAATTGTGAAGCAAAAGGGTGAGCACAACTAGCCCAGTAAAGAATATCATGACTAAAGATAAATAAATTATCAATAGTCTTCATCAATAATAAATCAGAGATTTAGAACATATGGTAGATGATAAAAAAATTTCAACCATAGTTGCAGCGGAACATGCAATCCATTAGAAGAGTCAAATAGACTATAAAGTCTATTATCTTCTCAATGTTAAAAATCCACCAACAATATTTTATCCATGTAACATCACTCAACAGTTCCTTTCCACAATCATATGAATAACTCATAATCATAATTGTGACTATAAATTTTTCTTCGCACCCAGGACGAAGAATATTTTCATCACCTGTCTTTACCTGAAACATCAAAGATCATGGTTATACCAAATCACAATTCTTGTTCATAATCATACTAATAATTTCATCTTTGTACTACGGGCCAAAGATATTCGTCAACAGTTTATCTTTGCACTACTGGCCAAAGATATTCAACAACAGTTCATCTTTGCACTACATGCCAAAAATATTCAACAACATATCATATTTGCACTACAGGCCAAAGATATTCATCAACAGTTCATATTTACACTACAGGCCAAATATATTTATCAACAGTTCATATTTGCACTACATGCCAAATATATTAATATCTCAAAGAATTATAATCATTTTAGAATTTATATAAACAATAATTATAACCTTGTTGATCAATTCACCTTTGCACTTAAGCTTAAGATATTCAATTATAAATTCAATGGTCATGATCATACCAGTCACAATTCAACTTTACACTACAGGCCAAAGAGAACCCTAGTCATGATCATACCAATAATCTACCCATCTTTACACTCTAGTGAAAGAGAATTTCAACATCAGGGTTATAAAAATATTATATATGATAATAAAATCAATATAATCAATACATAGTTTTAATCTCAAGAGTAATATTCATAACTCAACTATAATTTGGTTAGAAAAAGAAACCAATTTTTATCGTGAATAGTAACTCATGAATAGTAACTCATGAATAGTAACCCCGACACAAAAGATAGAAATTCCACAATAAAATACATACCAATATTTCGGTATAATGATATTGAAAGAATAACATTACTTAAATTTATAAACAATTTATTTTAATTGTTTACACTTTACTAATTAATGCATTTAATCATCATAAAATGCTAACTCTTACAATTTCATCATCAATAACCAAAACCCTCATCAAAAATCTGCATATACCTCATATAGGATTCTCAAGCCATAAAATCCTATTTTCTAATTTTCTTTCTTCACAAAACATATTTAATTCATTTACTCATAACTAGACCATTTTTATGAAAAATACCAAATCAGTTCCAAAAATATTTCTTTTCTGGAATTTAGCATAATATAGTCCCATAGTGAACATATATTTTTCTCAGAATTTTTAAAAGTCATTTACTATTTTTCATATGGCCAAAATAGCCGAATATTTAGACATTTATCAAAAATTGTACTTTTGTCTAAAAATTCTGAAATTTACAGAGTATACTTCTATCATATACATGTACTCTCAATAAAAATTTCATCAATTTTGGAGTTAACCACAAGGAATTATAAGCTGTTACTTTTAAAATAGTCTTTTCTCATAAAATTCATAACTCTCAATCTATACATCCAAAAATCACCATTTTTGGACACAATCAATAAAACTCATCAAAATATCATTTCAAATTTTTTCATAATTTTTGAAGATCAGAAAAATTACGAAACTGAAAATCATAACAACCCCTAAAATCTCTTACTATCCCTTACTATCCCTTACAATCCCTTACCTCAAAAGAGTAGTACTTCTGGCTGGATATCGGATATTATGCTGAAGGAAACTTGCACTGATGAATAGTAACTCACCAAGTATCTAAAAACTCACAAAATATGCTTCATAATATAGAGAGAGAAAGAGAGAAAGCTTATGTTTCTGGTGTGATTTTCAATTCTAACTTAGCCCTCTATTTATAGAAAAATTTTGGTAGATTTGACCTGCAACCTGATGGCTTTACCTGCTACTATTCCCACCCACCACATTTGAAATATAATTCAGCACATTTCTTCACCAACCACAAGTGGGGCCCACCAATTCTAGAATTTTCCACCAAAATGATAAACTCCGAAAATTCAACAATTTCTAAACCAGTCATCTCGTAAAATTCATAACAAATCATACGTTCATTTTTAACGGTTCAAAATTTGTGGACATATACTCAACTTATATATGTATAACATATCCAAAAATTACCACGATCCAACGGTCGGATTAAAAATTATAACCCCCGCAAAATATCTCAAAAACCCTGATTTTTAATACCTCCATTCCGACAAAAATACGGATAAAAATCTCAACATTAACTCCTTCATTTTTTAACCACAAAAATATATCCCTCATTTATATCCACATAAAATAAATATTTTCTTATCATATGAATCAATAATTAATTATTCACAAATAATATTACAGAATCACATTTATGACAACCAGGCCGTTCCCAGGAAAGAGGGGGCTTTCCAATAAGGATTTCTCCTTACTAGCGCGCAATTAGATGACCAAACCTCTCCTTAGACAGAACTTTCTAGACATTTCCAATAATGTTATCTAATAATATTATTCAAATAATATGAATTATTGATCTGATAATAGAAAATACTGTGCAACAACAATTATTGAAACAACAATAATATAAAATATCAACGCAGCAATTATTGAATCAATAAAATAAAATATTGAACAGTAATTACTGTAACAATTATTGAGTAGTGTCTTCTTACGTAAGAATCAATAATTTCAAAAATACTGTGCAATACCGTGTGCTACTGTGCAATAACGCGTATTACTGTATTTTAACCACCGGGTATTCCAACAGTGTTAACGGTAACAACTACGTCGTTATTTGTAAAAACTCAAATTTGTCGTTTTCTTCATCCGACAGTTATTCGTTATGGGGCCCAAAATAGCTGCGCTGTCGTACGAATATTCCCCGACAGAAAGAATATTCCACGACCAAACGAATATTCCCCGACAACAATGAATATTTTATAACCACTTGTGTATTTTGAAAAAAATTTATATATCACCCTTAACTTTAACATTTATCAATTTAACCATTTACTGAATAGAAAAATTGAATAATTTTATTTCATAAAATTCGGGGTCTTACATTATGACCGACCAATTAAATACCATGCAAATAAACTTAGGTAGGTCATACTAGCGAAGGAATTCTCCGTCTCTCCCCTCCTAGTTCTATTCTCACATCTTAGCCAGGGATCATATCCCTAAGCTCTGATACCAACTGTGACGCCCCCAAAATTAGGTATACATCACCCATCTTGGGTCGTCAGATACAAAGTACAGAATACAAATACAACTTACTAATACATCTGTCGTGTACAATACGACAAAACATAAACTGCGAGTTTGAATACAAATATTATCTTCTAGAGAGTATTCATACTCAAAAGGAGTCCTCATTACATTTATTAACACACTATTACATAGAATAGTGAGGACTACTAACTAATACTATCATTCGAACCATCACTCCGTTCCCCGACCTGCCCCAGCTACGTTCTCATTTCCTGAAGAGAACAGTGAAAGAAAGGGTGAGCTCAACTAGCCCAGTAAGAAATATTATGACTAAGATAATGCAGAATAAATTATCATTAGCCTTCAACAATGTTAAACTGATAAAATATAATAGACATCAAGTTTAACTTTAGCGGAACAAGCAATCCATTAAAAGAGTCAAGTAGAAAATAAACTCCACTATCTTTTATGATTTAAAAGTTTTTCAACACTGTGTTCGCTGTGACTCAGCTTAATAAAATAATCCACATCATTGAATCACCCCTGCACTACGGCCAAGGATGTTCGTGTATTCATTAATGGTCATGATCATGCCAACAATTGTCCATCAATGCACTACGGGCCAATGAGGACATTTACCACATCATTCGTAACATTACGGTCATGATTATACCGAATAATCCCTGGTCATAATCATACCAAGTCCATCTATGCACTACAGGCCACAGATGACTTTCAACATTTTATAAACATGAGGATGATGACAATGATATAAGAATTCAATAAAACAAGTTCAAGAATTAATTTATCCAAGAATTAACAACGTCTAAATTGTCAACATGATACTGCTTTGTGAAATAAAATTCAAGAATGCTTAGAAGAATATTTTCATGAAAAGATACTGGATGAAACGCAATTATCAAGGATATTCCACAAATTTCATGGAGTATAGAAGTCAAAACTTAACCAACTGAGTATAATAAAGAATGGAATAACAAAAGAAATCACCAAGCATGCAATAGACCGCACAGACAGGTTATTCCAACAGAATAATAAATAATGGAACCAGGTCCGGCGTAAACACACAGACAGGATATTCCGACAGAATAATAAATAATGAAACCAGGTCCGGCGTAAATGCACAGACAGGATATTCCGACAGAATAAAAAATAATAGAACCAGGTCCGGTGTAAAACACACAGACAGGATGTTCCAACAGAATAATAACAAGACGGAACCAGGTCCGGTGTAAAACACACAGACAGGATGTTCCAACAGAATAATAATAAAAACGGAACCAGGTCCGGTGTAAAACACACAGATAGGATGTTCCAACAGAATAATAGAAGAATGTCACCAAGTATAGGGTAGACCGCGTATACAAGTTATTCCAACAGAATAATAAGAAATAGAATAACAACAGTTCTCTTCATGAATAAGAAAGAATAACACCCCTTTATCGTTTTAAAGAAGAGCTGAAGTAAGGAAGTAGTTAAGTAGCAGAATACTCTTCTTCTCTCTCTCTATAGTTTCCCTCTCTAGAGTTCAGTGAATTCGTAAGAAATAATGAGGGAATGAGCTGCTATTTATAGAAAAATAGAGTGTATAGTAACTAATCCATGAACGGTCCAGATTGATTACTTTAATCTGACGGTCCATATTTAAAGAAAAATCTTTTAAATAAAATATAATATATTCTATTTATAGAATAACTTTAATAAAGTATTCTATTTTATATAAAAAGATGTTTCTGTTTTATTACGTTAATAATACGAATAAAACAAAGCGTCATTATCGCTAAATAATTCATATTATTAACTGACAATAATGGAATAAAACTGAGTGACTTCTCACATAAGTATTAATAATCAATACCGTGTGCTACTATGCAACCACACGTATTACTGTACTTTTACTGTCGAGTAGTTCAACAGTAACAATGGTAAAACTTCCGCCGTTATTTTTAATAAAATATTTTTGTCGTTTTCTCAATCTGACAATAATTTCGTTGTGGGGTCCACCAATGATTGTGCAGTTGTACGAATATTCCTTGTTAAAACAAATATTTCCCGACCAATCGAATATTATATAACAACTTGCGTACTTTGTAAAATTTATAAATATTACCCACAACTATAACATTATATCAAATTAACTCCATAATATTCAAAAATGATATTTATAGAAAATTCATCTTTATTTATAAAAGTTGGGGTCTTACAATATATCTGGAATCAAATATTTATCTTTGCACTACATGCCAAAGATATTCATCAGTTGGTCATGTTCATCTAAACACCTGTTCATCTTTGTACTACGGGCCAAAGATATTCATCAGAAATCATTCATCTTTGCACTACAGGCCAAAGATATTCAGTTATATCATCATTTAGGACTGAGGATGATGAAAAATATTTTAAAGAAAACGAATCCAGTAAAACAAAAGAACAAATATTAAGGATTCGTACTTTAAACAATCCAAGTTCAAAACTATTTCATAAATAACCAGAGTGGAGTAAAATTCAAGAATGAAGACCAAAACATAGATCTAATCCAAGATAGGAATCATAACAGACGATCTTGGACACAGAAAAGAAAATTTAATTTTTCTGTAAATAGTGTCGTATTCGTGAATAGTGCCGTATACGTGAATAGTAACTCCGACACTAAAAGATAGAAATTTTACAAAAAAAATTATTATGCTTCGTGAATAATAACTCGTGAATAGTAACTCATGAATATTAACTCGTGAATAGTAACTCATGAATAGTAACCCCGACATGAAAAGATAAAAATTTCACAAGAAAAATCTTACCAATATTTCGACATAATGGTATTGAAAGAAATAATATCATTTATAAAAAAATAACACCCCTTACCTCGAAAAGACAGTACTTCTAGCCGGAATACTGAATATAATGCTGAAGGGAACTTGCACCGTATAACAACACTCAAAGTATAAAAATACTCACAAGAATACGCTCAATATATCGAGAGAGAAAGAGAGAGAAGATTTCAGTTTCTGGTGTGATTTTTAATTCTAACCTAAGCACCCTATTTATAGGAAAATACTTAGAATACCAGAGCAGAAAATTTAATATAATATTAATATATATATCAAAATTTCCTACGCACTCCTTTGCCAACTGAATTCTGCCCCTATCATATGTTAATGATGCCCACAAAATGAAAAAAAAATATTTTCTTGATTAAAATAATTAAAACTTCCAAAAATCAATTATTTCAGAACTTCGGAACTTCAATAATTCATAATAAATAGCCCTTTTATCAGAAAATTTGAATCTCGCTACTTTTTGTAGGAAATTCAATTCTCTACAACTTTACAGAAGAAAGTTTTTTCAAATTCTAAACAAAAATTAACCGAAATCCACATACGGACGATTTTACAGGCTATAATCAAATTTCAGTCAAGAAATGGGGTCTACCAACACACAAAATATGTGTTATTCATTTAATGCAACAAAAATACCCTTTCTCCTCATATACTCATATATCTCACATTCATTGTAAAAATATCACCATTATTATATTATAATAATATAATAAAATATTATTTTATCAGAAAAGATAAAATATCAATTTTTAACAATTGTCACTTTAAAAATTTTTTCCATCTATATCCACATAAAATTAATATTTTTCTCATCATATAAAATCAATAATTAATTATTTACAAATAATATTACAGAATCACAATACTGACAACCAGGCCGTTCTCTGGAAAGAGGGGGCTTTTCAATAAGAATTTCTCCTTACTGGGGCGTAATTAGGTGACCAAACCTCTCCTTAGACAGAACTTTTTAGACATTGCCAATAATGTTATCTAATAATATTATTCAGATAATATGAATTATTGCTCCGATAATAAAAAATACTGTGTAGTGACAATTATTGAAACAACAGTAATATAAAATATCAACGCAGCAATTATTGAATCAATAAAATAAAATACTGAACAGTAATTACTGTAACAATTATTGAGTAGTGCCTTCTTACGTAAGAATCAATAATTGGTGCAATACCGTGTGCTACTATGCAACAACGCGTATTACTGTGTTTTAACCACCGGATATTCTAACAGTATTAACGGTAACAACTACGTCGTTATTTATAAATAACTTATACTTGTCGTTTTCTTCATCCAATCGCTTTCCGTTATGGGGCCCACAAAAGGCTGCACCGTCGTACGAATATTCCCCGACAGTAAGTATATTCCACGACCAAACGAATATTCTCCGATAAAAATGAATATTTTATAACCAATTGCTTATTTAAAATATTTACGCATTTTACCCATAACTAACCACATTAATCAAATCAACCCTTACTATTTCAAAATGATAAATAGAGGAAATTAAATTTCATTTATTAATAATTTGGGGTCTTACAACCTCCCCTCCTTATGAAATTTCGTCCTCGAAATTGACGTACGTACCTGGTATTTCGAAAAGATGAGGATACCTCGCTTTCATTTCTGATTTCAACTCCCAGTTCATTTTTCAATAGCATGGTTCTTCCACAAAATCTTAACTTGAGGTATAACCTTTGTGCATAGGACATGTTCTTTCCTATCCAAGATCTTGAGAGGTACCTCATCGTACGTTAAATCTTCGGTTATTTTGTCTGGTTCTAACTCAATAACGTGGTTCGGGTCGTCAACATAATTTCGTAACTTCGATACGTGAAAAATGTTATGAACACGCGACATACTTGGCGGTAAAACGAGTCTATAGGCCATAGTTCCTATTAAATCGAGGATTTCAAATGGACTAATAAATCGAAGGTTTGAGCTTTCCTCACATCGTTGATTTTCAGTTTTGGAATAACAACTTCTTGCACCTCCTTCTTTATATTCATCAGCTCCGGTGTGTAGCTTGAGCGGTTTTAACTTTATCGATTAAAGTCGATTCTACTCGTATATTCGTTATCTTTACACAGGTTCTTAGAATCTTTAACTCTATCTCTATCTTTTGAAATGAGTCTTTGTGTTCGACAATATCGCACTCGTACCCGCATACGATCTTCTACTCAACACGTCAGCTACCGCGTTCGCTTTTCCAGGATGGTATTGGATGGTATGATCGTAATCTTTCAACAGCTCGAGCCAACGTCGTTGTCGCATGTTGAGTTCTTGGAAGCTCTTCTCACATTCCTCACTCCATTCAAATTTTGTATCCTTACGAGTCAGCTGAGTTAATGGAGTAGCGATTCGAGAAAATCTTTCCACAAAATCTTCGATAATAACTAACTAAGCACAAAAAGCTACGTATTTCGATTACTGACTTAGGTTGCTCTCAACTGTGACTCATATCCCAATCTTGGATAGCACGTCACAATGACACCTATCAGTTTACTACCACACAAATATGGCGTCCTCTACAGAGAGTCTGGCTTCGGTGTATTTCACAAAGGAAGTCACCAGATAGAGGCTAAGGTACCAACTTCTGTAGTTAGGTTTTTAACTCCTGAAGTTCAATAGGAGCCATTCGATATGAGATTTTAGAAATAAATTTTGTACCGGTTTCAAAGTCGATACAAAATTCAATATCACACTTTGGGAGTAAGCCAAGAAATTCTTTAGAAAATACGTTAGGAAACAAAATATTATTCAAATATGACGTATGAAAGTCCATGACATGGGTATGAAAGCTTGACATCCGTTTTTCAATAAACGAATGGCTTTATGGCTTGATATGACAATGTTTGACTTCAGTGGTTTGGTTGCTTGAATTCGAATAACAGGTTGCTTAGGAATATGAAAACTAACAACCTTACGAAAGCAATCAATTTTGGCATGATGAGTAGTTAATCAATCAATTCCTAAAATCACATTAAAAGCAAGTATCTTTAAAGAAATAAGGTCAACAGGTAATGTGATGATGCCGACTTGGATCAAACAAGATTTATAAACAGTGGATGTAACGAAAGTTTCTCATAACGGAGTTTCAACAGATAAGTCAAAGTCTAATTTTCTCCGGAGTCAAGTTTAAACGTTGAGTATAAGCAGGAGAGATAAATGAATGGGTAGAACCGGTATCTAATAAGGTATAAACTTCGTAAGAATTTATAATTAACTAACCCGTGCTAACTTCGTTCGGGTTCCTCGCATTCTGACTAGTCACGACAAACGCTCTTCCAGGAACCGTTGACTTTGACTTGTCTGGGACAGCCTTTGGAGTTACCATCCTCGCCGGACTTGGTTTCGCTACAGGACAATCTCGAGCTATATGACCGTCATTTCCACAACTAAAATATACCTTGGAAGGTTGTGAACAGTTTGGACTTATGTGTCCCTCTTCTCCGCATCTGTAGCATCTAACTGACGGTCTTTCTCCTCCTTTAAAATTCATTGCTGGTGCTGGTGCTGCTGCCGACATCTTCCCATCATCGTTAAATCTTCTCTTCTTGAAATCTCCACTTGAGTTATTTCTTCTACTATCTTGGCCATGATTACCACCAAAGTGGTTACCATTTCTGGCACAATAATTTCCTCCACGATGGTTATCCTTGTTCTGATGACCGTTGCCATCGGTACGATTATCATCGAGTTTCGATTGAGTTGACTCATTATCGCGCCCCAATAACTGAGCCCTATTCACAACATCTGAATATAGAGAAAATTTATGAGAAATGAGATATTGACGTATGTCGGGTGTCAAACCTCTCAAAAACATCCACGTCATACGTTTCTCATTCTCCACCAAATGAGGTGCAAATCTGGATAACTCCGCGAACTTCGCCTTGTACTGGGACACCGTCATGTTATTCTGTTCTAGTCTAATAAACTCTACCTCCTTCATATGACGAATACTTTCAGGAAAGTACTTGTCATTGAATAGTTTCTGAAACGTTTTCCAAGACATGCTGAGTGCGGCTGGCTGGGTACGCTTCACAGATTCCCACCAGTAATCTGCCTCGTTACGAAATATAAAAGTGGCGAATGGAACCTTCTGTTCCTCCGTGCATCCCAAGACATCGAATATCTTGGTAATTTGCTTGACCTACGTCTCCGTCTTAATCGGATCCGGCTTTCCCCAGAATTCTAGTGGTCCCAACTCTTTGAACTGTTTGGTTGTGACAAACCGTGTGTTGCTATCATTTTCACCGGTATTTTGTACACGAGTCTCCCTCGTCTGATTTTGTATGAACTGCAAAAAGCTTCTAAACATCCCATCGTTCATCGTCTGATCAGTGGTGCTGTTCACAAGTGGAACATTATCGGCCTGTTGCACGTTCTCCTCATTGGTGAGTAAAGGTGTCTCCACGGTCTCATTTACTCCACTGTTTACATTCTCAGTTGTCATTCTCAATTACTGCCATAAAACAAGGGTTAATTAAAGAAATTAACAAATCACATAATACCCCTATATTATGACCAACCAACAAATAAGCTTAGGTAGGACACACTAGCGAAGGATTTACTCGTCTCTCCCCTCCTAGTTCTATTCCCCGATCTCCGCCAGAGATCATATCCCTAAGCTCTGATACCAACTGTGACGCCCCCAAAATAGGTCCATTCCACCCAACCTATTCTGAGTCGACAAATACATGGTACAGAAATAACTACGACTTTATTATTACAATTGTCGTGCAAAATACGACAACACTTAAACTGTAAGATTAAAAACAAATATTGTCATCTAGACAATATCCACACTCAAATAAGTCCTCATTACAATTATTAATACACAATTTTACAGAATAGTGAGGACTACTAGAACCGCTTCTAGAACCATCATTCCACACCCCGACTAATACTCGCTACATTCTCGCCTCTTGAAAAGAAAAATAGAACAACAAGAAAAATAGTGAGCTCAATTAGCCCAGTAAAGAACATTTTGACTAAGATAATATAGAACAAATTATCGTTAGTCCTCAACAGAAAAAAATATAATAGAATACAATAGACAACAAGTTTTAAATCAACATTCGCAGCGGAAATAATAATTCATTAGAAGAGTTAAGTAGAGAATGAAATCTACTATCTTCTATATATGAATTTAAAAGCTCATCGTCAACATTTTATCCCTGTAACATCAACCAATATATATCTGGAATCAAATATTCATCTTTGCACTACATGCCAAAGATATTCATCAGTTGGTCATGTTCATCTAAACACCTGTTCATCTTTGCACTACGGGCCAAAGATATTCATCAGAAATCATTCATCTTTGCACTACAGGCCAAATATATTTAGTTATATCATCATTTAGGACTGAGGATGATGAAAAATATTTCAAAGAAAACGAATCCAGTGAAACAAAAGAACAAATATTAAGGATTCGTACTTTAAACAATCCAAGTTCAAAAATATTTCATAAATAACCAGAGTGGAGTAAAATTCAAGAATAAAGACCAAAATATAGATCCAATCCAAAATAGGAATCATAACAGACGATCTTGACACAGAAAAGAAAATTTAATTTTTCTGTGAATAGTGTCGTATTCGTGAATAGTGCCGTATACGTGAATAGTGTCATATACGTGAATAGTAACTCCGACACTAAAAGATAGAAATTTCACAAAAAAAATTATCATACTTCGTGAATAGTACTCATGAATAGTAACTCGTGAATAGTAACTCGTGAATAGTAACTCGTGAATAGTAACTCATGAATAGTAACCCCGACATAAAAAGATAAGAATTTCACAAAAAAAATCTTACCAATATTCTGGCATAATGATATTGAAAGAAATAATATCATTTATAAAAAAATAACATTCCTTATCTCGAAAAGACAGTACTTCTAGCTGGAATACTAAATATAGTGATGAAGGGAACTTGCACCTTATAACAACACTCAAAGTATCAAAATACTCACAAAAATACGCTCAATATATCGAGAGAGAAAGCAAGAGAAGATTTCAGTTTCTGGTGTGATTTTCAATTCTAACCTAAGCACCCTATTTATAGGAAAATACTTAAAACACCAAAGCAGAAAATTTAATATAATATTAATATATATATCAAAATTTCCTACGCACTCCTTTGCCAACTGAATTCAGCCCCTATCACATGTTAATGATGCCCACAAAATAGAAAAAAATGTTTTTCTTAATTAAAATAATTAAAACTTCCAAAAATCAATTATTTCAGAACTTCGGAACTTCAATAATTCATAATAAATAGCCCTTTTATCAGAAAATTCGAATCTCGTTAATTTTTATAGGAAATTCAATTCTCTACAACTTTGTAGAATTTTTTTTTTAAATTCCAAACAAAAATTGACCGAAATCCACATACGGACGATTTTTCAGGCTATAATCAAATTTCAGTCAAGAAATGGGGTCCACCGATACATAAAACATGTGTTAATAATTTAATGCAACAAAAATACTCTTTCTCCTCATATACTCATATATCTCATATTCATTATAAAAATATCACCATTATTATATTATAATAATATAATAAAATATTATTTTATTAGAAAAGATAAAATATTAATTTTTAACAATTGCCACTTTAAAAATTTTCTCCATCTATATCGACATATAATTAATATTTTTCTCATCATATAAATCAATAATTAATTATTCATAAATAATATTACAGAATCACAATATTGACAAGCAGGCCGTTCTCAGGAAAGAGGGGGCTTTCCAATAAGGATTTCTCCTTACTAGCGCTCAATTAGGTGACCAAACCTCTCTTTAGACAAAACTTTCTAGACATTGTCAATAATGTTATCTAATAATATTATTCAGATAATATGAATTATTGCTCCGATAATAAAAAATACTGTGTAGTGACAATTATTGAAACAACAGTAATATAAAATATCAACGCAGCAATTATTGAATCAATAAAATAAAATACTGAACAGTAATTACTGTAACAATTATTGAGTAGTGTCTTCTTACGTAAGAATCAATAATTGGTGCAATACCGTGTGCTACTGTGCAACAACGCGTATTACTGTATTTTAACCACCGGGTATTCTAATAGTATTAACGGTAACAACTACGCCGTTATTTATAAACAACTTATTCTTGTCGTTTTCTTCATCCAATCACTTTCCGTTATGGGGCCCACAAAAGGCTGCGCCGTCGTACGAATATTCCCCGACAGCAAGAATATTCCACGACCAAACGAATATTCTCCGATAAAAATGAATATTTTATAACCACTTGCTTATTTAAAATATTTGCGCATTTTACCCATAACTAACCACATTAATCAAATCAACCCTTACTATTTCAAAATGATAAATAGAGGAAATTAAATTTTATTTATTAATAATTTGGGGTTTTACAATACCAATCAAACAAATTAGTAAATTACAAAACTAAACCATTACACCAATTAAATAAATTGATAAATTACTTAAACAAAAAGAAAAATCAGCACTCTACTTAATCGGAATAGAATCAACGTTCTTCCCGACTTTCCTCGGTTCTTCCATCACCGTTGCCTACCATTGTTGTACACATATATACATGACACATCTTATTTCAATGTTCATGAATCTTAATATTCACATAAACCTAGCTACACACACACACACACACACACACACACACACACACACACACACATATATATATATATATATATATATATATATATGGCCCAAAATTAATAAAATAAATGAACACCAGAAGAGAGAAATGACTAATTCACCACTCATCCTATACCAGAATAGTGACTTTTGTTGAAGAAGTAGAGATAGATAGATCTGTGGTTGGGGAAAGGAAATAAGAAGCTGGATTCGCTATTGATCATCAACTCCAACACCAACTCCATGTCTTTCGATGAGAATTGTGGTCGATTAGATCTGTAATCACTCTTGTGAGACTCAGATCTAGACAAGTACAATCCTTGGAGGTTATTGTGAGTCAGTAACAATCCTTGGAGGTTATTGTGAGCCAATTGTTGGTTTTTCCTCAAAGTTTGTTTAATTAGCCTTTTTTAAAATAAAAAATAAAAAAATTGTGGATAGCATACAAAACATATTATTTAGAGAGAACCCTAGATGTGACGACCCCAAAATAGGTCCATTCCATCCAACCTATTCTGAGTCGCCAAATACATGGTACAGAAAACAACTACAACTTTATTACAACAATTGTCGTGCAAAATACAACAACACATATGCTGTGAGTTTGGATACAAATATATACCAAATGTGACTCATGTCCCAACCGTGGACAACACATTACATAAAGGTATAGTCAAAAACTGTTTTAGAAATTAAAATCTTTGGGAAGTGCTCAAGTAAACCCTTGTACATGGGAGGCCATGCGTCTAGGTTATGATAGATATCATATGGCCACAGAATTATCCTTGATTGACCCAATATACCCCAAAGAAAAACGAGAAGTTTACTATCATATTCTTCCCAATGGTGAGTCTTCTCTTGACATATCATTATCTCCACTGTCTCTAATTGAAAATTATACTTCAAACAAACACCAAGATTATATAGGTAGTGCTCGTAAATATACTCAGCAAGTGGATGAGCACAATCCTGTCTTATGATGACACGAGATTGTATGTCATTAGACATCTTGTATGATAGTGGCAAAACAACCTTCCAACGTTGGGTTCGCTTCACCCTAGATGATTCACCAAATATAACTCCTAAATAATGACCACCGTTCTATTCCCCTGTTACCCTCGCTCGACCCAGCTACACTCTTATTACCTGAAAGGAATTGTGAACAGAAGGGCGAGCACAACTAGCCCAGTAAAGAATATCATGACTAAAGATAAATAAATTATCAATAGTCTTCATCAATAATAAATCAGAGATTTAGAACATATGGTAGATGATAAAAATTTTCAACCATAGTTGCAGCGGAACGAGCAATCCATTAGAAGAGTCAAATAGACTACAAAGTCTATTATCTTCTCCATGTTAAAAATCCACCAACAATATTTTATCCCTGTAACATCAATCAACAGTTCCTTTCCACAATCATATGAATAACTCATAATCATAATTGTGATTCTAAATTTTTCTTCGCACCCAGGACGAAGAATATTTTCATCACCTGTCTTTACCTGAAACATCAAAGATCATGGTTATACCAAATCACAGTTCCTGTTCATAATCATACTAATAAATCCATCTTTGCACTACGACCAAAGATATTCAACAACACTTCATCTTTGCACTACAGGCCAAAGATATTCATCAACAGACCATCTTTGCACTACAGGCCAAAGATATTTATCAACAGTTCATCTTTGCACTACAGGTCAAATATATTCATCAACAGTTCATATTTCCACTACAGACCAAATATATTAATATCTCAAAGAAATATATAATCATTTCAGAATTTATATAAACAATAATTATAACCATGTTGATCATTTCAACTTTGCACTTAAGTTAAAGATATTGAATTATAAATTCAATGGTCATGATCATACCAGTCAACAATTCAACTTTGCACTACTGGCCAAAGAGAACCCATAGTCATGATCATACCAATAATTTACCCATCTTTACACTCAAGCGAAAGAGAATTTCAATATCAAGGTTATAAAAATGTTATATATGATAATAAAAATAATATGATCAAAACATGGATTTAATTTCAATAGCAATATTCATAAATCAACTATAATTTGGTTAGAACAAGAAACCAATTTTGTCGTAAATAGTAACTCGTGAATAGTAACTCATGAATAGTAACACGTGAATAGTAACTCATGAATAGTAACTCATGAGTAGTAACCCATGAATAGTAATCTCGACATGAAAAAGGTAGAAATTCTACAATAATATACATACCAATATTTCGGTATAATGATATTGAAAGAATAATATTTCTTAAGCTTATAAACAATTTATTTAAATTATTTACACTTTACTAATTAATGCATTTAATCATCATAAAATGCCAACTCTTACAATTTCATCATCAATAACCAAAACCCTCATCAAAAATCTGTATATACCTCATGTAGGATTCTCAAGCCATAAAATCCTATTTTCTAATTTTCTTTCTTCACAAAACATATTTAATTCAGTTACTCATAACTAGACTATTTTCATGAAAAATACCAAATCAGTTCCAAAAATATTTCTTTTCTGAGATTTATCATAATATAGTCCCATAGTGAACATATATTTTTCTCAGAATTTTTAAAAGTCATTTACTATTTTTCATTTGGCCAAAACAACCGAATATTTAGACATTTATCAAAAATTGTACTTTTTTCCAAAAATTCTGAAATTCACAGAGTATACTCCTATCATATACATGTACTCCCAATAAAAATTTCATCAATTTTGGAGTTAACCACAAGAAGTTATAAGTGGTTACTTATAAAATAGTCTTTTCTTATAAAATTCATAACTCTTAATCTATACATCCAAAAATCACCATTTTTGGACACAATCAAGAAAACTCATCAAAATATCATTTCAAATTTTTCTAGAATTTTTGAAGGTCAGAAAAAATACGAAACTGAAAAAACATAACAACCCTTAAAATCTCTTACTATCCCTTACCTCAAAAGAGCAGCACTTCTGACTGGATATCAGATATAACGCTGAAGGAAATTTGTACTGATGAATATCAACTCATCAAGTATCTAAATACTCACAAAATACACTCAATAATTTAGAGAGAAAAAGAGAGAAAACTTATGTTTCTGGTGTGATTTTCGATTCTAACTTAACCCTCTATTTATAGGAAAATGTTAGCACGCCGAAGCAGACTTAACCTGCAACCTGATGGCTTTACCTGCTACTATTCCCACCCACCACATTTAAATAAAAATCTCAGCACATTTCTTCACCAACCAAGAGTGGGGCCCACCAATTCTAAAATTTTCCACCAAAATGATTAACTCCGAAAATTCAACAATTTCTGAACCAGTCATCTCATAAAATTCATAACAAATTATACGTTCATTTTTAACGGTTCAAAATTTATGGACATATACTCAACTTATATATGTATAACATATCCAAATATTACCACGATCCAACGGTCGGATTAAAAATTATTATCCTCACAAAATATCTCAAAAACCTTAATTTGATTTTCAATACCTCCGTTCTGACAAAAATACAGATAAAACACCTCAACATTAACTCCTTCATTTTTAACCACAAAAATATATCTCTCTTTTATATCCACATAAAATAAATATTTCCTTATCATATGAATCAATAATTAATTATTCACAAATAATATTACAGAATCACATTTATGACAACCAGACCGTTCCCAAGAAAGAGGGGGCTTTTCAATAAGAATTCTTCCTTACTGGCGCGCAATTAGGTGACCAAACCTCTCCTTAGACAGAACTTTCTAGACATTGCCAATAATATTATCTAATAATATTATTCAAATAATATGAATTATTGATCTGATAATGGGAAATACTGTGCAGTGACAATTATTGAACAACAATAATATAAAATTTTAACGTAGCAATTATTGAATCAATAAAATAAAATATTGAACAGTAATTACTGTAACAATTATTGAGTAGTGCCTTCTTACGTAAGAATCAATAATTTCAAAAATACTATACAATACCGTGTGCTACTGTGCAATAACGCGTATTACTGTATTTTAACCACCGGGTATTTCAACAGTGTTAACGGTAACAACTACGCCGTTATTTGTAAAAACTCAAATTTGTCGTTTTCTTCACCCGACAGTTATTCGTTATGGGGCCCACAAATAGTTGCGCCATCGTACGAATATTCCCCGACAGAAAGAATATTCCACGACCAAACGAATATTCCCCGACAACAATTATTATTTTATAACCACTTGCTTATTTTAAAAAAAAATTCACATTTCACCCATAACTTTAAACTTTTATCAATTTAACCATTTACTGAATAGTAATTATAAGAAAAATTAAATACTTTTATTTCATAAAATTCGGGGTCTTACACTAAATCTGCTTTGCTTAGCAATTGCCGCTAAGGCTTTTGGATAACAACTTCTGACTCTCAATTTGATCAATTGTCTGTATTTTTGTTTTTTCCTTCATGAGTTTGCTCAAAATCGAATTGGGTCTTTATTTTTTTGTTATTGTTGTTGCTTTGATAATTTTGATCTGAAAAAGATGGTGCCTATCATCAAATTTAAAAGAACAAACAGAATAGCAGCATAGGATAAAGAGTTAAAGTGGCCGGAAGGAGGACAGAAAAAGAAAGAAAAAAGTGGGAGAGGAGAGAGAAAACGGTGAACTAAAAAAGGAGAAAGAAAAGAAAGAAAAAAGTGAGAAATAGGAGAGATGAAATGGTGGCTGGGAAGAGAAGAGAGAAGGAATAAAAAAGTGGGAAAGAGGAGTCAGCATTTAGGTGTCTTTTTTTAAGCCAAGTAAGAAATGACGTGTTTTTTTTTAAAGCCACGTAGAAAAACTTGACTGATTTCTTAACGTTTGTGACGAAAATTTGACATAATGACCTGATTTTTAATTTTTAAAAAGTACAGTTAGACGATTGCATTTTTTTAAAGTGCAATGGCTCAATGCTTACAACTCGACGACCACAGTGGGGTAAAGGTGTATTTTACCATTTTTGGTGTTTAACAACAAAAATTATTATTTGAATTTTTTGTTTTATAATATGATTTTTATATGTTGAATTTTCTTGAGTATATGTCAAAATTTGGGATATTTATGATTTTGACTACACTTTTTTAGTATACAATTGACATTATTTTTGTACAATGTTGAATAAAAAAATTATTTATTACTACCTCTATCTTGTAAAAAGATGTTTCTTTTAATATATTTTTTCTTGTTTTGAGTTTAAACATTTGTCATTTGTACTATAAATAATTATGTTTTAGTGTGACTTATGTTTAGTTTAATATATGAGAAAATAATTAATATAATTTTTAATACTTTTTTATTTGGATAATAAGATTCGTTCTGTAATAATAAGTTTGTTTTACGTAAATTTTAATATTTGAAAAATATAATTATAATTTTATTGCATTAATTTGTACTTTTATGGGTATTAAAATTTCACTTTTTAATTACAAAAAAAATATATTTAAATCTATATTCGAAAGAAATTGAATGACTTTATTTTCCTAATAAAATGATTTTTTTGACATTTATGTTATTTATTGCACAAGTTCATAATTTAATATATTAGATCAAGTTAAGTACAAATTATAATATAAAAATTTAGATTTAGTGGATAATTTAAATATTATAACTTGAAGGGTGTATTAGACATTATATTAAAAATATTTGTGGATATTATTTGGTCAACTACACTAGGGATAATGTGTGACGACCCCAAAATAGGTCCATTCCATCCAACCTATTCTGAGTCGCCAAATACATGGTACAGAAAACAACTACAACTTTATTACAACAATTGTCGTGCAAAATACAACAACACATATGCTGTGAGTTTGGATACAAATATATACCAAATGTGACTCATGTCCCAATCGTGGACAACACCTCACAATGACACCTTACATAAAGGTATAGTCAAAAACTGTTTTAGAAATTAAAATCTTTGGGAAGTGCTCAAGGAAACCCTTGTACATGGGAGGCCATGCGTCTAGGTTATGATAGATATCATATAGCCACAGAATTATCCTTGATTGACCCAATATACCCCAAAGAAAAATGAGAAGTTTGCTATCATATTCTTTCCAATGGTGAGTCTTCTCTTGACATATCATTATCTCCACTGTCTCTAATTGAAAATTATACTTCAAACAAACACCAAGATTATATAGGTAGTGCTCGTAAATATACTCAGCAAGTGGATGAGCACAATCCTGTCTTATGATGACACGAGATTGTATGTCATTAGATATCTTGTATGATAGTGGCAAAACAACCTTCCAACGTTGGGTTCGCTTCACCCTAGATGATTCACCAAATATAACTCCTAAATAATGACCACCGTTCTATTCCCCTGTTACCCTCGCTCGACCCAGTTACGCTCTTATTACCTGAAAGGAATTGTGAACAGAAAGGCGAGCACAACTAGCCCAGTAAAGAATATCATGACTAAAGATAAATAAATTATCAATAGTCTTCATCAATAATAAATCAGAGATTTAGAACATATGGTAGATGATAAAAATTTTCAACCATAGTTGCAGCGGAATGAGCAATCCATTAGAAGAGTCAAATAGACTACAAAGTCTATTATCTTTTCCATGTTAAAAATCCACCAACAATATTTTATCCCTGTAACATCAATCAACAGTTCCTTTCCACAATCATATGAATAACTCATAATCATAATTGTGATTCTAAATTTTTCTTCGCACCCAGGACGAAGAATATTTTTATCACATGTCTTTACCTGAAACATCAAAGATCATGGTTATACCAAATCACAGTTCCTGTTCATAATCATACTAATAAATCCATCTTTGCACTACGACCAAAGATATTCAACAACACTTCATCTTTGCACTACAGGCCAAAGATATTCATCAACAGACCATCTTTGCACTACAGGCCAAAGATATTTATCAACAGTTCATCTTTGCACTACAGGTCAAATATATTCATCAACAGTTCATATTTCCACTACAGACCAAATATATTAATATCTCAAAGAAATATATAATCATTTCAGAATTTATATAAACAATAATTATAACCATGTTGATCATTTCAACTTTGCACTTAAGTTAAAGATATTGAATTATAAATTCAATGGTCATGATCATACCAGTCAACAATTCAACTTTGCACTACTGGCCAAAGAGAACCCATAGTCATGATCATACCAATAATTTACCCATCATTACACTCAAGCGAAAGAGAATTTCAACATCAAGTTTATAAAAATGTTATATATGATAATAAAAATAATATGATCAAAACATGGATTTAATTTCAAGAGCAATATTCATAAATCAACTATAATTTGGTTAGAAAAAGAAACCAATTTTGTCGTGAATAGTAACTCGTGAATAGTAACTCATGAATAGTAACTCGAGAATAGTAACTCATGAGTAGTAACCCATGAATAGTAATCTCGACATGAAAAAAGTAGAAATTCCACAATAATATACATACCAATATTTCGGTATAATGATATTGAAATAATAATATTTCTTAAGCTTATAAACAATTTATTTAAATTATTTACACTTTACTAATTAATGCATTTAATCATCATAAAATGCCAACTCTTATAATTTCATCATCAATAACCAAAACCCTCATCAAAAATCTGCATATACCTCATATAGGATTCTCAAGCCATAAAATCCTATTTTTCAATTTTCTTTCTTCATAAAATATATTTAATTTATTTACTCATAACTAGACTATTTTCATGAAAAATATCAAATCAGTTCCGAAAATATTTCTTTTCTGGGATTTAGCATAATATAGTCCCATAGTGAACATATATTTTTCTCAGAATTTTTAAAAGTCATTTACTATTTTTCATATAGGCAAAACAGCCGAATATTTAGACATTTATCAAAAATTGTACTTTTGTCCAAAAATTCTGAAATTTACAGAGTATACTCCTATACTCTCAATAAAAATTTCATCAATTTTGGAGTTAACCACAAGAAGTTATAAGCGGTTACTTTTAAAATAGTCTTTTCTTATAAAATTCATAACTCTTAATCTATACATCCAAAAATCACCATTTTTGGACATAATCAAGAAAACTCATCAAAATATCATTTCAAATTTTTCCAGAATTTTTAAAGGTCAGAAAAATTATGAAACTGAAAAACATAACAACCCTTAAAATCCCTTACTATCCCTTACCTCAAAAGAGCAACACTTTTGACTGGATATCGGATATAACGCTGAAGGAAATTTGCACTGATGAATATCAACTCATCAAGTATCTAAATACTCACAAAATACACTCAATAATCTAGAGAGAGAAAGAGAGAAAACTTATGTTTCTGGTGTGATTTTCAATTCTAACTTAACCCTCTATTTATAGGAAAATGTTAGCACGCCGAAGTAGACTTAACCTGCAACCTGATGGCTTTACCTGCTACTATTCCCACCCACCACATTTAAATAAAAATCTCAGCACATTTCTTCACCAACCAAGAGTGGGGCCCACCAATTCTAGAATTTTCTACCAAAATGATTAACTCCGAAAATTCAACAATTTCTGAACCAGTCATCTCGTAAAATTCATAACAAATTATACGTTCATTTTTAACGGTTCAAAATTTGTGGACATATACTCAACTTATATATGTATAACATATCCAAATATTACCACGATCCAACGGTCGGATTAAAAATTATAACCCTCGCAAAATATCTCAAAAATCTTGATTTTTAATACCTCCATTCCGACAAAAATACTGATAAAAACCTCAACATTAACTCCTTCATTTTTAACCACAAAAATATATCTCTCATTTATATCCACATAAAATAAATATTTCCTTATCATATGAATCAATAATTAATTATTCACAAATAATATTACAGAATCACATTTATGACAACCAGGCCGTTCCCAGGAAAGAGGGGGCTTTTCAATAAGAATTTTTCCTTACTGGCGCGCAATTAGGTGACCAAACCTCTCCTTAGACAGAACTTTCTAGACATTGCCAATAATGTTATCTAATAATATTATTCAAATAATATGAATTATTGATCTGATAATGGGAAATACTGTGCAGTGACAATTATTGAACAACAATAATATAAAATTTCAACGTAGCAATTATTGAATCAATAAAATAAAATATTGAACAGTAATTACTGTAACAATTATTGAGTAGTGCCTTCTTACGTAAGAATTAATAATTTCAGAAATACTATGCAATACCGTGTGCTACTGTGCAATAACGCGTATTACTGTATTTTAACCACCGGGTATTCCAACAGTGTTAACGGTAACAACTACGCCGTTATTTGTAAAAACTCAAATTTGTCATTTTCTTCACCCGACAGTTTTTCGTTATGGGGCCCGCAAATAGTTGCGTCGTCGTACGAATATTCCCCGACAGAAAGAATATTCCACGACCAAACGAATATTCCCCGACAACAATGATTATTTTATAACCACTTGCTTATTTTGAAAAAAAAATCACATTTCACCCATAACTTTAAACTTTTATCAATTTAACCATTTACTTAATAGTAATTATAAGAAAAATTGAATACTTTTATTTCATAAAATTCGGGGTCTTACATAATGAATGTTATATATTGTATAGTTGAGGGGTACTGACCGTTACTTGAAAAACTAGAGGGGTTGTGAGTGTTATTATGGTTATCTACAAGGGGTGTCATTATATTTTACTCTTATTTTTATTGTTTTATAATGTATAGAATATAATGAGTATTATAAAAGATTTGTTTATTTATTTAGTTTTTCATTCAAATTCATCTACTTTTGAATAAACAACTTTGGTCAGTGTGGGCAAGAAAATTGTGCCTTGCCAGTTAGGGTTTCGTGTTGGCTGAGGAGGAGAGAAATCCACGAAGAGAACAGAATTGACTGATTAATTGAAGAGGGGAGAACGACTGGTTGGCGATTACTCCAATGACGCGTGATAGAACTCCTAAAATTCAGAAACCGGGTTAGGGTTATTGGGATTTTAAGAGCCTTCTTCTTGAGTCCTTCCACTCCTAGAATTTGGAAACCTTATTAGGGTTATTGGGATTCCAAGAGTCTTCTTGAGTGTTGAGAGAGAATGTCCAGGTCCTTTGATCTTCCAAGAGTCCAAGTCCTGAGTCTCAAGAGAGGTCGCCCCTTCATAGAATGGAAGGGGTATTTATAGAGTTTTCTGAAACTTAAGTAGTCACATGTCAAGCACATATCTTTAGAAAAATTCTAGAAATTCCCTTTAGTCATTAGGATAATGCCCATATCACCCTATCCTTCTAGCCACCAATCCAATCCCTCAATCAATTTCCAAAACGAGCCTCCTCCACGAGCCTTCTGCCTCGGGACACGTGGAGGCTTCTCTCGAGTCTAGCACATTTATTTCTGACCTTTTCATCTTCATTCAATTAGGTTATGCGAACTCTAATTTGTACATTTAATGAGACCGTGAAACCCTAATTGTGCATTTAATTTAATTAGGTCACGTGAACCCTAAATTTTTACTTGGGCCCACATTTGCCCCCTGCGCGAGAGTCGCATTTCAAAAGAGACGATCGTGCAAGAATACTTCAAGCTTTTGAATGATTTTACGGGACTGCGCTTTACAGGTCTTAAAGACAAGGGTCCTAGAAGAGGGAACCCCTAGGGAACCAAACCCTTAGGGTTAAACCCTAGGGAGGCAAAACCTAGCAGGGCTCTTCCTTGGACATATTAGGAAATCTTCTAAAAATCTTTCCAGATCTTGCTCAATCTTTGTTTTCTTAATTAATTTTAAATTTTTTTTGAGACACTTGTTTTATTTGATGCTCTCCATCCAGGTGTTGCCACCTTGCTGTATAGTGACCTTGGTTATCCTCCGGATGACCTAGGCTTCGAGGAGTCATCAGCAGCACAACAGACCCCTGCTCCTTCATCCTTTGTCTCAATGAACTCTATGATTGCTTCTTAAGTAGCTCCCGCTAGAACTTTCTTCAATCCAAGTGGAGATCTCGTTTCTTGGAGGGGCTTTCAGATATCCTCTTCTAGTCAGGAAAGTATCGAGCATCTCCTAGCTCGATTCCCAGAGATACTTGACCGACTGATTATTAAGGCAGCCTCTGCCCAAACCTTCTTTTTAGATTATCTCGCCAACCTCATTTTTGGGCTTCACGATATTTCTTTAATACTCTTTGCAATTGTGGGTGTTGATATGTCTCCTTTTTGTGCTAGGCTAGATCATCTTAAGTCAAATTTTAATCTTGTTGCACTATGTTCGGAGGTCGTTGTACGTAAGTGTGAAGATGACTCTTTTTCGGTACAAATTTTAGAGCTTGACGAAGCCGTAAATATATTGAAGATCCAGTCTCGAGATCTAAAGTCCCAACTTCAGGATGTAGAGTTCCAGCTTCAGGACTTAGAATCCACTACCCGATATATTAGGGAGCTGAAAACTGCAAATCTCAATATTCAGGGCATTGCTGACTTGAAAGCTTTAGCTATGTCCCCACTTCAGTTTGATATGTCATGGCCTTTAGATCATGGCCTTTTGTAGTATTTTCCATTTCCTGTATCAAAAAACTCATTTACATATATTTCATTTATCAAAATAGAGTTTCTTTATCCTTATTGATTGCCTTTAATTTGAATGATTCCTTAAAACTCAATATTTATCATTGAATTTCAAGTTATTCAAATTAATATTCCATGACAACAATAGGCATTGAAAGAATAAACATGAATTTAAAGAAAAGACATATGTTTTTTTTATCTCATGCAAACCAACACTTGACTCTATATTTTTTTTATCAAGTATAAGTGAAAGTTTGACAATTTATTGATAATCAAGTTGCTTTTAGCATAACGTTTCAGATAATAAATCTTGCTTTTGACGGAGAAGGCATAACATTCGCCACTTTTAGAAATAAAGTGTAAATTTTTCAAGGTTGAGGACTTAAACTCATGTGCCTCAATCACTTTTGAAGTTGAAAGTGTAACTTCTAAGGGCTGATAGTCAGGTGTCTCGATTACTTTTAAAGTTGAAAGTATAACTTTGTGATCTGAGGGCTGCTAGTCAGGTGCCTCGATTATTTTTGAAGTTAAAAGTATAACTTTATGATCCAAGGGATGCTAGTCAGGCGCCTCGATTACTTTTGACGTTGAAAGTATAACTTTTTTATCTGGGACAGCTATTCAGGTGCCTCGATTACTTTTAAAGTTGAAAGTATAACTTTGTGATCCGAGGGCTGCTAGTCAGGTGCCTCGATTACTTTTGAAGTTGAAAGTATAACTTATGATCCGAGGGCTGCTAGTTAGGTGCCTCGATTACTTTTGAAGTTGAAAGTATAATTTTTTGATCTGAGGGCTGCTATTCAGGTGCCTCGATTACTTTTGATGATAAAGTATAACACTAGGGTGCCTCGTCACTTGGATTGTCCAATTTCTTAGCAAGCGTGATCTACGAGGACTTGAAATCAGGTGCCTCGTCACTTGGGTCGTCCAATTTCTTGGCAAGTGTGATCTACGAGGACTTGGCCACTATTTAGAGTGGACCACCATCTTGGGTGGATTTTTGATATTCTTGTATCTACAATTCACATATCTTTCAACGGTAGAGCCAGTATTTGGGTTCTCTATCATCTTGTGTTGATGATGCTTGTGTAACAAAACTTCTTATGTATTCGGGTGATCATCCTGGATTTTTTTAGAGAATCTTGATCAAGATTTTGTTCGTGGCCTTTGCTTATCCATTGCCTTTGGGTAGTGAGGTGATAATTTATAGTGTTTCGCCCTGTATCTCTCCATCATATTTTTTAACGACCCTATTGATGGAAGGAGTTCTATTATCTAATAAGATATTTGGACAGTGGCTTGTTTAGCATGGTGTTTCCCTCTCTAATTCAATTTCTCCTGTTGCTAACTTCTCGTGATAGATCCTTCGCAGGCTATAACACTCCATGGTGGAGTGTCCTGCGTGTTGATGGTACAAACAGAAGTCTGGTCTTTTTTTCATCTCTTTTGTCACAACAGATCTGGCCCTGGGAGGTTTCACCACTCCATGTTCAACCCATTGTTCATACAGGCCCCTGAATACCTTCTAACTGCATGTGATTGCCTCTGGAATTGGCATTCTTGTATACTTGTCTCCAGGATTTTCTCTGCTCCGTTCAATATTTCTCTCGTTCTTCCCCCTTTTTCCCCCTTATGGTTTTGACTGAGAATCTGCCAAAGTCATAGTTGTCGTCCTCTTACCCTTCTATATAACCGTCGCATGACTAGTGAGCAAAGTGTTGATTCCTTTTATGTCTTATGCAAAAGATGAGAGGGTCGCGAATGAGTCACATGCTTTTATAATGAGATGGGGTTTGAATGCATCTAAAGCACCATTTTTGCATATGTTGACCAAGTTCTTTTTCTCGATTTGTTCTGCACACTTCTATGCTTGGGACCTAAATCTGTCCATATAATCTGACAGCTCCTTGTTCAGCTCTTACTTGGATCGCATGAGCTCTACAATAGTTACATGTTTCTGGTAATATGCTCCCTGACATTTCCTTTCTCCCTATTGTATTTTGGAAACTACAGGGGATGCTCAATATGCCCTGCTGGGTATGGCTGTCTCTGAATGTATGCCGGGTAGGGTGGAGTAAAGTATAACTCCGAAGGTCGGGATGTATGCTTGTGAAGTTGATTGATCAAATCAATCATATCATCATTCGTCACATACTGGCTTGTGGTATGGACTATTTGTTGTGTTGTGATGTATTGTTGCATTGGCCATGTGTGTGGTAGAAAAATTGGTTAATGTACAATGGCATCATGTAAATTCTGTATCGGTTGTGCTTGTGGGCTGGTTCGTTAGACAAGGCTTGGGATGGTTGATATCTGCACTTGTGAAAATGTAGGGATAATGGTCGAAATGATGTTTGTCTGAGGCTGGCTGACTTCCAGTCTGGGTTGTGGTACGTCACCATTGTTCTGAAGTTCCAAGTGGATGATTGGAATGGACTGATTCTCCGTTAATGGAGGTACAGTATGATTTTCTTTATTGTTGTCCTCCACTCCTGCTTGTTCTCCCTGCGAATTACCTGGGAACATGGCCTTGAAAGTGGGGATATGCATCAACTGCTGGCAAAAATTCCCATTTCCTCTTGCGCGCTTCCTCTGCATCTCCAGCATCATAGCCATCATCATCCCATGTCCTTCCCGTGCTTCCTTCAATGCCTTGAGCATCTCCAGTTGCATAGCATTTGCTTGCTCTCCACTTTCTTCCTCACCTTTTTCATGCTGTCATGATCTTTGGCCCCTCATGTATGAAGGACTTGAGGGAGCTTATCCCTATGTCCTCATGTATTTCTTGCAGCTTTCCTTAATTTTAGTCATCTTGCTCGTCATGATAACCAAAGTTTTATTGGGAAATTACTTTGGAGCTTGTAAAAAAGTGTGCCTCCTAGGGGTTGAACCCTAAGAGGGGAATCGTTGAGTTCTTCTTCTCTTATTCATTTCTTCTATTTTGGTCCTCCCTTTGTTTGGTAGTTAGTCTTGTGTCAAGTATCCTTCTGGCTTTCTTGTGAAGTTGCTTCTTGGCTATCTTCAAAATTGAGTTCGTTGACCCTTTCGTATGAATCATCCTCCCAAGGGGAGACCATTTGTAAAGGGTTTATTAAACTCGTCTGCCAACTCCGGAGGATGCTCTGTCGAGAATATATATTTTTCATGGATATTGTCCTATAACAAAACCAAATTTGTTAATCATATGGACATTTATATATTAACACATGTGTACATATGTACGAATGACAATATGTAAAGAATCGTATAATGTACTTCCCTTGATTTGAAAAGTTGGAATTATGGAGTTCGCATTCCCCCAGTTTTCTTTACTTTGAGAAGTCGAAAGTAAAGAAAAACTTCGTGAAATACTTCTTCAATTTTTTTTTAAATGTGAGAGTTGTCTCTAATTCTTTGCGTAACACAACTCTTGAATGATCGAGCTTATGGTCTGAACAAGAGATGAAAAATGGGTTGTCCTCCTTTCAATGGTAGTGCGGTCATTATAACGTCTTTGGGCCCTAGACTTGACCTTCGCCCTTCCTTGGTAGTAATCGTGATCCATTCTGTATTTCCTCTTGGTGAGATTCAATCATCATATTTATTGAGTTACTCTAACTCAAAGAAGTCATGATCCATGTGGTGATCCGGTGTACCACTTAGTGATTCTCAACTATGTTTGGTGAGTTCCCAATACATTTGTGTCATCCAGTTTGATTCCAAGTGAAGCTTTTAATCTCGACAAACTCATGCGTAATACCGGAAAAGATAAAATACATACATAATTGTCAGTGAACTATATATTAAACATCATGAAAAATTAAATTATACGGATGCATATATGTTATACATGAAGTTTGTTAATCATACATACTTACATTATATTGTAAATATATTTCGTTTTCATATTTATTTCTAGTTGTATCCAAAATAAAAATAAATAAATAAATAAATAAAAATAAATTATTACTGTTGGTAATAATAAAATTTATCATATATACATAAATAAGCAATATGTATAAATGAAAGAGATGTATAGATGGCAATATGTATATTTAGCAAGAGCCCCTTTTAATTGCAACCACCTCAATAGTATATTACTATTACTCTATTATAGTAGGGTTCGGAACAAGGAGTGAAGGAGGGTTCGAGCAAGCAGGGTTCGGCCAAGGAGGGCGTGTCAGGTCAGTTGTGCCCTATCTCTGCCATATCCTCTTATTAAGATTTTTTTTTTCCGCATGTTTTGCTATGAGAAGAAGTTGTTTATCAACTTTTACAATTCTTTTAGGAGTGATATATATATTTGATTCTTATATTTTTTTCATTATAATCTTGTAAATTATATATGGTTATTGGCGTTATTATATACAAGTGGATATTATGTCATCATCATAAAGTAATCAAACTAACACTTCATTGCATATATGGCAAAATCTCGTTATTATTAAAAAAGGGTATACATATTCACCATATACGTGCATGCATAGACCAAATTACTTAAATTATTGATCAATTTTTATTTCTAACTCATGGTCAGTATGCATAAAAAAGTGGAATACTCTTTCTTTGCAAAATAATTATTTTGTCATACATGCATGCACTTACTAGACTAACTAGATAATATGATCTGAGAGTTCATCCATTCACATGATAAAAGAATATAAAATGCATCTCATTATACACAATAAATTAGCCCATGCAAAAGTCTAATGTATTGGGAATACTACTACGAGCCTTTACATGAAGAACAACATCACCAAGCAATTAATGGTAGGCCTCATCTATTAAATAAAATGTTGTCCTTAGAGATCTAGTTAGGCAAAGCCTACAAAGCCGAAGCCTAGAGGGGGTTTTACCGAACCCAGACAAGGCAGAAGCTTAAGGGATTTTTTTTTGTTTTTTTTTACCGAATTCTAGGTAGCATTTCGAGAAACAAGAAGTTCCTAATGATAATAATAATTATTTATTTAATTTTTTTTATTATTGTTTTTTTTAAGACTCCTCCGTATGAATAAAAAAAATTTAATGCACATATACTAAATTTTTTAAGTTGATGAAATTCTTAATGAAATAAAAAGAATGGTATAATTTACTTCCCTTAGTATGAGAAGTAGAAGCTATCAAGTTCATGTTGCCCCCAGTTTTCTTTACTTTGAGAACTCGAAAGTAAAGAAAACTCCTTGAAATACTTCCTCAATTTTTTTTAAATTTGTGGACTTTTGGCTCTCGCCACTTCAATCGGTGGTTTTTTTCAGCTCTTGTTCTATAACTTTTGTCAGTGAGACCTCTTTAGCTCTAGCGGCATTCATCGATGAAACCTCCGTTGGCCTTCTGAGGTGTCTTATGTGATGGTGTCTTCTCTGACCGTTGTTCTTCCTCTTCGTGTTATGGTCATACCCTTCATGAATTCTACACCTCCCTAGCAGAGTCGCCAGAGAAATATGGGCAAGGAAATCGTGCCTTGCCAGTTAGGGTTTTGTGTTAGCTGAGGAGGAGAGAAATCCATGAAGAGCACGAAATTGATTGATTGATTGAAGAGGGGAGAACGACAGGTGGACGATTACTCCAATAATGTGTGGCAGAACTTCTAGAATTTGAAAACCGTGTTAGGGTTATTGGGATTTCAAAAGCCTTCTTCTTAAGTCCTTCCACTCCTAGAATCCGGAAGCCTTATTAATTAGGGTTATTGGGATTCCAAGAGTCTTCCTAAGTGTTGAGAGAGAATGTCCAGGTCCTTTGATCTTCCAAGAGTTTAAGTCCTGAGTCTGAAGAGAGGTCCCCCCTTCATAGAATGGAAGGGGTATTTATAGAGCTTCCTGATACTTAAGTAGTCACATGTCAGGCACATATCTTTAGAAAAATTCCAGAAATACCCTTTAGTAATTAAGATAATGTCCATATCGTCCTGTCCTTCTAGCCACCAATCCAATTCCTCATTCAATTCTCAAAACGAACCTCCTCCACGAGTCTTCTGCCTCGGGACACGTGGAAGCTTCTTCCGAGTCTAGTACTTTTATTTCTGACTTTTTCGTCTTCATTCAATTAGGTTATGTGAACCCTAATTTGTACATTTAATGAGACTATGGAACCCTAATTTTGCATTTAATTCAATTAGGTCACGTGAACCCTAAATTTGCACTTGGGTCCACAGTCAGAATAGTTGCTAAGTTTTTTTTATATATACATTTTTGTTTTTTGTTCTTATTATACTGACAAAGGTTAGTTTGCTCATATATTTTAAAAAATAAAAAATAAAAATTACTTTATTTTTATATTTTGGAATGGGAAGAGAATAATTTTTTCAGTGAGTATTTGATAATTCTTAATTTTAGTTTTACAATTTAATATGAAAGAAATTAGATGAAAATAATATATTTAGGCCTGTCTATCAAATCTTAATAAAAAAAGATAAAAGCCTAAAAATCTGTACTAAAAGTCTATCAAAAGGATTGTTTGCTCAATGAGTTCACTAATAAAATCTTGCCATATAATATCTGATAAAAGATATTCCACTTCATTTTGCCATATTAGTGTAGGACTTTATACTTTTTATTGGTCATTTGGAGTGTTAAGAACATGAATGTGTGTCAAACGTGTGTGTGAATAATTGTCAAATTACCATCTAGTCATAATCCATATGTTCCAAATTCAGTCATATTTACCTTCTCTTTGCATTCGAGAATTAGAGTCTGTTTTTGATAATAAAATTGATTATTCATTTCTTATCAATATTACAATTATTTAAGCAGGTAAATAGAATTGTAAATTGTCTCATTTTTAAATCTGAGTACGAATAAGACTCAATTTACGACTCTAGAACACCAATTGGTTAATTCATCTTGATCCGCAACAAACCCATTACCGACCGCGATCGACAGGAGCGTGGGCTGTCGTCCGTCACCAATGACCTCATTGACGACGGCATAGGAGTCATTGGCAAGGGCGGATGTATTTAAGGGGCAGCATAGACAGCTGTCCCTGCTGAATTTTTTTTATAGGTATAGAGGCAGGGATAGATATGTAAATTAATACACTTAAGGGGTAGATTAATGAAAAAGTTAAACTTGGAGGGGATAAAAAAATTCATAAACCAATTCTAAATACACGTACAAAATTCTTCTTAGTTTTAAGGCTTGGTGAAATCTAAATATACACACTATCAACATATGAACTGTGAGAGATTGTTTGATTCAAGTTTAAAGTTTTTTTTATTGATTTGGTTGATAATAGTTACTGTTTGTTTGGTCTGATTGAGTTTTTGGTTTTGGGTTGTTTGATCTTCAATTAAAAATGTGATCATTTTGGTTGAGTAGTTTCAGTCTTTTATTATGATAACTTACAATGATTTTGCCTTATTTTATAATGGGAAATGAAAAATAAAAAATAAATATAAGCCTTTAGCAACCCCTCATTTCTAGTTGTTATAATTACTTTACTTCTGGGTTAAATGCAAAGTTGACCACTGAACTTTTTATAATTACTTTACTTCTAGGTTAAATGCAAAGTCGACCACTGAACTTTTCTGATATTTGGGTATCGAGCCTTTTTCTTTCGGTCAACGCACATGTGGCGCCTACGTGACACATCTGACGCGGCATTTTATATTTTAATTTAACACGTGACAGATGTGATGTGGCTCTTTAGAATTTTTTTTCCAAAAATTTGTCTCTCCAAAGGTTTGAACTAGCAACCTCAAGTGTGAAACTTTAAGTATCTGACCACTAGAACACCACATGTTAGCTATTAATATTGTGCAAAGACTAATCTTTAATAGCTAACATGTGGTGCTCTAGTGGTCAGATACTTAAAGTTTCACACTTGAGGTTGCTAGTTCAAACCTTGGGAGAGACAAATTTTTGGAAAAAATTCTAAAGATGTCGCGTCAGATGTGCCACGTAGGCGCCACGTGTGTCACGTCAACAGGTCAACGCACATGTGGTGCCTGAGGGTTCAAAGACCAAATTTTTGAATAGAAAGGGGCTCAGTTTGCGTTGACCGGAAGAAAGTGGCTTAATACCCAAATATCAGAAAAGTTCAGTGGTCGACTTTGCATTTAACCCCTTTACTTCTATGCATCTAATTAATGGACCCTGTATAATTTTTGGGTGTTTTGAGTATAAATTTTGGATGGTTTGTTTCTCTTATTTCAGGTAAAACTTATAAAAAGATACCAAAACTGGTTTATGCTTTGAAATTAATTCATGATTTTGTTTGAATATTGAAAACAAAGTTGGTTTGAGACTTTGAGCATTTGAGGAAGCATTCAAATTAAACTATGACAGTTAACCAAAACAAATTTCTAAATTGTATTTAAATATTTTTTATTTGAAATTTATTTTTTAGTTTGGACGATTATAAATATTTATTGCAATTTATAAACATTATTATGATTAGTTAATGTTTTATTTATTTAATTTTAAAAGAAAAAATTAATTAAAATATGCCCCTACTGAAAAAAAATCATCTATTCATCCCTGGTCATTAACAACGGATTTATCCGTCAGCAATGACCTATTTTTTTTGTATTGTTGTTGCCATAATTTTAAGAAGTAAAATATGAATTCAATATGACTTATTTGATATTTTTGGACAGTAAATAGAGCCTCCTGGGCTCAAATATGACAAAAGACTATATACAAACCTAATACTTGAAGGCAATTGAACTGACATCTGCAAAAATGACAACTTTTTTTGGTTACCTAGCATTTTTTAGGACTATATATATATATATATATATATATATATATATATATATATATATATATATATATATAACTGTGTAGTACACAGTTGTGCTATGACGACGGTTTTTTTGGACTATACCGTCGAACCGGACGTCGCCATAAATCGACGGTTGATGGTTGAACCGTCGTGATAGTACTAAAAAATCGTCGCCATAAGCACTGTGTGCTACACAGCTGTGCATATACATTTTTCCTTTTTTTTAAGTATTACGATTTGTAGCAAAAGTTTTTCAAATATAACTAAGATGATTCTCTTCATGAATGCATGCATATTTCACTGAATCGAGTTAAATTATTTGTTACTTCTGTTTAGGGGTGATCAAAAAATTTGGTTTTTTTGATTTTTTACCGAACCGGTTGGTACCGAAACCGGCGGTACCGATTTTTTTCGGTACCGATTTTTCAGCTTTTTTTTATTTTTCGGTTTCGGTAGCAGTACTGTTCTTTTAGAATTTGGTAAGAATCGAAATACCGAAAAAAAAACCAAAATTTATTTACTTTACTCTCTTTAATACTTTCAGTACTTTAAGTGACTTACTCTCTTTTTTATTTATTAACTTTACTCTTTAGTCTTCAGTTCTTCACTCTCCTTTCTTCTTCAGTCTTCTCTCTAGTCTCTTCTACACTCCGTTCTTCACCTTCTCCTCCATTAAAGGCTAAAGCTCACCGTCTACGTGACTGCGTCCCTGTGTGACTTCTCCTCCATTAGCGCCGAGCACGCAACACGCAACCAACGACCGTCGTCTCCGACTAGAGCCGAGTCGCCGACAGTAAGTCGTGAGATTTGAGATTTTTGATTTCTAATTTCTAACGATCAACATATCTGATATCTGATTTGAGATTTCTGATTTGAGATTTCTACACTATGAGATCTGAGATCTGAGATCTGTATACTAGTAAATTTTTTATTTTAGTTTTTGTATGCGTTTGAAGGTGTGTTTGAGTCTTTGAGACTTTCTCTGCTGATTTTTGATGGGTTTTTTTTTCTACTACTACTCTGTCCTAAACCCTTCTCCAAAAATGGAGGAAGATCAAAAGCAACTCCTCCATGACTGAGGGAAAACTCCAAAAAATGATTAATTGATTATGAGTTACGACAGCCTCAAAAACATCAAATCCCCCAATTCTACACTTTATTTCATTAAATATCGTGTTGATGATGTTGTTATTATGCGCTGTATAGAGAGTTTTATGAATAGACCAAAAGTAAGAAAATATTTGTAATGGGTTCAAACATATTTGTTGTTTTGGAAAAACTGATATTTTTACTTTGGTTGAATGAAACAACTAATTAATATGGGAAGAAAGCTGCTCTTTTTTTATCTTGATGATTTTCTTACAGTTGTAAGTTGCATTCCCTTTTCTTATTGTGGGTAAAGTTGGGTGATGATGGATGTTTTTTGTTGATCATGCAATTACAGTACTGTTTCTGGTGGGCACATCGTGCAATTACAGTACTGTCTACTGTAAGAAGATGGTTTGTCAATTCTTTGTAGTAATTATGGTTGTTTGATATTGTGTAGGTTATAATGGCAGAGCAACAGTCTGAGGTACCCATCAACGTGGAATCGAATGCTGAAAATCCAATTCACATTGATGAAGAGGAGTTGAATGAAGGTGAAATTGAGCAACTTGATGCCGGTAAGACTCGTGCTAAAATTTGGGCTCATTATACAAGATTTAAGCAAAATGGTCAAATTAAAGCTAAATGCAAATATTGTGGAGCTATTTTAAGTGCTGATCTAAAAAATAATAGGACTAGTGGTCTAAATGCTCACAATAGGAGATGTAAAATTTACCCCCCAAATGTGGAGTTAAGAAATCAAGCAATCTTAAACTTTAAAATTGCAAGTGCTAATAATGATGATGAGACCATGGAAGGGGAGTCAACAAATAATTGTCTTTGGAAGTTTGATGTGGAACTAACTCGGGCTGCTTTAGCATATATGATTCTAGTTGATGAACTTCCTTTTAAATTTGTCGAAAATGAGGGATTTCGACATTTTGTGTCCATCGCATGTCCTAGGTTCAATGTTCCTTCACGTCAGACAATTATAAGAGATTGTTTTAAAATATATATGGAAGAGAAAAAGAAGTTAAAATCTATTTTTAACTCATCTTGTCAAAGGATATGTATTCCAACTGACACATAGACATCAGTGTATAGACTTAATTATATGGTTGTGACAGCTCATTACATTGATGATAAATGAAGATTGAGAAAAAAAATTATAAACTTTGTTCCAATTTTGAGTCACAAGGGTGAGGCCATTGGAATGGCAATTGAGAATTGTTTGATAAAATAGGGAATTAAAAGAGTTTTTACTATAACTGTTGATAATGCCAGTTCAAATGATGCTGCGATATCATATTTAAAAAATCAATTGCAAGTATGGGGACATATTGTTTGTGAGAATAAATTCATTCATGTCCGATGTGTTGCTCATATTTTAAACTTGGTTGTAGTTGATGGGTTGAAAGATGTTAATATTTCTGTAGCTCGTGTTCAGGCATTGATTAGGTGGGTAAGGCAATCTCCATCTAGGATTAGAAAGTTGAAGGAGTGTGTTGACTTTGAAAAAATTGAAAATAAATCTTCATTAATCCTAGATGTTGCTACTAGATGGAACTCCACTTATTCAATGTTAAATGTGGCTCAACATTTTGAACGTGCTTTTAATAGGCTTGGGAGTAGGGATCCTTTGTTTAAACAAGAAATGATCTCAGGTGAAGGGTGGCCAACGGTGGAGGATTGGGGTAATGTGAGAAGAATTGTTTTATTGTTAAAACACTTCTATGAATTAACACTTAGAATCTCTGGCAGATTATATGTTACATCCAATGGATTTGTTCATGAGTTTGTGGAAGTTGATGGTCTTTTGAAAGAAATGGAAGATGATGATGATTATCAAATGAGAGAAATGACTATGAGGATGAGATCAAAGTTAATGAGATATTGGGGGGATGTTGATAAAATGAACAAGTTGTTGTACATTGTCGTGGTTCTTGATCCAAGACAGAAATTCACTTTCGTTGAGTTTGTATTTAATCACATGTATGGTAAAGAAAGTGATTTGGCAATCAAAATGATTAGAGGAGCTAAAGATGTATTATTTGAGTTGTTCAATTATTATAATCTCAATCATTTATCGTCCCAAGGTCATTCATCTCAAACTCCAAACGGGAGTGGAAGCGTAACTCGAAGTGGTGGCTCATCATTAGCAGAAAGTATGTCAAGAAAAAAAAGAAAAATTGACAACTTGTTTGAACAACATGTTGAGGATGTTCAAGGTGGGGAAGTTCAAACTGAGCTAGAAATGTATTTAAAGGATCGAGTTGAAAGAAAAAGATGAAAAATTTAACCTTTTAGCTTGATGGAGATCCAACACTCATAGATTTCCTGTTCTTTCATTAATGGCTAGAGATGTCTTAGCGATTCCCATTTCTACCGTGGCTTTCGAATCGGCGTTTAGCACAGGAGGACGCATACTTGATTCCTTTAGGAGCTCTTTAGCTCCTAGGATGGTGCAAGGAATTATTTGTGCTCAAGATTGGCTTCGTCGAAGCAACAAACCAATTGACATCAAAGAAAAGTTGGAATCCCTTGAAGAAATTGAAATAGGTACATCACAGTAACACTGTAACACTTTGTATTGTTTATTTATTTTTTTATAATGTAGTTTAAATTCTTCTTAATAAATTTATTTACTCACATTTGTCTTTTAAAAATTACAGAATTTTCAGCAGGCAATTTAGATGCATCAATCTTGGATATGTAATATGGTTGATTTGTTCGAGAATGGAGACTTGATAGTTAAGAGAATTATGCCTTGTGCGTTGTTTATTTTTAATCTTGGATTAGTTGGATATGTAATATGGTTGATTGAACTTTGTACTACCTACTGGCTAGTGGCTACTGCCTAGTGCCTACTGCAGCACAACTTGTTTCAACTTTGATCATGTGATATTTAATTTGGATATGTAATATGGTTTATTCATGCTTTGGCATTTTTAGTTTATTTGCTCATGTAATATGCAGTTGATGGTAATGCATTTCTTTATCACAGGGAATATGTTGCAGAATGTTATGACTTATGAATACTTTAGTTGTTATACTTTTGAGTATAGTATTATAACTTATGATTGCAGAATACAGGTGTTATGAATAAATATCTCACAGGTGTTATGAATATAGTGCTATGACTTATGAATACAGTGTTATTTTAGAATGTTATGAAGTTTTCATAATTCATAAATATCTCACAGGGAATAACAAATTAACAAGTACTAAGTACATAATATCTCACAGGGAATAACAAATTTGTTGGTTTCATTTCATGTAATACTGTCAGTACTCAGTACATACAAGTATACAACAAGCATATAATAACTAATAAACCAACATATCGAAAGGCATAAAACAATATTGTCAATAGACTCAATACATACAACTGATATAACAAGTATACAAACAAGCAGGCAACAGCCAACTAGATAAGGCATAACCGCATAAGGCCATAACTCAAACAACTGCAGTCTGCAGTCTGCACACATAACACATTAGCTTGACTAGCTTCAGCTTCAATTGATATATAATTGTAGTCTTTCTAGATGATTTCTTAGTTTTAAAAAAAATGGTAATATATTAAAAAAAATTATTTAATTATTATTATTTATTAATAATTATAAATATTGTCATGCATGCGGTATAACCGAAAATCGAACCGAAAAAATCGGTACCGCTTTTATACCGAACCGGTACCGAAACCGATAATTCGGTACCGGTTCCGATTCTTGTTTTTCGGTTATTTCGAATCGGTACCGGTTCAGTTTTTTCGGTACCGATTCGGTTTTTTACCGATGAGCACCCCTACTTCTGTTGTCTTATCTTTTATTTATAATAGAGCGAGTGCAATTTATATCATACTTGCTCGCGTAAGTTATTTTTTGCGCTCACTCTAGCAAAAATATATAGTTTGACTATACAAGGTAATTGTGTGGGCCTTATTAGCTTTGTATGCTTAGTTGTACAGCTACTAAAGTAAGGCTATTTTACTATTCTACATTAAATGAGTTTCTTAATTTCTATTTATAATGTATATATTTTAGAATATTTATATCATCGAATTACAATTAAATGTCATGGATAACTATGTGGTTGTGTACAAGAAATAATGCAAAAAATTTAACAAGTTTGTTAGAAAATATCACTAAAAATAAGAACAAAGAAGAATAGAGAAAAGTTTGTATTTTGTATATATCTTGATCACTTTACAATGGTCTTATTTATAGAAGATAAGAACATCAATACTACTAGGAAGTTACAAAACCCAAAAGTCATGAGTTTCAAAAACTCAATGGACATGGGAGTTACATGTATCTAGACATCCATAATATTATGAATCTAGACATACATAATTTTATAACACTCCCCCATGGATGTCTATTGTATAGCTATACGCATTGAAAGCTGCCTCATTAAAAACCTTACCAGAAAAAATCCAATGGGAAAAAAATATTGGTTAAGAAAAAAAAAGTGCAGTGCGTATTAACTCCCCCTCATGAATGTATCCTTAAGTCCTTCAGATGTCGCATTCCAATATTGCGACGCAATCCTTCAAACATTGTAGTTGGTAATGCTTAGGTGAACAAATCTGCGAGATTATCTTTTGATCGAATTTGCTGAACATCAATGTCACTACACTTTTTAAAGTGATGTGTGAAAAAGAATTTCGGTGATCGAGATGTGCTTTGTTCTATCTCCTTTGATGTATCCTCCTTTTAATTGAGCTATACATGCAGCATTGTCTTCATACAGAATGAATGGAGTTCTTTTGTAGCAAATTTCTAAGAATATGCCTCGTTAAAAACCTTACCAAATAAAAATCCAGTGGAAAAAACCTTATCAAGTCGTGTGAAATTTGCAAGATACATTAAAACATCAATTGCACTAAGATATGGTACTTCAGGACCAAGAGTTTCTTTATTATTTTCTTATGGTCAAAACGGATCTTTCTTGATATCAAGTGACCAATCTATCATTGGAGTACTCAAAGGATTAACATTATCCATGTAAAGTTGCTTCAGGACTTTTTCTGTTTATATTGATTGATAAACAAGAATTTCATAGTTCAATTTGTAGGCCAAGTCAAAAATTTATCTTACCAATATCTTTCATCTCAAATTTGTTGTTTTTGTCGACTCTTCAGAAGCAAGATCTTTCATCAATAAATACAGTAATAATAACAAATTCATATTATGATCTTTTGATAAAAATGCATGCACAAATTGGATTATTCTCAAATCCTTCTTTCAAAAGATATCAACTCAGGCGATTATACCACAATATGCGTCTGGATTGCTTTAACCCATATAAAGATTTTTGTAGCTTAATAGAATACATATTTTGAGATGTAGAATTATATGCTTCAGGAATTTTATATCCTTCAGGGATTTTCATGTAGATATAATTATCTAATGATCCATACAGATATGATGTAACAACATCCATTAATTTCTCTTGCTACCAAGCTAATTAAAAATCTGAATGTAATTACTTCCATTACAGGAACATATGTTTCTTCATAAGTAATATCAGGTCTCTACGAGAAACCTTTGTGCTACAAGTCACGCTTTGTACCTTATAATTTTATTTTTCTCATTTTGTTTATGTACAAATACCCATTTGTATCCAATAGACATTACACCTTTAGGTGTTCGGACTACAGGTCCAAAAACTTCACGTTTATTTAGTGAATTTAATTCTGCTTAAATCGCCTCTTTCCACATTGACCAAATATTTCTACATTCATTAACGATTTGTGGTTCATATTCATGATCGTTACTTCTGATAATATCAAGAACAATTTTATATGAAAATATGTTGTCGACAATGATTTTATTTCTATCCAATATATACGTCTCCTGTATATACATAATGTATCGAGATCTCGTTATTTTCAGGTACCTGGTCCTCTTCAGAGGATAACTCATCGTCTTCAGGGGATAACTCTTCAAGAGTTTTATTTAAAGGAGATTGATGTTCATAAGTTTTGGATAGATCGATAAATTTTGTAGCCTGTTTCATGGGTATAACCTCTTTATAGGTTGCAACTTGCTTTTCTTGTACTTTCTTCTTCTGGGGAATTTTATCTTTTAACACCGATAGATCTTCCACGCTTCAGGTGTGGTTTTAATTCAATTTGCTGTTGTATTAACTGATTGTCCTACAGGGACTTCAATCCTTGTTGGAGTATTAGCTGCTAGAATGTGAGATATCACTATTTTCTTATTACCGGGGAATAATTCTGGTAATTGATTTGCAATTCATTGCAAATGAATAATCCTTTGAACTTCTAGTTCATACTGATTTGTATGAGGATTAAGATTAAATAACATTGAAACATTTCAATTAATATCCCGTCGTGCTTCAGGCAACGATCTCACGTCGTGCTTCAGGCAACGACTTTTCTCCCCCTAATCTTGGAAAGACTGTTTCATTAAAATAACAATCCTCAAAATAAACCTTAAAAATATCACTTATTGAGGTTATAATGCAGCATGTAAAATAGCATGATCCAAAGCATAAACATGTAGTTTTGATTTCATAATCAAAGGTCAAACAATATATTGAAGTCTCTTGATAAATGATTCAGCTATACCATTTTGAGTATGTGTATATGCAACAGGATGTTTAACATAAATATAACCATCTGGTTAATGCATCAAGTAAAAACATAAAATACTTGAATATACCACAATGTGAGTGTCTTTGTTAAAATAGATCACCCTGATTTTTTTTATTTTTTTTTAGAAAGATGAACACTAAATAACAAAAATTAAATGTGATGGTTTAGTAATTAATTCACTTTGATATAATCAACAGATAAATGAATCTTCTTGTTCTTTAAGATATGTTCATGGGAGTTTTCAATAATTCAATGCATCATTATTGATCCTAAATGATCATGTCAAATCATAAAAATATTTGGATCCGAACACTTCTGGTGTATTGCACATTTCTGGTGTATTACAACATTTATTTTAACTATTCTCATTTTAGTATAATATAACCCAAAAGAGAAAATAGACAGTTTTTCTAATATGAGCTTCTGGCCCGATACTATTGGAGCAATATAAAGAAATTCTTCACTGCCTTTGCTATTGTTTTCAATATGATAATCATTATAACGTATATCCTTAAAGCTGAGCAAATTTCTACTTGCCTCAGAAAAATATAAAGAATCATCAATACAAAGTTTTGTGCCATTTGACAACATTATAATCGCTCTTCCAGAGACTTTAATTAAGGTTGATGAATAATCACTTTTTAAGAGTCTTCAATTATGTTTGATGAATAATCGCTCTTCTAGAGCCTTTACTTAAGTTTGATGAGCTTCTGGCCCATAAATCTTTATATATGCAAAAACATAAATAAATTAAACATATAATAAAAATACTTATTATAATGTCATAATACAATGAAATAAAAGTAATTAATTGGTATGAACATTTCCATCAACATATCATCAAGGAAACCATAAATATCAAAATTAGTTATATCCACTCTATTTGAAAAGTCAAAATAATTCATGGGATCTTCAGGATCATTATGATCAATAAAGTTTATTTCAATTCTATTTCCTTTTCTTTTATGGAGTATTGGTACAAATCTACCAAATATTTAGGAGTACGATGAGTGCATTCCCTTTTCTATATTGATTGTTCTTTTCACGTCCACTATCACAATCACAATCATAATTTCTTCTATGATTATCAAATGAGGTTCCATTCACTTCAGTGAATGTAATAGAATCGATAGAGCGAGATTGTTGATTTTTCAGCAAAAACTCATTATTTTATACAGTCACTAGAAGACATAATATCACCTCTGGAAATATAGTTTCCTTTATCGCTTCAGGAAATATTTTGTGAACTTACACCATAGATATTGCTACTGCAGGACAATATTAAGAACAATATTGTGAACTAATACATTCTCATATCTTTCCTTTAAAATCATTTCATAAGACAAGTGAGTCTTTTATTGTAATGTACTCATATTTTAATTTTTCATGGAGATAATAGCGAATAAAAATCATTAATTTTGCAATATCCTGCAGGGATGCATGATTGCCAACTTTAATTGTATCTCCAAATTTCTTTGCCTTTATATGAATCTCATCATCAAGAGTCCATGATAAACAATTATTCTTGCTCGATATAAATCAAGGGAAACAAATTCAAATTTATAAGATTTGAATATTAAATAACTAAACATATTTCCCATCAAATTAAATAATTATATATGTTCAAATTTGATTTTAACGAAACAATTTATATAAATGCAATAAAACACGAAACTAAATTTGTCCACTAAAACTAAATAACAAACCAACACTAATAAGTATATTTGTCATTGTAACTTCATACAAAAATATATCAAAAAGATCATTAGAAATATATCAAATATGTTACCATGCTAAAAAGAAATATATCAAAAGATCATTAGAAATATATTGATATATAAAGCAATAATAAAAGTAAAGACTATAACCATCTATGCGATTTTTTTTGCTGAATAATTGTGAGTCATGACTAGGAATGATAATAGCTATAGATAAAATAATAAAAATATTTATCTTGTAAGTAGACAAAGGTCGTTACCCATTTTAGCCTTGTCAACGAAAACACCAGAGGGGGTATTATCACTGTTATGTTTTTGCTTAAAGATTCGATGCCTGTAAACTCGAGCATAAATCACTGCACTAAGCTTTGAACCCCTCATGAACAAGTTAGTATTTGTTGTAAAAATGAAACAACTTACTGCAAATATCAGCAGGATTTAACTCAAACTTGGTAAGAGCATTAGACCATCACCCAAGTTAACAATTTGCAATTTTAATAGATAATATTAAGAGTTACGAGTGATTGGCTCACAATAATACAAACACCCTTGTGTATAAACATATATTTCGACGTCAAAACAAAAATAAGCTCTCTGTCACACACACCGATAAGCTAGTAGACCTTAGATAAGCAGTGAATATGTATTTAGTGCAACATCAAAATCAAACAGCAGATAAAGGAATGGAGAAGCAACAGTACTTACATTGAGTTGAGAGAACTCCTTTTCCAAAATTAGGTAGAACTTTGATAACGTGTTATAAAATATCACTAAAAATAAGAACAAAGAAGATTAGAGAAAAGAGCGTATTCTATTTGTATTTTGTATATATCTTGATCACTTTACAATGGTCTTATTTATAGAAGATAAGAAGTTACAAAATCTAAAAGTCATGAGTTTCAAAAACTCAATGGACATGGGAGTTACATGTATCTAGACATCCATAATACTATGAATCTAGACATACATAATTTTATAACAAAGTTAACATTGTTGATAAAGAAATAGAACACTATTTTTACACGTGTTTTTGTTATTTTTACATGATTCTTTCTTAGATAAAGGTGAGATCCGATATATAATCATGCGTAGAAGATAATATAAAAATATCAAAAATATATTATGGAAATATCAGTTCTCTAAATAAACCAATAAATTAGAAATGGTTCCCTAGATTGCAATAAAGGGATTAGATTATTCTATATGTCGGCCTAATTTGGGCCGCCCTGTTTGGATACGTTTCTCGTGAATTGATCGTGGTCCCAAATTTACTAGAAGCCAAACAGTCCCTTCGTCATGTACCTCTGGATATTGACTTATATCATTTTATAACCCCTGGCCCTCGATAGCTTAACCTCATGGCTTTCTTCCCCTTGTACTACTTTTGCCTGTTGGAGATAAGACTTGGATCCATACCTAGAGATGGAGAGAGACAAAGAAAGAAGCAGCTGATGATAGGTGGGATTTCCTACTATATATATATATATATATATATATATATATATATATATATATATATATATGATCCCAATCTTAAGCTCACCCCTTATCTAACATACCTTGCTCACCTCTCTTTAGCGACAGACCGGACAATAATTCAGTTCGTCGCTATATATAGAACCGTCTCTTAGCTTTTAGCGACGGACAACATATAGCGACAGACAATATATAGCGACGATTCTATATATAGCGACACCGAATCGTCAACCGGTCTGTCGCTAAAAGGAGGTGAACAAAATATGTTAAATAAGAGATAAATTTAAGATCTAAACCGTATATATATAATAGCTTTCTCATACTAGTTACGAACCGACAGATATTTCTACCCACAAGGCGCTTTTCAGTCGTCAATAAAACAAACAAGTTATGTGGACAAAAAAATAAAAATTGAAATTAACCTGCTAAACTCTCTCTCTTCTTTCTCTCACACACTCTTGTGCGTTAATTTGAATAATTAACCAACTAACTCTCTCTCTCATCTTTATCACCTGGCTAGAAAATTAAGTATTATATTCTGATATTATTTTTGAACATTTGAAAATTATCGTGTTAATTTGAACATTTTGGACTGATATTTTAATAATATTTATAAATATTTAATTAATTTATTATTTAAATATAAATTATTTAAAAGGATAACATGTTAATTTTAGGAAAAAAAATTAATATAACATATTTATATTATATTATCTTCAAATTAATAGAAAAATATAATTGTAATTCTCAAGTTTTGATAAATGTATAATTTTTATTGTATTTTTCTAAAGTATAATCATGTGAAATGTTAGATAGAGATAGAGATGTGCACTATCTCTAACACATTAAGGAATACCATTAACACACCAAAATTTTTGTATAAATAAGAAAGAAAAAAAACAACTAAATTAGCAAATTACATAAAATAACACTTCAAATTAGCAAATTACATAAAGTTGCAACCCAGACTATCAAATTACATAAAGTAGTAACCCAAATTTTAACAAGTAGCAACCAACGATACTAATTTTGTATTACATCAAGTGTTAAATAGTGCCAACTACTGCAAAAACTTTTACTTGAATCTTCAATTAAACTGGTCAGTGGATGAAAAACTATTATTTTTTGAACTTACACTTCAATCTTCATTGCATGGAAAAGACCTACATAAAAATTAAATAGTGTCAAAATTCAAGTTAAATGCCTTAAAAATGGAAAGAAAAAAAATATATTTTTACCAATTTTGGAGCGTTGGACAATTTCTTTTATCATATGTATGTCCAATTTTGTCACATCCATGACACATTCTAGCCTTCTTTTGTTTTACCCTCACCAATGTCTTCTCTTTTTCTCCCTTGAGCTTTTTTTTGTACCCTTTTGCTCGCACTTGATTCGGTTCACAAAACACATGTTCATTGCTTGCATTGCATTTTCCTGAAATAACTAACATTGAACTGTTTTTTGGCCAAAAACTCTTACACTTCTATCACGAATATTCAACTGATTAATTTTTTCAAGTGCACTACCCGGCCCATAGCATCATAATAAATCTTTGTACCTTCCTCACTTTCAAGAGCCTTGTCAACTACTTCCAAACCAAATTTAACCATTTCCCTCCTCTCTACAATATATTCTTTGTCATATATCTCTTATCACAGTGTCACTATTGTCTACAACATTCCCATATTTTGCACCTTTTGTCCATCTCTTCAAGATGTACTTAGTTGGCAATTTTTCATAATCATGAAACATGTCAAGATATATATGCCAAAAAGGTGCCTACAAGGGATTCCAGCGCTTTCAAACTTTTTGCAACTACAGTAAGCATAATCCAAGTCTTTTTCATAAAGAATCTCCCTCACTTTATACTTTGCCTCGTTTTTTTTTTGAACTTTAATTTATACACAACAAGATTATCAACATCTTTGACAAGTTCAAATTTATATCTCAATAAGCTCGCTAGCTATAAGCTCATCTTTGAAATTCAAAAAAGATCTCACATGTGTAAATATTAACCATTTGCAACAAAAAATCATGCTCCAAGATATCACCTTAGGCGTTTCAATCTTGTCTTTGTTGTCAGCAAAATGCATGAGAGCTTTCTGCTAGCTGGCTACTTGACATATTGGTCGAAAAAACATGATTTAAATGAGCAAGCACCCATTTTGAGCGAATCTCATACATTGACTTTAGTCATTTATTGTCGCTCAACCCACTTCTCCCAACAAGCTCCAACCACTTTGAGTTAAACTCTTCCTTCAGTTCTGACTTCAATACGGAAACTAAAACGCCGAATTAATAGTTGTTGCTATACTTAATCGAATATTCTAACTTTTCTTAAAACTTTTGTCAAAATGTGCCAAATATAGTACCTATGGTAAGTATTCGAAAGAATTTCAGATATAACAATTGTCATTGCTGGATCTTGGTCAGTGATAATAATCTTTGGAACATCACCAGTCAAGCTCTACAAATTGCTTGAAAAACCAAACAAATGAATCTATTGTCTCATCAGATAAAAAAACACAAGGGAATACAATTGTTTGTCCATGATTATTGACCCCCACAAATGGTGTAAAGATCATTCCATAACGATTGGTGTTGTATGTGGTATCAAATATTACTACATCAAAAAAATTATAAACCCGTCTAGATGTTCCATCAGCTCAAAAACAATAAGTGATATGGTTTTCCTCATCTACCTCAATTTTAAAAGTAAATGAAGGATTCCGCCTTGTTTAATTGTAAAATATTCGAGCAATAAATCTCCATCGTGACCGCTCATCTCTTTACGTCTATCCCTCTCGTAGTTATATAAATCTGTTTGTGTACAACTAATATTTTCTATCCCTCCCGCTTGCACTGCATGAAAATTGAATTGCTGATGCGAGGGTATATTTACCATGCTAAGTTGTTCAAACAAACATTTGTGGGCACTAGAAATAGAACGGTGGGATCTTAACAAAAATGTTCTACTTGGGGTGGACAATGGGTGGCTATGCCCTTCAACAAATACACTAACAACATACAACCCAACTTTTGACATCATGAAAACAATTTTAGCTTGACAACACTCTTTTATTGACCCTCTGACGCCTTTGTTAAGGCTCCTCTTGAACTACCGAACCCTTTCCTTCTTTATAACAAACAAAGTCCTTCCTTACTATTACACCATCCTTCTTCCTTCACAATTAGCTCGAATACTAAATCCAGAATCTTTCGCATGTGTTGTAAATTTTTTTAGCATCCTCTACTGTTGTAAATTCTTGGCCTTTTCTTGGTTTCAATTCTTCTTTCACTTGAGGATAGTAAATGTGATCCGACTCTTCAATTTCATCCCAACTGCCTCATACATTATCAAAGGAAAAACTTACATAACTCCTTACTATATCATTCTCACAACTCTTTGACTCCAAATTCATATTCCATTTCAATTTAGCTGTAATAATTAATAAAAAAAAAATACTAATTTTAGCATAAGCTTTAAATTTAACATAATAGATGACCCCCAATTTTAACACTAAATAACAACTCAAATTTTTGCCTAAAAGCCCTAAGTTTAAAAAAAATAGCTTTTATTTCAAAATATATTTTTTTAAAAAAATTAATTAAAGCTTTAGAAATGGTGAAAGAAGAAGAAACCCAAACAATCTTTAAATTTAGGCATGAATTTAATTAAAAACAAAAAAATGTAAAAAATAAAAAATAAAAAATCTTTTTCGTCAAATAAATCAGTGAACAAAATGTATAAAAAAGGAACATACCACATTCCGAATTCGTCGATGACCGTTAAACCAATGAGAAGAATGAAAAAAGAGTAGGTTTATGCAAAGAGGTCATTTTTTAAATTAACATACCCAGGTGATAAAGAGAAGAGAGAGAGAGTTGGTTGGTTCACTATTTGATTTTTATGCAGGTCTTTTTCATGCAATAAAGATTCAAGTGCAAGTTCAGAAAATAATAGTTTTTCATTCATGGATCAGTTTAATTGAAGATTCAAGCACAAGTTTATGCAGTAGTTGACACTATTTAACATTTGATGTAATATAAAATTGGTACTGTTAGTTGCTACTTGTTAAAATTTGGGTTACTACTTTATGTAATTTGATAGTCAGGGTTGCAACTTTATGTAATTTGCTAATTTGAATTGTAATTTGCTAATTTGGTTGCTTTTTTTTTCTTTCTTATTTATACAGAAATTTTGGTGTGTTAGTGGTATTCCTTAATGTGTTAGAGATGGTGCACATCTCTATCTCTATCTAACATTTCACATGATTAGACTTTAAAAAAATACAATAAAAAATTATACATTTATTAAAACTTAAGAATTACAATTATATATTTCTATTAATTTGTAGATAATATAATATAAATATCTTATATTAAATTTTTTTTCCATAAAATTAACCCATTATCCCTTTAAATAATTTATATTTAAATAATACTGTAATTAAATATTATAAAAATATCAGTCCAAAATATTCAAATTAAGACGATAATGTTCAAATGTTTAAAAATAATATCAGAGGATAATAATTTTCTACCCTTTAGTGGGTTAATTTCAATTTTTGTCTTTTTGTCTTTTTGTGCTTTTCTTATATATATGAGGTGAAAAAAAATATTCAACTTATTTATGACCATCCACGTATATTGTGAAGAGTTGTAATTTTAAAAAATTTAATATCTTTCAAACTATTTAGCGAAGTAAGTTCATCATATTTTACAGCATCTATTAAACTGTTTAACGAAACTTATATTTATAATCTCTTTCCAGCGCTAAACAGTTTTCAAATTCCAAGCATACAATTCAATCCGTCAAACTGTTTAGCAGAATCATCCACATATATAACACTTGGACAGATTCCTCCAAGTGTTTGCCAAATGTGTAAATTATTCCTTACAGAATTTTAATTCCACAGTCCATTTGGACAATATAAAAACAAATTATATTTATATAGGTCAGATTTACATTTCATATTATCTTTATTATATAGGCATTATAACTTTTTACTATATAAAATACAACTTATTTTTATAAACAGCTTAAATAGATTGTCCATTATATATAAACTGTTTGGAATCAAGATGTTTCCTAACCTATAGAAGGATAGTGGTCTCAGTTTTGAGTCTTTGTAACACAGTGAAAGACGGTAAAAAGAATAGAAACAATCACAGAAATTGAATCTACGTACTTTGCAATCACAAGAATTCACAAAAGTTTTAGATAAATTGACTAAATAGTCAAATAATTCATAAATCAGAATAATAATAATGAGAGTTGTCCTTAATTACATCAGTCTTGCACCATATTTATACTACTAAAAGGAATCCTAATCCTAAAAGGAAATAACAAATTGATTTGGAATCAAAATCTACATAAAAAGATTCCTAATTACAATAGAATTGAAAAACTTCCTAAAATTAATAATAATTAAAACTACCTTACTACTAATTAATAAGTAAAAATACATCAAATATTTAAATTGTCCATAAATATCAAAACATAAATTATATTGAATCTTAATAAATAACTCTTCCCGTGTCATTCTCCTTTTCTTGGAGAAAATTCGACCTCAAATTTTAAAATGAAGTAATATCAAGCCCCAACCGCTAGACATTCGCAATCTTCTTTGTACCATGTAACCGCTAGACATTCGCAATCTTCTTTGTACCATGTATTCACGATGTTGTTTCTCAAAGAAAAATTTTGGAAATAATTTTGAAGTAATCAAAGCCTTCATATTAATCTGCACTTGCAACAAATCATTAGGAACGATAAAATCAAAATTTTCCAAGTTGTCGAACATATGATTTTGAACTATCTCAATTTCTACGATATCCATATCATTATGTCGCGATAATCCCAAATCATGAACATCCTCAATCACTAAACTTGATTAATTCGTCTTTTACTATAATCTCTTCCTCAACTTTCTCCTTCGTGTCTTCCACACTCTCTATAATAACGGACAAATCACATGGACAAATCACACTTTCTATTAGAAATAAGATTGATGACATTACAACTTTTTTGGGGATATTTCCTGTTGGCTATAATATTCTTGCAACACCTTCCAATTTCATTAAAAAAATATCGTTTTGACGCACTTCTCTAGCTCTTCTTTTCTCAACTTGATACTGATGTTTCAATCCGACAAGTCTATAATGTGATTATTCTAATTCCTCCAAAAGATCATTATATTGGGGCAACAAGTTTTTACGATAACAAACATAAATATCATAATCGAGCCAATCACATTCACTCTTAAGGAAGTCAATATAGTTATCTCCGCCAGTACCACAATCATCACCTTGACGCATGTCGACCCTACCGAATAGTGCCCTTTCGATCCTGTCGAACCGCTCGTTGAACGTCACTTCTAAATCTTCGCAACTAACATCCAACCTATAGTCTACTGATTAGAGTCTCAGTTGTGGCCTCTAGATTCTGCAACGCAGTCCATATGACCGCCATCCCCTCGTCGTTACAAGGAGGTGGGCTGTCTTGCACACATTCAGACGCCATCAATTCACAGGCTTGAATCCTCGCTATGATACCAACTGACACAGCGAAAGACAGTAAAGAGAATAGAAACAATCACAAGAATTGAATCTACATACTTTGCAATCAAAGGAATTCACAAAGTTTTGGATAAATTGACTAAATAGTCAAATAATTCATAAATCAAAATAATAATAATAATGAGAGTTGTCCCTAATTACATTAGCCTTGAACCATATTTATACTACTAAAGGAATCATAATCCTAAAAGTAAATAACAAATTGATTTGGAATCAAAATCTACCTAAAAAGATTCCTAATTACAATAGAATTGAAAAACTTCCTAAAATTAATAATAATTAAAACTACCTTAATACTAATTAATAAGTAAAAATACATCAAATATTTAAATTGTCCAAAAATATCAAAACATAAATTATATTGAATATTGACAGATAACTCTTCCCGTGTCACTTTGTGGATGCAGCCAGTGGCGAAGCCACATTAGAGAGTCTGGGGTCAATCCCACTGAAAAAAATATATTTTATAATATATAATAAATTTAGAAAAAATTTAAGCGTAATGAATAAATTGACCCTACTGAAAATTATAAATTTTATAATTTTTTTAATATACGTGGTCAAATTGAATTTTTTATAACTTTCTCAATTCCATATTACTTTTATTCCTTGATTTATGCATCTTCCTCTAATATTTTTAAAATAAATAATAATCTAATTTATATTATTTTTATAACATAAGAAATTTAAATATTTATTAACAAATTTGTGATTAGAAAAATGTATTAAGAATCAATATGGGGTGTGTGTGTGTGTGTGTGTGTGTATATAATGTTATTACTTGTTATATTAACAATATTGTAACCAAATACATGTTTTACATATGCAATCGGCCAAAAAGTATAAAATTATCTAAAAGAATTGGCTTGGGGTGCTGCCCCCGAACTCCAGCCAAATTATTTATCGCATCACAATATTTTGACCCCACTGAATAAAATTTTTGCCTTGGCCACTGGATGCATCAAACTTTCTTGAGAGAGGTCTCCGTTTCGACGTCCGACCGTATCTCGAATGAATAGTCTTGTGGAAGTTAAAAATGTGAGTATGGGGATACCTAGCGGGAAAGAAAAGTATAGAAAGAGACAAAAGGAGAAAAGGGAGATGATAATAATTGGGTGGCCCTTAGGCCCCTTACATTTTCCCTTCTTAGCTTACAACCAAATGTAGCATCTCCCTTGTTTCCAAAACATCTTGTTGTACACTAAATCAACTTGCTTAAAGCTAGCTAGCTTAAGCTTAGCCCGTGAGTGAGAGCTACTAAAAAATGAGAACAAACAAAGAAAGTGGTGTTTGTGGGTCTTTATTACTTCGATATAGGGAGATTGCCATGCATGAAAAGGAGCAATAAGGGCATACTGAAAGCTATGGGCACATGCAATGCTGAATCCACGTAAAATATAGATACGCCCGGCCACATGCAATGCTGAATTCACGTAAAATAACACATTTATATTCTATACTATTTTTTCTTTCTGGTACATTTATATTATATACCATGACAAGACATATATAATTTATTTTTTTGCCTTTTTTTTAGTCTTTGATAATATCAGAACAATAATTATATTCTCAAAACAATTATGGTTAAACACAAGTGTAAAAATATTAATAAATGCATATTTGCTCTAGTCGCAACATAAAAATATTACTCGACTCAACATGCAATAGGTTTGAGTTAAAAACAAGAGTTAATAATATAAGTTTCCAAAACAAAGGCATAATTAAGATGAACTTATCTATATTATTATTATTATTATTATTATTATACGCTCAATAATTTGAATTAAAAGAAAATTGCTATTATGTGGATAAAATTAATAATTTGAGAATGAAACAATTTTCTTATAAACATCATTTTGGTGTATATAGAACCAGTAGTAGACAATTGTCATAGTAATAGAAGTAAATTACAGCTAAGAGTAAAAAGAAAATTTTATTTATTGTTAATTCAGGTTAATTTAGAACAGCTCCGTAACCAAATTTAACTACTTTCCAACTTATAAGTTGAATACCATAATAATTAGTATGATAACATTTTTTTTTTGTATTTTCTTACAAATTGAGTATTTTGGAGAATATTGCAGAGAAGAGTAAAGATAAAGAAAGATGTGATAGAGTATTATTTTCTGTTTTTAGTAAGAAATTAGTGCCATGAAATTACTAACATGATACTCCCTCTGTCCCAAATTATCTCATGTTTTAGCAAAAAAAATTTATCCCACAATATCTGCTTTTTCAAGATTTCAATGCATTTTTTTTCCTTTATTTTCCAAGTTTGCCCCTTTACCTAATTATTGATAGTCATTACTCTCATCCTCTCTCCACACATATATATACAATCATACTTTTTCTCTCTACATACTATCTGTCTATTTAATACACTCATACTTTCTCTCTCTTTCTTTCTCCACACATATATACACTCATACTTTCTCTCTCTTTAGACTATTTGTCTATTTAATGCACTCATATTTTTTCTCTCTTCCTCTTTCTACATACTATTTCATGCACTCTTCTTTAAACACTTTTTTCATATTTCCACTAATAAGGGTATTTTAGTATTTTTATCACACATATTGGTATCTGTGTGGAACTTTAGAACAGCAGATAATTTGGGACGAAAGGAGTATTACTTAGTGCCATGTTTTCATATGTATTTTTAATATTTCCATATGGTTCTCTCTCTCATATATATGGATATACAGTACTGAGTTCCACCTTCATGTGAGAATGAACCATGTGGAAATATCAAAAACAATTGTGAAAATAATGATCCCTATTACTTATATATTTAGGTTGAATGAATACTATCATCCCATCACTTCTATATATTTAATAAAATATTATGAATATATTTCAAAAAAAAATTTAAAAATTAAAATTTTCAATTTACTATATTCATCACTCTTGTTGCCTTTTAGACTTGTCTTCATAACTTACTGTCAATAAAATTCGAACTTTCGACCTTTATATCGATAAATCATAAAAGTGAGTCATACCCTCTGTTGTTGCCTCTTCCTCGTGTTTCAAATGAACCTAATATTTCTAACAGTACCAGAAAGATGGGCTTCAACCCGTTGAAACAATTCAAGCCGAAAAGTCCTATAGGCCTAAGTAGTAGTTAAATAAGATTTGTTTCCATTCAAGCCCAATAGGCCTACAACGGTCATGAATCAACCCAACTCTATATAATCAAGGGTGCTTTACATAACTATACAACAAATAGAAAGTAATTACAAGAAAAGTGCATCAACTAAATAATTATAAAAAGAGTATAATTAGGACCCATATTACAAAAATAGTACAATTCACATTAATAAGGAAACCTAAAATCAAGGACAAATAACTGGTATAATTAATCATTCAAATTCAAATATTTGAATCTAACAACAAATAACTGCGATGAGAGATGGAGAATTTTCGTCTGGAATAGTTGCGCCGGCGGCGGAGGAATCATCGGAGAGATTGAAAGGAGTAATATAGGATACGGAGCCAAAGAGGAGGCCGCCTATGTCACCGGAGGCGGAGGAGACGCGATGGATGAGAGAGGAGAGTGTGGGTCCCGATATTTGAATCTTCGCAATTGGAAGGTCATCCATGGCCACTGCTCTCCGATGCTGCATAGCTCTGTACCGTGTGTAAGTGCGAGAGAGATGGGACAGAAATGTCTTGCAAAGCGACACATATTTAGAAGTTAAAATATATTTCGGAGTTACCAAAACAAATCAAAAATTAAGAAGTTGGAGTTACCAAACTATCAAGAACAGATCCAAAACGAATTCAGAGTAGCCGAACAAAGAGCAAATCACGAACAAAATTTTTTTGTGAACATTTGGTTACCCATAAAAACTGAAATGGTTACCTTCGTACGAAGGTTTGGTTACCAACTGCACCATATTCAAAATAATTTTATTTTTAAAAGGTTATTTATTAGTAACTAACATCTACATAAATGGAAACTTAGACATGACATTTCGGAGACCATCTGCACGTAACACTTGGAGACTGTTTTTAAAATTTTTTTATAATTAATTTGTAACCCAATAAAACTGAATTGGTTACCTTGGTATGAAGGTTTGGTTACCAACTGTACTAAGAAAAAATTAAAAGTGTAGAAATTGATTAGTTACTTTGATATGACAGTTTGGTTACCTTAGTATAAAAGTTTGGTTACCAATATCTCTGTCTCTGTGGTGCTTCTGCATCACGTCGTCTTTGTTACACGAGAACATCCTCATCATCCACTTCTGAACTGCAAAATGGTTTTGGACCTGCAGAAACAAAGTTTTTTAACCAAGCAGTTTGAAATCTAGGAGATCCTCTGTTACCTTGTTCGCATTTTGACGGAAGGAACCTTCAGTTGGGATCTGAATATTTGATTTTCTTATACTTTTGTGCTGATTATTTGCTTGCAGTTGAGTTTCCAAACTTTGAAGTTTGCAAACTGTCTTGGCACAAATACTCTTGGAAAAAAGAAATGCACTTCATCAATTTCGATGCAAGTCCACCACAACTTTCAAAAAAAAAATGCAGGGCTGCCTGCCAACTTTTTATTTTGGTCTAGAATCGTCCTATAATATATATATATATATATATATATATATATATATATATATATATATATATATATATATATATATATATATATACGGGGAGGATCTAAAGCGGACCAAATAAGCGGACCAAAGAACGGACCAAGGCAAAAATACGCGGGTTTTAGGGTCAACTCACGGGTTGGTCCGACCCGGACCCTGAAACCCGCGTGTTTTTGCCTTGGTCCGTTCTTTGGTCCGCTTATTTGGTCCGCTTTAGATCCTCTCCGTATATATATATATATATATATATATATATATATATATATATATATATATATATATATATATATGTTATAGATGAGGAGAGAGAATAAATGGCATAACTAATCTTTAAATTAAGAAATCTTACTTGTACTAATATTGTAATATAAATATGATATTGTATTAATTATGTAAATATTTTATGAGTGCACTATTGTTGTAATTATTTTTAAAAATGTAATAGAATATGTAATTGTACCTATAATGAAACATGTAACACCCCAGTCTCACATCGAAAGATACAAAAAAATTTGTCAGTATATAAGAAATTAAGTTACTACCAACAGTACCTTCAAGTCATAACCTTTTGGGTAACTTGTGGTGGAATACGATGACCTAAGAATATACTATTGGGTCAGCGGTTTAAGAACTTTATTTGGATGGATTTGATTCAATCCAAACTTCAGATTTAACCTGAGATTTTGTTCTGAACTCGGGATTTGATCGAAGTTGTTTCATATGGTATCAGAGCCGACTCTCGAAAATTCGGGTCGGGTTATCCGATCGGGTCGCGCGGTGGTGGGGCACAAAGGCTGGTGGTATTATCCCACAATGGAGATATGGAGGTCCGAAGGTTGGGACACGAAGTTAATCGGTATTATCCCACAATGGCTAGAGAGGCAAAGATCTTTGGACCGTGTGTGTGATCGGTTCTGATGGAGATATCAGAAATTTAAGTGAGGGAGTTTGTAATACATAAAATTTATCTGTATATAAAGAAATAAGTTACTACCAACAGTACCTACAAGTCATGACCTTTTTGGGTAAGTCTATAGTGGGCTACGATGACCCAAGATGATATTATTAGGCCAGTGGTTTAAGGATCTTATTTGGATGGATTTGATTTGTTCCGAACTCGAAATTTGACCCGAAATTTATTTCGGACTCGGAATTTGACACGAATTATTTCAAAACAAGAAAATAAGGAAATGAAGGTTACTCTCTCCAATCCCTCTATTTAAAAATCAATGGAGGAAATAAAGCATAGAAGGTTAAATTTCAGAATTAAAATCAATGTGGATGTAACCGTGAATCATGTACCCCATCTATTTAAAAATTAGAGACATTTCTAAATCGAAGAATTTAAAAAAAAAAAAATCATCCTTAACATTTACTAGCAATATAGTAGCAGTAACATGATTATACCAAAAATATACAAGTAAAAATAGTGGCATGTTAAAAAATTATTTCACTTTATACTTAAATGTATAGCTTTGAATTGTGCGAGAATATTATTACAAAGTATTCCTTTTCTAAATTATAAGATTAATATTGACATTCAAAAAAATTAATTTTAAATATTTTTAAACTCAAAATTGACATGAATTCATGTAGTTTATTTTAATACAATTATGAATATCATAAATTAATTACACCCACACCAAGGGCGTCACCATTGCTATCTCTAATAACGAAGCCGAGACCCTCAATGCTATTTCCCCGGACCGATTGAAGCATCACAATTTATTTTGGGAATTGTTAAATTCAAAATATTTTTTTATTATTTTTATAACAAAAGTGTCGCTGTAGATATATATTGACAGTGAAAATCATCGTTATAGAGTTTATAGCGACACTTATATTCTGAAAACAATATTTAGATATTAGACTAGAATATGGGACCCGGGACCGTAGTCCTCTCACTTACTTGTTTTGCCGACTGAAATTCTTGAAGGATTGAATTAGAACCTACTCTTTGTAATAAATAATAAATACAAGTTTTTAAGTTATAGAATTCGAATTTTAACAGTATGCATTTCCGCTCAATTTCAAATGAGATTATTCATGTTGGTTTGACATTTTTTTAAAATAAAAAAAATAGATGCTATATTCTTGAACTCAACACTCTTTTGAGAATTAAAAATAAAATTACGTTAGGACTTTCATTTGATGGAGTTATAAACTTAACCGAGTCGAGTCAGAGTTTGACTTGTTGAGTTCAAACTTTTTTAAAATTTAAATGAGTCAAGTCGGGTTTTGATGAGCCTATATTAATTTGAACTCGGCTTGTTTAGTAAACAAGTCAAGCTTGAATCAGTTTTATGTAAGCCGAATTTAGTCGAGTTTAAGCCCTACTCATTTAAATTTTTTATTACAATTTTTTCAGTTAAATTCTAAACGAATTTGACTTCCTCGAGTCGGGCCTAAACAAGTTGAACATAAACGAGTTGGGTTCAAGCAGGACACCACACTGGACGCGTTAAACTCATTTAACAAAGTGGGCAAAATTTAGTGCATGTATTACAAAGAGAGAATTTTTTTCTTAAAAAAAAAATAAGTTAGAGATACATATTTAATCTAAATTATAAAATGATGTAAAATTTCTAACTTATCAATATTTATGTTTTAAATAGGTCGGTTACGATATGTCATCAGAGATACAATCAAAAATTGTATAACAGAACTAGCTAACTATGTTGGAAATTTTTGAATAGGTGTTGGTTAATTTAGTAAAAAATAAATACATGCAAATATACACGGTTAACAAGTAATATAATGTAAGTAGAGTATCGTTCTCACGATAAATTAATTTTAATATTTTTTAAATATCAATTTCATATCAAACCAATTTAATTCAAATAGAAAGAAGTTTAATTCATAACATATAAAATAAACTTTTCCAAATATTAATTAACATCCATGGAAAATACAAGTAAGAAATAGTTAGAGAAGAAAAACTTTTGTGAAGACATCTTCAATCTCCAAGCATCCTTCAATTCCTTGCCTCCATTGGTGTTAAAAGAGTTGTTGCACTAGATCTCCAAACCTAAATTCTAGTCGCCGCGATAAAAGAATTAACTGTTCCAATAGCACTTTAACATGTATTTATAGGCCCCCTAATTTTCTAACCCTAAAAGCAATTAAAATACAATTAAAATTACATACACAATATCCTGATTTTAATAAACTACTATAAAAAAAAATCTTAATTATTTTCCTTTTTCTAAAATTGATATTGATTCATTAATCTCCTTTCTTTCAATTCACCTTGGACCCACTAGAAATATAACAAATTGCAGCATAGTGGAAGGTAACATATTTTCCAAAAGTCGTGTTGGACCTTGTGAGCTGTTTTTATATCCGATAATGATCGAATTTTGACTTGGGCTCTTCATAAAAATTGGGAACAATTACATATAATAGTACAATTTATTAAAATATTACAAAAAAAGTGCACGAACAAAATAATTATAAAAAGAGTGCATATGCAATTTTTAATTACAAAAAAAGTGCAATCTTATCCCTTTTATTTAGTTGACTGATTTAATGTGTTATTGATAATGGCCATGTTTGTAGGGATTTAAATTTTCTCTCTCTCATCAACCTCCATATTCTTATCTAACGAATCAATGGAGCAACCGCCTTCTTCTTCCTCTTCGGTCGTCGCCTTCTTCCTCCTCTGCCGCAGTCGCAGTCTTCTTCCTCACCTTCGCCTCCCGCCACTGCTCCACCGGCAGCCGCCCCACCCTCGCCACTGCCACTACTCCTCCTGCCCCCGCCCCCGCCCCCGCCCCCGCCCCCGCCCCACACCACACCCTCTCCTCCCCTTCCTCCGCCTCCCTTCTCCTACCCCGCCCACGCCCACCACCTCCCTCCGCCTCCCACCGCCATCCCCCTCTTCCCGCCCCCCTTTCTCCTCCCAACCCCACCCCACCTTACCCCCTCCCCTCCGCCTCCCCTCCCCTCCCCTTCCTCTTCCTCCGCCTTCTCCCGCCCCCCTTTCTCCTCCCAACCCCAACCCTTCCCCTCTGCCTCCCCTCCCCTCCCCTCCCCTCCCCTTCCCTTCCTCTTCCTCCGCCTCCTCCCGCACCCTTTCTCCTCCTCCCCCAAATCGATCCAAGGTGGCCGTCGGTGGAGGCCCCGCCACTGGCCGCGATGGAGGCCCCTCCACCACCCGTTGCTTTCCCTCCACCACCGGTCCGTTCTCCAATTCCAGCGGTAATCAAACCTTAATATGTTGGTAACTAAATAGGCATACCAAGGTAACCAAACCTTCATAACAAGGTAACCGAACCTTAATATAAAGGTTTCCTTGTTATGAAGGTTTGATTATGTTATTATGAAGGTTTGGTTACATTGGTATGAAAGTTTGGTTACATTGGTATGAAAGGTTGGTTACCTTGGTATGAAGGTAACCAAATTTCATGTAGTTGGTTACCAAATCATTTGATAAGGTAACCAATTCAGTTTTATTAGCTTACTAATTTATTTTATATGTGATGCAGTTAGTAAACAAATTTCATGTAGTTGGTTACCAAATCATTTGATAAGGTAACCAATTCAGTCTTATTAGCTTACTAATTTATTTTGAATGTGATGCAGTTGGTAACCAAAATTTATGCAGTTGGTTACTAAACCTTCCGATAAGGTAACTAATTTAGTTTTATTAGGTTACTAATTTATTTTAGATGTGATGTTGTTGCCGGTGGTGGTGGCGACGGTGGCAGCGATGGCGGCGAGACAGGAGGATGATGAACATTAGCTCCTTCATAATTTTTTATTTTTAATTTTCTCATTTTGATTTGAATTTTGAAATATAGATTTGAAATTGTTGTTAGAGACAAAAGATTTGAATTTGAATTATTAATTATAGTAGTTAGTTGTCCTTGATTTTAGGTTTTTTTTATTAATGTGAATTGTACTATTTTTGTAATATGAGTCTTAATTACACTCTTTTTGTAATTATTTAGTTGATGCACTTTTCTTGTAATTACTTTTTATTTGTTGTATACTTATGTAAAGGACCCTAAAAATTGTAGCCCTGGAAGTGTACATGAATTTAGGCTTTTGAATCACCTAATTTGGATTTTGGAAGCTCAAGTTATGACCTGTTAAAGTATACTGGTCTGAACAAGAATCCAACTCCAATTAAGATTTGGATCAACTTTTCAAATCTTACTTTGACACACTGTTTGGACACCTAAACGAACTCGTATTTTTTCCCACCATAAATTTTTGAAAAGCTTAAGACGCCCTCTACAAACTTCAAGAAGACCACTTTCTCATTCCAAAATTCGAACACCATCCAAAACTCAAGTGAAGCTCTAGAGGTCAATCTGTCCAAAAGCTGAAAATTGCACAATATACTTCAATAGCAATTAGCTCTAATTAAACTAAAATACAACCAAATACCTTTAAACTTCATTTCCTACATAAAAAGAATAGAAAATACTCAAAAACTCACAAATAATCAAGCTAAAAATACTTAATTTATAGGTATAAAACTCACTTATCAAATATCCTCAAACTTGAATCTATTCTTGTCCTCAAGCAAAACACAAACAAAAACTATAAAAATAAAACTAATGACCAAACTACTTAAGCATTGAATTAATTTGAAATTAAACATGCTCTCAAAAATATTTTATTTTAAATGATAATTCTTAGAAAATTTTAAAACTATGCCAAGCCCAAAATTTCAACATCATATTAGTCATACCTTACTCAAGACCCTTTGTGTGTGTGTGAATCCAAACGTATCAAGCTAACGAGACCCTTTGTGTGTGTGTGAATCCAAACGTATCAAGCTAACGAAAAAAACTCAAGGAAGCTCATATAATCAAACACATCATAAAAGATATCAAAAGGGTTAATATTACATCAAGAATTGTATAAAGCTTATTTTTCACATCTCAAAGCGAATACAACCAAACATAAATAGAGGATCACAAGGTTATTTAAAACATTTAATCCCCTTTGAACCCTCCCCGAGAATTCATTTTTTTTTCTTTTATCATTATATATTCAACCCACCACATGATACATCCTTTCAACTGGGGAAGGTTCAAAATTTTCATTTTTTCAAATTAACCAAAATTTCCCCCAAATTTTATTCTACCTCATATTAAACTTTAAGTTGGCATTTAACATATAAACTTCCTCAAAGTTAAAATTAGCTCAACCAAATAGATATGTGCATAAAAGAATTAAAGGGTCTTAAATAAAATAAAAACTTACAAAAAGCCAAAATTCAAACTAAGCAATATTTATCCTTTTTCTAAGAATTATTAAATAAAAATCAAAATTTCACCGTTGACCAAAAATCTTAAATTCAATTAATTCCTTGCCTAAAAATAGTTCTACCCCATTTTCGTAGGAAACATGATTGCACTTATCATGTGTAACAAGCCTTTAAACCCCAAGGTTACCCCAGGTGAATGAGTTGTGTCTCGTGAGAGTTTGCAGTGAATATACCCACAAAGTTCAAAATAAAATTTCAACATAGATCAACACATACAAAAATATATAGAAAGACCCCCAAACTTGAAATTGACATTATTCTTAAAGTATGCAATAAAAAAAATAATACAAGAACTTCCCTGAAAAGAGGTTAGTTATTGCTCTCTGTAACCGTATTCTATTATCTGCTAAGATGCATGATCTGAAAAAAAAACAAAGTTAAATATACGAAAAATTGACAAATATTTGTATTTATTTATTTTTACCTTATTATATATATATATATATATATATATATATATATATATATATATAATTGAAATAAAATTGTGTTATGTAAAATTGGACTGTAAGGCTCCAACTTGCATCAAGTCTTGTACAAGAGCTGCATTTACTTACAGTATTGTCAACTCCCTAATTCATCTATTGTATCACGCTAATTGTTGGCCGAACAATTAATCAATAAGCATAAAATACGATAGACAACTCAATTTGAATAAATAATTGGACTTCGATAAATAATTAATTCATAAAACATAAAATGTTCAATTGCAGTCTTAATTATAAATTTAGTTCATGCTGAAAATTAAAACAAAAAATCCCAAATAAGTCATCACAAATAAATTACAAAACTGAATAAGAAAGAAAAGAAAAACTCTGTAGATGTTCTGTAGTCTTCAAGTCTTCAGCCTGCATTCCTTGTGAAGATCTACACAACCTTCAATATTTTTCTCCAGCTATCCAAGTTTATTTCTGTATATGTGTATCATCAGCCTCCTCTCTTTTATAGTTATCAGTCCTTTCCAAGTCAGCTTCAATTAAAATCCTAAACTGAGTAGAAATTGACATAAAAGTCCATATCTTGAAAAGACCCGTCCAAACCATTATGCTTCTTAGAGCCCCGACGGTGGGTTTTGTTCGTGGGACAGCGCCCCGGCGCTATAACATGCTGGTAATTATCAAAATGCCCTTTTAGGCCCAGAATTTTTTGCTTTGCTCTAACTTGCGAAATAACAACTAGACAGGTAAAAATGTCCAAAAGTACTCATTAACAAACAAAATAAGATTGTGCATAAATCAAGAAATATAGAGATGATCAGTAGCATAGCTATGTAGAAGTTAAGATTGTGCATCCCTTTTTAAGTTGATGGAAGAAGGTATAGGGGTGTTTCCCTGTAGGTCGGAGGAGTGGCGAAGTCAGGATTTGTATTCAGTGAGGTCAAAATATTGTGATGCTATAAATAATTTGGCAGGGGTTCGGGGGCAGCGGTCCCAAGTCAATTCTTTTAGATAATTTTGAAGTTTTTGACCGAATGCATATGTAAAACATGTATTTAGTTTACAACTAGATACAAACCCGCGCTTTGCGGCGAGATTATTTAAATTTTTAATAATAAATGTGTGCGTACAATTAATATATTAAAATATAATAAGAAGATAGTACATTATTGTGTGATGATCAAATTTGACACAAAAAAATAAATGAATATATATTATAGGGGGTAGTGGTGAGAGTTTACCGGTTTGTGCATTACACTCTAAGTATATGACTATTGCTTTTAAGCTAGTGGCAAATTAAGTGACCTCAACTTGTGGACAAATCATTTTTTCTACTCTTTCCTTTTTTCTATTTCAGTCCCATCTTTGCTCGATTAGTGCCAACAATATATCATCAGCTCATAGATTTCTAAATAGTTATATTGTGGAGTTGAGGGAAGAAAGACTAATTCTACAACATGGTGTTTAAGGAGTTGAGGCTAGAAATAAGTAAGGTGGCACTAAGACTGTATTTAGGTGCTAACTTTTCAACTTGTGAAATATAGAGTTTAATGTCCAAATCTCCTCCTACGTATGGCTGTTTAAAACCAAGAGGCCTGAATTCATACAGGTCAATATCTCACGTGGCACTTATGATAAAAATGAAGATCATAAAAAACTTGGATGCTCATACCCTGTCTTGCATCTCTTGCTTGATCTCCTCCAATTTTGGCCTCATAAGCTGCACAAGGTAAGAAACTCACTAAAGACATACTAATCTTCAAATGAAAAAAATATTAAACCAAAAGAAGCAGGGCCAAGCAATGAATAATGATGGAACATAAATATCAAAGCATATGAAACAATAACTGAGTAAATATCCACAGAAAATGTAGCTCGACGGAATTCAAATAACGACTTAAACAAAATGAAGTGAAATATTTTCTAAACTAAAAAATCAACTCTTTGAAGCTAAATAACTAAATCATAATGAACATCTTGAAAACAAAACCTAATTTTACTATCTGATCCATTTTAGTCTCAAGTTATCCCAAGTTGCTATAAACTCTTCGGTTTCTGAAATTATAACTTAATCCCCAACACAATTAATGGAAATTCTGAATTATACCTGTCTGTATCCATTTTCTATTTGTCCTGTATCGAAAGAGTAATCATCCCGAGGTCCCAACATTATACAATTTAGCTTTGATCATATTTTCTATGCTTATAAATATAACAGATAAGTATCCAAGCTATCCATGCTTCATTGTCCATACGAACTTCTTTAAAGGGAATTTCCATTGCAACTGCTATGATGTAATTAATTGAGAAGAAGCAGGTGGATCTTTTATTCTTTTTGGTGTTTTAAAATCAAATAACAATGATAAGTAATGTTGGTCCCAAGTATGGAAATTGGAACTAAAGACCAACAAAATCAAGTAGTTAAATGAAAATGGAATATAAAAAAAGAGACACATTGTGCCTAATTTGGGTTTTGTTCAGTTATCCATATAGGAGTATTTGTTTTCCTTTTTCAGTCTTATCAAGGATTTAGAGAAAGTGACGTTTGAGTCTGTTTTCCAAGCTGGTTTTTAGAGCAACACAAGCAAGTCTTCTCTATTTGTAGTTTGGTTGTCCTCCTCAGCAGTCTACACAAGCAGTTTGCTGTGGGTAAGGAGGCAGTACTCCTCTGGTGGATCAGTTTGCTCTGTGTGAGGATATGCATCAGGTTCGGTGTGCAGTAAATTTTACTTCAACAACAATTATTTAGAGAATGATGACTTTAATGAAGTTCTGATAAATCCGTCCACAATCCACATTGTGGTTTACTACTTAAAGTTGTCAACAAATGGTGCTAACCAAGAAACATAATTTGCAATAAAGAACATCAGATGCTAAAATAAGAAAAAAACAGAAGAAGTTACCGTCAGCTTTGTCGTAGCTTTGAGCTGATATATCTATGTAGTTTTAATTTTCGTTACTTGGGATATATTGATAATAAACAAAACTCCAGTACCTAATGAGAGCGAGAAGTTACTTTTGATTTGTAACTGAAAAACAATTCGGCCAATTTCCCCTGCTAAACAATTTTACGTGCCTTGGGCTGAGGCCAAGTTGTGTTTAACACTGGAGCTTTAGAATATTAATCCGTTAAATTTATCGATATATTTACAAAAATAAAGAAATAAAAACTAATTACCGGAAGCATAACCTGAATACAATCTTTAAACATTACTTGGTATGAAATATTCAATAGGGATTGTGTCCAATTAGGGATCCAAAATGAGTGACCTAAAAGTAGAATTCAAGGAAAACAACCCCCTAATAACTTATACAGCAAGTTCCTCCGAGCAAAAGTAGTTGTTGATTAGAATATAAAAACCATGGATACAATAAACAGACAATCTAATTCACTCGCTCAACCATGTGGTTGATGGCAAACACAAGAAACCGAGTATCCAATCTGAACCAAAGCTTCACTCCCATCAGTAAAACACACAATTTCAACACCAGCAATTATCCAATCAAGCACCATGAATTGGGAACCAATGTTCTGAACACTTGAGATATGCGCGTTTAAACAAATTCATGCATACCGTTTCATTCTGCTGGAGGACCCCATTCAATAGACACTTCATTGCCCTTGAAAAAAAATAGTTGTTAAGAAAATTGGTAAAATGTTTCAGTCCCCCAGTGCATTACAAAAATGACAGCTTTGCTCAGGAGAAAAAAGTACATTCTTAATTTTTCACCAGCTAAAGTAAAATAATCAGTTTTTATTTTCGGATCTATGTTCTCAGATAAGTAAGGAGCTCATATAATAGGCAAAACTACAATTCAATAAAACAGTTGGAACCTTTCTAGCCATAACCGCAGTTAACAAAGTCACATGTGAGGCTCAACTATGGTACTATTTATTAAGTTGAAATTATACATTGGAAAGATGGACAACCCTTTCTAGCCATAACCGCCGTTTTTGCACCAATTGATCCAGATGTCGTTAGACCCATATGAGCTACTATGACAGCAGCCCCAGCTTTTGCCATTGAATCAGATTTATCTTCATTGAAAGCGTAATGGGTCGTCAATAAACCCATTTTATGAGCTTTGCCAATCATCTCAACCTCCAAGCTGAATACATGAAAAAAGGAAAGAAACATCCATTAATTTAAAGGAGCAATATCTATAAGATCTGATTAAACTGTGTCTAGTTTTCAAGACTTATTTATATCCCTTTCCCTTTTCTTCCAGAATTTGTCTAAAATTACAATCAAAGAGCCCAATGGTTGGTCAATTTTGTACTCTAGAGAACCCAATGGACTCTAATTGCCTTAGGAAGTAATCCATTCTACAGAAAGGATCAGTTCCACATACTCAAGCAAGAACTGCTACTTCTTTCACCACCTGTTCAAGAAATTAAACAGGAACATGTTCAAGCAGGTCTTGATTATTTAATTTATAATTTGAATAAATAAGGACAAGCAGCAGCTTGTATGAAAACCAATGGCCGCTGGCGTACGTACTTGTTGATTATTAGAGCCATTTTATACGTCACTGAGGAGGGTGTATGACTGCAAATCATCAAGCCTTGTTATGTCTTCTTGCAGAAGCTCCTCTTCCAGTTGTCGCCGAGTTGATTTCATCACTGCCTGTAGAACAAATGAGATAACATAAGAAAAAACAATTTTAAAAAAGCAGTATATGTAGGTTTGCAGATCTGCAAGTGCGAAAGCTTTGGTTATATTAGTATATGACATTTTCTAAAGCAACTGATATGCTATAAGTTATTTGCACAAAGTAGCTGCCTCACATAGCATCTACTTGCCATTCAACTACATAATAACAGATCACATGATAAGTCCTCCAATTTCAGTTAAACCCATCAAATTACATCAGTGTTATTTAAAAAAAAATATACTAACTTTGAAATTACATCATGAGTAGAGAAGGAGCTTTTGGGTGGTCTTGTTGGGATCCATATTACATTCATTGAGCATTATATATATCTCCTCACCACTGTGGCTGCCCGCGAACTCCTTTATGTTCTGGATTTTTTTCTTCATAATGCTTGGAAATCCGCGCGTTGCGGCATTGAATATGAAAAGATATCAAAAATAGATTATGTTCAAATATAATTTGACTTGTTTACAATCCTACAAATAAAATTCACAAGGAACCTTCTTCTAGGAAGCTCAACAGCACAAACATCTAATATGAGTATATAAGAATGTTTTAAGGCATCCAAAGTTAGTTTAAGAAGGCAATCATTAAATGCCTCGTGTTAGGTTATGAGACTTGTATAAGAATGTTTACAGCATCCAAAGTTAGTATCATCCTAAGTTTGTCGAGGTATATGTAGGACTGAATACCAAGAATTTTTTTATAGGAAAAAACTTGTATCCACATACCCCCATAATGCAAATCGCAATTGTTTTTAAACTGAGCAAGCTGTAGTAGTCAACAAAAGGCATCAGCTGGATATTTCCGTAAGCTTGAGCTTCTCTCCAAAGCTCAAAATTGACTTGACCATTCTTGTGCTGCAGGTATTACAAAAAACATAAGGAAAAGAAAACTCAAAGTTGTTCCAAACAAAGTAAAAGGGTGTAACATAATTAATTAATGTATATGAGTCACATACTCAGAATATTAGTATACAGATAACATAGTAAAAGGGTGTAACATACCTGTAGCCTACAATCAGACTTACAATCTCTGCTCCATCCATAATACTTCCCTACTCCACCAATAATACTTCCAACATCATAATATGAAAAGATTAATTACCACTTTTTTGTCATTTTACAGATATAAATCAATCATTGAAACTCAATATACAAAAAATCTACCTTTTTAGAGGACTTCAAAGCATTGGAGGTATTATTAATAGTGATATTTTTAGCAACCTGAAACCAAAGTTAAAAAAGAGTTAAAGGAAATAATTAAGAGGGTCACATCCTAAATGATATGACATATAACAACTACTCACGTCCGAATTAGAATATTTTGAGCCAGAAAGAGTTCCGTTTTGAGTAGAATGTGCCTGAAACTAAATCTCATTCTTGCATTTCAGTTAATAAAAAAGGGAAAAAATGATATGTTCAAATGACATACATGTCCCACAGAACATGTATAATCCAAATACATGTCACACAAAACATCCAAATAATCCAAATTAATCCAAATAATCGAAATTTAAAACTCAAAGATAATCGAACTAAATCTATTTAGAAGTTTCTAATATTTAAAACAACCAAGTTACGCAGTAAAATGAGATGTTGAATGAAATTAATTTGAAGCAGTAAAGTTGTCATCTTTCTCGATTTTGATGTTCTAAATAAATGTTTAATAATTAATGTTTGTGTATTGAGTTGGTATTTATTGTCATTGTGTATTGAGTTGGTATTTATAGTCATAATATAAAGTAGAGATTTACAAAGGATAATATCAAAATAGTGTTTAGATTTATCATAATTAAAATTAAAAGGATAATATTATAATAGTTGATATAAATCTAAACATTGTTTAGATTTATCTCAATTAAATTTAAAAAGGATGATACGATAATATTATAGTAGTTGATATTAATATAAACACTGTTTAGATTTATCATAATTAAATTTAAAAGGTTATAAACACTGTTTAGATAAACATAACTAACTGAATTAAAACAGATCTACAGACAAAAAACATAAGTAAATAGATGAAGGTAAACTGTATTGGAAAAAGAAATACGGAAGATCTACAGTTATAACGAAACAATAATTTCACAACAAACATAATTAAACAGATGAAGGAAAACGTACTTGAAATTTTTTTATCAAACAGCAGAAATGGGTAGATAAGTCGGTGCCGAGGAAGACCGGTGATAAGTCGGTGCCGAGGAAGACCGGTGGTATTATATATTCTTTCGCCGATAAAAGGTTATGTGCCGATGTATGTGTCGATCGTAGCGTGTATGAGCAAAATACTCCATCAATTGCGCCGATCGAAGGTTATTTTAGAGTGTTTCTGTTTTGAAAGGGTATTTTTCTAAAGGGTATTCTAGAGTGGGTCTGTTTCTAAATGACAGATGTACAGGTGTTTAAATGTTATAAGGACAGATGTCAGTATATGAAAGAGGACAGATTTCAGTATATGAAAGAGAACAGATGTCAAAATATTGTGTTATGTACTGTGATTTAGTATATATAATAGATATTGTTAATATAACAAGTAATAACATTATATATATATATATATATATATATATATATATATATATATATATATATATATATATATATAGACACACACACACATACACACCTTATTGACCCCTAATATGTCTTTTTAATTACAAATTTATTAATAAATATTTAAATTTCTTATGTTATAAAAATAATATAAATTAAATTATTATTTATTTTAAAAATATTAGAGGAAGATACATAAATCAAGAAGTAGAAGTAATATGAAATTGAGAAAGTTATAAAAAATTCAATTTGATCCTGTATATTAAAAAATTTATAAAATTTCAGTGGGGTCAATTTATTCATTACATTTAAATTTCTTTTAAATTTATCATATATTATAAAATAAATTTTTTTCTATTGGAATAAATTGACCCCACACCATGCTATGTGGCTTCGCCCTTAGGTTGGAGTACCCAATAAAGGAGGTTTATTAGTTGAGTCAACTTAAGATTGAATTTCTAATTAATTTTGATTTCATACTTTTTTTTCAAAATATAAAATTGTGATAAAGACTAGCTTGATCTTGATGTGTACTTGTACATAGGGGTACTCATCGGCAAAAAATCGAACCGGTACCAATCCAAAATTATCAGAAAAGCAAGAACCGGAACCGGTACCGAATTACCGGTTTCGGTACCGGTTCAGTACAAAATCGGTACCGATTTTTTTGGTTCGGTTTTCGGTTATACCGCATGGTAATATATATAATTATTAATAATAATTAATTTTTTTTTATATATTAACAATTTTTTTAAAAACTAAGAAATCATTAACTATTAATAATAATTAATATATAAAATAAAACTACAAAACATTATTAATATATATAAAAAATTAATAAAACTACTATTATATAGAAATTATTAATATATAAAAATTATTTTAATATATAAAACTACAAAACATTAACTATTAATTATTAAATTATTAAATTTCGGTTTTTCGGTTTTTACCGAATTTAAAAAGTTCCTTACCTCTACCGGTACCGAAAAATGTTAAAAAACCGGTACCGCCGATTTCGGTACCAACCGATTCGATAAAAAACCGAATTTTTTGAGCACCCCTACTTGTACAGTTACATGTCCTCTTCACAATGCAACCAACAGATTTTATTATGTACTTTGTTTTTAACATATTAATTAATGTAAGGTTATTATAATGTCTAAAAATATGTTAAAATAATGTTTAAATTATATATATATATATATATATATATATATATATATATATATATAGAGAGAGAGAGAGAGAATACGAATATGAATGTTTAATAATCAATATGAATGTATGCTTAGTATTTTTTTTACACGTTATAAGGCTTCCAAAACATGATGTGACTTGTATTAAGAATTGGACGTGATGAAAACATCACAATTAAGATCTTTAGCAAAACCTAAACACGCCAAGGAATCCACAGTTCCACACTAGCACGTAATATAGATATAGCTAAATCTATTATATATACTAAATCACAGTTTTTGACACAATATTTTGACATCTGTCATTCTAAATATTGATCACCTGTCTTCCTAAACATTCAACAGCTGTCCATCATCCCTAAAAAAACTTAAATTCATTTACCAAATTCTCCTAAATCTGGGATCATATATTCAAAAATGGCTTTCTAACTTCCACTAAATCTGGGATCATATATTTAAAAATGACAACTAAATTAATTTCATATTCATTCAAATTCTTTCAAATGGCAAAGAAGACTCGACCCAAAGGATAAACATCCTGTAGATCGAGGAGATTCAGCCGATCGAGGACCTCTCAACCCCTCTCTCCAGCTCAACACACTTTCAAGACGCCAAGTTTAAAGATGATTTCCCCATTCATCTAACTTTTCTATTCCTTTCTCTTCCTGATTTTCTCAAAATCAAACCCCAACTCTACCTCACTCCCTTTCTCTTTCCGATTTCCCCAACTCTTCCCAATCCGACGAAAGCAGCAATCTCCACCGTCAATAAAGAACTTCAAGACGGTGAAAAAGAATGTTGCTCAGAAACCAGTGAATCAGATTTTGGGTGAGCTCACTAACTCGGTTGTTGAATCGGATTTTGCTGATAGACGGTGAAAAAGCTTTGGGACTTAAGATGGTACAGTAAGGATTTGGGAGTACTCCTCAAATAGATTTTTTTTTCATGTTGTGAGCCCTTATTGTTAGAGAAATAGATATGTTTGCATTTGAAAAAGTACAGGGCTCCAGGTTGTCAGATGGAATATGAAAGCCGTGCAGCTGTTAATACAGTTGTTTTGCATCCAAATCAGGTGTTTTTTCCGTTCTCCTTTCTAAAGCGGTTATACTTTTTTCTTTAAATTATATAATTGTGTATTTCTGGGGGAATTCAACTTTTGAATCAGCAATTGTATTAAAGCTTTGCATATAAAGTGACTTGCATGTTATAGTCTTATAGTGTAGGCACTTATAGTGTAGGCACCTATTTCTCTGAATTGATTGAAGAGTAAGTTCACTGAAGTGACATTATATTGAATCAGCTTGCACGACTTTTGACTACGTGGCGGTTAATAGGATCTTGATACTGCATCACATAAGGAAAGTATAATTGTTGCTGTCTTGCACATAAACTTTTACCTATGTTAATCTCACTGTACTTTTCTGGCTTTGCAGACAGAGCTGATATCTGGGGACCAAAATGGCAATATTGTGTATGGGATTTGACTGCAAATTCATGAAGTTGTGAATTGGTATGTATTTGTTTATACTTGAGTTGAGCCTATTTCCAGTCATAAGGATTTTTGATGTAATTCATGTGCAATTAGTAGAATAAAACAATCATACTGATAAAATGACATAGCAACATTTTCTAAAGATTTATAAAAGTGTTGAAGACTATGCAGTTAATTGTATTCAATCAACCCATTGGTGTTAAAATCAGGCATCATGTATGAATATAAATCTTTATTATTCAAAGAATCCTCCGATTGTTTAACAAAAAATGTGTGCGGGTAGTCAAAAGTCAATTGTATGAATTTTCTTATTTATACTCAAACAAGATTGAACTTTTCATTGAATCCTCAATTTCAAAACATTTATTTTTTTAAATTTTCACTACTGAGCAAACATATGGTCTACAATTTGAAATACGTCTTCATAAAATTAGAAATAACTTTTCACTCCAACTACATGAGCTCGGAGAGTGCAAATGAAAGGAAGCCACAGGGAAAAAAATATAATATTCCAACTATATGAAATTTAAGAAAAATAATCTAAAAAGTAAAAATAATGCACTCAGTGTGTTGGGAATTTGGATTCGTTTATGGTGGAACTTTTTGTTTGCTTGGGTTATTTGAAATTGAATTAATGGGATTGGAGATGTTAATGTTTAATCAATTTAATGTTTTGGTATCTTCTAAATAGGCCTAGGTTTTTGTTAGTTGATTGGTTATGGATTTCCTGTCTGTTTAGTTGCCTTGGAGTGGGATATTCATTGTGTTAATAATGGATAATTGCAATGTTTAGCTTGGTTTGGTAGATTGGATGGTTTTCTACTTATTGTCATAATATATTGGTTAAGGTTTGATGTCGGATTGTGTTTTTCTGTTACGTTTTAGCCTTTTGATTTTACTTTATTTTATGCTAGGAAAATATGAAAAAGGTGAATGCAATGGACTAATGAAAACCATTAAGTATATAATGGATGAGAGATGCATCTATTAAGAACTAATCAAAAATTTAAAAATGGAAATTATTAATAAGAAGGTATGAGATTTTGTGGTGGTGTAATATTTTTTCGAATTTTAAGAACTATGGTGAATTTTTCGAACTATGGTGAATTTTTAAAAATTTGTGCATTTTTCACACAGCACCTATGCTATGTTATTGGTTTGTGATACAAATTAGAAGGAAACTTTGAGTGAGAGGTCTTTCTTAAATGATGAATACTTGGCTAAGATTAAGAAGCAACCAAACAAAACTCTACTTATTTTCTCTATTTTTTTCTTTTAATATGAACAAGAGACGCGTTATTAAACAAAACAGACCTATGTGATGCTATTTTTTTGGTTTAAATGTGTTAGTTTTTTCTGTTGGATACTTGGATTTCTGATAAGGCTTGAAGGTGAATCTGATAATGATTAGATATGAACTTCTTAAGAAGCTCAAGGATAGTTATGTAGATTTTTGTTTTTCTCAAGAACCAAGTTTATTTCAGACTGTTTTGGTTTATGTTTACTGTGAGTCATGCTTTAAAATAAAATTGGAAACGATTAAAAAAATCAAAATCTATTATACTGCTATGTAATTTGGATGCATTCTGGTCAATTTTATATTAGGTTCTTAATTTTATTGTAAGTTGATATATCAGATTTCCTTCAAACATTTAAAAACTCCTCTGGAATGTTTATAATTTATAAGTTGTTGCTTACATGTATGTATGTAATCCAACTGAGGGTTGTGATTTGCAATTAGAATTGCTTGCTTGATTACTGCCAATGTTGTTAAAGTCATTCAGTTGATTAAATCCAATGATAATGGGTTATCTGTGCAGCTTGGAGCATTTTTAGCTGGGGCTCTACTGGTAGAAACAAATTTTCGAACACAAATTGAAGCTGATATAAGGCCTTTTAAAGGCTTACTTCTTGGTTTATTTTTCGTGAAAACTGGAACTTCTATTGACACACAGGTATTTCTATTGCTAATGTCTTACATTTTTACTTCTGTGACTTAACTATTCATTTTGTTCCTTGAGTTTTCATACTTGATAGATTGTTGGACACAATGACTATGTAGCCTAGCTGCATAACTTGTCTATGAAGTTTAGATAGAAACAGCTTGAAATTGATTATGACAGTTAATAGTACTTTTTATTAACTTCGAATTAAAACCAAGTAGCTTTACAAAGTTGAGTTTTACATTTATCATTTCCTATGCAGCTTCTTCTCCGAGAGTGGCCAAATGTACTTTCACTCTTGGCAGGTTTAAATGCTATTAAGACTCTAATTATAACAGCAATTGGTCCTCATGTTGGATTAACTCTACAAGAGAGTGTAAGGATCGGTTTGCTTCTGTCTCAGGGAGGTGAATTTGGATTTGTAGTTTTTTCTCTAGCAAACAGGTTAGTGTGATCACATTTTTTTTACATGATTACATTTGATCTACTTAATCATTTCATGATTTATTTATAGATTGCCTGTAAGACCCCAACTTATTAATGAATAAAATCAAATTTTCTCTAAATATTATTGTGAATAATAAGGGGGTTAATTTGATATAATACTTTGGTTATGGGTGAAATGTGCAAATTTTGCAAAATAAGCAAGTGGTTATAAAATATTTATTTTTGGTCGGTGAATATTCGGTTGGTCGTGGAATATTCTTGCTGTCGGGGAATATTCGTACGACGACGCAGCCTTGTGTGGGCCCCATAACGGAAAGCGATTGGATGAAGAAAACGACAAGTATAAGTTGTTTATTAATAATGGCGTAGTTGTTACCGTTAACACTGTTTAGATACCCGGTGGTTAAAAATACAGTAATAACGCGTGGTTGCATAGTAGCACACGGATTGCACAGTATAGTTGAATTATTGATTCGTACGTAAGAAGGCACTACTCAATAATTGTTACAGTGATTACTGTTCAATATTTTATTTTATTGGTTCAATAATTGCTGCATTGATATTTTATATTATTGTTGTTTCAATAATTATTGCTGCACAATATTTTCATTTATCAGATCAATAATTCATATTATTTGAATAATATTATTAGATAACAATATTGGCAATGTCTAGAAAGTTCTGTCTAAGGAGAGGTTTGGTCATCTAATTGCGCGCCAGTAAGGAGAAATCCTTATTGGAAAGCCCCCTCTTTCCTGGGAACGGCCTGGTTGTCATAAATGTGATTCTGTAATATTATTTATGAATAATTAATTATTGATTCATATGATAAGGAAATATTTATTTTATGTGGATATAAATGAGGGATATATTTTTGTGGTTAAAAATGAAGGAGTTAATGTTGAGGTTTTTATCCATATTTTTGTCGGAATGGAGGTATTAAAAATCATTGAGATATTTTGCGGGGGTTATAATTTTTAATCCGACCGTTGGATCGTGGTAATTTTTGGATATGTTATACATATATAAGTTGAGTATATGCCCACAAATTTTGAACCGTTAAAAATGAACGTATGATTTATTATGAATTTTACAAGATGACTGGTTCAGAAATTGTTGAATTTTCGGAGTTTATCATTTTGATGGAAAATTCTAGAATTGGTGGGCCCCACTTGTGGTTGGTGAAGAAATGTGCTGAATTATATTTCAAATGTGGTAGGTGGGAATAGTAGCAGGTAAAGCCATCAGGTTGCAGGTCAAACCTACCAAAATTTTCCTATAAATAGAGGGCTAAGTTAGAATTGAAAATTACACCAGAAACAAGTTTTCTCTCTTTCTCTCTCTAGATTATTGAGTGTATTTTGTGAGTATTTAGATACTTTGAGAGTTTCTATTCATCAGAGCAAGTTTCTTTCAGCCTTATACCGGTATTCCGACCAGAAGTACTGATATTTTGAGGTAAGGGATATTATTTTCTTCTTAATGATATTATTTTCTTCAATATCATTATGCTGAAATATTGATATGAGTTTTTATCAAATTTGAAACTTTTTGTGTCGGGGGTTACTATTCACGTATACGGCACTATTCACGTATACGGCACTATTCACGAATACGGCACTATTCACCGAAAAATAAAATTTTTCCTTTTTGTCCAAGATGTCTATTATGGTTACTATCTTTGATTGTATCCATGTTTTGATCTTTATTTTTGAATTCTGCTTCACAATTGATTATTATGAAGTATTATTGATCTTGGATAAACTGTTATACGAATCCCTACTATTTGTCCTTCTGTCTCATTGGATTCGTTCTCTTTAAGATATTTTTCATCATCCTCAGTCCTAAATGATGATATTACTGAATATCTTTGGCCTGTAGTGCAAAGATGTATAATTACTTGATGAATATCTTTGGCCTGTAGTGCAAAGATGAACAGGTGTTGAGATGAACATGACCGACTGATGATACAAATGAATATCTTTGGCCTGTAGTGCAAAGATGAATATTTGGTTAAAGATGATTATTAATTGATGTTACAGGGATAAAATATTGATGATGGACTTTTAAATCTTAGAAGATAGTAGAATTCTTTCTCTACTTGACTCTTCTAATGGTTTGCTGTTTCCGCTGCAGTTGTTGATCTAAAACTTGTTGTCGATTATATTTTATCAGATTTTTCCCTGTTGAAGACTAACGATAATTTGTTGTATATTATCTTAGTCATAATATTCTTTACTGGGCTAGTTGAGCTCACCCTTTTCCTTTTTGTTCCATTTTTCTTCTCAGGAGGTGAGAACATAGCAGGATCTAGTCGGGGTATGGAGTGATGGTTCTAGAAAGATGTATTAGCAGTCCTCACTATTTCTGTAAAATAGTGTTTGAATAATTGTAATGAGGATTTATTTGAGTGTGGATATTGTCTAGAAGACAATATTTGTATTTAAACTCACAGTATGTGTTGTCGTATTTTGCACGACAATTGTATTATTGAAGTTGTAGTTTGCTTTCTGTACCATGTATTTGGCGACTCAGAATGGGTGTTGTATACCTATTCTGGGGGCGTCACATTGCCTGCTTTATTATAGGCTTGGGGTGCTACCACTTGAGCTGAACTAACTTCTCATTATTGTTGTTGTGTTGTCAATGGCACTAACTCCCCTGCTTAATGATGTTGGACGAAAGGCTTCTGATTTTATTGGTAAAAGATTTGATGAAGATGATGTAAGTTGCTTATGTCAATCTCAAATTTTGATAGACAGTTGTAAATTTAAAATTGGCGGTGATGCATAATTAGATGGAATATTTGAAATACTTTTCATGCTTCTGCTTCTTTAGAGAAGTGTCTTATCTATAATTATATTGTCAATTTTGTTTTTTAAGTCACAACTTGGCATGTATGAAAAGGAAGGGATAAGATTCTCAAGATTATTAGGGTTAGTGTTTTATGAGGATATTGACCAATGCTTCCACTCATGACATTTTTTGACCTTCAGATGTTTTGGATTTATAATTGATATCTCCTATATATCTGTATTTATCTCTTCTGATAACTTTCTGCATCTACATTTAATGAACTTATGTTGCAACTGGTTTGAAGTCCTCTTGAATTGATAATTAGAATTGTCACATAAAATTGCTGACACGATGAATTTTGATGCTACCGCCCAGATGGTCATCTGGGGCCAAAGTGGAGCAGCAGATGGATTAAGCGTCTTAAGTTGAGTAGTGCTTTAGGTTCCTTTTCTATTGGTACCAAGAGTATAAAGTTGGGCAAAACAACCGCACATGACAAAGTAAACAAGTTCTTCAGCAGAATTATTAAAGGTGGGATAACTAACTCAGATCTTACATTGGCTAAATCTGCTGGTAAAGAATTGATGGTGATATATCAAAAAACAACCTCTGTTAGGAATGGCGAGTCCTCTTCAGTAGGCAACGTGTAAAATGGTGATGATATTACACTCTCACACATTTTTTGGATACGGTAGTTGGTGTACAACATGCCATATTCTACTGTCCCAAAACAATTCTTATACTTTTGTTTACTTATATTTATTTTTACAATTAAAAATAAGTTTTATGCTCATTGTGTATGGTAATAAATTTGTTTGTCTGTACTCAGATAATAACTAGATGATGGGTTGATGATTGATGCCAATATCTGCAGCGCATAATAGAAGACCACAAACAAAATTAGTTCTATAACAGCTACAATATCATACCTTAACGCAAAATAAAATAAAATAAATAAATAAATAAAGGAATTAGAAGAATAAAAAAAAGATCATATCAAACACACAATAGTATATATTAATGGAAGACCAAATATCAAGCAATGACAACAGACAGAGGCTTTGTCATATACAATAGCCGAGGAATGACAAGGCCATATATTTATTCAATTAGCTACTTAGTACCTTCAATTTGTCTTCTTATGAGGTCATACTGGTACTTTCTTGAGTATGATCTCTAAAACAAAATAATATGATACAGAGATAAATCTTTGAGCACTTAAGTTAGGTTGTGTTTGATAGACCTGAGAAGTAAGATCTGAATGATTATGATGTCTTAATAAATTAGATCATCTTAATAGTTATGAGGTCTGAATCTAAAAAATTGTTTGATAACTAAAAAGTAAGTTGTCTCTTAATGACACTATTTTACCATTTTAAAGGGTAAAATTTTATTTAATAATTTTAAATATTCAATTTAATAAAAATGAGTGCATAATATTTAATAAAAATGAGTGCATAACAATTCTTAAAAATGAGTACTTTTGTCTTTTTAAGGTCCATTCTCTTTATCAATTTCAAAAATTTACAACTTGGAATTTTATTTAAAACGGCAAAACTGGGGTGCAGATAAACAAGGGGTGTCTATGGTAATCGAGATGTCCGTACTCAGTACTGCATGGGTACTTATACCTGCCAAACTGGCACCACCCTTGGTGATTTGGGATTGAACTTTAATTGTCAACATTTTCCGTGATATGGATGGAATTTTCAACTTCAAAATTCAAAAAGTGACATTTGCAATAATCAAGTTCTTCAACTTTTAACGACAAATGTAGTCTGCATGATAAATGTGACGGTTAAATTTTTTTTGATGTTCATAGAAATTAGGCTCAAATTTCTCAACTCAAATAAATTAATGAACAAAACTTTAACACCGCTCCCAACTACTTGAGGTCAACCATGTGTTCATCATTTAATTTTCAAAACCCGTTTTACTCTACTCTTACCATTCTCGCTCAGTGTTTGCAACGTCTGAAAAGAAATCGATTGCATAACCTCCGAAACTGATGTATATATAGAAAAAGAGCAAATATAGTACACAGTCAAATGTTGTGATCAATACAGAGATTCAAGTTACATTTGAGAGGAGTGTGGATGCATATAAGATATCAAAATTTAAATTATCGATCTGTACCTATTATTGACAAGTAACTGTAATAAATGTTTTTTTTTCTTTCAAAAACTTGATACGGTTCACTTACATAATGTCTTTAATAGAAAAAGGAAAGAGTATAAAAAATGATTTGTCCACAAGTTAAGATCACTTACTTTGCTATTAGCCTAAAAGCAATAGTCACATACTTAAAGTGTAATGTACAAACTGGTAAAATCTCAACACTACCCCCTACAATGTATTTTCATTTGTTTTTCTGTGTGAAATTTGATCATCGCACACCAATCTACCATCTTCTTATTATAATTTAATTTATTAATTGTACGTACACATTTATTATTAAAAAACTGAATAATCTCGCCGCAACGCGCGGGTTTATATCTAGTTTCCACTAATACTGACTTATTCCAATAAAAAAAATATAATTTAAAAATATATTTATTTCTAAGACAAATATACATTTTTAATTTATCAGCATAATGTCATTGTGGTGTTATCATTACTAAATTAAAAATATATTTATTTCTAAGACAAATATACATTTTTAATATTTATAAATTTTGTAAATATGACTGTTTTTGTGAAACACAAAGAATATTTTTTTTTAATTGCTTACCTCTGTCATAAAATAATTTATTCGAAACTAAATTTTCATTATTATTTTTTTTCAAGTTTTTATCATATTCAACAATAATCTCTTGACATGATGGACTTTTACCATAAAAAGAAAATAAATAAATAAATAAGAGAAATATTATTTTTAAAAGCAAAAATTGATATTTCTATAAAGTCTCGTTCACATAAATATGGATTTTATTTACTATTCATGTGAAATTATTAATTTTTTTTATAAAAATATCAATTTTCATAAATAAATATCTCTTAACATGATGGATTTAGCGGATACTGATTCTAACAAGTGGAAGCAACATATATTAACCAAAACACTTGTTGCCCTTATCTTATTAATTTCTCTTTCGTCATTTTCTTTTAAATTTTAAAAATTGTGATAAAGACTGGCTTGATGTGTACTTCTACAGTTATATATCCTCTCCCCAATTCAACCAACTGATTTTGTTATGTACATCATGTTTTTAACATATTAATTAAGGTTAAGGTTATTATAACGTATAAATAAATGTTAAAATAATGTTTCAAATATAAATATATGTAGAGACAATCTACAGCCATCATGAATTAGAGACATATATATATATATATATATATATATATATATATATATATATATATATATATATATATGATCACTGATCTATAAAAAGAGATTAGTCTTACAACAAATTCTGATCGTCCATCTGAATATCTAACGATTAATATAGTTCTCGTCCATAGTTTAATTTCCAGTATTCTGCAGTTTAATACTGCAGACTGGACAAATGTTCAAAATGCTCCTCCTTTACAAGTCTCCGTCTGCAGTATTAAATTGCGGGCGCTAAGTTTCTTTTTGGAAATTAATACGTTGTCATTTTATTCTAAACAACCATTCGCAGTTTAATACTGCTGATTCTATGTCCTCCCAAACGACACCCCGGTTTAACCAAACGACGCCAAGAAAATCATAATTCTCGTCCGCCGTTTAATACTGCGGACACCGAGTGAGATTAAAACATGCACTGGGAAAGTGAGAAGGTCGGGAATCTTAAAAGTCCCGTCTGCAGTTTAGTACTACGGACGCTAGGTCTCTATTATAAATATTGTAAACTTCATAGTTCAAAGCATGACTTAGTTCTAATTAAGGGTCAATTTTTTTTTATTTCCTCTTCCTTGTTCTTATTATTACTGATTCATGTGATCTGTGATAAAAATTCATGTTGTTGTTTCCCATGTAAACTACTTTTTTTCAAATCTCAGTATTATTGATAACATGAATCTGTAACAACTAACAAGAATATGAAAGAGAAATAGAGGTTTTTTAGCTTTAACATCTAACAAGAAATCCATACAAAAAAATTTCACTAAAATCCATACAGAGAAGTTTCAAAAAGCAACCATAGGGTTTAACATCTAATAAGAAATGTGCTGTCAGGATGGGTCAATTGTTTAGCTATTTTATGCAAATCCTGGAGTGCTATCACAACATGTTGAGGTTATTCCTGAATAACCTCAACAAATTGTGATGACACTTATAAGGTTTGTATAAAAGAGTTAAACAATTGACTCATCCTTGTTTTGATCTAGCGTCTGCAGTATTAAACTGCGGACACGACTTACTTAAAAAATGATGTTGTTTCCACCAGTTGTTTCTAGAGTCCGCAATTTAATACTGCAAATGGGACTTATTAAAACGGCGTCGCTTCCTTCTTTTAGCATATGCAATTTAATACTTCGGACGGGAGGCCTACAATCTAACAATAATCCATACAGAGAAGTTTCAAAATGCAAAAAGATTTTATTAACATGCATGTAAATACAAAGATAGAGCAAAAGAAAACATTAACATTACTCAAGTAACTGTTTCTCAAAATCCATACAGAGAAATGAAAGTATGAAGCTTCAGGTATTTTCAATCATAAATCTTTATAATGGTTCCGCTTATCATGGTTTGTAAATATACCACATATTGCACACTTTCGAAGTGACTTCTGTCCTGTGAATTGTTCAACAACACTTTTCAATCGTGTTGTTTTTTTACGACCTTTAGTCTGTAAACATAATGGATCAAACATTGCATCATTGATCGCATCAACATCATCAAAATCATCATCATTGTCATGCAATTTCATAGCTTCCTCGGCCTTAATAAAAGGTTGCACATTGTTGTCCGATCTTATTTTGACACCTTCAGCAGGGATTTTGGCCACAATTTTTTCCTCACAATCTAGCATTTCATCAACATATCTAGTGGTTTCTTTAGAAGATAAAGCATCCAACATAAAACCCTGAAATCGTTTGGAAAAATGATTTAACCGACCGGTTTGTGTCTCGGCATAATCTGTGACCGAGATGAGAACGTGCAGGGCGACACCGCTGATTTTATTAGCATCTTGAATCCATCGCTTGTGTATCAATTCTTCAGGAATCTGAACCAAGTTCTTTAAAGTTAGTAGCCTAAGAATGTGAAGACATATAGTAGCAAAATGTTCAAATATTTTGTAATTATATTTCACCATCCCGATTTCTATATATGGCACAACTGTGAAATACCTACGGTGAGATTCAGAAACCATCACTTTGAACACCAAGTGGTTTTTTGAATTAGAAGTTGATAACTCAGGCACCTTTTTAGAAGTTAACTTGTGAGATTTTATCAGTTCAATTTGAAAATGCCAGAACATTTATTTGGTATATATTTTAGCTGCATGTATCTCTAATGGATCTCCATTAACAAATTTCCTTGCACAATTGACTGTGATATAATCATTTGTTTCTCTCTAATGTATTGCTTCTCAATAGCTTCTGAGAATTTAAAACAAAATCTCTAATCCCCGTGGAAGTATTGACAAATTTGTCGAAAAAAATGTTCATACTTTCACTTCTAGAAGTAGTAGTCATTCCCACTGCGAGATTTTTTTTAATACACCTCAATCTATTTTTCTTTTATTTAATTTCATACAAAGATTTCAACCATTCGTGATTCTGCAGATCATAATTTTCAAGCAACAAATTTCACCTGTCCTCAAATTCTTGAATAGTCAAACACGTAAAGACACAGTAGTTAAAATTTAACTTAAAAGTTGGATGCAATGATATGCTCAAGTTTTTCATGATATTTTTTTTAATGTGTTAGATACACAATGCATGGTGTGTATTAGGAAAAACCCTAGCAATCGCATTCGACATAACACGATTTTGATCAGTGACAATGGTTATGGGATGTTTGTAATCCATTGGTTCAAGTCACTGATCAAACAACCATACAAATGTATCATCAGTCTCATCGCTCAGGAGTGCACACCCAAACAGTACAGAATGATAATGATGATTTACACCCGTGAAATGAGCAAATGACGTGGAATATTTGTTTATTCGGTATGTGCTATCAAAAGTAACAATGCCACCAAATTTATGATAATCAAGTATTGGCCGATAATCTACCCACATAATACATCTGATAAAATTATTCACGCCTGGTTTGACACTAAAATAAAATCTGCTCGAACTCTCACGTTGTAACTTTCTCAAGTAATCTATTGCACTTTGTGCATCATTCGAATCAATATTATCACATCTAATATCTCTAACTATATTTCACACATCTGCTTCAGAGAACCCAACATTGCTCATACGTCCTTCGAATGAGCTCAGAACATTCATCATCCTACTTGGACCAATCCCAACATTATTAAAGGTTTCAATCAAATCCCTAGCAACTCCTGAAATATTTTTGTGTGTTTGAATTTGTGAAACTTTACTTGGGGACACAAATTCATGATAAGGATTCAATTCAAGTGTAGACACAAACCATTTATCTTTACTCCAATCATACACAACACAAAATTTTGCTCTACATTTTGTTATAGCAATAAAGTCTCTCCTCTGCTTTTCCTTAACGACATTATTATCTTCATCATCAGTAACAATCTCATTTTTCTTAACAACCATATATCCAACTTTACGACACTAATTCAATCTAGAACAAAAATCTTCATATCTCACATGTTTTTTGCTAGTTTTTATTATTACTTCAAATCCAACACATTTCGCATATTTTCTGTAAAAAAAATTCAACATCTTCCAACTTATCAAATATTTGACCAACATGAGGAATGATATCCTCAACTAAAGTAGTTTCATCAATATTATCATTCAATTTTTCCTCATTACTTGATATTGAATGAAATGATTCTTCAACAAACAAATCCGTAGCCAAAAAAATTAATCAATTGTAAAAATGAAATTATAGATTACCGATTCTTGGTGATGTTTATCTGCAGGTATGCTTGCTTGCTAGTAGGCTATGCGCTCTCAAGTTGATTGAACCCTTTATCGATGAAAGAGAATAAAAAAAAAGTCGTTTATAATTAGGTTTTTATCAGTCAAAATCTGCAGTTTAGTTCTGCGGACGTATGTTTTTATTAAAAACAACAGTGTTTTAATGATAAACCAGTGTCTGCAATATTAAACTTGGAACTGGGACTTTAGACAATAACAATTCAATTTAATGTTTTTAGTCTTCCATTTTTTTGGGTATTATTGTTGCAGATTTATCATCTTATCTAGGATGATGATAAGAATACCTATGAACAAATGGAAAACTTAATAGTATTACATCGAGCTATACTCGCCCTAGATCGGTAATGTAAAAATGAGATGAGATCAAACAATAATAACAATACGCAAGAATTATTTATTTCTCTTGCATATTCAAGTTGGTTATTACAGATTAAAGCAATCAATAACAATAATAACAATACGCAAAAAGAAATAGAAAATTTCTTCAACCTTAATTGAAACTCCTCTACTTCTCCAAAAGAAACTGTCAAAATGAGATGAGATCTTAAAGTCATTATATGAAGTATGAAATTTTTAGCAGTACTTGGCCTTATTTATAATTTGACCTAGCGTCCGCAATATTAAACTGCGGACGAGACTTATGAGTTTCTTGGGGTGTCGTTTGAGAGACTAAAACGACATCGTTCCGTTTCCATAAGGACCTAGAATCCGCAGTATTAAACTGCGGACAGTTGTTTAGAATAAACAACAACGTATTAATTTTCAAAAGGAAACTTAGCCGCAATTTAATACTGCGGACTATGACTTGTAAAGGAGGGGCATTTTGGACATTTATCTCATTCGCAGTATTAAATTACGGAATACTGAAAATTAAATTACGAACGGGAGTTATATTAATCGTTAAATATTCGGATGAACGATCAGGATTTATTGTAAGGCTAACATCTTATATATATATATATATATATATATATATATATATATATATATATATATATATATATATATGTATATATATATAAAGTCTGGTTCTCCAATGAACAAGCGAACATGGACTATGGCGACGGTCGGCACAGACCGTCGCCATAGCCCTATAACGACAGTTTTTGACTATGGTAACGGTTCCGTTCATTAGAGAACCTGATTGTATATATATATATATATATATATATATATATATATATATATATATATATATATATATCTTCCACTATTAATTTATTAACTTATTCCAATAAAATATATTTATCTAATTTACATATAGATATAAATTAACATATTAATTATAGTCTTTCGTCATAATAACGTTTTCATGTTATCACTACTAAATTAAAAACTTATTAATTTTAAGATAAATATGTGACAAATATACATTTTTAGTATTTATAAATTTTGTAAATATGGTTGTTTTTGTGAAACGGAGGAATTTTTTTCTCACATCATTCATCAAAAATATATTTAATTCAATTCAATAAAATAATCTATTCGATGCTAAATTTTCATTATTGTCTTTTCAAGTTTTTATCGTATCAAATAAGAAATCTCTTAATATGATGGAATTTTACCAAAAAAATAGAAAAGAAAATAAATAAATAAATCATGTTATAAATGTAATTTAGAAAAGTATTTTCATTACAACTCAACTAACCAAGACATCACATGTTACTCTCACTCAATGTATCCACATAATTGTATGGCTAAGTGCCTGCTTCAATGGGACAAGTCTTCTCAATTATTTGAAGAGTTTAAATGCTTGTATCCCTAACTTTATCTAGTTTTACGCATTATATTTTATATTTAAAAATATGACACTTTATTCTCATATTTTTAACGAATCAACACAACACTATTCTATCTAAAAATAAAATTTGTCACTAAAAGTATAAAATCTGTCACTTTTAAACACTAACCCCAGCACTTTTAATGACGAATTTTGAACCGAAAGGTGTTATGTGCTAGTTTGCTAAAAGTGAGAAATGCAAAATATTACATTTTAAAATATATAATACAATGAGTAAAATAAAATAAAATTGGGAGATACAAAGTGTATTTAACTCTTATTTTAAAATTGCCTTCTTTCTCTTAAGGCAACAATTGCAGTTTGGTATATATATATATATATATGTGTGTGTGTGTGTGTGTGTGCGTGTGTGTTTAATGGTGTAGAAGAGTTGGCTTATCTATATTACTCTTTTCTATATCTAAAATGATACTCATACTGTTTAATATAAGATTATTATTGAGTTTTTAAAGTTTGATTAAAGATTTTAAAGTTTATATAATTTATACGATACAATCATAAAAATTAAAAATTATATATAATTCTAAAAATTAAAAATTATCTAATAAGTATTACTAATTAATTAAAAAATTTAGTATTTACCATCAAGTGTATATACAGTTTTAATCAAAATTTAAATTATTGAGAATTGGTATTAATATTTAAATGATAAATTTGTATAGGAATTATATTTTTCTTGTAGAACTGATAAGATCGTTATGATCTTCCCATTAAATTTTTTTTATCGCTATCATTAAAAAACTATTATATAGAAATTGGGACAAATGTAATAGAGATAATCAACCTCCATGTCTACGTTATAACTTAGGTGGTGTTTGTTTGTGTCTAAATATCTCTTAATTCATCTATCTGTAATTCTGTCAGAGGCAAATTTTGTATGATAATTTTGTTTGTCTCTTCATGCCTCTTAATTGTTAAGATAGAAACTCCAATCTTAACTATTAAGAGCTGTCTCTTAATAATTTATTTAAAATTTAGAGTAAAATACAGTGACACTCCCTTTAGATAACCATAATAACACTCACATCCCCTCTAATTTTTTAACTAACAGTTAGCACCCCTGCAAGTTTTTAGGTTGTCTAAATAGATAAAATTATATATTTACCCTTGTATGTTATCAAATTTTAATTTCTAAATTATATATATATATATATATATATATATATATATATATGTGTGTGTGTGTGTGTGTGTGTGTGTGTGTGTGTGTGTGTGTGTGTGTGTGTGTGTGTGTGTTTAATTATCCTTTTTAATACAATACGTTTTAATTATACTTTTATTTGTAATTAAGACTATCTCATTCAAATAATTTCATTTAATTAACACATATTTTTGGATAAATGATACAAATATTAAGATTTTTAAATTAATTAAATTATTAATGGAGGTTTTCTAATTAAAGTGATTGAATATGTTGATAGTTTAGTTTTTGGTATTTAACAACAAAATTTTTTATTTGAATTCTTAGTTTCATATTATGATTTTTATATGTTAAATTTTCTTGAGTATATGTCAAAATTTGGGATGTTTATGATTTTAATTATATTTTTTAGTATACAATTGGTGTTGTTTTTATACAATATTGAAGAAAAGAAATATAATAATATTTATTAGTACCTCTATCTTATTAAAAGAATTTTTTTAATATATTTTTTTCTTTTTTTGAGTAATAACATTTGTCATTTTTATTGTAAATAAGTATGCTTAAGTGTGACTTATGTTTAGTTTAATATTTTAGAAACATAATTAATATAATTTTTAATACTTTTATATGAATAATAAGATTCGTTATGTAATAATAAGTTTATTTTACATAAATTTTAATATTTGGAAAAATTAATTATATTTTTTTCGTTAATTTGTACTTTTATGCTTATTAAAATTTTACCTTTTAATTACAAAAAATATTTGAATGCATATTACGTAAATTTTTAATCTTTAAGAAATTTAATTAGCAAAAGTTGTATGACTTTATTTTCTTGTTGAAATAAATATTTATTATTTTTTGATATTTATATTATTTATTGCACAAATTCATAATTTAATTAATTAGATCAAGTTAAGTAAAAATTATAGCATACAAATTTATATTTAGTAGATATATTTAACATTATAGCTTGAAGGGTATATTAGACATTATATTAAAAATATTTTTGAATATTAGTTGGTCAACCACATTAGGAGGAGTGAATGCTACATATTATAGACTAGATGAGTACTGACTGTTATTTGAAAAATTAGAGGGATGGTGAGCATTATTATAGTTATACGGGGGTTTCAATGCATAAAATAGAAAAATCACATAAAAAAATATTTTAAAATGTAATAAAAAAATTTAGAATTGTAATCTCTAACCTAAAATTTAACCCCAACTTAAACCCCGTTAGTTTAGGATTAATTGAATATAAAACTCCATTTTCGTTAATCTCTTTTTCTCTTCCTCTCCTTCATCCCATTTTCTAGGAAAACACATCAGAAGTTGCAGAGAATCAACTCAAGAACCAGCATGAGGACCTCACTAATTCCTCAAAACCCACACTTTTCTATCTATTAATTTCAATCTCTCTATTAATATATCCCTTCCACTTCTTCTCTCACCCAAGAAAAACAGCCCCAGATCAGGAAGCCACTATTGATGTTCATCACCCACTTTCTCTTTCCTCATCATCTAATCCACTTTCTGGGAAATTTTCATTCTCACCTTCTTACCCACCTCTAATTAATTTCTCTTTTTCCGCAATTTCCACCTTCATCCCCGCAAACTTCTCACTCTTTTTCTTTCCCCATTTCTTTCCATTCACTCTCATCTTTGAATTTTCCTGTGCTTTTTAGCCTCGATATCGGCCATTAGATTGTCATTTAGGGTAATGGTTTCCTTTACCATGCATTTTCTAAAGAGAATTGTATTAATTGAATGTTCTAGGATAATTTACTTCATTACTTGTTATACATGTATATATATATATATATATATATATATATATATATATATATATATATATATATATGTGTGCGGACGAAAAAATTGTCTAAAATACCCATTCAAATTCATTTTTTTTTTAGTTTTTTGAACTCCGAAATATTAAAATGTGAATGCTAAATTTAAATTTTTGTTTAAAATTTTTCTGAGCTCTGCGGATGCCAAATTCAACTCAAAATACCTCGGCTCTCTCTATCTCGCTCTTGATACTATCTATCAATTTCCCCTAATTATCAAAAACTCAGATGACAGAGCTAACAAGTTGACAAGAAATTCAAATCCATATGACAAAACTGTAACGACCCCAAAATAGGTTCATTCCACCCAATCCATTCTGAGTCGTCAAATACATGGTACAGAAAACAACTACAACTTTATTACAACAATTGTCGTGCAAAATACAACAACACATATGCTGTGAGTTTGGATACAAATATATACCAAATGTGACTCATGTTCCAACCGTGGACATCACCTCACAATAACACCTTACATAAAAGTATAGTCAAAAACTGTTTTAGAAATTAGAATCTTTGGGAAGTGCTCAAGGAAACCTTCGTACATGGGAGGCCACGCGTCTAGGTTATGATAGATATCATATGGCCACAGAATTATCCTTGGTTGACCCAATAGACCCCAAAGAAAAACGAGAAGATTACTATCATATTCTTCCCAATGGTGAGTCTTCTCTTGACATATCATTATCTCTACTGTCTCTAATTGAGAATTATACTTTAAACAAACACCAAGATTATATAGGTAGTGTTCGTATATATACTCAGCAAGTGGATGAGCACATCCCTGTCTTATGATGACACGAGGTTGTATGTCGTTAGACATCTTGTATGATAGTGGCAAACCACCCTTCCAACGTTGGGTACACCTTACCCTATTGGATTCACCAAATATAACAACTAAATGAACTTTTCTATACTGCTTCGGGAGAACATCCACAGCTAGAGACCACTGTTCTATTTTCCCGTTACCCTCGCTCGACCCAGCTACACTCTTATTACCTGAAAGGAATTGTGAAGCAAAAGGGTGAGCACAACTAGCCCAGTAAAGAATATCATGACTAAAGATAATTAAATTATCAGTAGCCTTCATCAATAATAAATCAGAGATTTAGAACATATGGTAAATGATAAAAATTTCAACCATAGTTGCAGCGGAACGAGCAATCCATTAGAAGAGTCAAATAGACTATAAAGTCTATTATCTTCTCCATGTTAAAAATCCATCAACAATGTTTTATCCCTGTAACATCAATCAACAGTTCCTTTCCACAATCATAAGAATAACTCATAATCATAATTGTGATTCTAAATTTTTCTTCGCACCCAGGACGAAGAATATTTTCATCACATGTCTTTACCTGAAACATCAAAGATCATGGTTATACCAAATCACAGTTCCTGTTCATAATCATACTAATAAATCCATCTTTGCACTACGACCAAAGATATTCAACAACAGTTTATCTTTGCACTACGGGCCAAAGATATTCATCAACAGACCATCTTTGCACTACAGGCCAAAGATATTCATCTACAATTCATCTTTGCACTACAGGCCAAAGATATTCCTCAACCGTTCATCTTTGCATTACTGGCCAAAGATATTCAACAACAGGTCATCTTTGCACTACGGGCCAAAGATATTCATCTACAATTCATCTTTGCACTACAGGCCAAAGATATTCCTCAACAATTCATATTTGCACTACATGCCAAATATATTAATACCTCAAAGAATATATAATCATTTAAGAATTTATATAAACAATAATTATAACCATGTTGATCATTTCACCTTTGCACTTAAGCTAAAGATATTCAATTACAAATTCAATGGTCATGATCATACCAGTCAACAATTCAACTTTGCACTACTGGCCAAAGAGAACCCATAGTCATGATCATACCAATAATTTACCCATCTTTACACTCAAGCGAAAGAGAATTTCAACATCAAGGTTATAAAAATGTTATATATGATTATAAAAATAATATGGTCAAAACATGGATTTAATTTCAAGAGCAATATTCATAAATCAACTATAATTTGGTTAGAAAAAGAAACCAATTTTGTCGTGAATAGTAACTCATGTATAGTAACCTCGACTCAAAAAGGTAGAAATTCAACAATAAAATCTATACCAATATTTCGGTATAATGATATTGAAAGAATAACATTTCTTAAGCTTATAAACAATTTATTTAAATTGTTTACACTTTACTAATTAATGCATTTAATCATCATAAAATGTCAACTCTTAAGATTTCATCATCAATAGCCAAAACCCTCATCAAAAATCTGCATATACCTCATATAGGATTCTCAAGCCATAAAATCCTATTTTCCAATTTTCTTTCCTCACAAAACATATTTAATTCATTTACTCATAACTAGACCATTTTTATGAAAAATACCAAATCAGTTCCAAAAATATTTCTTTTCTGGGATTTAGCATAATATAGTCTCATAGTGAACATATATTTTTCTCAGAATTTTTAAAAGTCATTTACTATTTTTCATATGGCCAAAATAGCCGAATATTTAGACATTTATCAAAAGTTGTACTTTTGTCTAAAAATTCTGAAATTTACAGAGTATACTTCTATCATATACATGTACTCCCAATAAAAATTTCATCAATTTTGGAGTTAACCACAAGGAATTATAAGCTGTTACTTTTAAAATAGTCTTTTCTCATAAAATTCATAACTCTCAATCTATACATCCAAAAATCACCATTTTTGGACACAATCAAGAAAACTCATCAAAATATCATTTCAAATTTTTCCAGAATTTTTGAAGATCAGAAAAATTACGAAACTGAAAATCATAACAACCCTTAAAATTCCTTAATATCCCTTACTATCCCTTACTATCCCTTACCTCAAAAGAGCAGTACTTCTGATCGGTATAAGGCTGAAGGAAACTTGCACTGATGAATAGAAACTCACAGAGTATCTAAATACTCACAAAATACACTCAATAATCTAGAGAGAGAAAGAGAGAAAACTTATGTTTCTGGTGTGATTTTCAATTCTAACTTAGCCCTCTATTTATAGGAAAATTTTGGTAGGTTTGACCTGCAACCTGATGGCTTTACCTGCTACTATTCTCACCCACCACATTTGAAATATAATTCAGCACATTTCTTCACCAACCACAAGTGGGGCCCACCAATTCTAGAATTTTCCATCAAAATGATAAACTCTGAAAATTCAACAATTTCTGAACCAGTCATCTCGTAAAATTCATAATAAATCATACGTTCATTTTTAACGGTTCAAAATTTGTGGACATATACTCAACTTATATATGTATAACATATCCAAATATTACCACGATCCAACGGTCGGATTAAAAATTATAACCCCCGCAAAATATCTCAAAAACCCTGATTTTTAATACCTCCATTCCGACAAAAATACGGATAAAAACCTCAACATTAACTCCTTCATTTTTAACCACAAAAATATATCCCTCATTTATATCCACATAAAATAAATATTTTCTTATCATATGAATCAATAATTAATTATTCACAAATAATATTACAGAATCACATTTATGACAACCAGGCCGTTCCCAGGAAAGAGGGGGCTTTCCAATAAGGATTTCTCCTTACTAGCGCGCAATTAGATGACCAAACCTCTCCTTAGACAGAACTTTCTAGACATTGCCAATAATGCTATCTAATAATATTATTCAAATAATATGAATTATTGATCTGATAATAGAAAATATTGTGCAGCAACAATTATTGAAACAACAATAATATAAAATATCAACGCAGCAATTATTGAATCAATAAAATAAAATATTGAACAGTAATTACTGTAACAATTATTGAGTAGTGCCTTCTTACGTAAGAATCAATAATTTCAAAAATACTATGCAATACCGTGTGCTACTGTGCAATAACGCGTATTACTGTATTTTAACCACCGGGTATTCTAACAGTGTTAACGGTAACAACTACGCCGTTATTTGTAAAAACTCAAATTTGTCGTTTTCTTCATCCGACAGTTATTCGTTATGGGGCCCACAAATAGCTGCGCCGTCGTACGAATATTCCCCGACAGAAAGAATATTCCACGACCAAACGAATATTTCCTGATAACAATGAGTATTTTATAGCCACTTGAAAAATTTTCACATTTCACCCATAACTTTAAACTTTTACCAATTTAACCATTTACTGAATAGTAATTATAAGAAAAATTGAATACCTTTATTTCATAAAATTCGGGGTCTTACAATCTCCCCTCCTTATGAAATTTCGTCCCCGAAATTTACGTACCTGGTATTTCAAAGAGTTGAGAATACCTTGCTTTCATTTCAGATTCCATCTTCCCTGTCATCATGATTTCTCCATTGCTCATCTCCTATTTTTCAAATGTCATTCTAAAATACAGCTTCAAAACAAGGGTTAATTTAACAAATTAACATATCACGTAATATCCCGATATTATGACTGACCAACAAATAAGCTTAGGTAGGACACACTAGCGAAGAATTTACTCATCTCTCCCCTCCTAGTTCTATTTCCCGATCTCCGCCAGAGATCATATCCCTAAGCACTGATACCACCTGTGACTCTCATGGTGCTTCAACCACAGCACCTCACAGTGGTACCTATCAGTTTGCCACCGCAGAACGGCGTCCCCTACGGAGAGTCTGGCTTCGGTGCATCCCCCATCAACAGGAAGTCACCAGCGAGAGGCTCGGGGCTCTTTACTTATGGCTCTGATACCACCTGTAACGACCCCAAAATAGGTTCATTCCACCCAACCCATTCTGAGTCGTCAAATACATGGTACAGAAAACAACTACAACTTTATTACAACAATTGTCGTGCAAAATACAACAACACATATGCTGTGAGTTTGGATACAAATATATACCAAATGTGACTCATGTTCCAACCGTGGACATCACCTCACAATAACACCTTACATAAAAGTATAGTCAAAAACTGTTTTAGAAATTAGAATCTTTGGGAAGTGCTCAAGGAAACCTTCGTACATGGGAGGCCACGCGTCTAGGTTATGATAGATATCATATGGCCACAGAATTATCCTTGGTTGACCCAATAGACCCCAAAGAAAAACGAGAAGATTACTATCATATTCTTCCCAATGGTGAGTCTTCTCTTGACATATCATTATCTCTACTGTCTCTAATTGAGAATTATACTTTAAACAAACACCAAGATTATATAGGTAGTGTTCGTATATATACTCAGCAAGTGGATGAGCACATCCCTGTCTTATGATGACACGAGGTTGTATGTCGTTAGACATCTTGTATGATAGTGGCAAACCACCCTTCCAACGTTGGGTACACCTTACCCTATTGGATTCACCAAATATAACAACTAAATGAACTTTTCTATACTGCTTCGGGAGAACATCCACAGCTAGAGACCACTGTTCTATTTTCCCGTTACCCTCGCTCGACCCAGCTACACTCTTATTACCTGAAAGGAATTGTGAAGCAAAAGGGTGAGCACAACTAGCCCAGTAAAGAATATCATGACTAAAGATAATTAAATTATCAGTAGCCTTCATCAATAATAAATCAGAGATTTAGAACATATGGTAAATGATAAAAATTTCAACCATAGTTGCAGCGGAACGAGCAATCCATTAGAAGAGTCAAATAGACTATAAAGTCTATTATCTTCTCCATGTTAAAAATCCATCAACAATGTTTTATCCCTGTAACATCAATCAACAGTTCCTTTCCACAATCATAAGAATAACTCATAATCATAATTGTGATTCTAAATTTTTCTTCGCACCCAGGACGAAGAATATTTTCATCACATGTCTTTACCTGAAACATCAAAGATCATGGTTATACCAAATCACAGTTCCTGTTCATAATCATACTAATAAATCCATCTTTGCACTACGACCAAAGATATTCAACAACAGTTTATCTTTGCACTACGGGCCAAAGATATTTATCAACAGACCATCTTTGCACTACAGGCCAAAGATATTCATCTACAATTCATCTTTGCACTACAGGCCAAAGATATTCCTCAACCGTTCATCTTTGCATTACTGGCCAAAGATATTCAACAACAGGTCATCTTTGCACTACGGGCCAAAGATATTCATCTACAATTCATCTTTGCACTACAGGCCAAAGATATTCCTCAACAATTCATATTTGCACTACATGCCAAATATATTAATACCTCAAAGAATATATAATCATTTAAGAATTTATATAAACAATAATTATAACCATGTTGATCATTTCACCTTTGCACTTAAGCTAAAGATATTCAATTACAAATTCAATGGTCATGATCATACCAGTCAACAATTCAACTTTGCACTACTGGCCAAAGAGAACCCATAGTCATGATCATACCAATAATTTACCCATCTTTACACTCAAGCGAAAGAGAATTTCAACATCAAGGTTATAAAAATGTTATATATGATTATAAAAATAATATGGTCAAAACATGGATTTAATTTCAAGAGCAATATTCATAAATCAACTATAATTTGGTTAGAAAAAGAAACCAATTTTGTCGTGAATAGTAACTCATGTATAGTAACCTCGACTCAAAAAGGTAAAAATTCAACAATAAAATCTATACCAATATTTCGGTATAATGATATTGAAAGAATAACATTTCTTAAGCTTATAAACAATTTATTTAAATTGTTTACACTTTACTAATTAATGCATTTAATCATCATAAAATGTCAACTCTTAAGATTTCATCATCAATAGCCAAAACCCTCATCAAAAATCTGCATATACCTCATATAGGATTCTCAAGCCATAAAATCCTATTTTCTAATTTTCTTTCCTCACAAAACATATTTAATTCATTTACTCATAACTAGACCATTTTTATGAAAAATACCAAATCAGTTCCAAAAATATTTCTTTTCTGGGATTTAGCATAATATAGTCTCATAGTGAACATATATTTTTCTCAGAATTTTTAAAAGTCATTTACTATTTTTCATATGGCCAAAATAGCCGAATATTTAGACATTTATCAAAAGTTGTACTTTTGTCTAAAAATTCTGAAATTTACAGAGTATACTTCTATCATATACATGTACTCCCAATAAAAATTTCATCAATTTTGGAGTTAACCACAAGGAATTATAAGCTGTTACTTTTAAAATAGTCTTTTCTCATAAAATTCATAACTCTCAATCTATACATCCAAAAATCACCATTTTTGGACGCAATCAAGAAAACTCATCAAAATATCATTTTAAATTTTTCCAGAATTTTTGAAGATCAGAAAAATTACGAAACTGAAAATCATAACAACCCTTAAAATCCCTTAATATCCCTTACTATCCCTTACTATCCCTTACCTCAAAAGAGCAGTACTTCTGATCGGTATAAGGCTGAAGGAAACTTGCACTGATGAATAGAAACTCACAGAGTATCTAAATACTCACAAAATACACTCAATAATCTAGAGAGAGAAAGAGAGAAAACTTATGTTTCTGGTGTGATTTTCAATTCTAACTTAGCCCTCTATTTATAGGAAAATTTTGGTAGGTTTGACCTGCAACCTGATGGCTTTACCTGCTACTATTCCCACCCACCACATTTGAAATATAATTCAGCACATTTCTTCACCAACCACAAGTGGGGCCCACCAATTCTAGAATTTTCCATCAAAATGATAAACTCTGAAAATTCAACAATTTCTGAACCAGTCATCTCGTAAAATTCATAATAAATCATACGTTCATTTTTAACGGTTCAAAATTTGTGGACATATACTCAACTTATATATGTATAACATATCCAAATATTACCACGATCCAACGGTCGGATTAAAAATTATAACCCCCGCAAAATATCTCAAAAACCCTGATTTTTAATACCTCCATTCCGACAAAAATACGGATAAAAACCTCAACATTAACTCCTTCATTTTTAACCACAAAAATATATCCCTCATTTATATCCACATAAAATAAATATTTTCTTATCATATGAATCAATAATTAATTATTCACAAATAATATTACAGAATCACATTTATGACAAACCAGGCCGTTCCCAGGAAAGAGGGGGCTTTCCAATAAGGATTTCTCCTTACTAGCGCGCAATTAGATGACCAAACCTCTCCTTAGACAGAACTTTCTAGACATTGCCAATAATGCTATCTAATAATATTATTCAAATAATATGAATTATTGATCTGATAATAGAAAATATTGTGCAGCAACAATTATTGAAACAACAATAATATAAAATATCAACGCAGCAATTATTGAATCAATAAAATAAAATATTGAACAGTAATTACTGTAACAATTATTGAGTAGTGCCTTCTTACGTAAGAATCAATAATTTCAAAAATACTATGCAATACCGTGTGCTACTGTGCAATAACGCGTATTACTGTATTTTAACCACCGGGTATTCTAACAGTGTTAACGGTAACAACTACGCCGTTATTTGTAAAAACTCAAATTTGTCGTTTTCTTCATCCGACAGTTATTCGTTATGGGGCCCACAAATAGCTGCGCCGTCGTACGAATATTCCCCGACAGAAAGAATATTCCACGACCAAACGAATATTTCCTGATAACAATGAGTATTTTATAGCCACTTGAAAAATTTTCACATTTCACCCATAACTTTAAACTTTTACCAATTTAACCATTTACTGAATAGTAATTATAAGAAAAATTGAATACCTTTATTTCATAAAATTCGGGGTCTTACAAAAACTAACAATTGGGCAATATAATCAAAAGCATATACAAAATCAACCAATACGGTATGAAAATCAATGAGAAACTTATGTAGCGGAACTGCACAATCCATCCCACATCAATTCATCACACACCTGTGTAGACTAGCCCAATAAGCATGTTGAACTACCTCCTTACCTAAAAGGTTAACTTGTTAGGTTGATACTCCACCATACTTATTAACTCATCTACACTCTTGAATTTATCCGATGTGGGATTCATGTGAAATATTATAATAATCTCCACCTTTCACTTAAATACCCATATAAGTATCATACTAGAGTAGTCACCATTAAGCATACCTTCTTTGAGTCCTTCAAGAGCTTTGCTCGACTCTAATATTACTCCACCATGCTCGAGGCAAACGTGGAAGTAAAACCTTGCTCCTTGTGAACTTTTCACCATGAACAACTTTTCCATAGCCATCCTGGTCCTGTTCTACTCGACTCAAATCATACTTCACTGCGTGGTGCCAAACACATAAGTGATCTTGTGCTCTACCTGACCCAAATCTATTTGTGCTCCACCGCACGGATTGAGTAACACGTAATATGCGAATGCTCCACCGTGGAGTGTCAATCTGATACTTGAGCCCATTGATCTATGAGTTCAGATACCACTTGTAGTGGAATTGCACAATCCACCCACATCAATTTTGTAACGAATGTAAATTTTATAGAAAGAATTATAAATATTTATTGAATAAAATAAATATTTTGATGGGAATAATTGTTGAAATAATTAATGTGATTGTGTTACCCAAATATATGAGGGTTATTAATATATTTTAGTGCATAATTTTAGTACGCTAATGGATTAAGAATATAATTAATCCAATTAAAAGAACTAAATTTAATTTAATTGATAAAATGGTTAAATTGAAATTCTAAATTTATCTTATAAGTTCAAGCGTAAGGAATTAAATATTCTAATTATATGGGAATTAAAATGTCCAATTTAATTCTATAATAAACCTAATTTAAATCCAATTTGTATTTATAAAATTGGTTAAATGGGATATATAATTGTCTGTATTGGTGAGGAATTAAGTTTTGTTTTAACAGTTAATTAAATTGATTTATCAGTCAAATTAGAGGAGAAGGAGAAGTAAAATTGTGCAGAGCAAACAAGCCCTTGAGAAAATGGTAACGCTCAGGCTTTTCATTTTCTATAACGCTCAAATAATTTGAATAATAAAACCACTATATTAGTTTCATTCTTTTTACGTTCATTTGGCTAAGAAAACACAGAGTGAGAGAGAGAATGGGTTAACAAAGAAATTGAAAAGAAACACCGGGAAATCAAGGAGGAGAAAACATTCTTCATCGTCTGATTAAGCTGAGAAGGAATCAAGAGTTAAGAAAGAAACTTCAAAAATCCTGTTTCATATTTCTTAAGTTTTGTTGTGCTGAGAATTGTTTTGTTTATATAAGTTGGAGAAGAAATCGATTGTGTGTTTTCTGTAAGACCCTAACTTTTATAAATAAAGATGAATTTTTTATAAATATCATTTTTGAATATTATGGAGTTAATTTGATATAATGGTATAGTTGTGGGTAATATTTATAAATTTTGCAAAGTACGTAAGTTGTTATATAATATTCGATTGGTCGGGGAATATTCGGTTTAACAGGGAATATTCGTACAACGGCACAATCATTGGTGGACCCCACAACGGAATTATTGTCGGATTGAGAAAACGACAAAAATATTTTATTAAAAATAACGGCGGAAGTTTTACCATTGATACTGTTGAACTACTCGGTAGTAAAAGTACAATAATACGTGTGGTTGTATATTAGCACACGGTATTGATTATTAATGCTTATGTGAGAAGTCACTCAGTTTGATTCAATTATTGTCAGTTAATAATATGGATTATTTAGCGATAATGACGTTTTGTTTTATTCGTATTATTAACGTAATAAAACAGAAACATCTTTTTATATAAAACAGAATACTTTATTAAAGTTATTCTATAAATAGAATATATTATATTTTATTTAAAATATTTTTCTTTAAATATGGACCGTCAGATTAAAGTAATCAATCTGGACCGTTCATGGATTAGTTACTATGCATTCCATTTTTCTATAAATAGCAGCTCATTCCTTCATTATTTCTTACGAATTCACTGAACTCAAGAGAGAGAAACTATAAAGAGAGAGAAGAAAAGTATTCTGTTACTTAACTACTTCCTTATTTCAGCTCTTCTTTAAAACGGTAAGGGGTGTTATTCTTTCTTATTCATGAAGAGAACTGTTGTTATTCTATTTTTTATTATTCTGTTGGAATAACCTGTATACGCGGTCTACCCTATACTTGGTGACATTATTCTATTATTCTGTTGGAACATCCTGTCTGTGTGTTTTACACCGGACCTGGTTCCGTTTTTATTATTATTCTGTTGGAACATCCTGTCTGTGTGTTTTACACCGGACCTGGTTCCGTCTTGTTATTATTCTGTTGGAACATCCTGTCTGTGTGTTTTACACCGGACCTGGTTCCATTATTTATTATTCTGTCGGAATATCCTGTCTGTGCGTTTACGCCGGACCTGATTCCATTATTTATTATTCTGTTGGAATAACCTGTCTGTGCGGTCTATCGCATGCATGGTGATTTCTTTTGTTATTCCATTCTTTATTATACTCAGTTGGTTAAGTTTTGACTTCTATACTCCATGAAATTTGTGGAATATCATTGATAATTGCGGTTCATCCAGTATCTTTTCATGAAAATATTCTTCTAAGTATTCTTGAATTTTACTCCACAAAGCAGTATCATGTTGACAATTTGGATGTTGTTAATTCTTGGATAAATTAATTCTTGAACTTGTTTTATTGAATTCTTATATCATTGTCATCATCCTCATGTTTATAAAATGTTAAAAGTCATCTGTGGCCTGTAGTGCATAGATGGACTTGGTATGATTTTGACCAGGGATTATTCGGTATAATCATGACCGTAATGTTACAAATGATGTGGTAAAAGTTCTCATTGGCCCGTAGTGCATTGATGGACAGTTGTTGGCATGATCATGACCATTAATGAATACACGAATATCCTTGGCCGTAGTGCAGGGGTGATTCGATGATGTGGATTATTTTATTAAGCTGAGTCCCAGCGATCACAATGTTGAAAAACCTTTTAAATCATAAAAGATAGTAGAGTTTATTTTCTACTTGACTCTTTTAATGGATTGCTTGTTCCGCTGCAGTTAAACTTGATGTCTATTATATTTTATCAGTTTAACATTGTTGAAGGCTAATGATATTTTATTCTGCATTATCTTAGTCATAATATTTCTTACTGGGCTAGTTGAGCTCACCCTTTCTTTCACTGTTCTTTTCAGGAAATGAGAACGTAGCTGGGGCAAGTCGGGGAACGGAGTGATGGTCCGAATGATAGTATTAGTAAGTAGTCCTCACTATTCTATGTAATAGTGTGTTAATAAATGTAATGAGAACTCCTTTTGAGTATGAATACTCTTTAGAAGATAATACTTGTATTCAAACTCACAGTTTATGTTTTGTCGTATTGTACACGACAGTTGTATTAGTAAGTTGTATTTGTATTCTATACTATGTATCTGACGACCCAAGATGGGTGATGTATACCTAATTTTGGGGGCGTCACAGTTGGTATCAGAGCTTAGGGATATGATCCCTAGCTAAGATGTGAGAATAGAACTAGGAGGGGAGAGACGGGGAATTCCTTCGCTAGTATGACCTACCTAAATTTATTTGCATGATATTTAATTGGTCGGTCATAATATAAGGATAATATATGACATATCAATTAACTTTTATTTTGTGGCAGTATCTGAAAATGGCATCCTAGAATGTTGAGAATAGCAATGAAGCACAGGCGACTGTGGATTCACCACATATCAATAATCAGGATAATGTGCATCAGGAAGGTGATAATCCTCATGCAAACAACAACATTGACCAGATGAAGAATGATGGAATGTTCAGAAACTTTATGCAGTTCATGCAACAACAGGCGAGAGCGGCTCCTGTCCAAAATATAGGTGGAAACACTGAAAACTCTCGGACGGTCACCGCTAAACAGTTCAAGGAGCTGGGACCACCAGAGTTTAAGGGAGAGCCAAAACCACTTATAGCGAAAACATGGATAAAGCATATTACCAAGATATTTGATATCTTAGGATGCTCCGAGGAGCAAAAGGTTCCATTTGCCGCCTTTATGTTGCGAGGAGAGGTAGATTACTGGTGGGAATCGATTAAGCGTACTCAACCTGCCACACTGAAGATGTCTTGGGAGAAGTTCCAAGAGCTGTTCAATGACAAATACTTTTCCAAAAGTGTTCGTCACATGAAGGAGGTGGAGTTCATCAAATTGGAGCAGAATAATATGACCGTCTCGCAGTATGAGGCTAAATTTGCTGAGTTGTCCCGGTTTGCGTCCCACTTGGTGGATAATGAAGAGCGAATGACGCGAATGTTTTTGCTAGATTTGAAACCTGAGATACGTCAACATCTTATTTCTCATAAACTGTGTTTGTATTCAGATGTTGTGAATAGGGCTCAGTTAATGGAGCGCGATAACGAGTCAACGCAACCAAAAGAGAGCAGTCGGCAAAATGATAATACCAGTGAGAGCAGTCATCGAAGCGGTGACAACAAGCGTGGAGGGAATCAACATGCCAGAAATGGTAACCACTTCGGTGGTAATCAGAGCCAAAACAATAAGAATGGTCATTTCAAGAAGAGGAGATTCAACAATGATCAAAAGACGTCTGCACCAGCACCCGTTGTTAAGGAAGGAGAACGACCGCCTATCATATGTTTCAAATGCGGAGGGGAGGGGCACATCAGTCCAAACTGCGCGATGCCGTCTCAAGTATGTTATAATTGTGGAAGAGAAGGTCATTTAGCTCGATTTTGTCGTTTACCAAAAACAAGTTCAGCCAAGATGGAGACACCAAAGGCCGTCCCAGAAAAGTCAAAACCGGTAGTGCAAGGGAGAGCGTTTGTTGTGACCTCCCAGAAAGCAAGGAACCCGAATGAGGTCATCACGGGTAAGCTTATCATAAACTCTAACGAAGTCTATACTTTATTTGATACCGGTTCTACCCATTCTTTTATTTCTCCTACTTGTGCTCATCGATTAAATTTGACTCCGGAGAAATTAGACTTTGATTTATCTGTTGAAACTCCATTGGGAGAAACCTTCATTACATACACGGTTTATAAGTCTTGTTTGGTTCAAGTTGGTATCCACACATTACCTGTCAATCTGATTTCATTAAAAATACTTGCATTTGACGTGATTCTAGGGATTGATTGGTTAACTACTCATCATGCAAAAATTGATTGTTTTCGTAAGGTTGTTAGCTTTCATATTCCTAATCGACCTATTATGCGAATTCAAGCAACCAAACCATTAAAATCAATCGCTGTCATCTCAAGCCATAAAGCTATTCGTTTATTGAAAAACGGATGTCAAGCTTTCTTAGCTCATGTCACGGATCTAAACAAAAATACGTCAGTTTTGAATGATATTTCTATTGTTAATAAATTCCCTGACGTATTCCCTGAAGAACTTCCTGGCCTACCCCCAGAGCGTGAAATTGAATTTTGTATCGACCTTGAACCCGGTACAAAACCCATTTCCAAAGCCCCATATCGAATGGCTCCTATTGAACTTCAGGAGTTAAAGATCCAACTGCAGGAATTGTTAGACATTGGCTTTATTCGTCCTAGTACTTCTCCTTGGGGTGCTCCTGTTCTATTCGTGAAGAAGAAAGATGGAAGTATGCGACTTTGTATTGATTATCGGGAGTTGAATCATGTCACCATCAAAAACAGGTACCCATTGCCACGTATTGATGACCTGTTTGACCAGTTGCAAGGAGCACAATTCTTTTCAAAGATCGATCTTCGTTCTGGATATCATCAGCTGAAGGTTAGAACTGAGGATATTCCAAAGACGGCTTTCAGAACTCGGTACGGGCATTATGAATTCCTAGTCATGTCCTTTGGATTGACTAATGCTCCTGCTGCCTTCATGGATATGATGAACCGGGTATTCAAGGAATATTTGGATCACTTTGTGGTCGTCTTTATTGATGACATCCTTATTTATTCCAAAAGCCGTGAAGATCATGAGCAACACTTGAGGCTGGTACTCCAAAAGCTTCGTGAATACAAGCTTTATGCCAAGTTGAAGAAATGCGAGTTCTGGTTGGAGGAGGTAGCATTCCTTGGGCACGTAGTATCAAGTCGTGGAATATCGGTTGACCCGGCAAAGATTGAAGCTATTCAAAGCTGGGAGCAACCTAAATCAGTGACCGAAGTACGTAGCTTTCTTGGTTTAGCTGGTTATTATCGGAGATTCGTGGAAGGATTTTCTCGAATCGCTACTCCATTAACTCAGCTGACTCGGAAAGATACAAAGTTCGGTTGGAGCGAAGAATGTGAGAAGAGTTTTCAAGAACTCAAGAGGAGACTCATTTCAGCACCTGTTCTAACAATACCATCTGGCTCGGAGGGATTTGTCATCTACAGTGATGCTTCGAGCAAAGGGTTGGGATGCGTTCTCATGCAACATGGAAAAGTCATAGCCTATGCATCAAGACAACTCAAGGAATATGAGAGGAATTATCCTACTCATGATCTAGAGTTGGCAGCTGTTGTCTTTGCACTTAAAATTTGGAGGCATTACTTGTATGGGGAGAAGGTGGAGATCTTTACGGATCATAAAAGCCTCAAATATTTCTTCACTCAAAAGGAACTCAACATGCGACAATGACGTTGGCTTGAACTGTTAAAAGATTATGATCATACCATTCAATACCATCCTGGAAAAACGAACGTGGTAGCTGACGCATTGAGTAGAAGATCATATGCAAGTACGAGTGCGATATTGTCAACACAAAGGCCCATTTTGTGTGACTTGCAAAGGATGGAGATAGAGTTAAAGACTCCAGGGACCCATGTGATGATGACGAATATACGAGTAGAACCAACTTTAATCGATAAAGTTAAAGCTGCTTAAGCTACAGACCTGGAGCTGATGCGTATGAGGAAGAAAGTGCAAGAAGGTGCTATGCCGGAAGCAAGAATCGATGAAGAAAGAATACTTCGAGTCAACTCCAGACTTTGTGTTCCTAACAACCCTGATTTAAAGTATGAAATCATGATGGAGGCGCACAACACACCGTTTGCAATCCATCCTGGAAGTACCAAAATGTATCATGATCTTCGTCATACATTTTGGTGGAGCAATATGAAGAGAGAGATAGCGCTGTTTATCTCAAGGTGTTTAACTTGTCAACGAGTCAAAGCGGAGCATCAAGTACCAAAAGGTCCATTGCAACCACTTGAAATTCCAGAATGGAAGTGGGAGCACATTACCATGGATTTCTTTATCGGTCTTCCTAAGGTTTCTCAAGGTATAGATGCGATTTGAGTCATTGTTGATAGATTGACCAAGTATGCTCATTTCTTACCGATACGAGAAACTTATACACTTGAACGTCTTGCTCGTATATACATAAACGAGATTGTAAGACTGCATGGTATGCCAGTATCCATAATTTCTGACCGAGACTCAAGATTTACTTCACGATTTTGGGTTAGTTTACAAAAAGCTACGGGCACGGATTTACGATTTAGTTCAGCATATCATCCTCAGACGGACGGACAATCAGAGAGGACTATTCAAACTCTTGAAGATCTGTTAAGACTCTGTGTCCTTAATTTTAAGGGAAGTTGGGACAAGTTCTTACCATTGGTGGAGTTTTCCTACAACAACAGTTATCAAGCAAGTATTGACATGGCTCCATTCGAAGCATTGTATGGAAGAAAATATCGTTCTCCAGTATGTTGGGATGAGGTGGGTGAAGTAACGTTGTTGGGACCGGAGTTGGTACGTATGACTACAGAAAAGATTCAAACGATCCGACAACGTATAAAAACCTCACAAGATCGACAAAAGAGTTATGCTGATCTTCATCAAAAGGATGTGGAATTTGATATAGGAGATCATGTGTTCTTACGTGTTGCTCCATGGAAAGGAGTTACGAGATTTGGAAAAAGAGGAAAGCTTAATCCTCGATTCATCGGTCCATTTTTAATCCTCGATCGAGTAGGAACTGTGGCTTATAGACTCACTTTACCACCAAGTATGTCTCGTGTTCATAACGTTTTTCACATATCCATGTTACGTAAATATGTGGAAGACCCGAACCACATTATTGAGTTAGAACCGGATGAAATAGCAGAAGATTTGACGTATGAAGAAGTTCCTGTTCAAATCTTGGATAAGAAAGAACATATTCTACGCTCCAAGGTTATACCTCAAGTCAAAGTTTTGTGAAAAAACCACGATGTTGAGGAAATGACTTGGGAGTTAGAATCTGAAATGAAATCAAGGTATCTTTACCTCTTCGACATACCAGGTACGTACCCTAATTTTGAGGGCGAAATTTTATAAGAAGGGGAGGTTGTAAGACCCCAACTTTTATAAATAAAGATGAATTTTCTATAAATATCATTTTTGATTATTATGGAGTTAATTTGATATAATGTTATAGTTGTGGATAATATTTATAAATTTTGCAAAGTACGCAAGTTGTTATATAATATTCGATTGGTCGGGGAATATTCGTTTTAACAGGGAATATTCATACAACGACACAATCATTGGTGGACCCCATAACGGAATTATTGTCGGATTGAGAAAACGACAAAAATATTTTATTAAAAATAACGGTGAAAGTTTTACCATTGATATTGTTCAACTACTCGGTAGTAAAAGTACAGTAATACGTGTGATTGCATAGTAGCACGCGGTATTGATTATTAATGCTTATGTGAGAAGTCACTCAGTTTGATTCAATTATTGTCAGTTAATAATATGAATTATTTAGCGATAATGACGTTTTATTTTATTCGTATTATTAACGTAATAAAATAGAAACATCTTTTTATATAAAACAGAATACTTTATTAAAGTTATTCTATAAATAGAATATATTTTATTTTATTTAAAAGATTTTTCTTTAAATATGGACCGTCAGATTAAAGTAATCAATCTGGACCGTTCATGGATTAGTTACTATGCATTCTATTTTTCTATAAATAGCAGCTCATTCCTTCATTATTTCATACGAATTCACTGAACTCTAGAGAGAGAAACTATAGAGAGAGAGAAGAAAAGTATTCTGCTACTTAACTACTTCCTTATTTCAGCTCTTCTTTAAAACGGTAAGAGGTGTTATTCTTTCTTATTCATGAAGAGAACTGTTGTTATTCCATTTCTTATTATTCTGTTGGAATAACCTGTATACGCGGTCTACCCTATACTTGGTGACATTCTTCTATTATTCTGTTGGAACATCCTGTCTGTGTGTTTTACACCGGACCTGGTTCTGTTTTTATTATTATTCTGTTGGAACATCCTGTCTGTGTGTTTTACACCGGACCTGGTTCCGTCTTGTTATTATTCTGTTGGAACATCCTGTCTGTGTGTTTTACACCGGATCTGGTTCCATTATTTATTATTCTGTCGGAATATCCTGTCTGTGCATTTACGCCAGACCTGGTTCCATTATTTATTATTCTGTTGGAATAACCTGTCTGTGCGGTCTATCGCATGCATGGTGATTTCTTTTGTTATTCCATTCTTTATTATACTCAGTTGGTTAAGTTTTGACTTCTATACTCCATGAAATTTGTGGAATATCCTTGATAATTGCGGTTCATCCAATATCTTTTCATGAAAATATTCTTCTAAGTATTCTTGAATTTTACTCCACAAAGCAGTATCATGTTGACAATTCGGATGTTGTTAATTCTTGGATAAATTAATTCTTGAACTTGTTTTATTGAATTCTTATATCATTGTCATCATCCTCATGTTTATAAAATGTTAAAAGTCATCTGTGGCCTGTAGTGCATAGATGGACTTGGTATGATTATGACCAGGGATTATTCGGTATAATCATGACCGTAATGTTACAAATGATGTGGTAAAAGTTCTCATTGGGCCGTAGTGCATTGATGGACAGTTGTTGGCATGATCATGACCATTAATGAATACACGAATATCCTTGGCCGTAGTGCAGGGGTGATTCGATGATGTGGATTATTTAATTAAGCTGAGTCCCAGCGATCACAATGTTGAAAAACCTTTTAAATCATAAAAGATAGTAGAGTTTATTTTCTACTTGACTCTTTTAATGGATTGCTTGTTCCGCTGCAGTTAAACTTGATGTCTATTATATTTTATCAGTTTAACATTGTTGAAGGCTAATGATAATTTATTCTGCATTATCTTAGTCATAATATTTCTTACTGGGCTAGTTGAGCTCACCCTTTCTTTCACTGTTCTCTTCAGGAAATGAGAACGTAGCTGGGGCAAGTCGGGGAACGGAGTGATGGTCCGAATGATAGTATTAGTTAGTAGTCCTCACTATTCTATGTAATGGTGTGTTAATAAATGTAATGAGGACTCCTTTTGAGTATGAATACTCTTTAGAAGATAATATTTGTATTCAAACTCACAGTTTATGTTTTGTCGTATTGTACACGACAGTTGTATTAGTAAGTTGTATTTGTATTTTGTACTATGTATCTAACGACCCAAGATGGGTGATGTATACCTAATTTTGGGGGCGTCACATTTTCAATAAATTAATAACCTCTGATCATAGCATACAACTGAAGTTAAAGCAAAAAAAATCTGAATTTAGATGTAAAAAGGAAGAAAAATGGACCTTTGGACTAACTTTAGTTATTGTGGTCTGTTTTAAGGATTACTATGGTTCTGTTGTTGTGTTTAAAGAATTAATTTGAAGGATGTATCTATACTCCTCTGAAATACAAAAACCACCCAATTTGAATGAACTAAAACGGAGCTATAACGAATTCGTGGTGGAAGATTTCGTAAAGCATACTGGAATATGAAAATCTAGTATGAACTTTGAATTTGAATCCTTGAAATGGTTTGTTATAGTTTCTGAAGTGTTGTAATTGTTTTGTAGAGGTTCACTTCTTTGTTTAATGAATTTATTGGGTTAAGAATCAACTAATTTAGAGTTTTGATGAAGAAGATATGGGTTTTGTAAGGAATCAAAGTTTGAATTCGCGAAGTTGGAAAACTGAATCTGTAGTCGGGCGCCACGCTGGTAACAAGGGCAAAGGTGGCGCGGTCACGTCGGTGTCTGGCAGGGCATAATAAAGGGCTTTTAAAGACATGGTCCGTGAGAGCTTATTCGTAATCAATTTGTATAAACATTAGACACTTATTATGATGTATTGGTGGGGGGGGGGGCTTATAGACCTATATGAATGTTAAGTATCAATTTAAACGAACTAATTTAAAAGGATGGCATGAAGGTTTATGTAATGAAGATTAATGAACCTTATTCACAAATGGTGATGAGATAGGAAGTCTAATAAACTTAATCGAACGTTAAGTGTGAATTAGAAGAGAAGCATGAGATAAATGCTAACGTAATCAATGTTAACAAACATTATATATCTAATGTGATGTAAAGAAAATTTTTAGGATTTAACCGAATGATTAGTGTCAAATAAAGAGAAACACGAAGAAAGAGAAGTTAAAGGTTGCTTCAGTCAACCATAATTAATAGTATTAAACATAAAGGCATGGCAAGCCTTAATATATCACTTAATTGAATATTAAGTGTCAGTTAAAAGGAAACGTGATGAGACATGAGAGGAAGATTAATGAAATCAAACAAAATGGACAATGACCAGCCCTAACAGGACTTAAACACATAATTAAAAATTGTGTATCAAACCTAAAGAAAGTGACCATAAATTGTAAAGTAGAGTTACATAAACGATTATTAAGCGTTGTTATCTGGCTAATAGTTGATATGCGTGATTATATGTTGTGTAGGATACGTGAAGTGCAAATAGCTATAAACTATTAATCTATTGTTGGTAATCAACGATTAAGGTAAGTCTTTCAATTCCTATATGTTATCTTAACTCTATATTAATTGCATGTAAATTTTATTGCAATGAGTATGTTGAATTACATATGATGTGAATATGAATTGCGAAAGTCAATTTATGACTATGTTGATTGAGTTAAGGAACTCAGTCTTTATATTCGACATGTGAAATGTAACATGTATGATATGTTAGAATGATTATGATGTATAAACTGAGCATGATATTATGTGCTATGTTAAGTGTGAAAACTGTTAGATTTGTTGAGCTGTCGAGCTCAACCTTGCAAAAATAAACTTTTGCAGGCTAAGGATATAAAGTGATATTATCTAGCATTTGGATAATAAGAAGGAAGAAGGCAGACAGGAAAATAAATATTCTTCAGCTATAAATTATTTTGAACCATGTTAAGGGTTTTCAATGTATGTGATTGATAATTTATAATGTGTACAAAATGTCAAGGTGTAAATGTTGAATTATCCGATATATAAAGAATATTGTATTGAGATGTGTAGTTTTATATAACAACTCTAACAAAATGAATCATAGAATAAATATGGTTCTAAGATATATAGTTATAAAGGTTGTGATTCAGGCAATAAAATAAAGAAGATAGAGACGTTTTAAATTTATTCCCATTTTATTGATTATATCTTCGATTAATGATGTAAAGTTAGAGTGTAAATGTATTACTAACGACCAAAGTCGGAAGTAGATTTTTCCAGATTGTGGGGTCGTTACAGTTGGTATCAGAGCTGTAGGTTATAAACCTTATGTAAGAGTACCTTAGGTTATAACCGTAAACGAAGATGAAAATGACAAAAAAAATTGAATAAAAGTTTAAATAATATAAAATGGAGTTATAAGCTTCACAAAGAAGATAAAATATAAATGAATTTAAAAAATTTATAAAGAAAGAGTTGAAATATAAATATGAGAAGATTCAAAGAAGAATCTTGAAAATATATAAAAGACGAGAATCGGGAGTTACCTGACTCTAGTAATAAAGATGAAAATTAATTATAAATAGAAGATGTCTATAAGATGAAAATATTAAGAATAATAAGAATAAACTCAAATAGAGTTTAGATTATAACGAATGAATTCAGAAAATTCATGTAAAATAAGTTAAGATAATATGAACAGGTCCAATGAAGAATCTGGAAAAGCCAAAGGATCAGGGAACACCTGAGTTAAAAAATCATAAAATAATATCATTAGAGATGAAAGAAAGAAGATCGTAAAAACAAAAATGGTCATAAATAGGAAAGAATCATAAGGGGAGGTGATTGTAGGATAAGATCACGACATGATCTGGTTAAGTCGTAAAATGAAAGATGAAATGTTAAATGAATGAAAAGATATAGCGTGACACTATAAAGAGAAGGTACTATGAGATAGTACGAGGTAAACTTAGAAAGAGTTGTAAATGATGAAATGTAGATTAAAGAAAATTCGTATTAAGCAAAGAGAAATCTAGGATTGTGTGAAATTTCAACCGAGAACTTATGTGATAGCTAAGTTGTATAAAAATTTGTATGGGCGGGGGTTTTGTGCTTGCACTTGGTTTATCACAATGATAATCTTTGGAATGTTGGTGTCGCGCTATCGATATATATATATGTATGAAGAGAAGGTGATTCTTTTCTCATATTTATATTTGATAGTTAGAGAATATTAAGATTAGATGCAAGTTCTTAAAAATCATGCTTATGACAAGTTTGTGACTCATAATCATATGGTATGTTTTTGAGCCCCTAAGCGTATGGATAGTCCCTGATTAGTTTTTGGACTACGTATTGCTAGGACAATTTTCTAAACTCATATTATTGTGGCAAGTTCCTAAACTCCTAATGTGTGGTAAGTTTGATGAACTATACTGGGGTATAGGAAGATTGTAAATTTAGATCTAAAAATTTCAGTGTAGTGAGCATTAATGCTGCCAGAAATAGATAGACTTATTATGTGGTGGCACAATGGAGAAAAGGTGAAGTTGTTAGAGAAAAGTGGATATTCTAAATTTTCTAACTATGCTATATTTTGAAATTTATTGACTTCGTGCTAATGTTGGCACTTTTGTATTTTTGAAAAAAAATATTAGATCAGAATATTGAACCACTTAGTTTTTTGAAAAGAAAAACTTTACTATTCCTTATGTCTATGCTAATTGTTTCGGTAGAAAAAAATGATTTAAAATTATCAAAATATATTTTAAATGATGGATTCATCAATGCAATTGAACCTGGTGTTGGATGTGATCATAGGATTATCAGTACACTATGGTAAGATGTAGTATGAAAAAAATCAAAAAATGACGGAATCCTCAACGTACTAGTAAGACGGTATGGTATCATAACATCATAAAATGATTTTTAGTTTTCTTTAAACTATGAAAATATATGTCAATTGAGTTGGCTAAAAATATTTTGATTGATGTCCGAATTGTTGCTAAAAGTCTAAGCTATTTCATTCAGCTAGACGATTTTTGAAAGATGTTTATGAAATTCATGCGTTCTTTGGGAAATTATGCCAAAACAGATTGTTCTGATGCAGAATTTGTATCAAGTCTGAGGTGAACCAACCATGTAATGGGGAAATATCAGAAACTATAATTCTGAGCTACGCAATAGAGATAATATGTATGTGCACAATACATAGCACGAAGGGAAGATCACCTAGAGTATGATGAAAGATGTTCCATAGTATTTTGACTGTTAAAGGTTACAGTTGAAATATTTGTTAACCTATGACAAGGTTCAAAGTCTTTATAACTACTCCGCATAATATCAAAAGGAATATTTTAAATTACTAGTTGTTTATACTGCTTCAAAATTATTGAACAATTGTTGAATATTCCTATTATGTTGGAAGGTGAATATAAAAAAAGGAATAATTTTAGAAAGAAGTAAGTAGTAGAATACGACAAATTTTAAATAAATCATTGGAAAAGGAAAGTATATGAGTTAGCTTGAAAATATATGTTCATGAGTAATTCAAACAATAATAATCATTTCGAGAGGAGATGAAATTCATAGGAAAAGAGTTGAAGTTCCGAAAATAGAGAAAATGATGTTCTTCAGAAAGAGGTAATTGTGATTGAAGGAGGGAAGTGTATTGATGAACAATGAATAATAATTCTTAGAAGAAGACAATGAAATGATTTTTAGAAAAATCCTTAGAGGAGAAATTTGGTCATAAAATCCAATGAGTGAATAAAGATTAATATAAAATTTTATTTTGATAAATATAATCGAATGAAAGAAGGGGTAAATGTGATATCCCAAATATTTATGGGTTTATTAAATCATAATATTAAGTTATGATGACAATTGTGGTATACAATGATCCTTAGAAAAGAAAATTTATGAGTAACAAATGTATAATACTCAAAATATAATCGAGTTCAAATAAAGTTATGAAATAAAACCTATAAGAATTTGTTAAGGAAAACGAATGGAATATGAAATATATATTCTATATTTAGGTAATGCGCTGAGTTATTCAACAATAAAATTCCGGAATGATTTAGATGAAAACCAAGAAAGGGAGGTTTCAGTGATTCTGGGGACAGAATCCTTATAAGAAAGGAAGAATGTAACGAATGTAAATTTTATAGAAAGAATTATAAATATTTATTGAATAAAATAAATATCTTGATGGGAATTATTATTGGAATATTTTATGTAATTGTGTTACCCAAATATATGAGGGTTATTATTTTATTGTGCTATTTTAGTACGCTAATGGATTAAGAATATAATTAATCCAATTAAAAGCTGTGACACTCCCAAAATAGGTATACAACATCCATTCCGAGTCGTCAAAATACATGGTACAGAAACAACTACAACTTTATTAATACAACATAAAAACTGTGAGTTTAAATACAAATATTGTCATCTAGACAATATCCACACTCAAATAAGTCCTCATTACAATTATTGATACATTATTTTACAAAAATGGCGAGAACTACTAAAACGACTTTCTAGAACCTTCATTCCATACTTCGACTAGTACTCGCTACATTCTCGCCTCCTGAGAAGAATAATGGAACAAAAAGAAAAATGGTGAGCTCAACTAGCCCAGTAAAGAATATTATGACTAAGATAATATAGAACAAATTATCGTTAGTCTTCAACAGGGAAAAATTTAATAGAATACAATAGACAACAAGTTTTAAATCAATATTCGCAGCAGATATAATAATTCATTAGAAGAGTTAAGTAGAGAATGAAATCTACTATCTTCTATATATGAATTTAAAAGTTCATCGTCGATATTTTATCCCGGTAACATCAATCAATATATATCTGGAATCAAATATTCATCTTTGCACTACAGGCCAAATATATTCATCAGTTGGTCATGTTCATCTAAACACCTATTCATTTTTGTACTACGGGCCAAAGATATTCATCAGAAATCATTCATCTTTGCACTACAGGCCAAAGATATTCATTAATATCATCATTTAGGACTGAGGATGATGAAAAATATTTTAAAGAAAACGAATCCAGTGAAACAAAATAACAAATATTAAGGATTCGTATTTCGGTTTATCCATGTCTAAAAATACCTCATAAGTAATCATAGTGGAGTAAAATTCAAGAATGATCAAAACATGGATACAATCAAAGCTAGTATCCATAATAGATATTTTGGACGAAAAATGAAAATTTAATTTTTCTGTGAATAGTGCCGTATTCGTGAATAGTACCGTATACGTGAATAGTAACCCCGACACAAAATGTGACGCCCCCAAAATTAGGTATACATCACCCATCTTGGGTCGTCAGATACATGGTACAGAATAAAAATACAACTTACTAATACAACTGTCGTGTACAATACGACAAAACATAACTGTGAGTTTGAATACAATTATTGTCTACTAGAGACTATACAATCTCAAAAGGAGTCCTCATAATAATTATTATCATAGTATTTAATAGAATGGTGAGGACTACTAAAACTATCATTTGGTCCATCACTCTGTTCCCCGACTTGTCCCAGCTCTATTCTCATTTCCTGAAGAGAATAGTGAAAGAAAGGGTGAGCTCAACTAGCTCAGTAAGAAATATTATGACTAAGATAATGCAGAATAAAATATCATTAGCCTTCAACAATGTTAAACTGATAAAATATAACGAACATCAAGTTTAACTGCAGTGGAACAAGCAATCCATTAAAAGAGTCAAGTAGAAAATAAAATCTACTATCTTCTATGATTTAAAAGGTTTTTCAACATTGTTATCGCTGGGACTCAGCTTAATAAAATAATCCACATCATCGAATCATCCCTGCACTACAGCCAAGGATATTCGTGTATTCATTAATGGTCATGATCATGCCAACAACTGTCCATCAATGCACTACGGGCCAATGAGGACTTTTACCACATCATTTGTAATATTACGGTCATGATTATACCGAATAATCCCTGGTCATAATCATACCAAGTCTATCTATGCACTACAGGCCACAGATGACTTTCAACATTTTATAAACATGAGGATGATGACAATGATATAAGAATTCAATAAAACAAGTTCAAGAATTAATTTATCCAAGAATTAACAACGTCCAAATTGTCAACATGATACTGCTTTGTGGAGTAAAATTCAAGAATGCTTAGAAGAATATTTTCATGAAAAGATACTGGATGAACCGCAATTATCAAGGATATTCCACTAATTTCATGGAGTATAGAAGTTAAAATTTAACCAACTGAGTATAATAAAGAATGGAATAACAAAAGAAATCACCCGGTATGCGATAGACCGCACAGACAGGTTATTCTAATAAAATAATAAATAATGGAACCAGGTCCGGCGTAAACGCACAGACAGGATATTCCGACAGAATAATAAATAATGGAACCAGGTCCGGCGTAAACGCACAGACAGGATATTCCGACAGAATAATAACAAGACGGAACCAGGTCCGATGTAAAACACACAGACATGATGTTCCAACAGAATAATAATAAAAACGGAACCAGGTTCGGTGTAAAACACACATACAGGATGTTCCAACAGAATAATAGAAGAATGTCACCAAGTATAGGGTAGACAGCGTATACAGGTTATTCCAACAGAATAATAAGAAATGGAATAACAAAAGTTCTCTTCATGAATAAGAAAGAATAACACCCCTTACCGTTTTAAAGAAGAACTGAAATAAGGAAGTAGTTAAGTAGAAGAATATTTTTCTTCTCTCTCTATAGTTTCTCTCTCTAGAGTTCAGTAAATTCGTAAGAAATAATGAAGGAATGAGCTTCTATATATAGAAAAATGGAATGCATAGTAACTAATCCATGAACGGTCCAGATTGATTACTTTAATCTGACAGTCCATATTTAAAGAAAAATCTTTTAAATAAAATATAATATATTTTATTTATAGAATAACTTTAATAAAGTATTCTGTTTTATATAAAAAGATGTTTCTATTTTATTACGTTAATAATACGAATAAAACAAAACTTCATTATCGCTAAATAATTCATATTATTAACTGACAATAATTAAATCAAACTGAGTGACTTCTCACATAAGCATTAATAATCAATACCGTGTGCTACTATGCAACCACACATATTACTGTACTTTTACTACCGAGTAGTTCAACAGTATCAATGGTAAAACTTCTGCCGTTATTTTTAAGAAATTATTTTTGTCGTTTTCTCAATCCGACAATAATTCCGTTGTGGGGACCACCAATGATTGTGCCGTTGTACGAATATTTTCTGTTAAAACGAATATTTCCCGACCAATCGAATATTATATAACAACTTGCGTACTTTGTAAAATTTATAAATATTACCCACAACTATAACATTATATCAAATTAATTCCATAATATTCAAAAATAATATTTATAAAAAATTTATCTTTATTTATAAAAGTTGGGGTCTTACACAAAAAGTTCCAAATTTGATAAAAATTCAGATCAATATTTCGGCATAATGATATTGGAAGAAATAATATCATATATATATAAAAAAAAAATATCCCTTACCTCGAAAAGACAGTAGTTCTGACTAGAATACTGGATATAGAGCTGAAGAAAACTTGCACCGTATAGCAACACTCAAAGTTTTAAAATACTCACAAGAATACGCTCGATAATATAGAGAGAGAAAACTTTAGTTTATGGTGTGATTTTTAATTCTAACCTAAGCACCCTATTTATAGAAAAATGCTTAGAACACCAAAGCAGAAAATTTAATATAATATTAATATATTATATATAAATTCCTACACCAACCTTTGAATGCTGGAATCCCACATGTTTAACAACAAAATGATCCCACCAACTTGTTAAAAACGTTTTTGTTGATATAAATAATTAAAACTTCCAAAAATCAATTATTTTGAAACTTTGGAGCTTCAATAATTCATAATAAATAGCCCTTTTGTCAGAAAAATTTGAACCTCATGTCTTTTCCATAGGAAATTTCATTATCTACAACTTTGCAGAAGAAAGTTTTTCCAAATTCTAAGCAAAAATTGACCGAAATCCTCAAACGGGCGATTTTACAGGCAATAATCAAATTTCAGTCAAGAAAAGGGCCCACAGACATGTTTAACATGTTTTAAACAACTTTTGCAACAAAAATACTCTTCTTCCTTATATACTCATATATCCCACATTCATTGTAAAAATGTCATCATTATTATATTATATTAATATAATAATATATTATTTTATCAGAAAAGATAAAATATTGATTTTCAACAATTGTCACTTTAAAAATTTTCTCCATCTATATCCACATAAAATGAATATTTTCCTCATCATATAAATCAATAATTAATTATTCACAAATAATATTACAAAATCACAATACTGACAACCAGGCAGTTCCTAGGAAAGAGGGGGCTTTCCAATAAGGAATTCTCCTTACTGGCACGCAATTAGGTGACCAAACCTCTCCTTAGACAGAACTTTATATACATTGCTAATAATGTTATCTAATAATATTATTCAGATAATATGAATTATTGCTTCGATAATAGAAAATACTGTGTAGTGACAATTATTGAAACAATAGTACTATAAAATATCAACGCAGTAATTATTGAATCAATAAAATAAAATACTGAACAGTAATTACTGTAACAATTATTGAGTAGTGCCTTCTTACGTAAGAATCAATAATTGGTGCAATACCGTGTGCTACTGTGCAACAACGCGTATTACTGTGTTTTAATCACCGGGTATTCCAACAGTATTAACGGTAACAACTACGCCGTTATTTATAAATAACTTATACTTGTCGTTTTCTTCATCCAATCACTTTCCGTTATGGGGCCCACAAAAGGCTGCACCGTCGTACGAATATTCCCCGACAGGAAGAATATTCTATGACCAAACTAATATTCCCCGACAACAATGAATATTTTATAACCACTTGCTTATTTAAAATATTTGCGCATTTTACCCATAACTAACCTCATTAATCAATTCAACCCTTACTATTTCAAAATAATAAATAGAGGAATTTAAATTTCATTTATTAATAATTTGGGGTCTTACAACCTCTCCTCCTTATGAAATTTCGTCCTCGAAATTGACGTACGTACCTGGTATTTCGAAAAGATGAGGATACCTCGCTTTCATTTTCGTTTTCAACTCCCAGGTCATTTCCTCAATAGCATGGTTCCTCCACAAAACTTTAACTTGTGGTATGACCTTTGTGCGTAGGAGATGCTCTTTCCTATCCAAGATTTTGACATGTACCTCTTCATATGTTAAGTCTTCGGCTATCTCGTCCGGTTCTAACTCAATAACGTGGTTCGGGTCTTTCACATATTTACGTAGCACAGATATATGAAAAATATTATGAACACGAGACATACTTGGAGGTAACGTGAGTCTATAGGCCACATTTCCTACTCTGTCAAGAATCTGAAATGGACCAATAAATCGTGGATTGAACTTTCCACTCTTCCCAAATCTTGTAACTCCTTTCCATGGAGCAACACGCAATAATACATGATCCCCAATACTAAATTCTACATCCTTTTGATGAAGATCCGCATAACTATTTTGTCGATCCTGTGCCATTTGTACGCGTTGTCGAATCATTTGGATTTTTTCTGTAGTCATACGTACCAACTCGGGTCCCAACAATGTTGCTTCACCCACCTCATCCCAACATATTATAGAGCGACACTTTCGTCCATACAATACTTCGAATGGAGCCACACCTATACTTGCCTGATAACTGTTACTGTAGGAGAATTCTATCAATGATAAATACATATCCCAACTCCCTTTGAAATCTAAAACACAGAGTCTTAATAGATCTTTAAGAGTTTGAATTGTCCTCTCTGATTGTCCGTCCGTTTGAGGATGGTATGCCGAACTGAATCGTAAATCCGTGCCCATAGCTTTTTGTAAGCTAAACCAAAATCTTGAAGTGAATCTTGGGTCACGATCTGAAACTATGGATACTGGCATGCCATGCAATCTCACAATCTCATCTACGTATATACGAGCAAGACGTTCAAGGGAATAAGTCTCCCGTATCGGCAAAAAATGAGCAGACTTGGTTAATCTATCAACAATAACCCAAATAGCATTTATACCTTGAGAAACCGTGGGAAGACCCATAACGAAATCCATGGCAATGTGTTCCCACTTCCATTTCGGAATCTCAAGTGGTTGCAATGGACCCTTTGACACTTGATGCTCCGTCTTTACACATTGACAAGTTAAACACCTCGAGATAAACTTTGCAATCTCTCTCTTCATATTATTCCACCAAAATGTATGTCGAAGATCACGATACATTTTGGTACTTCCAGGATGGATTGCAAATGGTGTATGGTGTGCCTCCATCATGATCTTGTACTTCAAATCAGAATCATTAGGAACAAAAAGTCTGGTGTGGACTCGAAGTATTCCTTCTTCATCGATTCTTGCTTCTGGAATAGCACCTTCTTGTACTTTCTTCTTTATACGCATCAGCTCTGGGTCTGTGGCTTGAGCAACTTTAACTTTTTCGATTAAAGTTGGTTATATACGTATACTTAACATCATTGCATGGGTCCCCGGAGTCTTGACTTCTATCTTCATCTTTTGTAAATCACACCAAATGGGCCTTTATGTTGACAACATCGCACTCGATCCCACGTATGATCTTCTACTCAATGTGTCGGCTACCACGTTCGCTTTTCCAGGATGGTATTGAATGGTATGGTCGTAGTCTTTCAACAGCTCAAGCCAACGTCGTTGCCGCATGTTGAGTTCTTTTTGGGTGAAGAAATATTTGAGGCTTTTATGGTATGAATATATCTCCACTTTCTCCCCATATAGATAGTGCCTCCAGATCTTTAGCGCGAAAACGACAGCTGCCAACTCTAGATCATGAGTAGGATAATTCCTCTCATATTCTTTAAGTTGTCGCGAGGCATAGGCTATGACTTTCCCACGTTGCATGAGAACACATCCTAACCTTTTGCCTGAAGCATCGCTGTAGATAACAAATCCATTCGAACCAGATGGTATTGTCAGAATAGGTGCCGAAATGAGTCTCCTCTTAAGCTCTTGGAAACTCTTCTTGCATTCCTCACTCCATACGAATTTGGTATCTTTCCGAGTCAGCTGAGTTAATGGAGAAGCGATTCGAAAAAATCCTTCCACGAATCTCCGATAATAACCAGCTAAGCCCAGAAAGCTACGTACTTCGGTCACCGACTTCGGTTGCTCCCAACTTTGTATTGCTTCAATCTTCGCCGGGTCAACAGATACTCTATGTTCTGACACAACGTGCCCAAGGAATGCTACTTCCTCAAGCCAGAACTCGCATTTCTTCAACTTAGCATAAAGCTTGTTTTCACAAAGCCTTTGGAGTACTAGCTTCAAATGGTGCTCATGATCTTCACGGCTTTTGGAATATATGAGGATGTCATCAATAAAGATAACAACGAACTGATCCAAATAATCCTTGAATACTCGATTCATCATATCCATGAAAGCTGCATGAGCATTAGTCAATCCAAAAGATATGACTAAGAATTCATAATGCCCGTACCGAGTTCTGAAGGCAGTCTTCAGAATATCCTCAGTTTTAACCTTCAGCTGATGATATCCAGAACGAAGATCGATTTTTGAAAAGAATTGTGCTCCTTGTAACTGGTCAAACAGATCATCAATACGAGGTAGCGGATATCTATTTTTGATAGTGACATGGTTCAATTCCCGATAGTCAATACAAAGACGCATACTCCCGCCTTTCTTCTTTACGAATAAAACAGGAGCACCCCAAGGAGATGTACTAGGACGAATGAAATTGATGTCCAACAACTCCTGTAGTTGGACCTTTAACTCTTGAAGTTCAATATGAGCCATTCGATATGGGGTTTTAGAAATAGACTTTGTACCGAGTTCAAGATCAATAAAGAATTCAACTTCACGTTTCGGTGGTAGACCGGGAAGTTCTTCAAGAAATACGTCAGGAAAGTTACTAACAACAGAAATATTATTCAAATCTGATGTGTCTTTATTCAAATCCATAACATGGGCTAAGAAAGCTTGACATCCGTTTTTTAATAAACGAATAGCTTTATGGCTTGATATAACAGTGATTGATTTTAATGGTTTAGTTGCTTGAATTCGAACAAAAGGTTGTTTAGGAATATAAAAACTAACAGCCTTACGAAAATAATCAATATTGGCATGATGAGTAGTTAACCAATCAATCCCTAAAATCACATCAAAAGCAAGTATCTTTAAAGAGATAAGGTCAACAGGTAATGTGATGGTGCCAACTTGGATCAAACAAGATTTATAAACAGTGGATGTGATGAAAGTTTCTCCTAACAGAGTTTCCACAGATAGGTCAAAGTCTAATTTCTCCGGAGTCAAATTTAAACGTTGAGCACAAGCAGGAGAAATAAATGAATGCGTAGCACCGGTATCTAGTAAGGTATAAACTTCGCATGAATTTATGATTAGCTTACCCGTGATCACCTCGTTTGGGTTCCTCGCATGTTGACCAGTCACGACAAACGCTCTTCTAGGAATCGTTGACTTTGACTTTTCTGGGACAGCCTTTTGAGTCACCATCCTCGCTGGACTTGGTTTTTCTACAGTGAAATCTTGAGCGATATGTCCTTCCTTTCCATAATTATAACATACCTTAAACTGTTGTGGACAGTTTGGGCTGATATGCCCTTCTTTTCCGCCTTTATAGCATATGACCGGTGCTCATTCTCCTCCCTTGGAACCAGGTGCTGACGTCTTCGTATTGTCATTGTTGAATCTTCTTTTTTAAAAATCTCCCCCTGACTCACTTCTTCTATTCTTATGGCCATGATTACCACCATAGTGGTTGCCGCTCTTGTCTGTATTCTTCTTTCTCCGCTGGTTATCGTTGTTCTGATGACTGCTGTCACCTGTATGATCCTGGTTGTGGTCCCTCGGTTGACTGTACTCGTTATCTCGCTCTAATAATTGAGCCCTATTGACAACATCTGAATAGAGAGAAAATTTATGAGAAATGAAATATTGACGTATGCTGGGTTTCAAACCTCTCAGAAACATCCGCATCATACGTTCCTCATTCTCTACCAAATGAGGTGCAAACCTGGATAACTCCGCGAACTTCGCCTCGTACTAGGACACCGTCATATTGTTTTATTCCAATCTAATAAACTCTACCTCCTTCATATGACGAACACTTTTAGGAAAGTACTTGTCATTGAACAGTTTCTGAAACGTTTCCCAACACATGCCAAGTGCGGCTGGATGGGTATACTTTACAGATTCCCACCAGTAATCTGCCTCATTACGGAACATAAAGGTGGCGAATGGAACCTTCTGTTCTTCCATACATCCCAAGACATCGAATATCTTGGTAATTTGTTTGACCCACGTCTCCGCCTTAATCGGATCCGGCTTTCCCCTGAATTCTGGTGGTCCCAACTCCTTGAACTGCTTGGCTGTGACAAACAGTGAATTTCTATCATTTCCTCCTGTATTTTGAACACGAGTCTCCCTCGTCTGATTTTGCGTGAACTGCAAAAAGCTTCTAAACATCCCATCGTTCATCATCTGCTCAGTGGTGTTGTTCACAGGAGGAACATTGCCAGCCTGTTGCACGTTCTCCTCGTTGGTGAGTACAGGCGTCTCCACGGTTTCGTTTACTCCACTGTTCACATTCTCAGTTGCCATTCTTAAATACTGCCATAAAATAAGGGTTAATTAAATAAATTAACAAATCACATAATACCCCTATATTATGACTGACCAACAAATAAGCTTAGGTAGGACACACTAGCGAATGATTTACTCGTCTCTCCCCTCCTAGTTCTATTCCCCGATCTCCGCCAGAGACCATATCCCTAAGCTCTGATACCAAGTGTGACACCCCCAAAATAGGTATACAATAGCCATTCTGAGTCGTCAAAATACATGGTACAGAAACGACTACAACTTTATTAATATAATATAAAAACTGTGAGTTTAAATACAAATATTGTCATCTAGATAATATCAACTCTCAAATAAGTCCTCATTACAATTATTGATACATTATTTTACAAAAATGGTGAGGACTACTAAAACGACTTTCTAGAACCTTCATTCCATACTTCGACTAGTACTCGCTACATTCTCGCCTCCTGAGAAGAAAAATGGAACAAAAAAGAAAAGGGTGAGCTCAACTAGCCCAGTAAAGAATATTCTGACTAAGATAATATAGAAAAAATTATCGTTAGTCTTCAACAGGGAAAAATTTAATAGAATACAATAGACAACAAGTTTTAAATCAATATTCGCAGTTCATTAGAAGAGTTAAGTAGAGAATAAAATCTACTATCTTCTATATATGAATTTAAAAGTTCATTGTCGATATTTTATCCCTGTAACATCAATCAATATATATCTAAAATCAAATATTCATCTTTGCACTAAAGGCCAAAGATATTCATCAGTTGGTTATGTTCATCTAAACACATGTTCATCTTTGCACTACGGGCCAAAGATATTCATCAGAAATCATTCATCTTTGCACTACAGGTCAAAGATATTCAGTAATATCATCATTTAGGACTGAGGATGATGAAAAAATATTTTAAAGGAAACGAATCCAGTGAAACAAAATAACAAATATTAAGGATTCGTATTTCGGTTTATCCATGTCCAAAAATACCTCATAAGTAATCATAGTAGAGTAAAATTCAAGAATGATCAAAACATGGATACAATCAAAGCTAGTATCCATAATAGATATTTTGGACGAAAAACGAAAAGTTAATTTTTTTGTGAATAGTGCCGTATTCGTGAATAGTGATGTATACGTGAATAGTACCGTATACGTGAATAGTAACCCCGACACAAAAAGTTCCAAATTTGATAAAAATTCAGATCAATATTTCGGCATAATGATATTGGAAGAAATAATATCATTTATATAAAAATATAATATCCCTTATCTCGAAAAGACAGTACTTCTGACTGGAATACTTGATATAGAGCTGAAGGGAACTTGCACCGTATAGCAACACTCAAAGTCTTAAAATACTCACAAGAATACGCTCGATAATATAGAAAGAGAAAACTTTAGTTTATGGTGTGATTTTCAATTCTAACCTAAGCACCCTATTTATAGGAAAATGCTTAGAACACCAAAGTAGAAAATTTAATATAATATTAATATATTATATATAAATTCCTACGCCAACCTTTGAATGCTGGAATCCCACATGTTTAACAACAAAATGAGCCCACCAACTTGTTAAAAACGTTTTTGTTGATATAAATAATTAAAACTTCCAAAAATCAATTATTTTGGAACTTCAGAGCTTCAATAATTCATAATAAATAGCCCTTTTGTCAGAAAAATTCAAACCTCATGTCTTTTTCATAGGAAATTTCATTATCTACAACTTTACAGAAGAAAGTTTTTCCAAATTCCAAACAGAAATTGACCGAAATCCACAAACGGGCGATTTTACAGGCTATAATCAAATTTCAGTCAAGAAATAGGCCCACAGACATGTTTAACATGTTTTAAACAACTTTTGCAACAAAAATACTCTTCCTCCTCATATACTCACATATCCCACATTCATTGTAAAAATATCATCATTATTATATTATATTAATATAATAAAATATTATTTTATCAGAAAAGATAAAATATCTATTTTCAACAATTGTCACTTTAAAAATTTTCTCCATCTATATCCACATAAAAGGAATATTTTTCTCATCATATAAATTAATAATTAATTATTCACAAATAATATTATAGAATTACAATACTGACAACCAGGCAGTTCCTAGGAAAGAGGGGGCTTTCCAATAAGGAATTCTCCTTACTGAGACGTAATTAGGTGACCAAACCTCTCTTTAGACAGAACTTTTTAGACATTGCCAATAATGTTATCTAATAATATTATTCAGATAATATGAATTATTTCTTCGATAATAGAAAATACTGTGTAGTGACAATTATTGAAACAATAGTAATATAAAATATCAGCGCAGCAATTATTGAATCAATAAAATAAAATACTGAACAGTAATTACTATAACAATTATTGAGTAGTGTCTTCTTACGTAAGAATTAATAATTGGTGCAATACCGTGTGCTACTGTGCAACAACGCGTATTACTGTGTTTTAATCACTGGGTATTTCAACAGTATTAACAGTAACAACTACGCTGTTATTTATAAATAACTTATACTTGTCGTTTTCTTCATCCAATCGCTTTCCGTTATGGGGCCCACAAAAGACTGCGCCGTCGTACGAATATTCCCCGACAGGAAGAATATTCCACGACCAAACGAATATTCCCCGACAACAATGAATATTTTATAACCACTTGCTTATTTAAAATATTTACGCATTTTACTCATAACTAACCTCATTAATCAATTCAACCCTTACTATTTCAAAATAATAAATAGAGGAATTTAAATTTTATTTATTAATAATTTGGGGTCTTATATCTTCAATCAACCATAGTTAATAGTATTGAACATAAGACTCATGATATGGAGGCATGGAAAGCCTTAATCACTTAATTGAACATTAAGTGTCAGTTAAAAGGAAACGTAATGAGACATGAGAGGAAGATTAATGAAATCAAATAAAATAATGAGGAGCCCTAATCGGACTTAAACAAATAATTGAACATTGTGTATCAAACCTAAAGAAAGTGATCATAAATCGTAAAGTATAGTTACTTAAACGATTATTAAGCGTTGTTATATGGCTAATAGTTGATATGCGTGATTATATGTTATGTAGGATACGTGAAGTGTAAATAGCTATAAACTATTAATCTATTATTGGTATTCAACGATTATGGCAAGTCTTTCAGTTCCTATATGTTATCTTAACTATATATTAATTGCATGTAAATTTTATTGCAATGAGTATGTTGAATTACATATGATGTGAATATGAATTACGAAAGTCAATTTATGACTATGTTGATTGAGTTAAGGAACTCAGTCTTTATATTCGATATGTGAAATGCAACATGTGTGATATTTTAGAATGATTATGATGTATAAACCGAGCATGATATTATGTGCTATGTGAAGTATGAAAACTGTTAGATTTGTTGAGCTGTCGAGCTCAACCTTGCAAAATAAATATTGAAGTGATATTATCTGCCATTTGGATAATAAGAAGGAAGAAGGCAGGAAAATAAATATTCTTCAGCTAGAAATTGTTTTGAACCATTTTAAGGGTTTTCAATGCATGCGATTGATAATTTATAATGTGTACAAAATGTCAGGATGTAAATGTTGAATTATTCGATATATATATAAAGAATATTATATTGAGATGTGTATTTTTATATAATAACTTTGATAAAATGAATCATAGAATAAATATGATTCTTAGATATGTAGTAGTAAAGGTTGTGATTCAGGGAATAAAAGAAAGAAAATAGAAAAGTTTTAAATTTATCCACATTTTTATTGATTATATCTTCGATTAATGATGTAAAGTTAGAGTGTAAATGTATTGCTAACGACCAAATTCGAAAGTAGATTTATCCAAATTTTGGGGTCGTTACAAATTCATCACACACCTGTGTAGACTAGCCCAATAAGTATGTTAGACTACATCCTTACCTAAAAGGTTAACCTCTATTAGGTTGACACTCCACCATATTTATTAACCTATCTGCACTTTTAAATTTATCCGATATGGGATTCATGTAAAATATCCTAACAACATACAAGAGGGAGGGAGAGAGAGAGAAGTACCTAAAGAGGTTAACACCCAAATGAATACTCAATTCGATGAAGAACGAGTACATTTAACCCAAATCGCCAACGTTACCATGGGAGTAAAGTACAGTGGAGGTGGCTATCGGATGTCTGACATAAATCGCTACTATTTTTGTGCCTTTTCTAGTGGGCAATTTGAGAATTTTGACATTTTCCCGGTGAAGGGACTAAAAAGCAATAGGCCAATGAGAAGGTCGATGAGCAGCTTGTAAGAAGGTGGGTTGGGTGGGAAGAAGGCAAACTTGGCCGCTATGGATGATGTCATTCCTCCCATCCTTTCTACTTTTCTCTCTAAATTTGTTCCATTTCTCCCTTTCTCTCTCTGTTTCTAATCGACTAGTTTCTCTCTCTAAAATTAAATTTGGCATTTGCAGTTTAATACTGTGAAGCTCATTTTTTAAAAAAAAATTTGAATTTTGCATCTGTAGTTTAATAATGAAAACTAGAAAAAATTGAATTTGACATTCGTAGTTTAATACTGTGGAGCTCGAAAAACTTAAAAAATAATTTGAATTTAGAGGGGTATTTTTAGAAAAATTTCCCATCCACAAAATTAAACTGTGGTATCCCTCATATTAAACTACGGATTGGAGATCAATTTTTCCGTTCGATCGATGAGATTGAGATCTGTTGTAAGGATTATCTTATCCTTACAACATTGACTATAGATCAGTCCCAATATATATATATACACACACACACACACACACATACACACACATCTGTTACTTATTCAATATCATTTTGATGATAAAAAAAATCTTACAAGAAGTTGATTATAAAATGATGTTATTGATTGCTATCATTTGGCCCAACCATGTATGGTGGATCGTCCACTAACTACATTCTGTCACATTATTTTGCAAACTAGTTTTTGTAAGTTTTTTTGTCATTGTAACAACACTCTTACTTAATATAATAGAAATAATATTTTATTGTATGAATTAACCATGATGTTTAGGTTGATTTTGAACTGAATTGACTCATAAAACTATAATTGAATTTAATCAGTTAGTGCTTTTATTGTTATTTTATTTGTATTATCTCATAGCTCTTTGTAAGGAATTCATTCATAAGATATATAATAGAATTTGTATGCAATGCAATTCAATAAAATTTTATTTTAATTATTCTTCCTCTTTTTCTATTTTTAATTTTTATTTTTTGATATGATACAATATTTGTATTGAAACTCACAGTATGTGTTGTCATATTTTGCACGACAATGTAATAGTTGTAAAGAGAAAATTTTGTATTTGAATTCTGTAGTACGTATTTTGGCGACTCAAAATGGGTTATGTGGACCTATTTTGGGGGCGTCACAGTAGTAGACGATATTGCACAGTATTTCATAATTATTAATTCAATAATTGTTACAGTAGCAATTACATAATATTTTAACTCAATAATGGCTACAGTAGTAACTGCACAGTATTTTATATTATTAAATCAATAATTGTCGCTGCACAATAACTCATATTATTTGATATGATATTATTAGATTACTTAGTATTATTGGTAATATTTAGAGAGTTCTGCCGAGTAAATGGGTTATTTGATTGCGCGTCATTTATATGAAAGGTCCCCTCTTTCTTGAGAACAATCTAGTTGTCAATATTATAAGTATGTAATATTTATGCTCAGATAGATTTAGTGTTAGGCAGTGAGCACCAGTCCACTATAGCAAGTACATAAATTCGAGGATGTCACAATAATTGTCACAACATCTCATATTATTAAACTAATAATTGTCATCGTAGCAAAGGTAGTAATGGATAGTTACGTAATTAAAAGTCACATGTATTAAGTAGTTAGACAGACTCATTATTTGAACAATAGTAATATTCATGATATTAATGCATGAAGTCAATAATGTAGAAGACGAATAATATAATAATAATTGATGAATCATATAAATTAAAATTAATGATAATGATAATGGATGAATATGTGTAAATTATTATGTTTAATAAATTATAGATAATGATAATGGATTAATATATGTAAATCGTTATAAATAAATAAGTTAAAGATAATGATAATGGATAAAAAATATATTCATAAAATGTGGTAAATGTTTGGCTATAAATAGGGGGCTTAGCATAAGGAGTTTCATAACATTTTGCTTATTCTTCCATCCAACCTCTAAAATTTTCTTAGTGTAACTATCTCTCGGAGTGTACTAAGGCTACCTCAATTTTTAGTTTGAGTACCAGAATTGTTCAGGTTTATCAACTTTATAGAAAATAACATCTAGTTATGTGCTAAGGTAATAGATATCATATTCTTTCATACTCTTAAATTTATAGTAAGAAATTATTATTCATTTCTACAGCTTTACCATTAAATGATGAAAATTTCTAAAAAGATTAGAATTTTCTTAATAGGTTGTACTTCATCGGAAGCTAGAAAAATTAAATTGCAAATCTCTAATATTCATCTTATTTATCAAACAAGAGTTATAACCAATGGATGTAATGAAGGTTTCTCCTCACGGAGTTTCAACAGATAAGTCAAAATCGAATTTCTCAGGAGTTAAGTTCAACCGTTGGGCACATGCAGGTGAGATAAAGGAGTGAGTAGAACTAGTATCTAATAAGGCATAGACTTCGTAAGAGTTTATGATTAGCTTACCGGTGATAAATTTGTTCGGGTTCCTCACTTTTTGGGAAGTCACGACAAAAGCACTCCCCCCGAACCACCGACTTTGACTTATTCGTAGCAGCCTTTGATGTCACCATTACAGCTGGACTTGACTTTGTTGTAGGAAAAAATTGAGCTATGTGATCACCGTCCTTTCCAAAACTGAAACACGCCTTGGAAGGTTGTGTATAGTTTGGACTGATGTGTCCCTCTTGTCTGCATCTGTAACATATAACTAGTGGTTGTTCTCCTTCCCTTGAAACTGGTGTTGGTGATGATGTCAGTGCCTTTCCATGGTCATTGTTGAATTTCCTCTTCTTAAAGTTGTTTCCACTCGACTCGCTTCTTCTATTATTCGGGCCAGGATTACCACCGAAGTTGTTACATGATAATTTCATTCACACTTGTTATCATTGTTTCGATGATTGTTGTCACTGGTACGATTATTATCGTAGCTCTTCTCTTGTTGTCGGTTGTTATCTCCTAGTTGTATTGTTTCTTTCTCTCGTTCCACCAATTGGGTCATATCCAAGATATTTGAATATAAACAAAGTTTATGAGAAATAAGATGTTGACGAATCTCAAATTTTAAACCTCGTAAGAACATTCGGGTCATACGTTCTTCGTTATCCACCAAGTGGGGCGCAAATCGGGATAACTCGGCAAATTTGGCTACATATTGAGAGATAGTCATATCATTATACTCCAACTTAATAAATTCCACTTCCTTCACGTGACGAATGCTTTCCGAAAAATACTTATCATTAAATAGCTCTTGAAACTCTTCCCAAGACATTTTGAGTGTTGAGTGATGTGTGTGCTTCACTAATTCCCACTAGGGATCTGCCTCTCCTCGAAACATAAAGGTGGCGAAAGGAAATTTTTGATCATTAGTGCAATGCATTACATCAAATATCTTCGTCATTTGTTTAAGCCACGCCTCTGCATTGAGTGGATCTGACTTTCCGTGGAATTTAGGTAGTCCTAACTCCTTAAATTGCTTAGAAGTGACCATTCAAGAGTTACCTGCATTTCTATCGTTATTATGAGCAGGAGTCTCTCTCGCCTAGTTCTACAAAAATTGCATAAAGTTTCTAAAAAAACCATCATTCCTCATATTGTTAGCAGCATGATTTTCTGAGTTTTCAACAATATTTTTTGTAGCTTCCTGATTCTCAAAAACAATTGTCTCATAATTCATTTCATGATTTTCAGATGCCATTATAAAATGTGATCACAAAACAAAGATTAGTTAAAGAAATTGACATGTCACATATTATCCCTATATATCGGCCGACTAATTAAATAGCGAGAAAGCTTAGGTAGGACACACTAGCGAAGGATTTTACTCGTCTCTCCCCTCCTAGTTCTAATCTCAGATCTCCACCAGAGATTATATCCTTAAGCTCTGATACCAACTATGACGCCCCCACAAATAGGTCCACACAACCCATTTTGAGTTGCCAAAAACATGCTACAAAATCCAAATACAAACTTTCTTATTTAGAACTATTAAACTGTTATGCAAAATACAACAACACACATATACTGTGAGTTTTAATATAAATATTGTACGTATATGATACGCAAATATCCACACTTAAATAAAGTCCTCATTACAATTATTATCACACTATTTTAAAACATAGCGAAGACTTCTATAGTAACTAACTCGGACCATTACTCCACTCCCCGACAAGTTCAGCTAGTTCAGTAAAGAATATTATGACTAAGATAATGAAGAATAAATTATTCTTAGTCTTCAACGGTGATAAATCAGATAAAATACAGTAGACAACAAGTTTTAGATCAACAATTGCGACGAAAATAGCGATCCATTAAGGGTTAAGTAGACCACCAATATTTTATCCCTGTAACACCAATCAAGATTTCATCTTTATACTACGGGCCAAAGATATTCATTTAGAACACCAATCGACGTTTCATCTTTGCACTACGGGCTAAAAGGAACTTTCACAACAAGTAATTGTCTGTAACACTAAATGTCATGATTATACCAATACACAGTTCTTGGTGATCATAATCATACCAATCAACAATCCATCTTTGCACAACGGACCAAAGATAACTTTTCACCACAAATTCAAGTATGGGGATGATGACAATGATATAAAGGGTGAATAAAAGTGAGATCAATGATAAATATTAAATATTTGTAATTTAATTTATCCAGAGTTTAAGAACGTCCACATTTTCAACATGATATCTAATTGTGGAGTAAAATTCAAGAATGATATTTAAGATTAATATTTCAAAGATAATTTGGACAAGGAAAAGAAATTAAATTTCATCAACTCCGACATGAATAGTACCTCGGATGAATATTACTCCAACATGAATAGTACCCCGACATGAAAAGATCAAAATTTAATAAGAAAATTCAGACTAATATTCCAGTGAAATGATATTAGATGAAGCACAAAACTTAAGAAATTTCTAATCATTTCAAGAATTATAGAAGCAATAGTTAGCATAGTAAGTTTAGATTTAGGAATACGAAATGAAATAATATCACTTACATAATATGAAGTCTGAAAGAAAATGATATCCCTTATGATTATTGAAAAAAAAATCCTTTACCTGAATAGGAGACTAGATCTGACTGAAATAACGGAGATTATTTTGAGGAAATCTTGCACCATTAGCTACACTCAAAATGAATACGCACAATATTATAGAAGAAGAATTTTGTGATTCTGGTGTGTTTCATTGCTTAACTAAGCAACCTATTTATAGTAAAATGGTTAGTACACCATGTTTGACTAATCCATTCATCGGAGCACGCCAATGAAGAAAATTCATCTAACGAATTTTAATTTTTCACGTTTTAAAATTTTTATAATATAATATTATAATAAAATAGATAAATTTATATATATATATATATATATATATATATATATATAATATTCTTATTCTATTCTAATAAAATAAATAACTTTATATATTATATTTAAATTTGATGTAAAGTTGAAAATGGTTGCGTGAGGCAACCAAACTTTAAAAATTCTTTTGTAAAACTTCAATTATTATGGCACCTCCTCCTTTAGCATCTTATCAATTTCAAAAGGAAAAATATGGAAAAAATTTGTTGAAAACAAAATCAATTTGCTCACTACTTCTTACATTTGTGGCCCACTCAATTTGTTATAATTTTTCAATCTTTCAACAATTATTCCCAACTAATATTTTAGACTTGCAATACTGACAACCAAATCGTTCTCAGGAAAGAGGGGGTTTTTTGATAAGGATTTCTCCTTACTGGTGCACAATTAGATAACCTAACTCATTTCCTTGACAAAACTTTCTAGACATTGTCAATAATACTATCTAAAAGCATTAACAATAGTTTCCCTAATCAACTCTCTATCCCCAATTTTGAAGAATACATCAACAAATCATTATTCAATAGTTTCCTTATTCTTATTTGACTATCTATTTTAATCCCTATATAGGATTTTACTCCCCAGTGTGAGGGAATCAAAAGACAGTTCTCTATATATATAAAATAACATTTCACACACTCATTTAAGTGGACAACTCATCAATCATACTCATCTTGACATTTTTTTACTACTTCATTTTTAAATTATAAACTTAATATTAACTTTTTTAAAAAAATTAATTTCAAATGTATTAAAATTTAAAATTGATATAAATTTATTTAATTTATGTGAATATAATTATAAATATTATAAAAGTACTATTAATTATAAAATTTATTATTTTCAAAATTAGAATGAATCATATTAAAATTATATTTAAAAATATCACAAATTAACTTTTTAAAAGTTAATATTGATCTTATGTACATTTGTAACTACAATCCATTCAATACTCACTCCATAAATTACTTAAAATTTAAAATAAAATAAAAATTATTTTACAGTGGAATATAATTGATAAATTATACTCTCTTTTATAAATTATAAGATTTTTATTAATTTGATGTTTTGACTGATGAAACTTTTAAATTTTAACTTTTAAATTTTAAATTTCATTATTTAAGGAATCAATATAAGAAACATGTTGGGTACATAGTGAAAAAATTGAATCCCTATTTTTCATAATGACCCGATAGCACTACAGAGTAGGGATAAAGATAAGAAAACTGTTGTGAATGCTCTAATAATATCGTTTCAATAATATGAGTTACTGTGTCGTGATCATTATTGATTTAATAATTAATGTGAAATACTATTCAGTTGTTACTGTGATAATTATTGAATCAATAATATGAAATACTATGCAATTATCACTGTAGTAATTATTGAATGAAATACTGAGTGACTTCTTACGTAACAATCAATAATAAGAGATACTATGAAATACCGCGTACTACTGTAGAATAATGCGTATTACTGTACTTTTATCACCGAATTTTACAGTTAATGGTAAAAAATTTGTCGTTATTTTATAAAAAAATTATATCCAACAGTTATTCTGTTTTGGGATCCACCAATAATTGGTTATTTTGGCACCGTCGTACTTTACCGAATATAATATTCTCCGACAAAAGGAATATTCTCTGACAGAAAGAAAATTCCCTGACACGCTATTTATTCTCTATAATTTGCATATGTAACCCATAACTTCATCTTCATATCAAATTAACACCTTACTATTTAAAATAATATATAAAGAAAATTAAATCTTATTCATAAAAAGTTGGGGTCTTACATGAGTGTTACTAATATTGCAAGAATTTCTCAAGTTAATCTCCTAATAAAAGATAATATCTAGTCTCCTACTAGGGTAAGTGATATCATTTTCTTTCATATTCCTCAATTTATGGTAAAAAATTATCATTCGTTTCCACAACCTTACCATTAAATGGTGATTTTTTTTGAAATTAGTAGAATATCATAAATAGTTTGTACTTCATCTAATATATTTCACTTGAATCTTCTTATTAAATTTTAATTAAACTATGAGATTTATATTTTCTTGAACTTTTTATTTTATCAATAAATTTAATCAATTTTTTGGATATCGTTGTAAGACCCCGAATTTTATGAAATAAAAGTATTCAATTTTTCTTATAATTACTATTCAGTAAATGGTTAAATTGATAAATGTTAAAGTTAAGGGTGATATATGAATTTTTTTCAAAATATACAAGTGGTTATAAAATATTCATTGTTGTCGGGGAATATTCGTTTGGTTGTGGAATATTCTTTCTGTCGGGGAATATTCGTACGACGGCGCAGCCATTTGTGGGCTCCATAACAGAATAACTGTCGGGTGAAGAAAATAACAAAATTAAGTTTTTACAAATAACGGCGTAGTTGTTACCGTTAACACTGTTAGAATACCCGGTGGTTAAAATACAGTAATACGCGTTATTGCACAGTAGCACACGGTATTGCATAGTATTTTTGAAATTATTGATTCTTACGTAAGAAGGCACTACTCAATAATTGTTACAGTAATTACTGTTCAATATTTTATTTTATTGATTCAATAATTGCTACGTTGAAATTTTATATTATTGTTGTTCAATAATTGTCACTGCACAGTATTTCCCATTATCAGATCAATAATTCATATTATTTGAATAATATTATTAGATAACATTATTGGCAATGTCTAGAAAGTTTTGTCTAAGGAGAGGTTTGGTCACCTAATTGCGCGCCAGTAAGGAGAAATTCTTATTGGAAAGCCACCTCTTTCTTGGGAACGGCCTGGTTGTCATAAATGTGATTCTATAATATTATTTGTGAATAATTAATTATTGATTCATATGATAAGGAAATATTTATTTTATACGGATATAAATGAGGGATATATTTTTGTGGTTAAAAATGAAGGAGTTAATGTTGAGGTGTTTTATCTGTATTTTTGTCGGAACGGAGGTATTGAAAATCAAATTAGGGTTTTTAAGATATTTTGCGAGGGTTATAATTTTTAATCCGACCGTTGGATCGTGGTAATATTTGGATATGTTATACATATATAAGTTAAGTATATGTCCACAAATTTTGAACCGTTAAAAACGAACGTATGATTTGTTATAAATTTTACGAGATGACTGGTTCAGAATTTGTTGAATTTTTGGAGTTCATCATTTCGGTGGAAAATTCTAGAATTGGTGGGCCCCACTCTTGGTTGGTAAAGAAATGTGTTGAGATTTTTATTCAAATATGGTGGGTGGGAATAGTAGCAGGTAAAGCCATCAGGTTACAGGTTAATTCTGATTCGGCGTGCTAACATTTTCCTATAAATAGAGGGCTAAGTTAGAATTGAAAATCACACCAGAATTCATAAGTTTTCTCTCTTTCTCTCTCTAGATTATTGAGTTTATTTTGTGAGTATTTAGATACACTGTGAGTTTCTATTCATCAGTGCAAGTTTCCTTCAGCCTTATACCGATCAGAAGTACTGCTCTTTTGAGGTAAGGGATAGTAAGGGATTTTAAGGGTTGTTATGATTTTCAATTTCGTAATTTTTCTGAACTTCAAAAATTCTGGAAAAATTTAAAATGATATTTTGATGAGTTTTCTTGATTGTGTCCAAAAATGGTGATTTTTTGATGTATAGATTACGAGTTATGAATTTTATGAGAAAAGACTATTTTAAAAGTAACCGCTTATAACTCATTGTGATTAACTCTAAAATTGATGAAATTTTTATTGGGAGTAGATGTATATGATAGAAGTATACCCTATAAATTTCAAAATTTTTGGACAAAAGTATAATTTTTGATAAATGTCTAAATATTCGGCTGTTTTGGCCATATGAAAAATAGTAAATGAATTTTAAAAATTCTGAGAAAAATATATGTTCACTATGGGACTATATTATGCTAAATCTCAAAAAAGAAATATTTTTGGAACTGATTTGATATTTTTCATGAAAATGGTCTAGTTATGAGTAAATGAATTAAATATGTTTTGTGAAGTAAGAAAATTGGAAAATAGGATTTTATGACTTGAGAATTCTATATGAGGTATATGCAGATTTTTGATGAGGGTTTTGGTTATTGGTGATGAAATCTTATGAGTTTGGCATTTTAGAATGATTAAATGCATTATTTAGTAAAGTATAAATAATTAAAATAAATTGTTTATAAGCTTAAGAAATATTATTCTTTCAATATCATTATACCAAAATATTGGTTTGTATTTTATTGTGGAATTTCTACCTTTTTGTGTCGGGGTTACTATTCATGAGTTACTATTCACGAGTTACTATTCACGATAAAATTGGTTTCTTTTTCTAACCAAATTATAGTTGATTTATGAATATTACTCTTGAGATTAAATCTATATGTTGATTATATTGTTTTATTATCATATATAACATTTTTATAACCCTGATGTTGAATTTATCTTTCACTTGAGTGTAAAGATGGGTAAATTATTGGTATGATCATGACTTTGGGTTCTCTTTGGCCAGTAGTGCAAAGTTAAATTGTTGATTGGCATGATCATGACCATTGAATTTATAAGTGAATATCTTTAGCTTAAGTGCAAAGGTGAATTGATCAACATGGTTATAATTATTGTTTATATAAATTCTGAAATGATTATATATTTCTTTGAGATATTAATATATTTGGCCTGTAGTGCAAATATGAACTGTTGATGAATACATTTGGCCTTAGTGCATATATGAAATGTTGAGGAATATCTTTGGCCTGTACTGTAAAGATGAAATATTGATGAATATCTTTGGCCTGTAGTGCAAAGATGAATTGTTGATGAATATCTTTGGCCCGTAGTGCAAAGATGACATGTTGTTGAATATCTTTAGCCAGTAGTGCAAAGATGAACAGATGTTGAGATAAACATGACCAACTGGTGATCCAAATGAATATCTTTGGCCGTAGTACAAAGATGAAGTTATTAGTATGATTATGAACAGGAAACGTGATTTGGTGTAACCATGATCTTTGATGTTTCAGGTAAAGATAGGTGATGAAAATTATCTTCGTCCTGGATGAGAAGAGGAATTTAGAACTACAATTATGATTATGAGTTATTCATATGATTGTGGACCAGAATTGTTGATTGATGTTGCAGAGATAAAACATTGTTGGTGGATTTTTACCATGGAGAAGATAATAGACTTTATAGTCTATTTGACTCTTCTAATGGATTGCTCGTTCCGCTGTAACTATGGTTGAAATTTTTATCATTTACCATATGTTCTAAATCTCTGATTTATTATTGATGAAGGCTATTGATAATTTAATTATCTTTAGTCATGATATTCTTTACTGAGCTAGTTGTGCTTACCCTTTTGCTTCACAATTCCTTTCAGGTAATAAGAGTGTAGCTGGGTCGAGCGAGGGTAACGGAGAAATAGAACAGTGGTCTCTAGCTGTGGATGTTCTCCCGAAACAATATAGAAAAGTTCATTTAGTAGTTTTATTTGGTGAATCCAATAGGGTAAGGTGTACCCAACGTTAGAAGGGTGGTTTGCCACTATCATACAAGATGTCTAACGACATACAACCTCGTGTCATCATAAGACAGGGATGTGCTCATCCACTTGCTGAGTATATATACGAGTACTACCTATATAATCTTGGTGTTTGTTTGAAGTATAATTCTCAATTAGAGACAGTAGAGATAATGATATGTCAAGAGAAGACTCACCATTGGGAAGAATATGATAATAATCTTCTCTTTTTTCTTTGGGGTCTATTGGGTCAACCAAGGATAATTCTGTGGCCATATGATAACTATCATAACCTAGACGCATGGCCTCCCATGTACGAAGGTTTCCTTGAGCACTTTCCAAAGATTCTAATTTCTAAAACAGTTTTTGACTATACCTTTATGTAAGGTGTCATTGTGAGGTGATATCCACGGTTGGAACATGAGTCACATTTGGTATATATTTGTATCCAAACTCACAGCATATGTGTTGTTGTATTTTGCACGACAATTGTTGTAATAAAGTTGTAGTTGTTTTCTGTACCATGTATTTGGCGACTCAGAATAGGTTGGATGGAATGGACCTATTTTGGGGTTGTCACATTTGGTATCAGAGCTTAGGGATATGATCTCTGGCGGAGATCGGGGAATACAACTAGGAGGGGAGAGATGAGTAAATCCTTCGCTAGTGTGTCCTACCTAAGCTTATTTGTTGGTCAGTCATAATATTGGGATATTATGTGATATGTTAATTTGTTTAATTAACCCTTGTTTTATGGCAGTATTTGAGAATGGCGGCTGAGAATGCTAACAATGGAGTGAATGAGACTGTGGGGATATCTCTAATCACTAACAGTGATAATGTTATGTCAGACGAAGAAGGAATTAGAGATATCCATGTGGTGAGTGAAGAATTGATAGTTGCACCCGAGATAGTCGCAGAGGTAACAGCTGAGACTGAGGAAGAAGAGGAAGAAGAAGTACCTGAGGAGAGTTTATTAGAGTTATTATATGATCAAAATGTAGAATTTCAAAATCGTATTCATGAGTTAGAAGAGCAAGCAAAAGAACGACAGGCGATCGTGGAACAAAAGGATGTAACAATTCAAGCTTGTGTTACTCGATATGTGATGCTTGAACAGAAGCATTCTTTGGCAGAGTATAAGATGATAAAAATAGAATCTGAGCTGAAAGAAGAAAAAACTAAACGAGTGAGAATAAGTGATGTATGGGCAAAAGCCGCACGACACGTGGATATTGTGGAAAGAGATGTTCGATCTAAGAAGGCTAAAATAGATGATATGAATTTCTCTTTTTGGAAAGCAATTGGGAGAACCCAACATCGAGTTTTGAATTACCCTGTACATAGCGGTCAACCTGAATCCGATATGGATCGAACATTGATGATTCAGATCATGAATGAGGAGTACGAAGAGGCAGTTGAAGGAGGAATATGTCCTATAGAAAGGTATATTCCAACGACAATGATGACGCCAAATGCTGCTCCAGACAAGTCAAAGCCGAGTAGTTCGAGGGATGACGGTTGTCATGACTTTCCAACAAATGAGGAACCCAAATAAAGTTATCATGGGAGATGAGCAATGGAGAAATCATGATATCTGAGAGATAGAATCTGAAATGGAAGCAAGGTATTCTCAACTCTTCGAAATACCAGGTACGTAAATTTCGGGGACGAAATTTCATAAGGAGGGGAGATTGTAAGACCCCGAATTTTATGAAATAAAAGTATTCAATTTTTCTTATAATTACTATTCAGTAAATGGTTAAATTGATAAATGTTAAAGTTAAGGGTGATATATGAATTTTTTTCAAAATATACAAGTGGTTATAAAATATTCATTGTTGTCGGGGAATATTAGTTTAGTTGTGGAATATTATTTCTGTCGGGAAATATTCGTACGACGGCGCAGCCATTTGTGGGCTCCATAATAGAATAACTTTCGGGTGAAGAAAACGACAAATTTGAGTTTTTACAAATAACGGCGTAGTTGTTACCGTTAACACTGTTGGAATACGCGGTGGTTAAAATATAGTAATACGCGTTATTGCACAGTAGCACACGGTATTGCATAGTATTTTTGAAATTATTGATTCTTACGTAAGAAGACACTACTCAATAATTGTTACAGTAATTACTGTTCAATATTTTATTTTATTGATTCAATAATTGCTACGTTGAAATTTTATATTATTGTTGTTCAATAATTGTCACTGCACAGTATTTTCCATAATCAGATCAATAATTCATATTATTTGAATAATATTATTAGATAACATTATTGGCAATGTCTAGAAAGTTTTGTCTAAGGAGAGGTTTGGTCACCTAATTGCGCGCCATTAAGGAGAAATTCTTATTGGAAAGCCCCCTCTTTCTTGGGAACGGCCTGGTTGTCATAAATGTGATTCTATAATATTATTTGTGAATAATTAATTATTGATTCATATGATAAGGAAATATTTATTTTATGTAGATATAAATGAGGGATATATTTTTGTGGTTAAAAATGAAGGAGTTAATGTTGAGGTATTTTATCTGTATTTTTGTCGGAACGGAGGTATTGAAAATCAAATTAGGGTTTTTAAGATATTTTTGCGAGGGTTATAATTTTTAATTCGACCGTTGGATCGTGGTAATATTTGGATATGTTATACATATATAAGTTAAGTATATGTCCACAAATTTTGAACCGTTAAAAACGAACGTATGATTTGTTATGAATTTTACGAGATGACTGGTTCAGAAATTGTTGAATTTTCGGAGTTAATCATTTTGGTGGAAAATTTTAGAATTAGTGGGCCCCACTCTTGGTTGGTGAAGAAATATGCTGAGATTTTTATTCAAATATGGTGGGTGGGAATAGTAGTAGGTAAAGCCATCAGGTTACAGGTAAAGTCTGATTCGGCGTGCTAACATTTTCCTATAAATAGAGGGCTAACTTAGAATTGAAAATCACACCAGAATTCATAAATTTTCTCTCTTTCTCTCTCTAGATTATTGAGTGTATTTTGTGAGTATTTAGATACTCTGTGAGTTTCTATTCATCAGTGCAAGTTTCCTTCAGCCTTATACCGATCAGAAGTACTGCTCTTTTGAGGTAAGGGATAGTAAGAGATTTTAAGGGTTGTTATGATTTTCAGTTTCGTAATTTTTCTGAACTTCAAAAATTCTGGAAAAATTTAAAATGATATTTTGATGAGTTTCCTTGATTGTGTCCAAAAATGGTGATTTTTTGATGTATAGATTAAGAGTTATGAATTTTATGAGAAAAGACTATTTTAAAAGTAACCGCTTATAACTCATTGTGATTAACTCTAAAATTGATGAAATTTTTATTGGGAGTACATGTATATGATAGAAGTATACTCTGTAAATTTTAAAATTTTTGGACAAAAGTATAATTTTTGATAAATGTCTAAAAATTCGGCTGTTTTGGCCATATGAAAAATAGTAAATGAATTTTAAAAATTCTGAGAAAAATATATGTTCACTATGGGACTATATTATGCTAAATCCCAGAAAAGAAATATTTTTGGAACTGATTTGGTATTTTTCATGAAAATGGTTTAGTTATGAGTAAATGAATTAAATATGTTTTGTGAAGTAAGAAAATTGAAAAATAGGATTTTATGACTTGAGAATCCTATATGAGGTATATGCAAATTTTTGATGAGGGTTTTGGTTATTGGTGATGAAATCTTATGAGTTTGACATTTTAGAATGATTAAATGCATTATTTAATAAAGTGTAAACAATTAAAATAAATTGTTTATAAGTTTAAGAAATATTATTATTTCAATATCATTATACCGAAATATTGGTATGTATTTTATTGTAGAATTTTTATCTTTTTGTGTCGGGGTTACAATTCATGAGTTACTATTTACGAGTTACTATTCACGATAAAATTGGTTTCTTTTTCTAACCAAATTATAGTTGATTTATGAATATTACTCTTGAGATTAAATCTATATGTTGATTATATTGTTTTTATTATCATATATAACATTTTTATAACCCTGATGTTGAATTTCTCTTTCACTTGAGTGTAAAGATGGGTAAATTATTGGTATGATCATGACTATGGGTTCTCTTTGGCCAGTAGTGCAAAGTTGAATTGTTGATTGGTATGATCATGACCATTGAATTTATAAGTGAATATCTTTAGCTTAAGTGCAAAGGTGAATTGATCAACATGGTTATAATTATTGTTTATATAAATTCTGAAATGATTATATATTTCTTTGAGATATTAATATATTTGGCCTGTAGTGCAAATATGAACTGTTGATGAATATATTTGGCCGTAGTGCAAATATGAAATGTTGAGGAATATCTTTGGCATGTAGTGCAAAGATAAAATATTGATGAATATCTTTGGCCTGTAGTGCAAAGATGAATTGTTGATGAATATCTTTGGCCCGTAGTGCAAAGATGACATGTTGTTGAATATCTTTAGCCAGTAGTGCAAAGATGAACAGATGTTGAGATAAACATGACCAACTGGTGATACAAATGAATATTTTTGGCCGTAGTACAAAGATGAAGTTATTAGTATGATTATGAACAGGAAATGTGATTTGGTGTAACCATGATCTTTGATGTTTCAGGTAAAGATAGGTGATGAAAATTATCTTCATCCTGGATGAGAAGAGGAATTTAGAACTACAGTTATGATTATGAGTTATTCATATGATTGTAGACCAGAATTATTGATTGATGTTACAGGGATAAAACATTGTTGGTGGATTTTTAACATGGAGAAGATAATAGACTTTATAGTCTATTTGACTCTTCTAATGGATTGCTCGTTCCGCTGTAACTATGGTTGAAATTTTTATCATTTACCATATGTTCTAAATCTCTGATTTATTATTGATGAAGGCTATTGATAATTTAATTATCTTTAGTCATGATATTCTTTACTGAGCTAGTTGTGCTTACCCTTTTGCTTCACAATTCCTTTCAGGTAATAAGAGTGTAGCTGGGTCGAGCGAGGGTAACGGAGAAATAGAACAGTGGTCTCTAGCTGTGGATGTTCTCCCGAAACAATATAGAAAAGTTCATTTAGTAGTTTTATTTGGTGAATCCAATAGGGTAAGGTGTACCCAACGTTAGAAGGGTGGTTTGCCACTATCATACAAGATGTCTAACGACATACAACCTCGTGTCATCATAAGACAGGGATGTGCTCATCCACTTGCTGAGTATATATACGAGCACTACCTATATAATCTTGGTATTTGTTTGAAGTATAATTCTCAATTAGAGACAGTAGAGATAATGATATGTCAAGAGAAGACTCACCATTGGGAAGAATATGATAGTAATCTTCTCGTTTTTCTTTGGGGTCTATTGGGTCAACCAAGGATAATTCTGTGGCCATATGATATCTATCATAACCTAGACGCATGGCCTCCCATGTACGAAGGTTTCCTTGAGCACTTCCCAAAGATTCTAATTTCTAAAATAGTTTTTGACTATACCTTTCTGTAAGGTGTCATTGTGAGGTGATGTCCACGGTTGGAACATGAGTCACATTTGGTATATATTTGTATCCAAACTCACAGCATATTTGTTGTTGTATTTTACACGACAATTGTTGTAATAAAGTTGTAGTTGTTTTCTGTACCATGTATTTGGCGACTCAGAATAGGTTGGATGGAATGGACCTATTTTAGGGTTGTCACAATCGTGGTGACAATTTGAACTTTGGATAAATTAAATTAAAAATCGCTAATGTTTATTCTTTATCATATTATTTTGATTATTTTGTCCATTCGTCATATCATTGATTTGTACTAATTATCAAAATTAAGTTGTTAAGAATATCTCTTGTCTGGGTGCAAAGACAAAATGATTGTTGGTTGCTTGTGTGGCAAAGATATGTGGTGAAAGTTCTCTTTGATCTGGGTGTAAAGAGGAACTGTTGATTAACATAATTATGATTAGAAACTATGAGTTGGTATAATCATGACCTTTGGTGTTACAAGCAAAGACACGTGGTGAAAGTTCTTTTTGGCTTGGGTGTAAAGCGGAACTGTTGATTTATATCATTATGATTAGGAACTGTTGATTGCTCATTCAGCTGTAATTATTTTTTGAAAACTTATATCATCTACCATATGTTTTAAATATCTGATTTATTACTGTTGAAGGATAAAGATAATTTATTCTTCGTTATCTTAGTCATGATATTCTTTATTGGATTATTTGTGCTCACCCTTTTGTTTCATAATTCCTTTAAGGAAATAAGAGTGTAGTTGGGTCTAGCAGGGAGAATAAGGGAATGGAGTGATGGTTCGAGATAGTAGCTATAGTAGTTCCCAGTATATTATAAAATAATGTGACAATAATTATACTAAGAACTTAAAATATATGTTGTCGTATGTTCACGGAGTTGTAATAATTAATTTTGGTGAACCAAATAGGGTGGTGTAGACCCAAATTTGAAGCGTCACAGTGTGCGTGTTATCGTATTTTGCACAACATTATATTAGTTGTAAATAGAAAAAATTATGTTTGTAGTATGTATTCTGAAGATTTAAATTGATTGTTGTAGACCCAAATTTGGGGGCGTCACATGTATGATCATGATCATTGGTGTTATAATTGAATATCTTTGGGCTAAGTTCAAATATGAATTGATCGGCATTATTATGACTAGGAACTGTTGATTGTTATGATTATGAACAGAAATTATGATTTGGTATAATCATGATCTTTTGTATTACAGGTAAAGTCAGGTGGTAAAAGTTCTTTTTGGCTTGGGTGCAAAGGATAACTGTTGATTGGTGTTACATGGATCAAATACGGATGTTGAATTTTTAAATTGGAGAAGATAGTAGACTATTTGACTCTTTTACTTGATTGTTCATTTTGCTTCAGTTATTTGTTAAAAACTTATATCATCTACTATATATTCTAAATATCTGATTTATTACTATTGAATGATATTGATAAGTTATTTATCTTAGTCATAATATTCTTTACTGGGCTATTTGTACTCTCTTTTGTTTCACAATTCTTTTCAGGAAATAAGAGTACTGTAGCTGGGGCTAGTAGGGAGAATAAGTGTATGGAGTGATGTTTCTATAACGATCGAGATCGTAGAGTATCTTTGTAATAGATTTTTAATATTTATTAAATAAAAAAATATTTTTATAAGATAAATAGTTTGTTATGAGTTTTTAGGTCGATTAATGACATAGTTTACGTGCTACGTGACTATGTACGAGTGATGGTAGTTTTTGGGAGAAAATAATTTTTTCCCGAGAAAAACGTAAAAATACTATTCATAAAACGCAAAAAAATCTAATAAATGTTAATTTTTGAAATTTTGAATTACGTCATAGCGTTTATGTGAGAAAGAGAGATGAAATCTCTAATAAAAGTTTTCTCGGAAAAAAGTCGTAAAAACTCTATTCAAGCTAAAAACACAACTTCATTTTTTTGAATTTTTAGAAAAGGGGAACGATGACGAAATCAGATTTTCGAAAATCAAAATCAATTTTTCGGCTACCTGAGCGTGTTACGAAAACGTAAACGAAAAAGTTAGAAAACCTAACTAAAAAGAAAATGAGAAATTATATTAATTTTAGTCCAATCAAGACTATGGTTTGAATGACTTGGTTAGGATTTGAAAAGGCCTTGGCTAGGGTTGGGTCTAAGGTTTGGAGTGGCTTGACTAGGGTTGAGCTAAGGGTTAAACCTTAGTTTTCTTGGAGCCAAAGTGTAGTAGTCATGACTTGTACTTGGAGCCAAAGAATAACTAATCTTGGAGCCAAAGACTTGAGAGGGTCATGTGTCATGTGTTGGGCAATTAGCATATGGGATAAAGTATAGTAAAAGTAAAAAGGGGTGAGTCATACATGGGTAGATCCGGGCAAGAGAAAGAGGAGACAAGGGAGGATGGAAAACTTCTATAAATGGTAAGTTTTGATCAAGAGAAGGCAATGCATTAAATGTTTGTTTCTTCCATTCATTTGTTGCAGGCCAAACATGCCCTTAATTAATAATTTTTTCTAGCTTTGGTTAGCCTAATTGAAGTTAGATAAGTTAACTAGAGCATGGTTAAAGGGCCTAAAAGACTAAACTACCCTTGCTCTTGGTTGCATTTATATAGCCTTTCAAATATACTTGCATTCCTTTGCCTGATTTCATCTAATTCTCCTAAGTAAGAAAGAAAAGCAAGAGAGTTTAGTGAGTGAGAGATAGAGAGAGAGAGAGAGGTCGGATAGAAGGAGAAGAAGGTGAAAACTTGCAATCTTGTTAGCCAGCTAGGAAGAAAAAGAAGAACATCAATGGTAAGAAACTCTAAAAATCTATCTTCTTCATCTTATTTCTTTTAAAAGTTTTGTAGTATGCTAAGAAGTGCCTTGTTAGTGGATGTTTTTGTTTGATGAGAGATCATTGAAGGATCTAGGAGTGATAAGGCTACTTGTGGTTTAATCTTGTTAAATTACTTGTTATATGTATAAAAGTGGTAACGAAAATAAAACCGTAGGCCAAAACATAAAGGATGAAATTTAATTGTTTAGAGAACTTAAATCAGACTCGTAGAAGTGTTGTTTGTGAAATCCTGGTATAAGGATTTTTAAATAAGGAAGTTATGGAAAATTTCCAATTGGAATAGAGGAAAAATACGCTATAACTAAGTTATGGCAAAAAAATTCGTAAAAGATATCAAGCATAAAAACCCATTGCTTGGTGCCCTTTTCGGCCCAAGTTTTGGGTAGTTAATGCTTTCGAAAAGTTATTTCTTTCCAAAGGTCATGTAGTTGGGCGAAAACGTGAGCCGTGGGCTTAAGAACTAACTCAATCTGGCTCTGGATGAGTAAGTTGTGATGTTAAGAAAATTTGTCGTTAAAACGACTTTCGGAGAAAAATGACTCCTGAGGGGTTTTTGAGCCGATTTCTTGATAAATTAGAATGTTGGAAAATTATTCTACCCGGGGGGATTTAAAGAGGATGTTACAAGGAAGAAATAGATGTAAGAACGAGCTCATTCCGATATCGGATGAGCAAGTTATGAAGGTGCGAAATAGGTGCGATTAAAACGACGAAACAGTCAAAATTGACAAATTGGGCACCTTAAAAGCTGCCGATTGGGTGCGGGGTGCGCCACTGGTAAGACTATTTAGTCGGGGGGCGCGCCGGAGTAGAAATCCTCTGAACAAGAAAAAAGGCCTATCTGCAACTGCCTATCAGCGACCGACCAAGGTCGCTGATATCCATCTATGACCGATAGTGGTCGCTTATAGTCATCGCATAAAATTTGGTCGCTGGAATGCACATCAGTAACTACTATTAGCGACTGAATTATCTACAATCGATATTAGCTACCGGGATCATCGCTAAGCTGAGTTAGCATTGTTCAGGGCCAAAGGCTGACGTGGGCCACGTGTCAGCGACCGCCAGTAGCGACTGGAGCGGTCGCTAACTCCCAAATCCAACTAGCAGTCGCTAATGAGTATCAGCGACTGCCTGCAGTCGCTGATGTAAAATGACAAAAAAAATATTTTTTCATGTTTTATAGATTTCCCAAAAAATTGTACCTGTTTTGTACTTGCTTTATATCTCAACACACAAAAGAAAGTATATATAAACTTCCAACCAAGTTTTATGTATCCCAACACATGCACAACAATATAAACATCCATCCATATACCGACACATGCACCAAAATAGTATAAACTATATAAACATTAAAAAACCAATATGAACTGAAGAAATATATACAAATCTAATCTTTAAGTAACATACATTCATCCAAAGAATGAATATAAAAGTACAAGGCTCATAAATAACTAGAAAACAAGATTAGGTCGGTCGTCATGCATTATCATCCAAATTAGTTTCTCGTTGATCACCTTGTAATTAACAAAATAATAAAATAAGTTACATATTTAGTATATATGTTGATACTGGTATTATGACAATATACAACAAACTAAACACAACAATATATATATATATATATATATATATATATATATATATATATATATATATATACGATTGATTACCTCGTCGCCATTCTCATGTTGTGATACTGCTGCTGCCGCTACTGCATCAGCTAACTCATCAGGACTCAGAGTTGTCAGATGTCCACCCAGTATACGAAGAAGATCGCGATCTTGACATATAGCTCTCACACAGTCAGTAGGAGTATGAATAGTTGGATGATTCAATGAATGTGAAGACTGGGTAGCAGAGCTACCTTAGCCACTGAAGGTTGGGCGTCGTCGTTGTCCTTGACCTTTAACGTAGTTCTTCTTCACAACAGATGCCCTCTCCCACAATTCTTGATCAATCGGAGGACGTGAGGTGCCTTCAGGATAGCGTTCATTCAATAAACTCTTATAAGTATCCTGTCAGCAAGTTAACAATTAAATAGTTAAAAATAAATATTAAATGTTACAAAAAAATGACGTAAAACTTAATAAATAACATCAAAGTTGTTAAAACTTGTTACCGTTATCTAGATAGCATCAGGCAGACCATCACGGGTGGCCACGTACACATCCAGCCAATGGATAGGCTAACCTTAAGACTGAGACTCCTATACAAAATATACACCCATATTACTAAGTAAACATGTGATATTCTACAATTCATGATTTTAAACATATTAAAACTATTCATACATACCCTGGCAATGATATGCTGCAACTGTGATATATTGTCGCCCCTGTAGGTTCCTTTCGCCTTTTTGCCATCAGGTACACCCGAGGATCTGTTAGTGGCGGCAGTCTTGCGTCTTTTGACCCAGCTCTCAGCTCTCTATTGGGCATACATCTTAGCCAATATGGACTTGGTGCACCACCAGGGGCTATGCTCATGCATGTACTTCTCTCCCTGGCCTGGATGGTCGATCAATGCATTGTGTAGGGCTTTCTGTCGTTCTTTGTTCAAGTTGTCTTTAGTGCAGACGGCGCACTTCTGCCAGAATAGTGTCTATATCACTGAAGCTTGCGCGTCCTCCCATCTATACCTTTTCTGCAAATAAAATAACAATAATAATATTGAAACGGTACTATTAACATATAATCTAACACTACTAAATAATTTTAGTTTAATAATTATATTATTTATCATAATTAAAAAAATATACCCGAAATTCAGCCCAAATTGCATCCTTGTAGGTGATAGGTGTGCTCGCCCACGTAATCACATATGTCGGCCAGTTCTGTAAGCACAGCTGTGAAATGCACTTGACGATCTTGCTATCTAAAAAATCACTATAATATACAACAATTTACATTAAAGATAAGTAGATTTATTATAATATTTAAAGCAATTTATATTAGTACATATCTGCAACAATGGAAATCTAAAATGCTTATATATAAATGATGTGGACGTACATGTTGTTCGGAGGAGGATGAATCTGTATAAGAATCCGATCATCCAGATTAGTAGGGGCCTTTGGCACATGATTAGGACCCCTAACCAAGCCGCGCTTTTTTTGTGCTACTTTAGAAGCCATCTATATATTACAAATTTCAAGATGTTAGTATGAGCTATATTTGCATTAAATATAATGACAGGAAATTGCATTAAATAGTTAAGTACATAAACATGACAATGATATAAAGAACATGTAATACTAAACATACATTTCATTTGTCAATGTCTGAGTCAAAATCATCTTGTATACATATTGCAGATTCATAACCATCATCTGCTTCAGATTCAGTGTCAGTGTCAGTTAATAACTCTTCCTCCTTAGTATCAATGTCATCTGACACAAGTATTAACTCAGGATCTAATTCATATGGTTCATCTCCACCATCTAATTGGATTACTTCAATGTCATCCTCCACATTTATTATAGTTTGTCGATGAAGCATCTTCCCATGTACCCACCACCATTCTTCGTAAGTAATTTTTTATGAACCCAGAAACAAGTAATTTATAGTTTACCACATCTCTGTCCTTATAATTTACATTCTTACACTTCAAACAAGGGCATCTTATCTTGTTCTGATCATTCACACATTCCGGGTGACTATACGCATACTCCAAAAACACTTGACAACCAGCTCTAAATTCAGCTGTAGCACCTATCTGGGCACTTGACTTTCGTCGTGTCATCCAACTACGATCTGAATAGAGGTCCATGATACCACGGCACCTACTACAGACAACATGAGCTTATTAATGTATAGCATGGTCAGGCTCTCCAAGCATACTTATAAGCATATGACTTGAGCATACTTCTAAGCTTATAAGTAATATTTAAGCATACTTGTAAGCATATGACTTGAGCATACTTGTAAGCATATGACTTGAGCATACTAGTAAGCATATGACTTGAGCATACTTATTAGAATCTTATTAACATTTAACCATACCCGTAAGCATATGACTTTAGCATACTTATAAGTATATGACTTGAGCATACTTGTAAGCATATGACTTAGCCTCTTTCTTATAATTATGGGTAACATGTAAGTATGCAACCATAGATGTTCAACTAGCTTGCTTCTGGATGAGTTGACTCACGAGTCAAGCTGAGTTTAGGTTTATATATATGACTTAACTCAAAACTCTCTCATTTATATGGACCAATGATTCTAACATGTAACCATAGCTGTTAAACTCGCTCGACTTGGATGAGTTGACTCGCGAATCGAGTCGAGTTTAGGGGTTAGCGATCTAACTTAACTAGATGTCTCTTAATACGCTAAGATTCGTTATCACGATAAGATGCATTCATGTTGTCCAACTCGAAATATGCTAAGATTTGTTATCAAAGTAATATGCATTCATGTCTCTTAATATGCTAAAATTTGTTATCACGGTAGATGTATCTCAATATGCTAAGATTTGTTTTATTTTTATTTTATTTACTATTGAGAAAAAACATTAGTAAATACTTCATGTTCTCATTACATTAGTTACCCGACTGGAAATTTTTTTTTGCCAGAGTCTCCCCTAAAATATAGACTATCCACATGCACGACGGCATGCATATATGGCCATTTCTAGGCACCCAAGACACAACCTAAGAGAAATATATAAATTATCAATATAATAAGAACAAAAAAATAACGAATGAATGCAAATTAAATCAGTAAAAAGTTCAGGAGTATACAAATTCAAAGTTTACTCTAGACCAAACTCGTGCTTTCTTTTTTGCAAGCTTCTTTCTTTACTTTACACATGAGCTAAATAACTTACTCTTGATTAGAGCACTTATCTCTTAGTTCTTTAACTTAAGAGTATGATATTGTTTTTGATCATTAATGTCTTTTAGTAATGAATATCTAACGAAATTCTACTTAGTTTATTTTAACAATGGAAAACTACCTAAATGGTACTTAGTTTATTTAATACATCATTTATTATATTTTACTATTTTTATTATATTTAGTAGTGGAACAAAGCAAATGCTACTTAATTTATTATATTATATTTTAATATATTTAATATGGTATTAGATTCTAGTTTAATATTATATTTTATTATATTTATATGATATTATATTTTAATTTAATTATATATTTAATCATATTTAATATATATTATATGTCAAATATTAAATGTTACACAATTTAGTATGAGAAACTAAGTAAATCCTACTTAGTTTAATTGTTATATTATATTATATCATGTTATTGTATTTTATTATATTATATTTATTAGTTGAAAACTAAGTAAATGGTAACTTAGTAATGTTACAAAGAATTTAAAATCGCTACTAACTTATATATGTATATAACTTATTGTTTCCTTACTTTGTTGGGGTACTTGGGATATGAAACAAAGTCTCACTTAAACCTAATTAAGGGTTTATAAACATATAGTATACATTAGTAACATATAGGGTTCTTAATTAAGGGTTCTTAAACCTAATTATCATAAACATATAGTATACATTAGTAACATATATATAGTATACATTATCCAAATTAAACCTTATTAAAGGTTCTTAAACATAGAGTATACATTACCCAAATTAATCAAATTTATGTATATATATATTCATAGCAACATATCAACATATCAATATCATAGCAACATGTGTGTGTGTGTGTGTGTGTGTGTATATATATATATATATATATATATATATATATATATATATATATATATATATATATATATTCATAGCAACATATCAATGCATACATTACCCAAATTAATAAGATTCATTGTATAATTAATTATTAATATACAAAAAAGGAAATATATACCTAATGTGACGAGAATGACGGCGACAGTGGGGGCAGTAGCGGCGGGTGGTGACGGCAGTCTCCCTCTTCTCTTCTCCCCCTCCTCCCTCTTCTGGTCTCCCTCTTTTTTCTTTTCGTCTGGTCTGTCGAGGCACCTGATGCTGAGTACATTAAAAAGAATCAGCGACCGCTATCAGCGACCGCATGTGTTCGCTGACTTTTAATGATGTGGACGTATTGAGAGGTCTCAACAAAATAACCCGCCAATACTTTACGCCAATTTTTAGGCGGCAAAAATATACCAGCGACCAAACAGCAACCGCATGCGGTCGCGGATATCATCTAGCGACCAGATTCACTAGCGGTCGCCAAAAGCGGTTGCTATTAGTCATATTAGCGATGGGACAGTGCGGTCGCTGAAACCATTGGTCGCTGTTAGGCCACTATCTTGTAGTGTCGTTGGAAAGCTTTAACGTCTTTTAGTAAATTGGGCATAACTTTTTCTTATGAAATTCGATGTAAGTGATTCAAGATGATCCAGAAAGCTAAGAAATAGACATAAAACTTTCATTCTTTAAGAATTGAGAATTAAGGACAGAGGTAAGGTCAAAATTAGCCATTTTTGGGACTGTTGTGTAGTCCGAGGCAATCGGTGGGCGTCGGGCATGCGCATATGCAACATGTAATGCTTTTGACAATAAAAGATGTTGTTCTAACTTCTAAAAGATGAACATTATGAAATGTAAAGATGTTTAAAAATAATCAAAGAGCATTAGACAAGTGGTATGAGCATGTTAAGCATACGCAAGTGCGTATCACTTGGACGTTCGCGGGTGTGCGACGTACGAACGTAGAAACACCGAGTCGAATGCTAATAAACTTAAATAATGTTCCGATTCTTATGAAACAAACATTATAAAACATGGAATAGAGTTAAAGTAAACCGTGAGTGATGTTTATACGTGGCTAATTTGTGACAACCCCAAAAAAGGTCCATTCCACCCAACCCATTCTGAGTCGTCAAATACATGGTACAGAAAACAACTACAACTTTATTACAACAATTATCGTGCAAAATACAACAACACATATGCTGTGAGTTTGAATACAAATATATACCAAATGTGACATTGGACACCATCATGTATCAGCACCTCACAAAGGTACCTTACATAAAGGTACAGTCAAAAACTGTTTTAGAAACTAGAATCTTTGGGAAGTGCTCAAGGAAGCCTTCGTACATGGGAGGCCATGCTTCTAGGTTATGATAGATATCATATGGCCACAGAATTATCCTTGGTTGACCCAATAGACCCCAAAGAAAAATGAGAAGATTAATATCATATCCTTCCCAATGGTGAGTCTTCTCTTGACTTATCATTATCTCCACTGTCTCTAATTGAGAATTATACTTCAAACAAACAGCAAGATTATATAGGTAGTGCTCGTAGATATACTCAGCAAGTGGATGAGCACAACTCTGTCTTATGATGACACGAGGTTATATGTCATTAGACATCTTGTATGATAGTGATGAAACACCCTTCCAACGTTGGGTTCGCCTCACCCTATTTTCTTCACCAAATATAACTACTAAATGATGACCACCGTTTTATTCCCTTGTTACCCCCGCTCGACCCAGCTACACTCTTATTACCTGAAAGGAATTGTGAAACAAAAGGGTGAGCACAACTAGCCCAGTAAAGAATATCATGACTAAAGATAAATAAATTATCAATAGTCTTCATCAGTAATAAATCAGAGATTTAGAACATATGGTAGATGATAAAAATTTCAACCATAGTTGCAGCGGAACGAGCAATCTATTAGAAGAGTCAAATAGACTATAAAGTCTATTATCTTTTCCATGTTAAAAATCCACCAACAATGTTTTATCCCTGTAACATCAATCAACAATTCTGGTCCACAATCATATGAATAACTCATAATCATAACTGTAGTTCTAAATTCCTCTTCTCATTCAGGACGAAGATAATTTTCATCACCTATCTTTACCTGAAACATCAAAGTTCATGGTTACACCAAATTACATTTCCTGTTCAGAATCATACTAATAACTTCATCTTTGCACTACAGTCAAAGATATGCATTTGTATCACCAGTTGGTCATGTTCATCTCAACATCTGTTCATCTTTGCACTACTGGCCAAAGATATTCAACAACATGTCATCTTTGCACTACGGGCCAAAGATATTCATCAACAATTCATTTTTGCACTACAGGCCAAAGATATTCCTCAACAGTTCATATTTACACTACGGCCAAATATATTCATCGACAGTTCATATTTGCACTACAGGCCAAATATATTAATATCTCAAAGAAATATATAATCATTTCAAAATTTATATAAACAATAATTATAACCATGTTGATCAATTCACCTTTGCACTTAAGCTAAAGATATTCACTTATAAATTCAATGGTCATGATCATACCAGTCAATAATTCAACTTTGCACTACTGGCCAAAGAGAACCCAAAGTCATGATCATACCAATAATCTACCCATCTTTACACTCAAGTGAAAGAGAATTTCAACATCAGGGTTATAAAAATATTATATATGATAATAAAAATAATATGATCAACATATAGATTTAATCTCAAGAGTAATATTCATAAATCAACTATAATTTGGTTAGAAAAAGAAACCAATTTTGTCGTGAATAGTAACTCGTGAATAGTAACTCATGAATAGTAACTCGTGAATAGTAACTCGACACAAAAAGGTAGAAATTCCACAATAAAATACATACCAATATTTCGGTATAATGATATTGAAAGAATAATATTTCTTAAGCTTATAAACAATTTATTTTAATTGTTTACACTTTACTAAATAATGCATTTAATCATCCTAAAATGTCAAACTCATAAGATTTCATCACCAATAACCAAAAACCCTCATCAAAAATCTGCATATACCTCATATAGGATTCTCAAGCCATAAAATCCTATTTTTCAATTTTCTTACTTCACATAACATATTTAATTCATTTACTCATAACTAGTCTATTTTTATAAAAAATACCAAATCAGTTCTAAAAATATTTCTTTTCTGGAATTTAGCATAATATAGTCCCATAGTGAACATATATTTTTCTCAGAATTTTTAAAAGTCATTTACTATTTTTCATATGGCCAAAACAGCCGAATATTTAGACATTTATAAAAAATTGTACTTTTATCTAAAAATTCTGAAATTTACAGAGTATACTCCTATCATATACATGTACTCCCAATAAAATTTTTATCAATTTTGGAGTTAACCACAAGGAATTATAAGCGGTTACTTTTAAAATAGTCTTTTCCCGTAAAATTCATAACTCTTAATCTATACATCTAAAAATCACCATTTTTGGACACAATCAATAAAACTCATCAAAATATCATTTCAAATTTTTCCAGAATTTTTGAAGGTCAGAAATATTACGAAACTGAAAAACATAACAACCCTTAAAATCCCTTATTATCTCTTACCTCAAAAGAGCAATACTTCTGATCGGTATAAGGCTGAAGAAAACTTGCACTGATGAATAGAAACTCTCAAAGTATCTAAATACTCACAAAATATGCTTCATAATATAGAGAGAGAAAGAGAGAAAACTTATGAATTCTGGTGTGATTTTCAATTCTAACTTAGCCCTCTATTTATAGGAAAATGTTAGCACGCCGAAGCAGACTTAACCTGCAACCTGATGGCTTTACCTGCTACTATTCCCACCCACCACATTTGAATAAAAATCTCAGCACATTTCTTCACCAACCAAGAGTGGGGCCCACCAATTTTAGAATTTTCCACCAAAATGATTAACTCCGAAAATTCAACAATTTCTGAACCAGACATCTCGTAAAATTCATAACAAATTATACGTTCATTTTTAACGGTTCAAAATTTGTAGACATATACTCAACTTATATATGTATAACATATCCAAATATTACCACGATCCAACGGTCGGATTAAAAATTATAACCCTCGCAAAATATCTCAAAAACCCTAATTTGATTTTTAATACCTCCGTTCCGATAAAAATACAGATAAAACACCTCAACATTAACTCCTTCATTTTTAACCACAAAAATACATCCCTCATTTATATCCACATAAAATAAATATTTCCTTATCATATGAATCAATAATTAATTATTCACAGATAATATTACAGAATCACATTTATGACAACCAGGCCGTTCCCAGGAAAGAGGGGGCTTTCCAATAAGAATTTCTCCTTACTGGCGCGCAATTAAATGACCAAACCTCTCCTTAGACAGAACTTTCTATACATTGCCAATAATGTTATCTAATAATATTATTCAAATAATATGAATTATTGATATGATAATGAGAAATACTGTGCAGTGACAATTATTGAAACAACAATAATATAAAATATCAATGCAGCAATTATTGAATCACTAAAATAAATTATTAAACAGTAACTACTGCAACAATAAGTGAGTAGTGCCTTCCTTCGTAAGAATCAATAATTGGTGTAATACCGTGTGCTACTGTACAATAACGCGTATTACTGTATTTTAACCACCGGGTATTTCAACAGTATTAACGGTAATAACTACGCCGTTATTTGTAAAAACTCAAATTTGTCATTTTCTTCATCCGACAGTTATTCGTTATGGGGCCCACAAATAGCTGCGCCGTCGTACGAATATTCCCCGACAGAAAGAATATTCCACGACCAAACGAATATTCCCCGACAACAATGATTATTTTATAACCACTTGCTTATTTTGAAAAAAAAAATTCGCATTTCACCCATAACTTTAAACTTTTATCAATTTAACTATTTACTGAATAGTAATTATAAGAAAAATTGAATACTTTTATTTCATAAAATTCGGGGTCTTACAATCTCCCCTCCTTATGAAATTTCGTCCCCGAAATTTACGTACCTGGTAATTCAAAGAGTTGAGAATACCGTGCTTTCATTTCAGATTCCATCTTCCCTGTTATCCTGATTTCTCCATTGCTTATCTCCTGTATTTCAGATATCATTCTAGAATACAGCTTCAAAACAGGGGTTAATTGAACAAATTAACATATCACATAATATCCCGATATTATGACTGACCAACAAATAAGCTTAGGTAGGACACACTAGCGAAGGATTTACTCATCTCTCCCCTCCTAGTTATATTCTCCGATCTCCGCCAGAGATCATATCCCTAAGCTCTGATACCACCTGTGACAACCCAAAAATAGGTCCATTCCACCCAATCCATTCTGAGTCGTCAAATACATGGTACAGAAAACAACTACAACTTTATTACAACAATTGTCGTACAAAATACAACAACACATATGCTGTGAGTTTGAATACAAATATATACCAAATGTGACATTGGACACCATCATGTATCAGCACCTCACAAAGGTACCTTACATAAAGGTACAGTCAAAAACTTTTTTAGAAACTAGAATCTTTGGGAAGTGCTCAAGGAAACCTTCGTACATGGGAGGCCATGCTTCTAGGTTATGATAGATATCATATGGCCACAGAATTATCCTTGGTTGACCCAATAGACCCCAAAGAAAAACGAGAAGATTACTATTATATCCTTCCCAATGGTGAGTCTTCTCTTGACTTATCATTATCTCAACTGTCTCTAATTGAGAATTATACTTCAAACAAACACCAAGATTATATAGGTAGTGCTTGTAGATATACTCAGCAAGTGGATGAGCACAACTCTGTCTTATGATGACACGAGGTTGTATGTCATTAGACATCTTGTATGATAGTGATGAAACACCCTTCCAACGTTGGGTTCACCTCACCCTATTTTCTTCACCAAATATAACTACTAAATGATGACCACCATTTTATTTCCTTTTTACCCCCGCTCGACCCAGCTACACTCTTATTACCTGAAAGGAATTGTGAAACAAAAGGGTAAGCACAACTAGCCCAGTAAAGAATATCATGACTAAAGATAAATAAATTATCAATAGTCTTCATCAGTAATAAATCAGAGATTTAGAACATATGGTAGATGATAAAAATTTCAACCATAGTTGCAGCGGAACGAGCAATCCATTAGAAGAGTCAAATAGACTATAAAGTCTATTATCTTTTCCATGTTAAAAATCCACCAACAATGTTTTATCCCTGTAACATCAATCAACAATTCTGGTCCACAATCATATGAATAACTCATAATCATAACTGTAGTTCTAAATTCCTCTTCTCATCCAGGACGAAGATAATTTTTATCACCTATCTTTACCTGAAACATCAAAGTTCATGGTTACACCAAATTACATTTCCTGTTCATAATCATACTAATAACTTCATCTTTGGACTACGGCCAAAGATATTCATTTGTATCACCAGTTGGTCATGTTCATCTCAACATTTGTTCATCTTTGAACTACTGGCCAAAGATATTCAACAACATGTCATCTTTGCACTACGGGCCAAAGATATTCATCAACAATTCATCTTTGCACTACAGGCCAAAAATATTCCTCAACAGTTCATATTTGCACTACGGCCAAATATATTCATCAACAGTTCATATTTGCACTACAGGCCAAATATATTAATATCTCAAAGAAATATATAATCATTTCAGAATTTATATAAACAATAATTATAACCATGTTGATTAATTCACCTTTGCACTTAAGCTAAAGATATTCACTTATAAATTCAATGGTCATGGTCATACCAGTCAATAATTCAACTTTGCACTACTTGCCAAAGAGAATCCAAAGTCATGATCATACCAATAATCTACCCATCTTTACACTCAAGTGAAAGAGAATTTTAACATCAGGGTTATAAAAATGTTATATATGATAATAAAAACAATATGATCAACATATATATTTAATCTCAAGAGTAATATTCATAAATCAACTATAATTTGGTTAGAAAAAGAAACCAATTTTGTCGTGAATAGTAACTCGTGAATAGTAACTCATGAATAGTAACTCGTGAATAGTAACTCGACACAAAAAGGTAGAAATTCCACAATAAAATACATACCAATATTTCGGTATAATGATATTGAAAGAATAATATTTCTTAAGCTTATAAACAATTTATTTTAATTGTTTACACTTTACTAAATAATGCATTTAATCATCCTAAAATGTCAAACTCATAAGATTTCATCACCAATAACCAAAAACCCTCATCAAAAATCTGCATATACCTCATATAGGATTCTCAAGCCATAAAATCCTATTTTTCAATTTTCTTACTTCACATAACATATTTAATTCATTTACTCATAACTAGTCTATTTTTATGAAAAATACCAAATCAGTTCTAAAAATATTTCTTTTCTGGAATTTAGCATAATATAGTCCCATAGTGAACATATATTTTTCTCAGAATTTTTAAAAGTCATTTACTATTTTTCATATGGCCAAAACAGCCGAATATTTAGACATTTATAAAAAATTGTACTTTTATCTAAAAATTCTGAAATTTACAGAGTATACTCCTATCATATACATGTACTCCCAATAAAATTTTTATCAATTTTGGAGTTAACCACAAGGAATTATAAGCGGTTACTTTTAAAATAGTCTTTTCCCGTAAAATTCATAACTCTTAATCTATACATCTAAAAATCACCATTTTTGGACACAATCAATAAAACTCATCAAAATATCATTTCAAATTTTTCCAGAATTTTTGAAGGTCAGAAAAATTACAAAACTGAAAAACATAACAACCCTTAAAATCCCTTATTATCCCTTACCTCAAAAGAGCAGTACTTCTGATCGGTATAAGGCTGAAGAAAACTTGCACTGATGAATAGAAACTCTCAAAGTATCTAAATACTCACAAAATATACTTCATAATATAGAGAGAGAAAGAGAGAAAACTTATGAATTCTGGTGTGATTTTCAATTCTAACTTAGCCCTCTATTTATAGGAAAATGTTAGCACGCCGAAGCAGACTTAACCTGCAACCTGATGGCTTTACCTGCTACTATTCCCACCCACCACATTTGAATAAAAATCTCAGCACATTTCTTCACCAACCAAGAGTGGGGCCCACCAATTTTAGAATTTTCCACCAAAATGATTAACGCCGAAAATTCAACAATTTCTGAACCAGACATCTCGTAAAATTCATAACAAATTATACGTTCATTTTTAACGGTTCAAAATTTGTAGACATATACTCAACTTATATATGTATAACATATCCAAATATTACCACGATCCAACGGTCGGATTAAAAATTATAACCCTCGCAAAATATCTCAAAAACCCTAATTTGATTTTCAATACCTCCGTTCCGATAAAAATACAGATAAAACACCTCAACATTAACTCCTTCATTTTTAACCACAAAAATACATCCCTCATTTATATCCACATAAAATAAATATTTCCTTATCATATGAATCAATAATTAATTATTCACAGATAATATTACAGAATCACATTTATGACAACCAGACCGTTCCCAGGAAAGAGGGGGCTTTCCAATAAGAATTTTTCCTTACTGGCGCGCAATTAAATGACCAAACCTCTCCTTAGACAGAACTTTCTAGACATTGCCAATAATGTTATCTAATAATATTATTCAAATAATATGAATTATTGATCTGATAATGGGAAATACTGTGCAGTGACAATTATTGAAACAACAATAATATAAAATATCAATGCATCAATTATTGAATCAATAAAATAAAATATTAAACAGTAACTACTGTAACAATAATTGAGTAGTGTCTTCCTTCGTAAGAATCAATAATTGGTGTAATACCGTGTGCTAATGTACAATAACGCGTATTACTGTATTTTAACCACCGGGTATTTCAACAGTATTAACGGTAACAACTACGCCGTTATTTGTAAAAACTCAAATTTGTCGTTTTCTTCATCCGACAGTTATTCGTTATGGGGCCCACAAATAGCTGCGCCGTCGAACGAATATTTCCCGACAGAAAGAATATTCCACGACCAAACGAATATTCCCCGACAACAATGATTATTTTATAACCACTTGCTTATTTTGAAAAAAAAATTCACATTTCACCCATAACTTTGAACTTTTATCAATTTAACTATTTACTGAATAGTAATTATAAGAAAAATTGAATACTTTTATTTCAAAAAATTCGGGGTCTTACATAATTGGTGTGTCTATGTGCACTTATATGTGTAGGATGTTTGAAGGACAAGTAAAGTACAAGTATAGAAGACGTTTGAGGAAAGTATCCTAACTCCATTCAATTTTCTATATTAAATGCCAACTTTTGAATCTTGTACATTTATTGTTGTATGCCAGTTTGCATTCATATGAACTATATTCTTATGAGTATTCGTATGTTGACTCAAGTTACACATTAGTCATATATTGTGTGAATTCTAGATTTATACAAACTCTTTGTATTTATATTCGTGTTCAGCTACTCTATAATGCATAAATTGTTCAAAACTTTACTATAACGCATGAATTGTTCAAGTTTTAAAGTTAGATATTACGTGAACTGTTTAAGATTTATGTCAATGCCATTTGTTCTGGCTAGACGCAGATTTGAATATTTTATCGGTTTAAAAATAAATCTTTGAAATATTATTGATGTTAGGTAGAGCTATCCAACTCGAATTATTTTAGTACGAATTCAAATTCAAATATGAGATGAGCAACCCTAATATTGGGGTATTTTACGTCGAAAAAATCTCGACAGACCCCTAAGGTGGTCAAACAAACGCATATAGTCGTTTAGTCAGAATGTTGTACAATGGAGTACAAGGGGTTGATCACCCAACGTGCCCGTGAGTCAGACGGTTCATTGTTAAATTAATGTTGAACCTTTATGTAAAAAAAATGTTCAAAGTCTTTTGAACGCTCAGTACTAGTTTCAGAATGTTAAATAAAAGGAATTTATTATTATTATTCCTATTTATTCGAAATGCTTTCACAACTATTATTCAGTTATAGAAATAGTAACATGATTCTTGATTTGGTTGTTTATTCAACTGTTTATACTTGTTGAGCTTTGTAACTCATCCTTACTTTAAAGTAAATGTTTTCAGTGAAGTCAGAGCAGACTGAAGGTTCCGGTAAGGATAAAAGGAAGGAGAAGATGAACGAGTAGATTTTGTGTACTATTTGTAATAATTTAGTATGAATGTAATATTATGTAATAGTATTAGTTTTTAAAGATGTTATTAAAGGTCTGAGAACTTGAGATTTAGAGTGAGACATATATATTGTAATAATTATTAATTACACTTATGTCATTATTATTATGTTAGATAAGTAGTACCGTGGAGCACCATATTCAGGGTTTAAAGGTACTCAGATTTGAGGGCGTCACAGTTTCGAGTTAGTGGATGTAGTACTCATCAAATTATAAAATAGTGTGACAATAATTGTATTGGGGACTTAATTTGGGTGTGAATATTGTCGTAATATTTATAACACAATAATTGTACTGAAAACTTAAAATATGTGTGTTATCGTATTTTCATGACGTTGTAATAATTGATTTGATAAACCAAATAGGGTGGTGTAGACCCGAATTTAGAGCATCACAGTGTGTGTTGTCGTATTTTGCACGACATTATAATAGTTGTAAATAGAAAAAATTGTGTTTGTAGTGCGTATTTTGACGACTCAAATTGGGTGGTATAAACTCGAATTTGGTGGTGTCACATCAGTAGTAATTTATACTCCCTCATTTCCATTATATATGGAGTTCAAGACATAATCACACATATTAAGAAGTCTCATTAATACTAATATTAGGTAATGAATGTTGGTTTGAAATTTCATTACTACTCAAGCACTAATTAATTACTCCTCTTCTCTATCTCTCTCAATTACTCCATCTTGATGAGATTTATAGGGGTGAAACAACAAATGATTAGAATATTATTTCCTATGTTAATCTATATAATAAAACAGAACTCATTTTGAATCTTTCATTTGACAAAGCACAAAGACGGTTCAGATTCTTCCAACTTAATCTAATGGTTCACATTTCATCTGTGACGCCCCCAAAATAGGTATACATCACCCATCTTAAGTAGCAAAATACATGGTACTGAATAGAAATACAAACTTAATTATACAACATGAGGCGAGAGATTTTACACGAATATTGTCTCATAGACAATATCCAAACTCAAATTCAATCCTCATTATATTTATTATCACACTAAATAGTGAGGACTACTAAAACAACCATCTCGGACCGTTACTCCATTCTCCGCCTAGTCCCGGCTACGTTCTCATTTCCTGAAGAGAACAATAAAACCAAAAGGGTGAGCTCAACTAGCCCAGTAAGAAATATTATGACTAAGATAATGCAGAATAAATTATCATTAGCCTTCAACAGTGTTAAACTGATAAAATATAATAAACATCAAGTTTAACTGCAGCGAAACAAGCAATCCATTAGAAGAGTCAAGTAGAGCATGATATCTACTATCTTCTATGATTTCAAAAGTTTATCAAAAGTTTTATCGCTGAGACTCAGCTTAATAAATAATTCACATCATCGAATCATCCCTGCACTACAGCCAAGGATATTCATTAGTATCACGACCACAAATTATCCATGCACTACGGGCCAAGGATATTCGTGTTTTCATCAATGGTTATGATCATGCCAACAACTGTCCATCAATGTACTACGGGCCAATGAGGACTTTTACCACATCATTTGTAACATTACGGTCATGATTATACCAAAAAATCCCTGGTCATAATCATACCAAGTCCATCTATGCACTACAAGCCACAGATGACTTTCATGATAATATAAGCATGAGGATGATGACAATGATATAAGAATTTAATTAAATGAAAGCAAATGATAAATTGTAAAGATTTATAATTTAATTTATCTAAAATTCAATAATGTCTAAATTGTCAACATGATACTACTTTGTGGAGTAAAATTCAAGAATATTATTGTACCAAAAATGATTTGGACCGAAAAAAAATTAATTTTTGTCATGAATAGTACCCTGAGTGAATAGTATCCTGTGAATAATACTCTGTCATGAAAAAGTTAAAACTTATCAAGAATATTCAGAGTAATATTTCAATGAAAAGATACTGGATGAAGCGCAAATTTTAAGGATATTCTACTAATTTTCATGGAGTATAGAAGCCAAAACTTAATAAAATGAGTGTAGAATTCAGAATCTGAAACGAAATAATATTACTTACATACTACAGAGTATGGAAGAAAATATTATTTCTTACGAATATTGAACAAAAATAATATCCCTTACCTTAAAAAGAGAGTACTACTTCTAACTGGTAGGGCGGGGATATTCTTGAACAAAACTTAAACTATTTTCTACACTCAAGGCTTCTTTAAATTCTAAATAAATACGCTCAATATTATAGAAGAATTCTCTGATTCTGGTGTGATTTTTAATTCTAACTAAGCATCCTATTTACAAGAGAATGGAAATGATACTATTTAAAAAAGAAAATCACAGATGCAACAGTTTGAAAATTCACGGATGTCATACGAAAAATCTGATTTCACATGATATTACTATGAAAATACTATGCAGACACTATGCAAATACTATGCATAATAAAATATAATATATTCTATTTTTTATAAAAAAGCAAAACTTGTTATAATATATATATATATATATATATATATATATATATATATATATATATATATATAATATGTGTGTGAAAGTGACATGTGGGGTAGGGCCCACATGTGGATGAAAAATGGAAATGGGGGGGGGGGAGTATTATTATTACGTAGAAAGGAGGGAGTATTATTATTATTATTATATATATATATATATATATATATATATATATATATATATATATATATATATATATATATACTGAATAATTTTATACCGATTATTTTGTAAAATGGATAAATGGGGGTCCAAATAATAAGCAAAATTTACAACAAATACTTCATAAAAAATCACCTCAATATTTTTAATAACATCTATTCATCATTATTATAACTCGCAATATTAACAACCATATCGTTTTCAGAAAAGAAGGGACTTTTCGATAAGGATTTCTCCTTATTGGCGCACAATTAGGTGACCAAACCCCTTTCCTCGACAGAACTTTCTAGACATTGTTAATTATGCAAATAATAATATGAATAACTTGTCATCTCAATTATTGATTTAATAATATATAAAAATATTGACAATAATTGAATCAAATAACGTGAGATACTATGCAGCAATTACTATATCAATAATTGAGTATAACTGAGTGACTTCTCACGTAAACATCAATAATCAATACCGTGTGCTACTATGCAACCACACGTATTACTGTATTTTTTATCACCGGGTATTTCAACAGTTAACGGTAAAACTTTCGCCGTTATTTTTATAAAAAGATATTTCTGTCGTTTTCTAACTCTGACAATAATTCCGTTGTGGTGTCCACCAATGATTATGCCGTCGTACGAGTATTTTTTGTTAAAACGAATATTCCCCGATCAATCGAATATTTAATAACAACTTGCATACTTTACAAAATTTAAAAATATTACCCACAACTATAACATTATATCAAATTCACGCCATAATATTCAAAATATATATCAAGAAAAATTTAACATTTGTTTATGAAAGTTGGAGTCTTACATCATCTCACATAAAAAATTTCTCACTCAAATCAAATTCACCTTACACTATAATAATAGTAATAGTAATAGTAATAATAATAATAATAATAATATTATTATTATTATTATTATACCAATACTAATACTAATAATAATTATTATTATAATACTAATACTAATCTATATAATAAAATAGAACCTATTATGAATCTTTCATTTGACAAAGAACAAAGACAGTTTAGATTCTTCTAACTTAATTTAATGGTTCACATTTCATCTCACATAAAAAAATTCTCGCCCAAATCAAATTCACCCTACACTATAATAATAGTAATAGTAATAGTAATAACAATAATAGTAATAATAATAAGGGAATTGTTAAATCCACAATAAAAATTATTATTTTCACAACAAAGTGTTGTTATAGATCTTATAGTGACGGTTTTTACCGTCGCTATACATCTACAGTGACACTTTTGTTGTGAAAATAACAAAAAGTGTTGTAGATTTAACAATTACCAAATAATAATTATTATTATAATACTAATACTAATACTAATACTAAAATAATAATAATAATAATAATAATAATAATAATAATAATAATAATAATAATAATAATAATAATAATAATAATAATAATAATAATAATAATAATAATAATAAGCAACATGGGTCACCCTTTTAGCATTAACGCTTTTTTCCTGTTTTTCGGGTATTGCGGTCGTTATGTTTCCACATGCAAATTGATTTGGGTGGAAAAATAAAAATACGGTTCAGATTCATTCTAATTGATATGTAAGTTATTTTAGGTTGCAAAGAGTATTTAGGTAATGTAGTAGACTAAATTACAAATCTGACCCTCCCATTTGTCATGTTTTTGCTAAACTGTTCCCTAAATTTTTTTTTAGCACAAATGTTCTCATAGATGCGGTAGTCATGCAAAGGTGTTCCTCCAATGTTCCCTAAACTTTTTTTTAGCACAAATATTCCTCATAGATGCGTTAGTCATCCAAATGTGTTCCTCCAATTTTTTTCACCTTTTAAAAATTGCCTTTCTCTCTCCTCGCTCCTCATTATTTTTTATTTTTAAAATTTGTGTAAAAAAATATATTCTTTTTCTTCTTTTTATTAATTTATTTTTATATTAACATTTTGGATTCAATACTGAAAGTTCAATAATAATCTAGAAGGGGGGTTAAATAGATTATTATACAGGTTAAAAATTATTTCAGACTTTTTTGAATTTTTGAATAATTAATTTTTAGTGTTAGAAATTAATATGCAAGACAGTAAGAAAAATTCAATCACACAATGCACATAGATTTATCTGGTTCACAACATACTCCCCTAGTATGTTGCTACTTCAAGTCTCAAGTTCCTATTTGGAACTTGAGATCCTATTACTATCAGTAATAAATACTTCTTCAACAGGGCCTTTACAAAGTTTTATAGACAAACTTCCAACTATTCACAACTACCTATTTTGGACAGCAAGCTCCTAGCTCCATCCTCAAGCTTAGTTGTACTTTCTTTTGAGTTCAGTTCTATTCTATGATCTGGTCTTGAAACAATAGCATCTTCCTCACCTCACAAGTTCGCTAGAGACCTGACTCCCAGCTGACCTCTATACTACTCTGGTCTTGGTCGAAGAATTGCTTATCTTTCTCACAGGTACATAAAATAAACTAAGTCTACCCTTTTCTTTTTACAGAGAATTTACAACAATTTGCTTCTAAAATAAGCAGATAAAATTTAGTACATATTGATGCATGTTTCTCAAATAAGCAGTTATCAATTAAAGAGCAAATATTTTTATAAAAGTTCAAAGACTTTTATACTTGAGAAAAATACTTCTTGGTAAGCAGATAGTAATTTGTGCTTAGATCAAATAATACTTTATGTAATCAAATATGTAAGTTTTAGCTTTTACTGAAAAATGCTTCTATATAAGCAGATAAATAGTTTTAATGCAATTTTATAAAGAATTATTTATTCTTTATAATAAAGAGTGTTTTTCTATGAATTAAAAAGACTTGTTTCTCAGATATTCTCTAACAAGTATTATATAAAAGACTTTGTGTTCAAGTACTTGTATTAAAAAGAATAAATCAATTTAAGCAATGATTATCAAGTATAACAATTTAATTATTTGATATAACAAATATATTTGTTTAACTCAGATAATATATAATAATATTTTATCTATTATGTGATTTATAAATAAAGTCACTTAGTACTATAAGGAATCGTACGGTTTGATTCCCTTACTTAAGAGGAATATCTCCGTAGCCTTTCGGCGTCTAAGTGTGACAAAATTTATATTATCACAATTGATATTTATATAAATATTTTCAATAGATCACTTAGATTTTTAAATCCGGTTCGGATGATTCACTCTTTTTGGAGGAATATCTCAATGTCGTTTTGAACTATCAAGTGTATTATCTATTTTACAATATTTATATAAATAATATCAATAAAAAGTTACTTAGTACTATAAGGAATCGTACGATTCGATTTCCTCTCCGTAGCCTTGCAGCGTCTAAGTATAACTTTTTATTTGATAAATAGATGAAATATAGATATATAAAATTGTGTATAACAATTTATATTCGTATATCTATAAATTTAAAGCAAGTAAAAAATAATTCAACTAAGTTAACTCAAATGACTTATCTCAATTACTTGAACCAATTTCCTCTTCTCAAATAATCAAACCTTTGGTAAGAAGAGATATAAAGTTTTAGAGAGAGTATGTAGGCATAGAGAGTAAGCTTTTCTTTTCACTTGAATTGGAAAAAACCAAATGAATGAAAGACTTCCTATTTATAGATTTTTGAGGTCGGGGCCAAAATATTAATTTTAAAATCTATTTTTGAATGAATGACTAGGATTGCTTCATTTTTGAAATCAATGGATCAGATGAAACAGGCAAAATATATCATGTGGATTGCCAAATGGACAAGCCCAAGTAAAAAGGTTCCTTCTTTTATCAACTTATCAAATCCATTCAAGATTTCAAAGTTCATTCACATTTAATTCAACGTGTGGCCTAGTCCCATAAAGAAAGTCACTTGCATACACACACACACACACACTGTTTATTTCATTGCACGCACACAAACATAGTTTATATATATATATATATATATATATATATATATATATATATATATATATATATATAATATGAGATTTTTCAATATATATATATTAAAACGTATTTAATAAATGTATATATTAAAACAATTTTTGCCCAATTTTGTTTTTGTGAGTTTGAAATAAAATAGGATCTCCTTGCCTTGGAAATGTTTATATGAATCGATTTATTTAACACTTGATATTTAAATTATCAATGTGACGCTCCCAAAATAGGTATACATCACCCATTCTGAGTCGCCAAATACATGGTACAAAAATAACTACAACTTCATTATTACAATTGTCGTGTAAAATACGACAACATATAAACTGTGAGTTTAAATACAAATATTATGTTCTAGACAATATCCACACTCAAATAAGTCATCATTTAAATTATTGATACACTATTTTATAAAATAGTGAGGACTGTTAAAACAACTGTCTGGACCCATCACTCCACACCCTTACTAGTTCCCGCTGTATTCTCACTTCCTGAGAAGAAATATGGAACAAAAAGAAAAAGGGTGAGCTCAACTAGCCCAGTAAAGAATATTATGACTAAGATAATGTAGAACAAATTATCGTTAGCCTTCAATAAATCAGATAAAATATAATGGACAACCAGTTTTAGATCAATATTCGCAGTGAAAATAACAATTCATTAGAAGAGTTAAGTAGAGAATGAAATCTACTATCATCTATGAATTTAAAAGTCCATTATCAATATTTTATCCCTAAAATATCAATCAATATACATCTTCAATCAAATATTCATCTTTGCACTACCGACCAAAGATATTCATTTGTATCACCAGTTGGTCATGTTTATCTCAACACCTGTCTATCCTTGCACTACGGCAAAAGATATTCATCAGATAATCATTCATCTTTACACTACAGGCCAAAGATATTCAGTTATATCACCATTTAAGATTGAGGATGATGAAAAATATTTTAAAGAATTGAATTCAGTGAGATAAAAGGACAAAGATTAGGAATTTGTATTTTAAATAATCCAAGTTCAAAAATACTTTATAATAAACCATAGTTGAATAAAATTCAAGAATAAAGATCAAAACATGGATACAATCAAAGATAGTAACCATAATATACATTTTTGACAAAGAAGAAAAAATTTTATTTTTTTGTGAATAGTGTCGTATTCGTGAATAGTGTCGTATACGTAAATAGTAACCCCGACACAAAAAGGTAAAAATTTTATAATAAAATTCATACCAATATTTCGGTATAATGATATTGAAAGAAATAACATCATTTATAAAGAAAATAACATCAATTACCTCAAAAGAACAGTACTTCTGACTGGAATATCGGATATAGTGTTGAAGGAAACTTGCACTGAATAGCAACTCTCAAAGTATCTAAATACTCACAAAAATACGCTCGATATTATAGAGAGCAAAAACTTATGATTCTGATGTGATTTTTAATTCTAACTAAATACTCTATTTATAGGAAAATGCTAGAACGCCAAAGCAGACTAAAATTTATTACAATAATATTTTATTACAAATATTCACGCCCACCACAATTGATCAAATTTCAGCACACAGTGGGGCCCACCAAAAATTAGATTTTTCCACAACAACCAAAAGTGGGCCCCACATGTTTTTAATAAAAATATTTATTTTTAAAACTTCAATAATTCATAATAAATAGCTCTTTTATCAAAAAAATTTGAATCTTATGTCTATTCCATAGGAAATTTAATTCTCTACAACTTTGTAGAAGAAAGTTTTTCCAAATTTTAAACAGAAAATGTCCGAAATCCATATACGGATGATTTTTAATACCTCCATTCCGAAAAAATACTGATAAAACACCTCAACATTAATTCCTTCATTTATATTTACATAAAAAAAATATTTTCTTATTATATAAATTAATAATTAATTATTCACAAATAATATTACAGAATCACAATACTGATAATTAGGTCGTTCCTAGGAAAGAGGGGCTTTCCGATAAAAATTTCTCCTTACTGGCGCGCAATTAGGTGACTAAACCCCTTTCCTAGACAGAACTTCCTTAGATATTGCAAATAATGATATCTAATAATATTATTCAAATAATATGAATTATTGATCTGATAATGGGAAATACTGTATAATGACAATTATTGAATCAACAATAATATAAAATATCAATGTAGCAATTATTGAATCAATAAAATAAAATATTGAACAATAATTACTATAACAATTATTGAGTAGTGCCTTCTTACGTAAGAATCAATAATTCAAAAATATTGTGCAGTACCGTGTGCTACTGTGCAACCACGCGTATTACTGTATTACTGTACTTTAACCACCAGATATTGCAACAGTGTTAACAGTAACAACTACGCCGTTATTTATAAAAACTCAAAATTGTCATTTTTTTTATCCGATCGTTTTTCGTTATGGGGCCCACAAATGACTGCGCCATCGTACGAATATTCCCCGACAGCAAGAATATTTCACGACCAAACGAATATTCCCCGATAAAAATGAATATTATATAACCACTTGCTTAATTTATAAAATTTGCACATTTCACCCATAACCAAAGTATTATATCAAATTAACACTTTATTATTCAAAATAATAATTAGAGTAAGTTCAATTTTATTTATAAAAAGTTGGAGTCTTACAATTAAGGTCAATAAAAACTAATTCAAAAAATAAAAAATTTAGAAAATAGTTTAGATAAGAGTAAAAATAATTTATTTAAATCTCAAACCTTTTTAATTACTTCATAATTTTTATCATCAAAATATACTAAAAAAAATGAGACCTATCAAATATGAAATATCTCTAAATTTAAAATTAATATAAATTAATTAATTTTAGACAATATATTTACCAAAATTATAAACCTTATTATTTTTTTATTTTATCTAAATGGTACTAATAACTGCATGATTTATCTAATTAAAATTGAATATATCTCAAATTGATTTAAACAAATCAAACTTGATCTTATATTTTGAACAAAAAAATATAAATTTAAAAATATTTTCAAAAGTTTAAAATTTTCTTTATTTGTCTTTAAAAATACTGAGTTCAACTTTTAGTAACAGTCGTATGATTACAATTTTGAAAATATTTTTAAATTTTTTTTGTTCAAAATATAGGATCAATTTTGACTTGTTTAAATCAATTTGAGATATATTCAATTTTTAATTATATAAATCATAGAGTTATTAGTACAATTTAGATGAAATAAAAAAAACAGTAAAGTTTATAATTTTGGTAATTATATTTCTAATATTAATTAATTTATACTAATTTTGAATTTAGAGATATTTCATATTGAATTCAAAATGTCAATATAGAAATAAATAAATAAAAAGAAGAAGAAGAGTATACTTTTTACATAAGTTTTAAAAATAAAAAAATAAAAAAAATGAGGAGAGAGGATAGAGGGGAGAGAGGAGAAAGAAAATTAATTTTTAATAGGTGAAAAAAATTGGAGTAACATATTTGCATGAATAAGGCATCTATTAGGAACAGTTGTGCTAAAAAAATTAGAGAACATATTTGCATGACAAACGCATCTATGAGGAACAATTATGCTAAAAAAAAAGTTTAAGGAACAGTTTAGCAAAAATATGACAAATAAGAGAATAAGAATTACAATTTAGTCTAATGTCGACGTGCCTTCAGGATAAGAAATGATTAGATTTTTTCTTCCTAGATATATGTTAATAGTCTTATATTACGGTGGAAAAATCGTCTAAAACATCATATACAAGAAAGGAGGAAGCATTATCCAACCAAGTTGACTCGATAGTAGTAAATATTACTCCCTCCGTCCCAGTATAAAAATTCTGGTGGACTTTTCACGCATATTAAGAAGAGAGATGAAATAACAAAATTATCCATAATAATGTCATTAATTATTTTCAATGTAGCTGAGATAGTGACTTTCTAACTATTCAATTCAAAATATTCTCTCTTCATACTTATTAAATATGAAGAGAGAATTAGAATAAGAAAAGTGTGAGATATTTAATGTTATAGGCATAATAGGAAAAAATGTGTAAAAGTTTAGTTATTAAAGGAAAGTGGATATTTAACATGGGACTACCCAAAATAGTAATAATGACTTTTATCATGGGACGGAAGGAGTATGTTTAATAATTACAACAGAGTTGACTGATCAGTGATTGTTAACGTTATGCTTAATTATTTGTTGCATTAATTTTTTTTTTTTAAATTTAATTATTGATGATAGGTGCATAAATTTTAGCATTGATTAAATACACATGTTTATAAGTTTTTCGAATTCCATGAATTTATCTAATCATAATCACATTTAGTATTAGTTGTGATTTTCTACGCAAACCACTCAAAAGAAAAGAATACTCCCTCTGTTTTAAATTAATTGCTCAGTTTTGACTTTTTTAAGTCAAATTGACTATTTTTAGAATTAATAATTAAGCATATATAAATATATTTCTAAAATTATAAAAATTGGGGTTGGTAATAAATTATATATATTTTCTTTTGGTTATAATCTCTTCACCTATATTTTAGTAAAAATAGTAAAGACATTAGTTTTAAAAATGGTCAATTTAATTTTAAAAAGTCAAAACTGAGCAATTAATTTAGGACGGAGGGAGTACATGACAATAAAAGAAAAAGTACTCCCTCCGTTCCTTAATATAGGTCGTTTTAGGGTTATGCACAAGTATTAAGGTAATGATTGCATAGCATTAACTATAATATCAATTGTTTATATTACCCTTGTATTGGAATAAGAGATTGTTATTTATTGGACAGAAAATAGTGAGAGAACCAAAGTTATATTTAATATTTGGGGTAATATTGGAAACTAAGCAATTAATGCTTACTTGAAATTCTAAAACAACTTATATTAAGGAACAAAAATATTTCTTTAAAACGACCTATATTAAAGAACGGAGGGAGTATAACTTTTGATTGATTGTTAATTTGTCATTTTATATATAAAAATTATTAAATTATCCAAAAAAATTATAAACCGACAAAAAAATAACGTTCGTGTCTGCATGGCCTAATAGTTATAGACTTGTTAGTATTCAGTACTAGAAGAGATCTTATAATGATTCATCTAACCTCTTTTTGAGATTATAAATAAGGACAAGACAGGTACTAATAAAAATTAAATTAGACAATTGTATTGTTGCTTACAATATTTCTGTCTGTTGGTGTGAAAATTTATTTTATTTAGGCACCGACTAAAAAATACTATATCCCTTTCGTATTGTACTATGCATAAGACATCTTATAACCGCTTTTTATGAAAAAATAAAAACAGAATTATTTGTCAAATTTAATAGACTAATATTCAGGTTGAACCAAGTATTTACTAATATATCCGTATTTATCTTAGTAATTCTACACATTATCTATATTTACTTCTCCGAACTATTTTTTTTTTTAGTAATTTACACTTAAAATAAGTGATAATTAGTATTTTTTTTATACCAAACACCTATTACGTTTTACCAGTTTAAGTGTATTCAGAATCATTAATCATATTTTTTAATCTATCACAAACATACTCTAAATAAATGTATAGTATAAATTAATAAGCAACATAGAGCACAAACTATGAATATATATTTAGTAGGACCTGTATAATAAATATCCATTAAGATGATGTAAAATATTAGTAGTTTCTAAATAAATAAATAATATTTCTTCCGTTTTAAATTATAAGATTATTATTGATTTTTTAAAATCAATTTGAGACATTTTCAAACTCAAATTTGAGATAATTCATTACAAATTATTAAATAAAAATTTTTACAACGAGTAATATTTTTCGTATAATTTACAATATTCGTCATTGTATTCACTAATATTAAAATAATTTATGTCAATTTTGCATTTAAAAATGTTAAACAAACTTTAAAAAATAATTAATAATTTTATATTTTGAAACAGATGGAGCATAAATTAATAAACAACATGAATAAATAGTAGGACCTATATATTGAATATTAATTAAGATAGGTGTAAAAGATTAATAAACCTTCTTAATAATATTCAAAATATTTTTCAAAATTTGAAGCTGATTAAAAAAAAATGTGTATCTAATATTCAAAAGAAATGACTACAATTTAATAGGAAATTATTAAAATTTATCAGAAAGAAACAATGTAATAGGGAAAGACATTATATTTCTATTTCAAGTTTAACTTTTATTTATAAAAATGGAGTAACTGCCCACTCAACAAAATGCCGCGAAGAAACATTCCACCAGTCCACGAACAGTTCCGTTTCTGCTGCGAAAGTGCGACGTAGAAGGGATTAACAGAAGAGAAATTACCAAATCCTAACAATGTCAGTATAAAGAACAAACCCAACTCACATTTTCAAGTAAAATTGCTGCTTTCACTCATTCCAATCCAAAGATAAGACACCCATCCGTGATTCTTCTTTGTTTATGTCTACCCATTTCATAAATTTGATGGAATTTTGATTTTGTTTGAGCAATTTGAGCTCTAATTTAGTCCATTTTTGAAGTCAATTCAGCTGGGTTGGTTATAAATGTTGATGATTCTTTGAATATTTATTGTGGGCTTGTTTTGAATTTTTTATTAGTGTTTTGACCTTCTGTTTTTATTTGTGACAACTATTGATTTGGATGGTTTCTCTTAATTAGTGAGAAACAACCCTTTTCCTTTCAGTTGATTATTTTAATTGCTGTTTATTGGGGTTGGTATATATTGGCTTGTTCTTGAAGGGATTTCTAGCTTTTTACATCATCTATAAGCAAAGTCAAGTTGAGCTATAAATATATATTTTTAGTGGGTTTTTGATCTTTGTTCTTGCTAAATTTTGGGTTTAATTCATGGGTTTCTTGTGTATTCTGTTCTTTTTGCTTCTGTCATGTGATTTTGTTTTGGGTAAGGAGTGTACTAATATTCCTACTGAGCTATCATCACATACTGTTAGATATGAGCTACAAATATCAAACAATGAAACTTGGAAAACTGAGATGTTTTCGCATTACCATTTGACTCCAACCGACACTTCTGCTTGGGCTAGCCTGCTTCCTAGGAAGATATTGAAGAAGGAAGATGAAATTGATTGGATGATGTTGTATAGGAAGATGAAGTATTCAGATGATTTCAATGTTCCTGGGAGTTTTCTAAAGGAATTGCCCTTGGAAAATGTGAGATTGGACCCAAATTCGAAGCATGGACAGGCTCAGCAGACAAATTTGGAATATCTATTGATGTTGGATGTTGATAGTTTGGTTTGGAGCTTTAGGAGGACGGCTAGTTTGCCTACTCCAGGCAATGCTTATGGAGGTTGGGAGGCCCCAAATATTGAGCTTCGAGGACATTTTGTAGGTTAGTTTTGCTTCGATATTCTATAATTTTCATAAATTCCATTTTGTTCATGGCCTTTGGTGGTGGTGGTCCTTATAGAGGGAATGCATATAAAGGGTATTTTCTGAGATATTTTTCGTGTCTTGTAAATTCAAAACTTCATTGAAGCTCTAGGGAAAGATTCAATGCAAGTAGTTCTTAAAGTTCGTATATTTCACATTTGATCTGATGGCATAGTTTCTAGTCATTAATATATGGACAAACTTATCGACCATAAGTTCTTCTAACTCTATATTTGCTTTTGTCATAATGCAGGGCATTACCTGAGTGCTTCAGCACAAATGTGGGCTAGTACTCACAATGATGCTCTCAAAGAGAAAATGTCCGCTGTGGTTTCTTCTCTATCCGACTGTCAGAACAAAATGGGCACAGGTTATCTTTCTGCTTTCCCTTCTGAACAATTTGACCGTTTTGAAGATATAAAACCCGTGTGGGCACCATATTACACCATTCATAAGGTACAAGCTTCATTCATCCTTCTATAAATTTTGCTAAATAGTTTTTCTTATTTTTTTGTAATATCTCTACACTCATTTTGTGAATTTGAACAGATAATGGCAGGTCTTTTAGATCAGCATTTATTTGCTAAGAATTCTCAAGCATTAAAAATGGTAACGTGGATGGCTGATTACTTCTTCAAACGTGTGAAAAATGTAATATTAAAGTATAGTATTGAGAGACACTGGCTATCGTTAAATGAAGAAACAGGCGGCATGAATGATGTTCTATACAAATTGTACACCATAACGGTACGTATAGCTCATTTGTAAAGGTCCTTTTGCCAGTTTAGCTTGTATCTTGTTTTCCCTGTTATTCATCATGTTAGATGTTGGCACAAATGACTTGGGCTCAAAAAAGAAAATGAAAAATTTAACTATGTGCCTTTAGATTTTATATTAATTATCTGGATCAGATACTGCGGCTTCCTCTGTTCTTATAGCATTTGGATATGTCTACATGAAATATCAGTGAGTATTCATTTGTTGGAGTGGTTCATTGAGATGAAGCACTTCTATTAGTAGATCAATAGAAAAAGTACTATAATGTAAAAGTCAAATATTGTTTGGTAAATATCTTTGAAAGCACTTTAATAGAGAAATATTAGTAAGCTCAAGAATGTAAACACATTTTCGAAAGTGCTAAATTTTATCTTCTACTAGAAGTGCTTTTACACTCTACCCTTTTACTGTTAGAAACACTTTTCTTATGTTACCAGACACTCTTAAACTCCTTTTTGAATTGAAATTATTACCAGTATTCACGTATAGTGAACGAAGTTTAATACTACAATTCATATTCGTTGCTGTTTCTAGAATGGAAGAAGTTGGTCAGCATTTTTTTCCCAGTTCTATTGAATTTTAAACTATAGATTGTTCTAGAACATATTCTTCAACATTACCTTTTCATTTCTATGCTTTGCAGAGAGATCCAAATCATTTATTGTTGGCTCACCTTTTTGACAAACCCTGCTTTTTAGGAGTGCTGGCAGTACAGGTAGTGACCACTACTTTTAAGTTATATACTTTATGCTACATATTATTTCCTGTGAGCCCTTTCACCTTTATAAGTGATACATAAGAGTTCATATCTTTGGGCTATTGCTGACAAGACTTTGGTCCTAATTATCGGTGTGTTTATTGGTCTTACGTATCGTACAATACGTTGCAATACAGAGACAACTCGATAAGTATAGGTGAATCGAAAATGACACCGTATCATATGATTCAAATACGATACGATGCATATCTTACGATGCGATACAATGCACTACTTTTTAAAGCTAACAACTGACTTGAATTTTTTTTTACGTAGATCTAATAAAAGAGTAAAAGCAAAACTTTTGAGCCTTCTATTTCAAATGAAGAGGTTTTTTAGCATTCACATATTTTATATCGCTTGATGAGCCTTTGATTACTTTTTAGAGTTTCATATCTTCTTCCATAGAATGTTGATTTATTTTTCTCACGCCACTTTCCACAGTAGAATTATTCTCTTTGCTTTGTATTTTAAAGGTGGGTCTACATTTTTGTTTTCTCTTGTTACACAATAAGGATTACTAAAATAATATCTAACAAATCAATTTAAAGTATTTTGGCTACTATTTAACTTTAAAATTAATTTTAGACTATAATAATATTTACTTGACTACTTCAATACATAGTCAAGCTAATATGTTCGATTGTTCAATAAATTGTGTGTTTTATATGTTTAAATATATATTACCACACATTTTTCCTTTTGTTTTCATACGATACGATTCACGATACAGAGATTTTTGATATACGATACGATTCACGATTAATGGTTCATGGCATTGCCTATTAATGGGATTGCATGCTGAGTTTTGACATAATGTGATCCTAAGACAAACTATGACTTCCAACTTGACACCAACTCCATTTTGACGGAATAAAGACATGCTTCCTCGATTCTCAATGAATGCAACGAGCGGACATGGTTCATCCAACTTTCAAGTGCTGCATCTCATCCTTTAATCATCAAATATGAGGAGGAGGATTAAGGGGTTATAAGAGTATAAAACTCGTGGCCATGTTGTAGTAAATTTATTTTTAGTTTAAGCAATTGATGAGAAATGATATCCAAGCCTTTGTTATCCAGTTCTAGAATTTCTCATTAAAAACTTATAATATGATGTACTCCCTCCGTTCCTTAATATAGGTCGTTTTAGAGTTGTGCACAAGTATTAAGGAAATGATTATAAAACATTAAATATACTATCAATTGTCTATATTACCCTTGTATTAGAAAAAAAAGAGTATTATTTATTGGGCAAAAAATAGTGAGAGAACCAAAATTATATTTATTACTTGGGGTAATATTGGAAACTAAGTAATTAATGCTTGCTTAAAATTCTCAAACGGAACAAAAACATTTCTCTAAAATGACTTATATTAAGGAACGAAAGAAATAGTTTATTTAATTCGTTTTTCTATTAATTTCCGAATGTTAATTTTCTGATTTGACTTTCCTGTTCAAGTTGCATAGTAATTCAGATTGTATTTTCTGTTTATCTATTACTCCTTATTACTATTACCGTTTTGTTGCCGTTCTCTTGTAAATTAAATCTTCCCTATTATTCTCGGTGTTGATTTGTATAATCTTTGTCATTTACCTGTAGGCTGACGATATATCTGGTTTTCATGCTAATACACATATTCCAATTGTTATCGGTTCTCAAAGGCGATATGAAGTTACTGGTGATCCACTTTATAAGGTAAGCTGTTGTTCACATTATTAATTTATGTCTTCCACTCATATTTGTAATATTCAACTCAACGAAGTGATGTTGGCTAGTAAAGTTAGTAATTCATACTAACAAGATGCTTAATAATTCATACTAGCAAGATGCTCTCTCTACCTTATTGAGATATTTTACATTAATTCATACTAGCAAGATGCTCTATTTTACATGAATCTCGCATCCAATATATTTAAGAGTGTAGATGGGTTAATACATGATTTCTTACTCCACCTGACCTGGAGTGGAGCAAGGACTTGCTCCATCGCGCGGACTGAGTAACACAATGTGCTCCACCCTGGAGTACCAACCTGATACTTGGGCCTATCAAACCACGGGCTTTGATAGATACAAATGTAGCGAAATTTTACGATCTATCCCACATCTATTCATTATTGGCGCACACCTGTGGCAAAAAGCTTCATCACTAGCGCACACGTGGCAAAAAGCTTGTTGTATTGGTGATGAATTGATGTGAGATGAATATTAAAATTCCGCTACATCTCTATCTATCTATCTTTTCATTAGGACTTTCTATATATTAACATTTTATTTTTATTTAAAAATGCCTTTGGCTAAGAACAAGATGTCAAGATCTTGATTTTTATGCTACTGAAAAAGAAAACAAAATTGTATATAAGAGAATAACAGACATTTTTCTTAAAATAAAATGTGATCTCTAAATAACTTGAGAAAAGTGTCTTTTGGCTAACCAATCTACTTCCTCAAATACAAAGAGAAGAGCGAAGAAATAATAGGAGGAAACTAAATATCATATTAGCATAAATGCAGAGATGCGATGTCGCTTTTCACCAAAGGGACAACATTAACAGTCACATTCAATTAAACAATTATGCCACTTGAAAAATCCCTTTCTTGGATTTCCACTTGAGTCCCCGCTTACGTTGTGATGGAATAACTTGCACCAAGTTTCATAATCAAAATATCTGTGTCTTCTTCAATATTTCTTCCCTGTAATGAAGTTCTGTTGACCTGAAAATCTAATACATATTTTCTCCGACTTTCAGGAAATAGGGATGTTCTTCATGAATATTGTGAACTCTTCTCACAGCTATGCAACTGGAGGGACATCAGTCTCCGAGTTCTGGTAGCATATGAAGCAATATACATTGTGTTCCCTTGATAAATAAGATGTTCCCTATTACCTACTCTTCTTTTAGTAGAAATTTCTGAATGATTACAACTAATTTCAGAATTGTCAGTCTCTTCGCTGCTTTTCTTGTACGACTGTTTTTATCCTCTACTGATTCTTCACCTTTCCTCAACATATAAACAGGGAATACCCAAAGCGATTAGCAAGTACTCTAGAAAGTGAGAATGAAGAGTCTTGTACAACCTATAACATGCTAAAGGTAGGACTTAGGATGCACACAATTATATGATTTTTTGTGCTTTCATAACAGCTCATAGTATTAAATAAAGGTGCCGGAGGAGGTTAGGTTCCGTGGGCAGGGGAAGGGGATTTAATATCTTTTCACAACTAGTTCACTCACAATCTCTGAATATTTTAGCATATAAATTTGAGTGAAAATCCGTGCTCAAGATGCATTGACTTGTTAAGTTTTCAGGTCTCGCGCCACCTGTTTAAATGGACCAAAGAAATGGCATATGCAGATTACTATGAACGAGCCCTCACAAATGGTGTACTGAGCATCCAAAGAGGAAGGGAACCTGGAATAATGATCTACATGCTACCACTAGGCCATGGGCTATCCAAGGCCGGAAGCTACAATGGATGGGGAACGAAGTTTGATAGTTTCTGGTGCTGCTATGGGACAGGTTTGAAAACTATCTTTTATATTTCTTTTATCAGCATAAAAAGAATTAAGATTTTTCTATTTGATTTTTTAATATCATCCAAAAATCTTATAAAATATATGATTTTCTTCCTCACTCCCTTGTTATTCTGATTAAAAGATTCAATAACCTGACCATTTTGTTCATTATCCTGTTCTTTGGTTTACGTAATTTTAGTTACCCTTCTTTCCTAATGATAAATTACTTCCATTGATTAATCAGGAATCGAGTCATTCTCGAAGTTAGGAGATTCGATATACTTTGAGGAGGAGGGAAAAGTTCCAGGGATTTATGTTATCCAGTACATATCAAGCTCAGTTGATTGGGACGCTGGGAAGATTTCTGTAGTTCAGAATGTAGAACCTGCTGTTTCGTGGGATAATCACCTTCGCCTGACCTTGACAATTTCCTCAAAGGAGGTACGTGTTAGCAGCGAAATATCTTTTGAGGCACGCAAAGTCTGTGTTGTTCCTTATGTCTTTTTCTTTTGTCGTTTTTAACTAAAGTAGAAAAGATTACACAACAGTGGAATTTTAAACTGTTTGCGCCAACCTCATGAATACAATCCTATATATTTTACATTTCCTCACTAGATGATTAATTGATCTGGAAACCTGATTCATACTTTCATAGTATTGAAAACCAAAAAGAATCTTAATGATGCAAGCTGGATACACATATTAAAGGAACTAAGTGAGAGAGAGAGTTTTAGCTTTCTCACTTTGGTTTTCAAGGTAGTATAGCTTACAACAAATATAAAAGAATAATTAAAAGAAAACATTGAAAGGGGGAATATATGGAGAAAATAAATGTTCTTATAAAATCCTATGGGCTGTGGATTTCTTTTTTCGAGTGCTTGCTGATTTTGGGGATTCGATATAACATTTTTCGTAACTCTCTTTGTATGGTTTCAGAAAGGATCAGGCCAATCTACATTGAATTTGAGAGTACCCTTTTGGACGCATTTAGATGGTGCAAAGGCAGCTTTAAATGACCAGCCATTGTCTCTACCAAATCCAGGTGTGGCTTCCACCTTCCAATTTCTTTATGGAAATGTACCCGTCTTAAGAGTGTCAAGTTGTATAGGTGTAATGTAGCAAAATCCTGAAATTATTGATTTTTCAAATCCTTGATGTAGGTAATTTCTTATCAATAACTCGAGAATGGGGCACTAGTGACATGATTGCTCTTGATCTACCCATTAGCATCAGAACCGAGGCTATTAAAGGTACTTTCTTGATATGGTTTTTTTGTTCTCGGTAAACAATAAATCGCGAGAACTGATATTTCCACATGGAGAAAATAATATTTTCACATGATCCGAATAGTGAATGGGTCTCACACCTATGTTTCTAAGGCACATGAAAATATCATTTTTCCATGTTAGTTTCCTAAATAATAAGTTGTTCTATACCTCATTAAAGCCTAATCATTCATTTGTTAGATACTATTGACATACTTTTAATGATAATTCAGATGATCGACCCGAATACGCTTCCGATCGGGCAATTTTATACGGTCCCTACCTTCTTGCTGGTCTGACCATTGGTGATAGGGACATTAAAACAAAAGCATTAGATTCTCCCTCAGATTGGATTACTCCAATTCCAGCTGAATACAATTCCCATCTAATATCCCTTTCCAAAGAATCCAAGAGCACAAAATTCATCGTCGCCAAATCAAAAAACTCTTTAAGAATCGAGACATTACCTGAACCTGGCTCAAATCATTCTGTCTATGCCACTTTTAGACTCATCCTAAAAGACTTAACTCCCTCTAACATTTCGGCACCAAAAGATTTTATCGGGAAATTGATCATGCTAGAGCCATTTGATTATCCGGGTATGGTTGTAATGCAGAAAGGCAAAGATCAGAGCCTCGGGTTAACAGATTCCTCCAATAACAACGATGCAGTTTTCCGTTTAGTTGCTGGACTAGATGGGAAGAAAGAATCGGTTTCGTTGGAGTCCAAAAACCAGAATGGTTGCTTTTTGTATAGTGATCTTAAATTGTTTGCAAGTGTTAAGCTCAGGTGCAGTTCAAAATCATCAGATGCTGCATTTAAACAGGGAGCTAGCTTTACAATGAGAGATGGAATAAGCCAGTATGATCCTATAAGCTTTGTGGCAAAAGGAGCAAAAAGGAACTTTCTTTTGCAACCATTACTTAGCATTAGAGATGAAAATTATGTTGTATATTTCAAAATCCAATCCAAAAAGGAGTAGGTGGGAATGAAAGGAACAATATAGTTGTCTCAATGGAATAATAATTTAGTTTTATTTTTATTTTTTGTTCTGATTGTGTTTTTTCATGTAGAAATCTGTAACTAGAAAATTAGCCGTAGAATAGTAAAGGTTGTTGATAATACCAGAGAAATAAATATGCATTTAGTAATGTACTTTCAACCACTACATTATAATTAAAGGAAAATAATATTTTTACAACAGAAAATGATATTGCCTAATTAAATTAGTGGTGAGAGGAATTAGGAGATGGTGAATAAAGGGAGCGGAGAGAAGAAATAGAAATATACATATTAGGATAAAAAAAAAATTTAAAAAATAAGAGAGACCACTAGTCCAAAAAAATAAGAATAATACTAGACACACAAACTATTTTATAAATATTTTACAAATTACTGATGTGTCATACTCCACATCAGCATATTGTGTGGGGCCGAAGACTTCATTAAAATAATTTGTTGATCAATACGCTGAGGTGGAATATGTCACATCAGCAGTTTGTAAAATATTTATAAAATAGTTTGTGTCTGTAGCATTACTCAAAAAATAACTACTTTTGTTGCTCTGCATTAATAATACAGATATTTGTAAAAGGGTAATATAGTCCATCCCAGCTGTTTGTGTTTAATGGGGATACCAACAAATAAATATGGATTCCAGAATAATCTACTAAAAGCAATCAAGATTTTATAGAGTGGAATCATCACCAACCATTTCGGCATTCCAATAATTTATCCTTCATCATGATCTAAAAACAAAACTATGATAAAGACTGGCTTGATGTTTACTTGTACGTTTATCTTTATATAGATACATTCATGTTGGGTAATTATAGTATGCATATATAAATATATTTATTTTTTATACATACAGAAAAAACACTAATATATATTCCATAGGTCAAGTATATGATAAATTTTGACTATTTAAAATTAATTTAAGATGCCTTCAAGTTTAAAAGTGATATTAATTCATTTAACTAGGAAATTTTTGATGCCCTTAAATTCGGACTTATATAGCATGGGCGGACCCAGAGCAAGCGCACGGCGGCACATCACACACACACACACACACATATATACGGTCCATTTCTTAAGCTCACCCCGAGTTCACTCTGTCTTTTTTTTTATATAAAAAAAACATAACTAATAAAAAATGAATAATAATTTTTGGAATTGAAAGTTTTTTTAAAAAAAGTGTTTTGGGTGTGATTTGGATACATATAACAAAATAGTATTGTACAGACTATATAACACTATTTTGTTATATGTACCCAAATCACACTCAAAACACTTTTTTAAAAAAAAAATTCAATTCCAAAAATTATTATATATTTTTTATTAGTTATGTTTTTTTTATAAAAAAAAAGGCAGGGTGAGCTCAATAAGGGTGAGTTTAAGATCCTTGCTCTATATATATATATATATATATATATATATATATATATATATATATATATATATACTACTCTTATTAATATATTCACAAATTTTAAGGCATAGTAAAATAAAATAAGTAGAATACTACAATTATATTAGTACACTATTATTATGCTATTGAAAAAAAATAATATATTACTAAATTGTTAAAATAAAATACTACTATAAGAATTTAAGTATTTTATTGTCTTGGTATATTTACTTCTCCTGAATACCAAGAAGGTAAAATTAATAACAGAGGAGTTATAATTACTAAAAATTGTGAAATATTTAGGTTAGAGTTTCTATAATTTACTCAAATTTTCCAAGAAAAAAAAAAGTGCCTAGTAAATATTCCTATATTATACAGATCGGTGCTCTCATTTCATTAGTAGTAGTATAAAATTCGAGATCAACATCATTATATTTATTTTCTCCCAATAATGTCACCAACTGTTGTGGAACAATCCACCAGTCACTTAATGAAATTTAAAATTTTTAAAGTATATTAAAATGTTTATCTATCATATTAACAAGATAGTAGCATATTCTTCTTTTCAGTAACATAATAATAGTGTACTAATATTGTAAGACCCCAACTTATTAATGAATAAAATCAAATTTTCTCTAAATATTATTGTGAATAATAAGGGGTTAATTTGATATAATACTTTGGTTATGGGTGAAATGTGCAAATTTTACAAAATAAGCAAGTGGTTATAAAATATTCATTTTGTCGGGGAATATTCGTTTGGTCGTGGAATATTCTTGCTGTCGGAGAATATTCGTACGACGGCGCAGCCTTGTGTGGGCCCCATAACGGAAAGCGATTGGATGAAGAAAACGACAAGTATAAGTTGTTTATTAATAACGGCGTAGTTGTTACCGTTAACACTGTTAAAATACCCGGTGGTTAAAAATACAGTAATAACGCGTGGTTGCACAGTAGCACACGGATTGCACAGTATAGTTGAATTATTGATTCGTACGTAAGAAGGCACTACTCAATAATTGTTACAGTGATTACTGTTCAATATTTTATTTTATTGGTTCAATAATTGCTGCATTGATATTTCATATTATTGTTGTTTTAATAATTGTTACTGCACAGTATTTCCCATTATCAGATCAATAATTCATATTATTTGAATAATATTATTAGATAACATTATTGACAATGTCTAGAAAGTTCTGTCTAAGGAGAGGTTTGGTCATCTAATTACGCGCCAGTAAGGAGAAATCCTTATTGGAAAGCCCCCTCTTTCCTGGGAACGGCCTGGTTGTCATAAATGTGATTCTGTAATATTATTTGTGAATAATTAATTATTGATTCATATGATAAGGAAATATTTATTTTATGTGGATATAAATGAGGGATATATTTTTTTGGTTAAAAATGAAGGAGTTAATGTTGAGGTTTTTATCCATATTTTTGTCGGAATGGAGGTATTAAAAATCAGGGTTTTTGAGATATTTTACGGGGGTTATAATTTTTAATCCGACCGTTGGATCGTGGTAATTTTTGGATATGTTATACATATATAAGTTGAGTATATGTCCACAAATTTTGAACCGTTAAAAATGAACGTATGATTTATTACGAATTTTACAAGATGACTGGTTCAGAAATTGTTGAATTTTCGGAGTTTATCATTTTGGTGGAAAATTCTAGAATTGGTGGGCCCCACTTGTGGTTGGTGAAGAAATGTGCTGAATTATATTTCAAATGTGGTAGGTGGGAATAGTAGCAGGTAAAGCCATCAGGTTGCAGGTCAAACCTACCAAAATTTTCCTATAAATAGAGGGCTAAGTTAGAATTGAAAATCACACCAGAGACAAGTTTTCTCTCTTTCTCTCTCTAGATTATTGAGTGTATTTTGTGAGTATTTAGATACTTTGAGAGTTTCTATTCATCAGAGCAAGTTTCTTTCAGCCTTATACCGGTATTCCGACCAGAAGTACTGATATTTTGAGGTAAGGGATATTATTTTCTTCTTAAATGATATTATTTTCTTCAATATCATTATGCTGAAATATTGATATGAGTTTTTATCAAATTTGGAACTTTTTATGTCGGGGGTTACTATTCACGTATACGGCACTATTCACGTATACGGCACTATTCACGAATACGGCACTATTCACCGAAAAATAAAATTTTTCCTTTTTGTCCAAGATGTCTATTATGGTTACTATCTTTGATTGTATCCATGTTTTGATCTTTATTTTTGAATTCTGCTTCACAATTGATTATTATGAAGTATTATTGATCTTGGATAAACTGTTATACGAATCCCTACTATTTGTCCTTCTGTCTCATTGGATTCGTTCTCTTTAAGATATTTTTCATCATCCTTAGTCCTAAATGATGATATTACTGAATATCTTTGGCCTGTAGTGCAAAGATGAATATTTGGTTAAAGATGATTATTAATTGATGTTACAGGGATAAAATATTGATGATGGACTTTTAAATCTTAGAAGATAGTAGAATTCTTTCTCTACTTGACTCTTCTAATGGTTTGCTGTTTCCGCTGCAGTTGTTGATCTAAAACTTGTTGTCGATTATATTTTATCAGATTTTTCCCTGTTGAAGACTAATGATAATTTGTTGTATATTATCTTAGTCATAATATTCTTTACTGGGCTAGTTGAGCTCACCCTTTTCCTTTTTGTTCCATTTTTCTTCTCAGGAGGTGAGAACATAGCAGGATCTAGTCGGGGTATGGAGTGATGGTTCTAGAAAGATGTATTAGCAGTCCTCACTATTTCTGTAAAATAGTGTTTGAATAATTGTAATGAGGATTTATTTGAGTGTGGATATTGTCTAGAAGACAATATTTGTATTTAAACTCACAGTATGTGTTGTCGTATTTTGCACGACAATTGTATTATTGAAGTTGTAGTTTGCTTTCTGTACCATGTATTTGGCGACTCAGAATGGGTGTTGTATACCTATTCTGGGGGCGTCACAGTTGGTATCAGAGCTTAGGGATATGATCCCTGGCTGAGATGTGAGACAAGAACTAGGAGGGGAGAGACGGGGAATTCCTTCGCTAGTATGACCTGACTAAGTTTATTTGGTGTTTATTTGGTCGGTCAGAGTATAGGGATAATATATGACATGACTATTAACCCTTGTTTTATGGCAGTATTTAAGAATGGCAGCTGAGAACGTTAATAATGGAGTAAATCAGACCGTGGAGACACCTTTGATCACTACCCAGGGGAACGTGCAACAGGAAGGCAATATTCCTCCTGTAAACAACGTTACCGAGCAAACGATGAATGATGGAATGTTTAGGAGCTTTTTGCAGTTCATGCAAAATCAGACGAGGGAGACTCGTGTGCAGAATACGGGTGGAAATGATAACAACGCGCGGTTTGTCACAGCTAAGCAGTTCAAAGAATTGGGACCACCAGAATTTAAGGGAAAGCCGGATCCGATCATGGCGGAAACGTGGGTCAAGCAAATTACCAAGATATTTGATGTCTTGGGATGCACGGAGGAACAGAAGGTTCCATTCGCCACATTTATGTTCCGCGGTGAGGCAGACTACTGGTGGGAGTCTGTGAAGCGTACCCAGCCTGACGCACTCAACATGTCCTGGGAAACATTTCAAAAACTGTTCAATGACAAGTACTTTCCTGAAAGTATTCGTCATATGAAGGAGGTTGAGTTTATTAGACTGGAACAAAATAACATGACGGTGTCCCAGTACGAGGCGAAGTTTGCAGAGTTATCCAGGTTTGCACCTCATTTGGTAGAAAATGAGGAACGTATGACGCGGATGTTTCTGAGAGGTTTAAAACCTGAGATTCGTCAATACCTTATCTCTCATAAATTTTCTCTGTATTCAGACGTTGTCAACAGGGCCCAATTATTAGAAAGAGATAATGAGTATACTCAACCGAGGGACCACCACCAGGGTCATACCGGTGACAGCAATCATCAGAGCGATGATAACCAACGAGGAGGGAAAAATACGAACAAAGGCGGTAACCACTCGAGTGGTCATCGTGGCCATGATAATAGGAGAGGTGAGTCAAGTGGAAATTTCAGAAAGAGGAGATTCAACAATGACGGGAAGACATCGGCAGCAGCACCAGCACCAACAACAAATTTTAGGGGAGGAGAACGACCACCAGTTAGATGTTACAAATGCGGGAAAGAGGGACATATCAGCCCAAACTGTCCACAACAATCCAAGGTGTGTTACAACTGTGGGAAGGAAGGCCACATCGCTCGAGATTGTACTATAGCGAAACCAAGTTCAGCGGGAGTGGTGATTCCAAGGGCTGTCCCGGATAAGGCGAAATCGGCGGTTCCTGGAAGAGCGTTTGTCGTAACCGGTCAAAATGTGAGAAACCCGAACGAGGTGATCACGGGTAAGCTAATCTTGAATTCTTTCGAAGTTTATACTTTACTAGATACCGGTTCTACCCATTCTTTTATCTCTCCTGCTTGTGCTCAACGTTTAAACTTGACTCCGGAGAAATTGGACTTTAACTTATCTGTTGAAACTCCGTTAGGTGAAACCTTCGTTACATCTACAGTTTATAAATCTTGCATGATCCAAGTTGGCACTATCACATTACCTGTTGATCTTATCTCTTTAAAGATACTTGCTTTTGATGTGATTTTAGGAATTGATTGGTTAACCACTCATCATGCTAAAATTGATTGTTTTCGTAAGGTTGTTAGTTTTCATATTCCTAACCAACCTGTCATACGAATTCAAACTACTAAACCACTAAAATCAGTCACTGTCATATCAAGCCACAAAGCTATTCGTTTATTGAAAAACGAATGTCAAGCTTTCTTAGCCCATGTTATGGATTTGAACAAAGACAAGTCAGATTTGAATAATATTTCTATTGTTAGAGAATTTTCCGATGTATTTCCTGAAGAACTTCCCGGTCTACCCCCGGAACGAGAAATTGAATTCTTTATTGACCTTGAACCCGGTACAAAGCCCATTTCTAAAACCCCATATCGAATGGCTCCTATTGAACTTCAGGAGTTAAAAGTCCAACTACAGGAGTTGTTGGACATCGGTTTTATTCGTCCTAGTACGTCTCCTTGGGGTGCTCCTGTTTTATTCGTAAAGAAGAAAGACGGGAGTATGCGACTTTGTATTGACTATCGAGAATTGAACCATGTCACCATCAAGAATAGGTATCCGCTACCTCGCATTGATGACCTGTTTGACCAGTTGCAAGGAGCACAATTCTTTTCAAAGATCGATCTTCGTTCTGGATCTCATCAGCTGAAGATTAAAACTGAGGATATTCCAAAGACTGCCTTCAGAACTCGGTACGGGCATTATGAATTCTTAGTAATGTCTTTTGGATTGACTAATGCTCCTGCTGCCTTCATGGATATGATGAACCGTGTATTCAAAGAATATTTGGATCAGTTCGTTGTTGTCTTTATTGATGACATCCTCATCTATTCCAAAAGCCGTGAAGATCATGAGCGCCATTTGAAGCTGGTACTGCAAAGGCTTCGTGAAAACAAGCTATATGCCAAACTGAAGAAATGCGAGTTCTGGCTTGAGGAAGTAGCATTCCTTGGGCACGTGGTGTCAAAACATGGAGTATCTGTCGACCCGGCGAAGATTGAAGCCATACAAAGTTGGGAGCAACCGAAGTCGGTAACCGAAGTACGTAGCTTTCTGGGCTTAGCTGGTTATTATCGGAGATTTGTGGAAGGATTTTCTCGAATCGCTACTCCGTTAACTCAGCTGACTCGTAAAGATACAAAATTCGTATGGAGTGAGAAATGCGAGAAGAGTTTCCAAGAACTCAAGAAGAGACTCATTTCGGCACCTGTTCTGACAATACCATCTGGTTCGGATGGATTTGTTATCTACAGCGATGCTTCAGGCAAAGGGCTAGGATGTGTTCTCATGCAACATGAGAAAGTCATAGCCTATGCCTCACGACAACTCAAAGAATATGAGAGGAATTATCCTACTCATGATTTGGAGTTGGCAGCAGTCGTTTTTGCGTTGAAGATCTGGAGACACTACCTGTATGGGGAGAAAGTGGAGATCTATACAGATCATAAAAGCCTCAAATATTTCTTCACCCAAAAGGAACTCAACATGCGGCAACGACGTTGGCTTGAGCTGTTGAAAGATTACGATCATACCATCCAATACCATCCTGGAAAAGCAAACGTAGTAGCTGACGCATTGAGTAGAAGATCATATGCGGGTACGAGTGCAATGTTTTTAACACAAAGGCCCATTTTGTATGACTTGCAAAGGATGGAGATAGAGATGAAGGCTCCAAGTACCCACATGATGATATCAAATATACGAGTAGAACCGACTTTAATCGATAAAGTTAAAGCTGCTCAAGCTACGGACATGGAGCTGATGCGTATGAAGAAGAAAGTGCAAGAAGGTGCTATTCCAGAAGCAAGAATCGATGAAGAAGGAATACTTCGAGTCAACTCCAGACTTTGTGTTCCTAACGATTTTGACTTAAAGCATAGAATAATGATGGAGGCACACAACACACCGTTTGCAATCCATCCTGGGAGTACCAAAATGTATCACGATCTTCGACATACATTTTGGTGGAGCAATATGAAAAGAGAGATCGCGGAGTTTATCTCGAGGTGTTTAACTTGTCAACGTGTAAAGGCGGAGCATCAAGTGCCAAAGGGTCCATTGCAACCACTTGAGATCCCGAAATGGAAGTGGGAACACATTACTATGGATTTTGTTACAGGTCTTCCCAAGGTTTCTCAAGGCATAGATGCGATTTGGGTTATTGTTGATAGATTAACCAAGTCCGCTCATTTCTTGCCGATACGTGAGACTTATTCCCTTGAACGTCTTGCTAGTATGTACGTGAACGAGATTGTGAGATTGCATGGCATGCCAGTATCCATAGTTTCGGATCGTGACCCAAGATTCACTTCACGATTTTGGGTTAGCTTGCAGAAAGCTATGGGCACGGATTTACGATTCAGTTCAGCATACCATCCTCAAACGGACGGACAATCAGAGAGGACTATTCAAACTCTTGAAGATCTATTAAGACTTTGTGTCTTAGATCTCAAAGGGAGTTGGGATAAGTACCTACCATTGGTGGAATTCTCCTACAACAACAGTTATCAGGCGAGCATAGGTATGGCTCCATTTGAGGCGTTGTATGGAAGAAAATGTCGTTCTCCAGTATGCTGGGACGAGGTGGGTGAAGCAACATTGTTGGGACCAGAATTGGTACGCATTACTACAGAGAAGATCCAAACGATTCGACAACGTATACAAACGGCACAGGATCGACAAAAGAGTTATGCGGATCTTCATCGGAAGGACGTGGAATTTAATATTGGGGATCATGTATTGTTACGTGTTGCACCATGGAAGGGAGTTACAAGATTTGGGAAGAGAGGAAAGCTCAATCCAAGATTTGTTGGTCCATTTGAGATTCTTGAGCGAATAGGAAATGTGGCATATAGACTCGCATTACCTCCAAGCATGTCTCGTGTTCATAATGTTTTTCACATATCTATGCTTCGTAAATATGTTAAAGACCCGAACCACATTATTGAGTTAGAACCAGACGAGATAGCTGAAGATTTAACGTACGAGGAGATACCTGTTAAGATCTTGGATAGGAAAGAGCATGTCCTACGCACGAAGGTTATACCACAAGTTAAGGTTTTGTGGAGAAACCATGCTATTGAAGAAATGACCTGGGAGTTGGAATCAGAAATGAAAGCGAGGTATCCTCACCTTTTTGAAATATCAGGTACGTACGTCAATTTCGAGGACGAAATTTCATAAGGAGGGGAGGTTGTAAGACCCCAACTTATTAATGAATAAAATCAAATTTTCTCTAAATATTATTGTGAATAATAAGGGGTTAATTTGATATAATACTTTGGTTATGGGTGAAATGTGCAAATTTTACAAAATAAGCAAGTGGTTATAAAATATTCATTTTGTCGGGGAATATTCGTTTGGTCGTGGAATATTCTTGCTGTCGGGGAATATTCGTACGACGGCGCAGCCTTGTGTGGGCCCCATAACGGAAAGCGATTGGATGAAGAAAACGACAAGTATAAGTTGTTTATTAATAACGGCGTAGTTGTTACCGTTAACACTGTTAAAATACCCGGTGGTTAAAAATACAGTAATAACGCGTGGTTGCACAGTAGCACACGGATTGCACAGTATAGTTGAATTATTGATTCGTACGTAAGAAGGCACTACTCAATAATTGTTACAGTGATTACTGTTCAATATTTTATTTTATTGGTTCAATAATTGCTGCATTGATATTTCATATTATTGTTGTTTTAATAATTGTTACTGCACAGTATTTCCATTATCAGATCAATAATTCATATTATTTGAATAATATTATTAGATAACATTATTGACAATGTCTAGAAAGTTCTGTCTAAGGAGAGGTTTGGTCATCTAATTGCGCGCCAGTAAGGAGAAATCCTTATTGGAAAGCCCCCTCTTTCCTGGGAACGGCCTGGTTGTCATAAATGTGATTCTGTAATATTATTTGTGAATAATTAATTATTGATTCATATGATAAGGAAATATTTATTTTATGTGGATATAAATGAGGGATATATTTTTTTGGTTAAAAATGAAGGAGTTAATGTTGAGGTTTTTATCCATATTTTTGTCGGAATGGAGGTATTAAAAATCAGGGTTTTTGAGATATTTTACGGGGGTTATAATTTTTAATCCGACCGTTGGATCGTGGTAATTTTTGGATATGTTATACATATATAAGTTGAGTATATGTCCACAAATTTTGAACCGTTAAAAATGAACGTATGATTTATTACGAATTTTACAAGATGACTGGTTCAGAAATTGTTGAATTTTCGGAGTTTATCATTTTGGTGGAAAATTCTAGAATTGGTGGGCCCCACTTGTGGTTGGTGAAGAAATGTGCTGAATTATATTTCAAATGTGGTAGGTGGGAATAGTAGCAGGTAAAGCCATCAGGTTGCAGGTCAAACCTACCAAAATTTTCCTATAAATAGAGGGCTAAGTTAGAATTGAAAATCACACCAGAGACAAGTTTTCTCTCTTTCTCTCTCTAGATTATTGAGTGTATTTTGTGAGTATTTAGATACTTTGAGAGTTTCTATTCATCAGAGCAAGTTTCTTTCAGCCTTATACCGGTATTCCGACCAGAAGTACTGATATTTTGAGGTAAGGGATATTATTTTCTTCTTAAATGATATTATTTTCTTCAATATCATTATGCTGAAATATTGATATGAGTTTTTATCAAATTTGGAACTTTTTATGTCGGGGGTTACTATTCACGTATACGGCACTATTCACGTATACGGCACTATTCACGAATACGGCACTATTCACCGAAAAATAAAATTTTTTCTTTTTGTCCAAGATGTCTATTATGGTTACTATCTTTGATTGTATCCATGTTTTGATCTTTATTTTTGAATTCTGCTTCACAATTGATTATTATGAAGTATTATTGATCTTGGATAAACTGTTATACGAATCCCTACTATTTGTCCTTCTGTCTCATTGGATTCGTTCTCTTTAAGATATTTTTCATCATCCTCAGTCCTAAATGATGATATTACTGAATATCTTTGGCCTGTAGTGCAAAGATGAATATTTGGTTAAAGATGATTATTAATTGATGTTACAGGGATAAAATATTGATGATGGACTTTTAAATCTTAGAAGATAGTAGAATTCTTTCTCTACTTGACTCTTCTAATGGTTTGCTGTTTCCGCTGCAGTTGTTGATCTAAAACTTGTTGTCGATTATATTTTATCAGATTTTTCCCTGTTGAAGACTAATGATAATTTGTTGTATATTATCTTAGTCATAATATTCTTTACTGGGCTAGTTGAGCTCACCCTTTTCCTTTTTGTTCCATTTTTCTTCTCAGGAGGTGAGAACATAGCAGGATCTAGTCGGGGTATGGAGTGATGGTTCTAGAAAGATGTATTAGCAGTCCTCACTATTTCTGTAAAATAGTGTTTGAATAATTGTAATGAGGATTTATTTGAGTGTGGATATTGTCTAGAAGACAATATTTGTATTTAAACTCACAATATGTGTTGTCGTATTTTGCACGACAATTGTATTATTGAAGTTGTAGTTTGCTTTCTGTACCATGTATTTGGCGACTCAGAATGGGTGTTGTATACCTATTCTGGGGGCGTCACAGTTGGTATCAGAGCTTAGGGATATGATCCCTGGCTGAGATGTGAGACAAGAACTAGGAGGGGAGAGACGGGGAATTCCTTCGCTAGTATGACCTGACTAAGTTTATTTGGTGTTTATTTGGTCGGTCAGAGTATAGGGATAATATATGACATGACTATTAACCCTTGTTTTATGGCAGTATTTAAGAATGGCAGCTGAGAACGTTAATAATGGAGTAAATCAGACCGTGGAGACACCTTTGATCACTACCCAGGGGAACGTGCAACAGGAAGGCAATATTCCTCCTGTAAACAACGTTACCGAGCAAACGATGAATGATGGAATGTTTAGGAGCTTTTTGCAGTTCATGCAAAATCAGACGAGGGAGACTCGTGTGCAGAATACGGGTGGAAATGATAACAACGCGCGGTTTGTCACAGCTAAGCAGTTCAAAGAATTGGGACCACCAGAATTTAAGGGAAAGCCGGATCCGATCATGGCGGAAACGTGGGTCAAGCAAATTACCAAGATATTTGATGTCTTGGGATGCACGAAGGAACAGAAGGTTCCATTCGCCACATTTATGTTCCGCGGTGAGGCAGACTACTGGTGGGAGTCTGTGAAGCGTACCCAGCCTGACGCACTCAACATGTCTTGGGAAACATTTCAAAAACTGTTCAATGACAAGTACTTTCCTGAAAGTATTCGTCATATGAAGGAGGTTGAGTTTATTAGACTGGAACAAAACAACATGACGGTGTCCCAGTACGAGGCGAAGTTTGCAGAGTTATCCAGGTTTGCACCTCATTTGGTAGAAAATGAGGAACGTATGACGCGGATGTTTCTGAGAGGTTTAAAACCTGAGATTCGTCAATACCTTATCTCTCATAAATTTTCTCTGTATTCAGACGTTGTCAACAGGGCCCAATTATTAGAAAGAGATAATGAGTATACTCAACCGAGGGACCACCACCAGGGTCATACCGGTGACAGCAATCATCAGAGCGATGATAACCAACGAGGAGGGAAAAATACGAACAAAGGCGGTAACCACTCGAGTGGTCATCGTGGCCATGATAATAGGAGAGGTGAGTCAAGTGGAAATTTCAGAAAGAGAAGATTCAACAATGACGGGAAGACATCGGCAGCAGCACCAGCACCAACAACAAATTTTAGGGGAGGAGAACGACCACCAGTTAGATGTTACAAATGCGGGAAAGAGGGACATATCAGCCCAAACTGTCCACAACAATCCAAGGTGTGTTACAACTGTGGGAAGGAAGGCCACATCGCTCGAGATTGTACTATAGCGAAACCAAGTTCAGCGGGAGTGGTGATTCCAAGGGCTGTCCCGGATAAGGCGAAATCGCGGTTCCTGGAAGAGCGTTTGTCGTAACCGGTCAAAATGTGAGAAACCCGAACGAGGTGATCACGGGTAAGCTAATCTTGAATTCTTGCGAAGTTTATACTTTACTAGATACCGGTTCTACCCATTCTTTTATCTCTCCTGCTTGTGCTCAACGTTTAAACTTGACTCCGGAGAAATTGGACTTTAACTTATCTGTTGAAACTCCGTTAGGTGAAACCTTCGTTACATCTACAGTTTATAAATCTTGCATGATCCAAGTTGGCACTATCACATTACCTGTTGATCTTATCTCTTTAAAGATACTTGCTTTTGATGTGATTTTAGGAATTGATTGGTTAACCACTCATCATGCTAAAATTGATTGTTTTCGTAAGGTTGTTAGTTTTCATATTCCTAACCAACCTGTCATACGAATTCAAACTACTAAACCACTAAAATCAGTCACTGTCATATCAAGCCACAAAGCTATTCGTTTATTGAAAAACGGATGTCAAGCTTTCTTAGCCCATGTTATGGATTTGAACAAAGACAAGTCAGATTTGAATAATATTTCTATTGTTAGAGAATTTTCCGATGTATTTCCTGAAGAACTTCCCGGTCTACCCCCGGAACGAGAAATTGAATTCTTTATTGACCTTGAACCCGGTACAAAGCCCATTTCTAAAACCCCATATCGAATGGCTCCTATTGAACTTCAGGAGTTAAAAGACCAACTACAGGAGTTATTGGACATCGGTTTTATTCGTCCTAGTACGTCTCCTTGGGGTGCTCCTGTTTTATTCGTAAAGAAGAAAGACGGGAGTATGCGACTTTGTATTGATTATCGAGAATTGAACCATGTCACCATCAAGAATAGGTATCCGCTACCTCGCATTGATGACCTGTTTGACCAGTTGCAAGGAGCACAATTCTTTTCAAAGATCGATCTTCGTTCTGGATATCATCAGCTGAAGATTAAAACTGAGGATATTCCAAAGACTGCCTTCAGAACTCGGTACGGGCATTATGAATTCTTAGTAATGTCTTTTGGATTGACTAATGCTCCTGCTGCCTTCATGGATATGATGAACCGTGTATTCAAAGAATATTTGGATCAGTTCGTTGTTGTCTTTATTGATGACATCCTCATCTATTCCAAAAGCCGTGAAGATCATGAGCGCCATTTGAAGCTGGTACTGCAAAGGCTTCGTGAAAACAAGCTATATGCCAAACTGAAGAAATGCGAGTTCTGGCTTGAGGAAGTAGCATTCCTTGGGCACGTGGTGTCAAAACATGGAGTATCTGTCGACCCGGCGAAGATTGAAGCCATACAAAGTTGGGAGCAACCGAAGTCGGTAACCGAAGTACGTAGCTTTCTGGGCTTAGCTGGTTATTATCGGAGATTTGTGGAAGGATTTTCTCGAATCGCTACTCCGTTAACTCAGCTGACTCGTAAAGATACAAAATTCGTATGGAGTGAGAAATGCGAGAAGAGTTTCCAAGAACTCAAGAAGAGACTCATTTCGGCACCTGTTCTGACAATACCATCTGGTTCGGATGGATTTGTTATCTACAGCGATGCTTCAGGCAAAGGGTTAGGATGTGTTCTCATGCAACATGGAAAGTCATAGCCTATGCCTCACGACAACTCAAAGAATATGAGAGGAATTATCCTACTCATGATTTGGAGTTGGCAGCAGTCGTTTTTGCGTTGAAGATCTGGAGACACTACCTGTATGGGGAGAAAGTGGAGATCTATACAGATCATAAAAGCCTCAAATATTTCTTCACCCAAAAGGAACTCAACATGCGGCAACGACGTTGGCTTGAGCTGTTGAAAGATTACGATCATACCATCCAATACCATCCTGGAAAAGCAAACGTAGTAGCTGACGCATTGAGTAGAAGATCATATGCGGGTACGAGTGCAATGTTTTTAACACAAAGGCCCATTTTGTATGACTTGCAAAGGATGGAGATAGAGATGAAGGCTCCAAGTACCCACATGATGATATCAAATATACGAGTAGAACCGACTTTAATCGATAAAGTTAAAGCTGCTCAAGCTACGGACATGGAGCTGATGCGTATGAAGAAGAAAGTGCAAGAAGGTGCTATTCCAGAAGCAAGAATCGATGAAGAAGGAATACTTCGAGTCAACTCCAGACTTTGTGTTCCTAACGATTTTGACTTAAAGCATAGAATAATGATGGAGGCACACAACACACCGTTTGCAATCCATCCTGGGAGTACCAAAATGTATCACGATCTTCGACATACATTTTGGTGGAGCAATATGAAAAGAGAGATCGCGGAGTTTATCTCGAGGTGTTTAACTTGTCAACGTGTAAAGGCGGAGCATCAAGTGCCAAAGGGTCCATTGCAACCACTTGAGATCCCGAAATGGAAGTGGGAACACATTACTATGGATTTTGTTACAGGTCTTCCCAAGGTTTCTCAAGGCATAGATGCGATTTGGGTTATTGTTGATAGATTAACCAAGTCCGCTCATTTCTTGCCGATACGTGAGACTTATTCCCTTGAACGTCTTGCTAGTATGTACGTGAACGAGATTGTGAGATTGCATGGCATGCCAGTATCCATAGTTTCGGATCGTGACCCAAGATTCACTTCACGATTTTGGGTTAGCTTGCAGAAAGCTATGGGCACGGATTTACGATTCAGTTCAGCATACCATCCTCAAACGGACGGACAATCAGAGAGGACTATTCAAACTCTTGAAGATCTATTAAGACTTTGTGTCTTAGATCTCAAAGGGAGTTGGGATAAGTACCTACCATTGGTGGAATTCTCCTACAACAACAGTTATCAGGCGAGCATAGGTATGGCTCCATTTGAGGCGTTGTATGGAAGAAAATGTCGTTCTCCAGTATGCTGGGACGAGGTGGGTGAAGCAACATTGTTGGGACCAGAATTGGTACGCATTACTACAGAGAAGATCCAAACGATTCGACAACGTATACAAACGGCACAGGATCGACAAAAGAGTTATGCGGATCTTCATCGGAAGGACGTGGAATTTAATATTGGGGATCATGTATTGTTACGTGTTGCACCATGGAAGGGAGTTACAAGATTTGGGAAGAGAGGAAAGCTCAATCCAAGATTTGTTGGTCCATTTGAGATTCTTGAGCGAATAGGAAATGTGGCATATAGACTCGCATTACCTCCAAGCATGTCTCGTGTTCATAATGTTTTTCACATATCTATGCTTCGTAAATATGTTAAAGACCCGAACCACATTATTGAGTTAGAACCAGACGAGATAGCTGAAGATTTAACGTACGAGGAGATACCTGTTAAGATCTTGGATAGGAAAGAGCATGTCCTACGCACGAAGGTTATACCACAAGTTAAGGTTTTGTGGAGAAACCATGCTATTGAAGAAATGACCTGGGAGTTGGAATCAGAAATGAAAGCGAGGTATCCTCACCTTTTTGAAATATCAGGTACGTACGTCAATTTCGAGGACGAAATTTCATAAGGAGGGGAGGTTGTAAGACCCCAACTTATTAATGAATAAAATCAAATTTTCTCTAAATATTATTGTGAATAATAAGGGGTTAATTTGATATAATACTTTGGTTATGGGTGAAATGTGCAAATTTTACAAAATAAGCAAGTGGTTATAAAATATTCATTTTGTCGGGGAATATTCGTTTGGTCGTGGAATATTCTTGCTGTCGGGGAATATTCGTACGACGGCGCAGCCTTGTGTGGGCCCCATAACGGAAAGCGATTGGATGAAGAAAACGACAAGTATAAGTTGTTTATTAATAACGGCGTAGTTGTTACCGTTAACACTGTTAAAATACCCGGTGGTTAAAAATACAGTAATAACGCGTGGTTGCACAGTAGCACACGGATTGCACAGTATAGTTGAATTATTGATTCGTACGTAAGAAGGCACTACTCAATAATTGTTACAGTGATTACTGTTCAATATTTTATTTTATTGGTTCAATAATTGCTGCATTGATATTTCATATTATTGTTGTTTTAATAATTGTTACTGCACAGTATTTCCCATTATCAGATCAATAATTCATATTATTTGAATAATATTATTAGATAACATTATTGACAATGTCTAGAAAGTTCTGTCTAAGGAGAGGTTTGGTCATCTAATTGCGCGCCAGTAAGGAGAAATCCTTATTGGAAAGCCCCCTCTTTCCTGGGAACGGCCTGGTTGTCATAAATGTGATTCTGTAATATTATTTGTGAATAATTAATTATTGATTCATATGATAAGGAAATATTTATTTTATGTGGATATAAATGAGGGATATATTTTTTTGGTTAAAAATGAAGGAGTTAATGTTGAGGTTTTTATCCATATTTTTGTCGGAATGGAGGTATTAAAAATCAGGGTTTTTGAGATATTTTACGGGGGTTATAATTTTTAATCCGACCGTTGGATCGTGGTAATTTTTGGATATGTTATACATATATAAGTTGAGTATATGTCCACAAATTTTGAACCGTTAAAAATGAACGTATGATTTATTACGAATTTTACAAGATGACTGGTTCAGAAATTGTTGAATTTTCGGAGTTTATCATTTTGGTGGAAAATTCTAGAATTGGTGGGCCCCACTTGTGGTTGGTGAAGAAATGTGCTGAATTATATTTCAAATGTGGTAGGTGGGAATAGTAGCAGGTAAAGGCATCAGGTTGCAGGTCAAACCTACCAAAATTTTCCTATAAATAGAGGGCTAAGTTAGAATTGAAAATCACACCAGAGACAAGTTTTCTCTCTTTCTCTCTCTAGATTATTGAGTGTATTTTGTGAGTATTTAGATACTTTGAGAGTTTCTATTCATCAGAGCAAGTTTCTTTCAGCCTTATACCGGTATTCCGACCAGAAGTACTGATATTTTGAGGTAAGGGATATTATTTTCTTCTTAAATGATATTATTTTCTTCAATATCATTATGCTGAAATATTGATATGAGTTTTTATCAAATTTGGAACTTTTTATGTCGGGAGTTACTATTCACGTATACGGCACTATTCACGTATACGACACTATTCACGAATACGGCACTATTCACCGAAAAATAAAATTTTTCCTTTTTGTCCAAGATGTCTATTATGGTTACTATCTTTGATTGTATCCATGTTTTGATCTTTATTTTTGAATTCTGCTTCACAATTGATTATTATGAAGTATTATTGATCTTGGATAAACTGTTATACGAATCCCTACTATTTGTCCTTCTGTCTCATTGGATTCGTTCTCTTTAAGATATTTTTCATCATCCTCAGTCCTAAATGATGATATTACTGAATATCTTTGGCCTGTAGTGCAAAGATGAATATTTGGTTAAAGATGATTATTAATTGATGTTACAGGGATAAAATATTGATGATGGACTTTTAAATCTTAGAAGATAGTAGAATTCTTTCTCTACTTGACTCTTCTAATGGTTTGCTGTTTCCGCTGCAGTTGTTGATCTAAAACTTGTTGTCGATTATATTTTATCAGATTTTTCCCTGTTGAAGACTAATGATAATTTGTTGTATATTATCTTAGTCATAATATTCTTTACTGGGCTAGTTGAGCTCACCCTTTTCCTTTTTGTTCCATTTTTCTTCTCAGGAGGTGAGAACATAGCAGGATCTAGTCGGGGTATGGAGTGATGGTTCTAGAAAGATGTATTAGCAGTCCTCACTATTTCTGTAAAATAGTGTTTGAATAATTGTAATGAGGATTTATTTAAGTGTGGATATTGTCTAGAAGACAATATTTGTATTTAAACTCACAATATGTGTTGTCGTATTTTGCACGACAATTGTATTATTGAAGTTGTAGTTTGCTTTCTGTACCATGTATTTGGCGACTCAGAATGGGTGTTGTATACCTATTCTGGGGGCGTCACAAATATAACTGTAGTACTCTACTTATTTTGTTTTACTAAGTCTTAAAATTTGTGAATATATTAATGTTATTGATATATGATATTTTTATAACTATTAAAAATGAGGCTATCATACAACAATTTTAAGTAATAAAACTTCAAAAAATGTTATTGTAAACAATATTTGAGGATTATTTAGTTTTCTGATTTATTTTATTAATTTTTTATTCAAATTTTTTTCGAATTTGACTCCACTGAATTTTTAGGTTGTATACGCCGCTGCTTATACAATCTAATTTGAGTCGCTAAAATACAAAACATACATAAATTTTTCCTAATTATAATTATTGCAATACCGTGTTTAGCACGACAATATACATACTAAGTTATCACTATAATTATTGATACACTATTTTATAACTTAGTGAGAACTACTATAATTACCAAATCGCACCGTCACTTCATTCTCATATTTTTCCCTCTAGTCTCAGTTACATTCTTATTTCCTAAAATAATTAAAAAAAACATAAGGATGAACTCAAATAGTCCAATAAGGATTATCATGACTAGGATCATAATAAAAAAAATATGTTTAGCCTTCAAACGTGTGTTGATCCAATGTATGCCTAATTAAGAGGGGGATGAATTGGTAGTTTCAAAAAAAATTCAAGTTTTTTAACTATTTGCGGCAGAATAATTAAAGTACCCCCACTCTAAACTATTTAACTCTATCTGAGTGTGTGTAATTAAATTACAATAAAAATGTTAATATAAAATATTACTAAAATCAAGAACAAATAAGATTAGAGAAAATAGAACATTCTCTTTTTACTTTGATATATACATCATTCCCTTTGCAAATGTTATTATTTATAGATATAATAACATCAATACTAACATAAATACTAGTAGGTTACAAAACTCAAAGGTTATGAGTTTCATAACTCAATGAAAATGAGAGTTACATGTACCTAGACATCCATAATATGAATCTAGACATACATAATTTTATAACACTCCCCCTTGGATGTCTATTGTATAGCTATACGCATTGAAAGCTGCCTCATTAAAAACCTTACCAGGAAAAATCCAATGGAAAAAAATCTTGGTTAAGGGAAAAATAGTGCAGCGCGTATTAGCTCCCCCACATGAATATATCCTTAAGTCCTTCAGTTGTGGCATTCCAATATTGCGACGCAATCCTTCAAACGTTGCAGTTGGTAATGCTTTGGTGAACAAATCTGCTAGATTAATTTTCTGAACATCAATGTTACCACACTTTTCAAGGTCATGTGTGAAAAAGAATTTCGGTACGATGTGCTTTGTTCTATCTCCTTTGATGCATCCTGTGACAACCCCAAAATAGGTCCATTCCACCCAACCCATTCTGAGTCGTCAAATACATGGTACAGAAAACAACTACAACTTTATTACAACAATTGTCGTGCAAAATACAACAACACATATGCTGTGAGTTTGGATACAAATATATACCAAATGTGACTCATGTTTTAACCGTGGACATCACCTCACAATGACACCTTACATAAAGGTATAGTCAAAAACTATTTTAGAAATTAGAATCTTTGGGAAGTGCTCAAGGAAACCTTCGTACATGGGAGGCCACGCGTCTAGGTTATGATAGATATCATATGGCCACAGAATTATCCTTGGTTGACCCAATAGACCCCAAAGAAAAACGAGAAGATTACTATCATATTCTTTCCAATGGTGAGTCTTCTCTTGACATATCATTATCTCTACTATCTCTAATTGAGAATTATACTTCAAACAAATACCAAGATTATATAGGTAGTGCTCGTATATATACTCAGCAAGTGGATGAGCACATCCCTGTCTTATGATGACACGAGGTTGTATGTCGTTAGACATCTTGTATGATAGTGGCAAACCACCCTTCCAACGTTGGGTACACCTTACCCTATTGGATTCACCAAATATAACTACTAAATGAACTTTTCTATACTGCTTCGGGAGAACATCCACAGCTAGAGACCACCATTCTATTTTCCCGTTACCCTCGCTCGACCCAGCTACACTCTTATTACCTGAAAGGAATTGTGAAGCAAAAGGGTGAGCACAACTAGCTCAGTAAAGAATATCATGACTAAAGATAAATAAATTATCAATAGTCTTCATCAATAATAAATCAGAGATTTAGAACATATGGTAGACGATAAAAAAATTTCAACCATAGTTGCAGCGAAACATGCAATCCATTAGAAGAGTCAAATAGACTATAAAGTCTATTATCTTCTCCATGTTAAAAATCCACCAACAATGTTTTATCCCTGTAACATCACTCAACAGTTCCTTTCCACAATCATATGAATAACTCATAATCATAATTGTGATTCTAAATTTTTCTTCGCACCCAAGACGAAGAATATTTTCATCACCTGTCTTTACCTGAAACATCAAAGATCATGCTTATACCAAATCACAGTTCCTGTTCATAATCATACTAATAAAACCATCTTTGCACTACGGCCAAAGATATTCAACAACAGTTCATCTTTGCACTACAGGCCAAAGATATTCATCAATAATTCATCTTTGCACTACAGGCCAAAGATATTCATCAACAGGTCATCTTTGCACTACAGGCCAAAGATATTCTTCAACAATTCATATTTGCACTACAGGCCAAATATATTCATATCTCAAAAAAATATATAATCATTTCAGAATTTATATAAACAATAATTATAACCATGTTGATCAATTCACCTTTGCACTTAAGCTAAAGATATTCACTTATAAATTCAATGGTCATGATCATACCAGTCACAATTCAACTTTGCACTACAGGCCAAAGATATTCATCAACAAACCATCTTTGCACTACGGGCCAAAGATATTCAACAACAGTTCATCTTTGCACTACAGGCCAAAGATATTTATCAACAGACCATCTTTGCACTACATGCCAAAGATATTCATCAACAATTCATATTTGCACTACAGGCCAAATATATTCATATCTCAAAGAAATATATAATCATTTCAGAATTTATATAAACAATAATTATAACCATGTTGATCAATTCACCTTTGCACTTAAGCTTAAGATATTCAATTATAAATTCAATGGTCATGATCATACCAGTCACAATTCAACTTTGCACTACAGGCCAAAGAGAACCCTAGTCATGATCATACCAATAATCTACCCATCTTTACACTCCAGTGAAAGAGAATTTCAACATCAGGGTTATAAAAATGTTATATATGATGATAAAAATAATATGATCAACATATAGTTTTAATCTCAAGAGTAATATTCGTAACTCATGAATAGTAACCCCGACACAAAAGATAGAAATTCTATAATAAAATTCATACCAATATTTCGGTATAATGATATTGAAAGAATAACATTACTTAAATTTATAAATAATTTATTTTAATTGTTTACACTTTACTAATTAATGCATTTAATCATCATAAAATGCCAACTCTTACAATTTCATCATCAATAACCAAAACCCTCATCAAAAATCTGCATATACCTCATATAGAATTCTCAAGCCATAAAATCCTATTTTCCAATTTTCTTACTTCACAAAACATATTTAATTCATTTACTCACAACTAGACCATTTTCATGAAAAATACCAAATCAGTTCCAAAAATATTTCTTTTCTGAGATTTAGCATAATATAGTCCCATAGTGAACATATATTTTTCTCAGAATTTTTAAAAGTCATTTACTATTTTTCATATGGCCAAAACAGCCGAATATTTAGACATTTATCAAAAATTATACTTTTGTCCAAAAATTCTGAAATTTACAGAGTATACTTCTATCATATACATGTACTCCCAATAAAAATTTCATCAATTTTGGAGTTAACCACAAGAAATTATAAGCAGTTACTTTTAAAATAGTCTTTTCTCATAAAATTCATAACTCTCAATCTATACATCCAAAAATCACCATTTTTGGACACAATCAAGAAAACTCATCAAAATATCATTTCAAATTTTTCCAGAATTTTTGAAGTTCAGAAAAATTACGAAACTGAAAAACATAACAACCCTTAATATCCCTTACTATCCCTTACTATCCCTTACAATCCCTTACCTCAAAAGAGCAGTACTTCTGACTGGATATCGGATATGATGCTGAAGGAAACTTGCACTAATGAATAGCAACTCACCAAGTATCTAAAAACTCACAAAATATGCTTCATACTATAGAGAGAGAAAGAGAGAAAACTTATGTTTCTGGTGTGATTTTCAATTCTAACTTAACCCTCTATTTATAGGAAAATTTTGGTAGGTTTGACCTGCAACCTGATGGCTTTACCTGCTACTATTCCCACCCACCACATTTGAAATATAATTCAGCACATTTCTTCACCAACCACAAGTGGAGCCCACCAATTCTAGAATTTTCCACCAAAATGATAAACTCCGAAAATTCAACAATTTCTGAACCAGTCATCTCGTAAAATTCATAATAAATCATACGTTTATTTTTAACGGTTCAAAATTTGTGGACATATACTCAACTTATATATGTATAACATATCTAAAAATTACCACGATCCAACGGTCGGATTAAAAATTATAACCCCCGTAAAATATCTCAAAAACCCTGATTTTTAATACCTCCATTCCGACAAAAATACGGATAAAAATCTCAACATTAACTCCTTCATTTTTTAACCACAAAAATATATCCCTCATTTATATCCACATAAAATAAATATTTTCTTATCATATGAATCAATAATTGATTATTCACAAATAATATTACAGAATCACATTTATGACAACCAGGCCGTTCCCAGGAAAGAGGGGGCTTTCCAATAAGAATTTTTCTTTATTGGCGCGCAATTAGGTGACCAAACCTCTCCTTAGACAGAACTTTCTAGACATTGCCAATAATGTTATCTAATAATATTATTCAAATAATATGAATTATTGATCTGATAATGGGAAATACTGTGCAGTGACAATTATTGAACAACAATAATATAAAATTTCAACGTAGCAATTATTGAATCAATAAAATAAAATATTGAACAGTAATTACTGTAACAATTATTGAGTAGTGCCTTCTTACGTAAGAATCAATAATTTCAAAAATATTGTGCAATACCGTGTGCTACTGTGCAATAACGCGTATTACTGTATTTTAATCACCGGGTATTTCAACAGTATTAACGGTAACAACTTCACCGTTATTTGTAAAAACTCAAATTTGTCATTTTCTTTATCCGACAGTTATTCGTTATGGGGCCCACAAATAGCTGCGCCGTCGTACGAATATTTTCCGACAGAAAGAATATTCCACGACCAAACGAATATTCCCCGACAACAATGATTATTTTATAACCACTTGCGTAGTTTGAAAAATATTCATATATTAACTTTTATCAATTTAACCATTTACTGAATAGTAATTATAAGAAAATTGAATACTTTTATTTCATAAAATTCGGGGTCTTACAATCTCCCCTCCTTATGAAATTTCGTCCCCAAAATTTACGTACCTGGTATTTCAAAGAGTTGAGAATACCTTGCTTTCATTTCAGATTCCATCTTCCCTGCCATCATAATTTCTCCATTGCTCATCTCCTGTATTTCAAATATCATTCTAGAATACAGCTTCAAAACAAGGGTTAATTTAACAAATTAACATATCACATAATATCCCGATATTATGACTGACCAACAAATAAGCTTAGGTAGGACACACTAGCGAAGGATTTACTCATCTCTCCCCTCCTAGTTATATTCCCCGATCTCCGCCAGTAATCATATCCCTAAGCTCTGATACCACCTGTGACAACCCCAAAATAGGTCCATTCCTGAATAGTAACCATTAACCATTTACTGAATAGTAATTATAAGAAAATTGAATACTTTTATTTCATAAAATTCGGGGTCTTACAATCTCCCCTCCTTATGAAATTTCGTCCCCAAAATTTACGTACCTGGTATTTCAAAGAGTTGAGAATACCTTGCTTTCATTTCAGATTCCATCTTCCCTGCCATCATAATTTCTCCATTGCTCATCTCCTGTATTTCAAATATCATTCTAGAATACAGCTTCAAAACAAGGGTTAATTTAACAAATTAACATATCACATAATATCCCGATATTATGACTGACCAACAAATAAGCTTAGGTAGGACACACTAGCGAAGGATTTACTCATCTCTCCCCTCCTAGTTATATTCCCCGATCTCCGCCAGTAATCATATCCCTAAGCTCTGATACCACCTGTGACAACCCCAAAATAGGTCCATTCCACCCAACCCATTCTGAGTCGTCAAATACATGGTACAGAAAACAACTACAACTTTATTACAACAATTGTCGTGCAAAATACAACAACACATATGCTGTGAGTTTGGATACAAATATATACCAAATGTGACTCATGTTTTAACCGTAGACATCACCTCACAATGACACCTTACATAAAGGTATAGTCAAAAACTATTTTAGAAATTAGAATCTTTGGGAAGTGCTCAAGGAAACCTTCGTACATGGGAGGCCACGCGTCTAGGTTATGATAGATATCATATGGCCACAGAATTATCCTTGGTTGACCCAATAGACCCCAAAGAAAAACGAGAAGATTACTATCATATTCTTTCCAATGGTGAGTCTTCTCTTGACATATCATTATCTCTACTATCTCTAATTGAGAATTATACTTCAAACAAACACCAAGATTATATAGGTAGTGCTCGTATATATACTCAGCAAGTGGATGAGCACATCCCTGTCTTATGATGACACGAGGTTGTATGTCGTTAGACATCTTGTATGATAGTGGCAAACCACCCTTCCAACGTTGGGTACACCTTACCCTATTGGATTCACCAAATATAACTACTAAATGAACTTTTCTATACTGCTTCGGGAGAACATCCACAGCTAGAGACCACCGTTCTATTTTCCCGTTACCCTCGCTCGACCCAGCTACACTCTTATTACCTGAAAGGAATTGTGAAGCAAAAGGGTGAGCACAACTAGCTCAGTAAAGAATATCATGACTAAAGATAAATAAATTATCAATAGTCTTCATCAATAATAAATCAGAGATTTAGAACATATGGTAGACGATAAAAAAATTTCAACCATAGTTGCAGCGAAACATGCAATCTATTAGAAGAGTCAAATAGACTATAAAGTCTATTATCTTCTCCATGTTAAAAATCCACCAACAATGTTTTATCCCTGTAACATCACTCAACAGTTCCTTTCCACAATCATATGAATAACTCATAATCATAATTGTGATTCTAAATTTTTCTTCGCACCCAAGACGAAGAATATTTTCATCACCTGTCTTTACCTGAAACATCAAAGATCATGGTTATACCAAATCACAGTTCCTGTTCATAATCATACTAATAAAACCATCTTTGCACTACGGCCAAAGATATTCAACAACAGTTCATCTTTGCACTACAGGCCAAAGATATTCATCAATAATTCATCTTTGCACTACAGGCCAAAGATATTCATCAACAGGTCATCTTTGCACTACAGGCCAAAGATATTCTTCAACAATTCATATTTGCACTACAGGCCAAATATATTCATATCTCAAAAAAATATATAATCATTTCAGAATTTATATAAACAATAATTATAACCATGTTGATCAATTCACCTTTGCACTTAAGCTAAAGATATTCACTTATAAATTCAATGGTCATGATCATACCAGTCACAATTCAACTTTGCACTACAGGCCAAAGATATTCATCAACAAACCATCTTTGCACTACGGGCCAAAGATATTCAACAACAGTTCATCTTTGCACTACAGGCCAAAGATATTTATCAACAGACCATCTTTGCACTACATGCCAAAGATATTCATCAACAATTCATATTTGCACTACAGGCCAAATATATTCATATCTCAAAGAAATATATAATCATTTCAGAATTTATATAAACAATAATTATAACCATGTTGATCAATTCACCTTTGCACTTAAGCTTAAGATATTCAATTATAAATTCAATGGTCATGATCATACCAGTCACAATTCAACTTTGCACTACAGGCCAAAGAGAACCCTAGTCATGATCATACCAATAATCTACCCATCTTTACACTCCAGTGAAAGAGAATTTCAACATCAGGGTTATAAAAATGTTATATATGATGATAAAAATAATATGATCAACATATAGTTTTAATCTCAAGAGTAATATTCGTAACTCATGAATAGTAACCCCGACACAAAAGATAGAAATTCTATAATAAAATTCATACCAATATTTCGGTATAATGATATTGAAAGAATAACATTACTTAAATTTATAAATAATTTATTTTAATTGTTTACACTTTACTAATTAATGCATTTAATCATCATAAAATGCCAACTCTTACAATTTCATCATCAATAACCAAAACCCTCATCAAAAATCTGCATATACCTCATATAGAATTCTCAAGCCATAAAATCCTATTTTCCAATTTTCTTACTTCACAAAACATATTTAATTCATTTACTCACAACTAGACCATTTTCATGAAAAATACCAAATCAGTTCCAAAAATATTTCTTTTCTGAGATTTAGCATAATATAGTCCCATAGTGAACATATATTTTTCTCAGAATTTTTAAAAGTCATTTACTATTTTTCATATGGCCAAAACAGCCGAATATTTAGACATTTATCAAAAATTATACTTTTGTCCAAAAATTCTGAAATTTACAGAGTATACTTCTATCATATACATGTACTCCCAATAAAAATTTCATCAATTTTAGAGTTAACCACAAGAAATTATAAGCAGTTACTTTTAAAATAGTCTTTTCTCATAAAATTCATAACTCTCAATCTATACATCCAAAAATCACCATTTTTGGACACAATCAAGAAAACTCATCAAAATATCATTTCAAATTTTTCCAGAATTTTTGAAGTTCAGAAAAATTACGAAACTGAAAAACATAACAACCCTTAATATCCCTTACTATCCCTTACTATCCCTTACAATCCCTTACCTCAAAAGAGCAGTACTTCTGACTGGATATCGGATATGATGCTGAAGGAAACTTGCACTAATGAATAGCAACTCACCAAGTATCTAAAAACTCATAAAATATGCTTCATACTATAGAGAGAGAAAGAGAGAAAACTTATGTTTCTGGTGTGATTTTCAATTCTAACTTAACCCTCTATTTATAGGAAAATTTTGGTAGGTTTGACCTGCAACCTGATGGCTTTACCTGCTACTATTCCCACCCACCACATTTGAAATATAATTCAGCACATTTCTTCACCAACCACAAGTGGAGCCCACCAATTCTAGAATTTTCCACCAAAATGATAAACTCCGAAAATTCAACAATTTCTGAACCAGTCATCTTGTAAAATTCATAATAAATCATACGTTTATTTTTAACGGTTCAAAATTTGTGGACATATACTCAACTTATATATGTATAACATATCCAAAAATTACCACGATCCAACGGTCGGATTAAAAATTATAACCCCCGTAAAATATCTCAAAAACCCTGATTTTTAATACCTCCATTCCGACAAAAATACGGATAAAAATCTCAACATTAACTCCTTCATTTTTTAACCACAAAAATATATCCCTCATTTATATCCACATAAAATAAATATTTTCTTATCATATGAATCAATAATTGATTATTCACAAATAATATTACAGAATCACATTTATGACAACCAGGCCGTTCCCAGGAAAGAGGGGGCTTTCCAATAAGAATTTTTCTTTATTGGCGCGCAATTAGGTGACCAAACCTCTCCTTAGACAGAACTTTCTAGACATTGCCAATAATGTTATCTAATAATATTATTCAAATAATATGAATTATTGATCTGATAATGGGAAATACTGTGCAGTGACAATTATTGAACAACAATAATATAAAATTTCAACGTAGCAATTATTGAATCAACAAAATAAAATATTGAACAGTAATTACTGTAACAATTATTGAGTAGTGCCTTCTTACGTAAGAATCAATAATTTCAAAAATATTGTGCAATACCGTGTGCTACTGTGCAATAACGCGTATTACTGTATTTTAATCACCGGGTATTTCAACAGTATTAACGGTAACAACTTCACCGTTATTTGTAAAAACTCAAATTTGTCATTTTCTTTATCCGACAGTTATTCGTTATGGGGCCCACAAATAGCTGCGCCGTCGTACGAATATTTCCCGACAGAAAGAATATTCCACGACCAAACGAATATTCCCCGACAACAATGATTATTTTATAACCACTTGCGTAGTTTGAAAAATATTCATATATTAACTTTTATCAATTTAACCATTTACTGAATAGTAATTATAAGAAAATTGAATACTTTTATTTCATAAAATTCGGGGTCTTACACATCCTCCTTTTAATTGAGCTATACATGCAGCATTGTCTTCATACAGAATGGATGGAGTTCTTTTGTAGCAATTTTTTAAGAATATGCCTCGTTAAAAAAAACCTTACCAAATAAAAATCCAGTGGGAAAAAATTTTGGCGAAGGAAAAGAGTACAATATTCTTGAATAACTTCTAGTGCATTGGGATTGCCTCATTAAAACCTTGCAAAGGAAAACCCAGTGAAAAAAAATCTTAGTGAATGAAAAAGAGTACAATCAGCACATATCCTTTTTACTCCCCTTCATAAGTACATAGAATTTTCATTGTTCATGGTAAAAATATCATTAAGTCGAAGTATGCCAATATTGTAAACCATCTTTTTGAAAATCATAGTTGGTAATGACTTGATGAATATATCGACCAAATTATCACATGATCATATATGTTTGATATCAATATTGTCATTCTTCTGGGGCTCATGTGTATAAAATAATTTTGGTGTAATATGCTTGGTTCTATCACCCTTTGGATAAAATAATCCCAAATCAATAGTCTCACGTAAAGTATGTTTAATTTCATTACAATGTCTTCGAGTTGGTGCATAACTATACATTGCTAGTATGTTAACTGCAAATGCTATATCAGGTCTTGTCAAATTTGCAAGATACATCAAAGTACCAATTACATTAAGATATAGTACTTCAGGACCAAAACACCAATTTCACGAAGATATGGTACTTCAAGACCAAAAGTTTCTTCATCATTTTCTTGTGGTCAAAACGGATATTTCTTGATATCAAGTGACTAACCCATCATTGGAGTACTTAAAGGATTAACATTATCCATGTAAAGTTACTTCAGGACTTTTTCTGTATATGTTGATTGATGAACAAGAATTTCATAGTTCAATTTGTAGGCAAAGACAAAATTTGTCTTACCAATATCTTTCATCTCAAATTTGTTATTTTTGTCGACTCTTTTGGAGCAAGATCTTTCATCAATAAATACAGTAATAATAGCAAATCCATATTATGATCTTTTGATAAAAATGCATGCACAAATTGGATTATTCTCAAATCTTTCTTTCAAAAGATATCAACTCAGGCGATTATACCACAATATGCATCTGTATTGCTTTAAGTACTCATATAAGAATCTTTGTAGCTTGATAGAATACATACTTCAAGATGTAGAATTATATGCTTCAGACATTTAATATCCTTCAGGGATTTTCATGTAGATATAATTATCTAATGATCTATACAGATATGATGTAACAACATCCATTAATCGCATATCCAAATTTTCTTTTGCTACCAAGCTAATTAAAAATTTGAATGTAATTGCGTCCATTACAGGAGCATATGTTTCTTTATAATTAATACCAGGTCTCTGCGAGAAACCTTTGTGCTACAAGTCACGCTTTGTACCTTATAATTTTGTTTTTCTCATTTTGTTTATGTACAAATACCCATTTGTATCCAACAGGCATTACACCTTTAGGTGTTCGGACTGCAGGTCCAAAAATTTCACATTTACTTAGTGAATTTAATTCTGCTTGAATCGCCTCTTTCCACATTGGCCAAATATTTCTACATTCATCAACGATTCGTGGTTCATATACATGATCATTACTTCCGGTAATATCCATAGCAACTTTATATGAAAATATGTTGTCGACAATGATTTTATTTCTATCCAATATATACGTCACCTGTATATACATAATGTATCGAGATCTCGTTATTTTTAGGTACCTGGTCCTCTTCAGGGGATAACTCATCCTCTTCAGGGATAAATGTTCAATTGTTTTATTTACAGGAGATTTTTATTCATAAGTTTTGGATAGATCGATAAATTTTGTAGCCTGTTTCATGGGTATAGCCTCTTTGTAGACTGCAACTTGTTTTTCTTGTACTTTCTTCTTCTGGTAAATTTTATTTTTTAACACCGATAGATCTTTCACGCTTCAGGTGTGATTTTAATTCAATTTGCTGCTATATTAACTGATTGTCATACAGGGACTTCAATCTCTGCTAGAGTATTAGCAGCTAGAATGTGAGATATCACTATTTTCTTATTATCAATGAATAATTCTGGTAATTAATTTGCAATTCATTGCAAATGAATTATCATTTGAACTTCTAGTTCATATTTGTAAGACCCCAAATTTTATGAAATAAAATTATTTAATTTTTCTTATAATTATTATTCGGTAAATGGTTAAATTGATAAAAGTTAAAGTTATGGGTGAAATGTGAAAATTTTTCAAAATAAGCAAGTGGTTATAAAATAATCATTGTTGTCGGGGAATATTCGTTTGATCGTGGAATATTCTTTCTGTCGGGGAATATTCGTACGACATCGCAGCTATTTGTGGGCCCCATAACTAATAACTGTCGGATGAAGAAAATGACAAAAAATTGAGTTTTTATAATTAACGGCGTAGTTATTACCGTTAACACTGTTGGAATATCCGGTGGTTAAAATACAGTAATACGTGTTATTGCACAGTATTTTTGAAATTATTGATTCTTACGTAAGAAGGCACTACTGAATATTTGTCACAGTAATTATTGTTCAATATTTTATTTTATTGATTCAATAATTGCTGCGTTGATATTTTATATTATTGTTGTTTCAATAATTATTGCTGCACATTATTTCCCATTATCAGATCAATAATTCATATTATTTGAATAATATTATTAGATAACATTATTGGCAATGTCTAGAAAGTTCTGTCTAAGGAGAGGTTTGGTTATCTAATTGCGCGTCAGAAAGGAGAAATCCTTATTGGAAAGCCCCCTCTTTCCTAAGAACGGCCTGGTTGTCATAAATGTGATTCTGTAATATTATCTGTGAATAATTAATTATTGATTCATATGATAAGGAAATATTTATTTTATGTGGAAATAAATGAGGGATATATTTTTGTGGTTAAAAATAAAGGAGTTAATGTTGAGGTGTTTTATCTGTATTTTTGTCGGAACGGAGGTATTGAAAATCAAATTAGGGTTTTTGAGATATTTTGCGAGGGTTATAATTTTTAATCCGACCGTTGGATCGTGGTAATATTTGGATATGTTATACATATATAAGTTGAGTATATGTCTATAAATTTTGAACCGTTAAAAATGAATGTATGATTTATTATGAATTTTACGAGATGACTGGTTCAGAAATTGTTGAATTTTCAGAATTCATCATTTTGGTGGAAAATTCTAGAATTGGTGGGCCCCACTCTTGGTTGGTAAAAAAAATGTGCTGAGATTTTTTATTCAAATGTGGTGGGTGAAAATAGTAGCAGGTAAAGCCATCAGGTTGCAGGTTAAGTCTGCTTCGGCGTGCTAACATTTTCCTATAAATAGAGGGCTAAGTTAGAATTGAAAATCACACCAGAAACAAGTTTTCTCTCTTTCTCTCTCTAGATTATTGAGTGTATTTTATGAGTATTTAGATACTTGGTGAGTTGTTATTCATCAGTGCGAGTTTCCTTCAGTGTCATATCCGATATCCAGTCTGAAGTGCTGCTCTTTTGAGGTAAGGGATAGTAAGGGATTTTAAGGGTTGTTATGTTTTTCAGTTTCGTAATTTTTCTGACCTTCAAAAATTCTGAAAAAATTTGAAATGATATTTTGATGAGTTTTCTTGATTGTGTCCAAAAATGGTAATTTTTGGATGTATAGATTAAGAGTTATGAATTTTATGAGAAAAGACTATTTTAAAAGTAACCGCTTATAATTCCTTGTGGTTAACTCTAAAATTGATGAAATTTTTATTGGGAGTACATGTATATGATAGGAGTATACTCTGTGAATTTCAGAATTTTTAGATAAAAGTACAATTTTTGATAAATGTTTAAATATTCGACTGTTTTGGCCATATAAAAAATAGTAAATGACTTTTAAAAATTCTGAGAAAAATATATATTCAATATGGGACTATATTCTGCTAAATTTCAGAAAAGAAATATTTTTGGAACTGATTTGGTATTTTTTATGAAAATGGTCTAATTATGAGTAAATGAATTAAATATGTTATATGAAGTAAGAAAATTAAAAAATGGAATTTTATGACTTGAGAATCCTATATGAGATATATGCATATTTTTTATGAGAGTTTTGATTATTGGTGATGAAATCTTATGAGTTTGACATTTTAGAATGATTAAATACATTATTTAGTAAAGTGTAAACAATTAAAATAAATTGTTTATAAATTTAAGTAATGTTATTCTTTCAATATCATTATACCGAAATATTGGTATGGATTTTATTGTGAAATTTCTATCTTTTGTGTCGGGGTTACTATTCATGAGTTACTATTCACAATTTACTATTCACGAGTTACGAATATTACTCTTGAGATTAAAACTATATGTTGATCATATTATTTTTATCATCATATATAACATTTTTATAACTCTGATGTTAAAATTCTCTTTCACTGGAGTGTAAAGATGGGTAGATTATTGGTATGATCATGACTAGGGTTCTCTTTGGCCTGTAGTGCAAAGTTGAATTGTGACTGGTATGATCATGACCATTGAATTTATAATTGAATATCTTAAGCTTAAGTGCAAAGGTGAATTGATCAACATGGTTATAATTATTGTTTATATAAATTCTGAAATGATTATATATTTCTTTGAGATATGAATAAATTTGGCATGTAGTGCAAATATGAACTGTTGATGAATATCTTTGGCCTGTAGTACAAAGATGAATTATTGATGAATATCTTTAACCTGTAGTGCAAAGATGAATTATTGATGAATATCTTTGGCCTGTAGTACAAAGATGAATTGTTGATGAATATCTTTGGCCCGTAGTGCAAAGATGACATGTTATTGAATATCTTTGGCCAGTAGTGCAAAGATGAACAGGTGTTGAGATGAACATGACCAACTGGTGATACAAATGAATATCTTTGGCCGTGGCGCAAAGATGAAATTATTAGTATGATTATGAACAGGAAATGTGATTTGGTGTAACCATGATCTTTGATATTTCAGGTAAAGATAGGTGATGAAAATTATCTTCGTCCTGGATGAGAAGAGGAATTTAGAACTATAGTTATGATTATGAGTTATTCATATGATTGTGGACCAGAATTATTGATTGATGTTACAGGGATAAAATATTGTTGGTAGATTTTTAACGTGGAGAAGATAATAGACTTTATAGTCTATTTGACTCTTCTAATGGATTGCTCGTTCCGCTGCAACTATGGTTAAAATTTTTATCATTTACCATATGTTCTAAATCTCTGATTTATTACTGATGAAGACTATTGATAATTTATTTATCTTTAGTTATGATATTCTTTACTGGGCTAGTTGTGCTCACCCTTCTGTTTCACAATTCCTTTCAAGTAATAAGAGTGTAGCTGGGTCGAGCGGGGGTAACAAGGGAATAGAACGGTGGTCATCATTTAGTAGTTATATTTGGTGAATCCCAATAGGGTGAGGCGAACCCAACGTTGGAAGGGTGTTTTGTCACTATCATACAAGATGTCTACTGACATACAACCTCGTGTCATCATAAGATAGGGTTGTGCTCACCCACTTACTGAGTATATCTACGAGCACTACCTATATAATCTTGGTATTTGTTTGAAGTATAATTCACGATTAAAGACAGTGGAGATAATGATAAGTCAAGAGAAGACTCACCATTGGGAAGAATATGATAGTAATCTTCTCGTTTTTCTTTGGGGTCTATTGGGTCAACCAAGGATAATTCTGTGGCCATATGATATCTATCACAACCTAGAAGTATGGCCTCCCATGTACGAAGGTTTCCTTGAGCACTTCCCAAATATTCTAATTTCTAAAACAGTTTTTGACTATACCTTTATGTAAGGTATCATTGTGAGGTGCTGTCCACGATTGGGACATGAGTCACATTTGGTATATATTTGTATCCAAACTCACAGCATATGTGTTGTTGTATTTTGCACGATAATTGTTGTAATAAAGTTGTAGTTATTTTCTGTACCATGTATTTGGCGACTCAGAATAGGTTGGATGGAATGGACCTGTTTTGGGGTTGTCACAATATTGATTTGTATAAGGATCAAGATTAAATAACGTTGAAATATTCTAATTAATCTTCCATCGTGCTTCAGGCAATGATCTCACGTCGTGCTTCAGGCAACGACTTTTCTCTCCCTAATGGTGGGAAGACTATTAAAATAACAATCCTCAAAATATACCTTAAAAATATCACTCTGAATTCTTTTTTAGAAAGATGAATACTAAATAACAATAATTAAATGTGATAGTTTGGTAATTAATTTACTTTGATATAATCAATAGGTAAAGGAATATTCTGGTTCTTTAAGGGATGTTCATGGGAGTTTTCAATGCATCATTATTGATCCTAAATGATCATGTCAAATCATAAAAGCATTTGGATCCGAACACTTCTGGTGTATTACAACATTTGTTTCAACTATTCTCATTTTAGTATAATATAACCAAGAAGAGAAAATATACTGTTTTTCTAATATGAGCTTCTGGCCCGATACTATTGAAGTAATTTAAAGAAATTCTTCACTGCCTTCAATATTGGTTTCAATATGATAACCATTATAACGTATATCCACTTTATTTGAAAAGTCAAAATAATTCATGGGATCTTCAGGATCATTATGATCAATAAAATTTATTTCAATTTTATTTCCTTTTCTTTTATGGAGTCTTGGTACAAATCTACCAAATGTTTAGGACTTTTCTATATTGATTGTTCTTTTTCACGTCCACTACCACAACCACAACCACAACCATAATTTCCTCTATAATTATCAAATGAGGTTCCATTCACTTCAGGGAATGTAATAGAATCGGGCAAGCAAGATTGTTGGTTTTTCAGCAAAAACTCATTATTTTGTACAGTCACTAGAAGACATAATATCACTTCTGTGAACATAGTTTCCTTTATCGCTTCAGGGAATATTTTGTGAACTTTCGCTCTCGATATTGCTACTGCAAGAGCAAATTCGAGGCATGAAATATAATAAATATTTTCTCTAACATGTCTTCATCAGTGTTTTTTTTCAGATAATTTCAATAGTGAGATTATTTTAAAAAAATATAGAATTGTTCTCACTCAACACTTTTAAAATCTTGCAACTTCAGGTGCAACCAATTATAACGAGCTTTTGGGAGAATTACAATTTTTTGATGCTCATATATTTCCTTTAAATCATTTCATAAGACGAGTGAGTCTTTTACTGTAATATACTCATATTTTAATTTTTTATGGAAATGATAGCGAATAAAAATCATTAATTTTGCATGATTCTTCAGGAATGCATGATTGCCAATTTTAATTGTATCTCCAAGGTTCTTTGCCTTTATATGAATCTCAGCATCAAGATTCCATTACAAACAATTCTTGCTCGATATAAATCAAGGACAATAAATTCAAATTTATAAGATTTGAATATTAAATAATTAAACATATTTCCCATCAAATTAAATAATTATATATGTTCAGATTTAATTGTAATGAAACAATTTATAAAAATGCAGTAAAACACGAAACTAAATTTGTCCACTAAAACTAAATAACAAACCAACACTACTAAGTATATTTGTCATTGTAACTTCATACAAAATATATCAAAAATCATTAGAAATTTAGTTTATTATAACTATCCACGTGTGCATGAATATCAAACATGATGTATCTTAGAAGTGTATCGTACTAGCCGTTGGTTGGGGATTTGGGTGATTAGTTTTGAATTGTTTTTTTAAAAAAAATTGTTTACAAATCATCACCACTTATAGCATGTGATGTTGAAGCAAAACCAGTATTACATGGAGGATTATCTTTAAGTCAATTTCACTTGGATCTTGGTATTACCTTACTCCAAAATCAACAGAAGGGTGTACTTTACAACAAGCTTGTAAACTTAATGTTTTTCTCTTTTGTATTTTTACATTATATATAAACTTGAAATACGCAAATAAATCAAAATAACATTCAGAGGTAATTTAAACAAAATCTATGAATCTGCTGATAAGCTAACCTTTTGGGCTTATGCTAATGATTAATACTTTCTGTTTATGTTTGAGTAAGTCACATGTAACCATTTGATGTTGTCAATACATATGAATTTTAGATGCATCAAAGATGGAATAAAGACCGATATACATCAATATTTTAAATTTAACAAGTAATTTCCATAAGCCTGTCTTATACTCCCTCCGTCCCATAGTTATAGGCTGATTTTTCATTTTGGGATGTCCCAATATATAGGCTACTTACTATTTATAAAATTTAGTTGGTACATTATTTTACTTTTATGCCCTTATAATAAATATTCAACCATTACTTTTTTTTGAAGAAACAACATTCAAAGTCATTATTTTTATCACCACATTTAATGTTGTTGTATTCTCAATAAAAAAAATTCAATTTTTTAGGCTTTACTAGTTCTATGGTTAAGGACTTTAATAGTCAGTACATGTTAATCAATTAAATTGAGAGTTCCAGTGTGATAAGTAATGAATAATTACCTTATTCATTAATTCCATATTAAGGGGTATATGTGGAAATTTTTTTAAAAAAATTGTCACTTAAATGATTTTCTTAAACTATGTGCCAAAAAAAATCAGCCTATAACTATAACTATGGGACGGAGGGAGTAATTATTTGGCATGCAATATATTATACAGTATTTTGCATATATATATATATATATATATATATATATATATATATATATATATATATATATATATATATATATATATATAAGTGATGTACATGTACACTAAAATAAAAAAAATTGAGCATATAGGCAACTGTATGTAGATAATAGATATATATATACCTTCTCCTTCAAATTAAATATGATTATCTTCAAAACGAAAGTGAGAAGCAATTCGTGCTGATAACGTATTATAAAATATTACTAAAATCAAGAACAAACAAGATTAGAGAAAAGAGAGAATTCTCTTTTTACTTTGATATATACATCATTCCCTTTACAAATTTTATTATTTATAGATATAATGTAAGACCCCAACTTTTATAAATAAAGATGAATTTTCTATAAACATTATTTTTAAATATTATGAAGTTAATTTGATATAATGTTATAGTTGTGGGCAATAGTTATAAATTTTATAATGTACGCAAGTTGTTATATAATATTCGATTGGTTGGGGAATATTCGTTTTAACAGGAAATATTCGTACAACGGCACAATCATTGGTGGACCCCACAACGGAATTATTGTCGGATTGAGAAAACGACAAAAATATTTTATTAAAAATAACGGCAAAAGTTTTACCATTGATACTGTTAAACTACTCGGTAGTAAAAGTACAGTAATACGTGTGGTTGCATAGTAGCACACGGTATTGATTATTAATGCTTATGTGAGAAGTCACTCAGTTTGATTCAATTATTGTCAGTTAATAATATGAATTATTTAGCGATAATGAAGTTTTGTTTTATTCGTATTATTAACGTAATAAAACAGAAACATCTTTTTATATAAAACATAATACTTTATTAAAGTTATTCTATAAATAGAATATATTATATTTTATTTAAAAGATTTTTTTTAAATATGGACCGTCAGATTAAAGTAATCAATCTGGACCGTTCATGGATTAGTTACTATGCATTCTATTTTTTTATAAATAGCAGCTCATTCCTTCATTATTTCTTACGAAATCACTGAACTCTAGAGAGAGAAACTATAGAGAGAGAGAAGAAAAGTATTCAGCTACTTAACTACTTCCTTATTTCAGTTCTTCTTTAAAACGGTAAGGGGTGTTATTCTTTCTTATTCATGAAGAGAACTGTTGTTATTCCATTTCTTATTATTCTGTTGGAATAACCTGTATACGCGGTCTACCCTATACTTGGTGACATTCTTCTATTATTCTGTTGGAACATCCTGTTTGTGTGTTTTACACCGGACCTAGTTCCGTCTTTTTTATTATTCTGTTGAAACGTCCTGTCTGTGTGTTTTACACCAGACTTGGTTCCGTTTTTATTATTATTCTGTTGGAATATCCTGTCTGTGCGTTTTACGCCGGACCTGGTTCCATTATTTATTATTCTGTTGGAATAACCTGTCTGTGCGGTCTATCGCATGCATGGTGATTTCTTTTATTATTCCATTCTTTATTATACTCAGTTGGTTAAAGTTTTGACTTCTATACTCCATGAAATTAGTGAAATATCTTTGATATTTGCGCTTCATCTAGTATCTTTTTATGGAAATATTCTTCTATGAATTCTTGAATTTTACTCCACAAAGCAGAATCATATTGACAATTTGGACGTTGTTAATTCTTGGATAAATTAATTCTTGAACTTGTTTTATTTAATTCTTATATCATTGTCATCATCCTCATGTTTATAAAATGTTGAAAGTCATCTATGGCCTGTAGTGCATAGATGGACTTGGTATGATTATGACCAGGGATCATTCGGTATAATCATGATCGTAATATTACAAATGATGTGGTAAAAGTCCTCATTGGCCCGTAGTGCATTGATGGACAGTTGTTGGCATGATCATGAACATTAATGAATACACAAATATTCTTGGCCCGTAGTACATGGATTATTGTGGTCGTGATACTAAAGAATATATTTGGCCGTAGTGCAGGGGTGATTCGATGATGTGAATTATTTTGTTAAGCTGAGTCCCAGCGATAACAGTATTGAAAAACCTTTTAAATCATAGAAGATAGTAGATTTTATTCTCTACTTAACTCTTTTAATGGATTGCTTGTTCCGCTGCAGTTAAACTTGATGTTCATTATATTTTATCAGTTTATCACTGTTGAAGGCTAATGATAATTTATTCTGCATTATCTTAGTCATAATATTTCTTACTGGGCTAGTTGTGCTCACCCTTTCTTTCACTATTCTCTTCAGGAAATGAGAATATAGCGGGGACGAGTCAGGAAACGGAGTGATGGACCAGATGATAGTATTAGTAGTCCTCACTATTCTGTTAAATAGTGTGATAATAATTGTAATGAGAACTCCTTTTGAGTTTGTATAGTCTCTAGTAGACAATAATTGTATTCAAACTCACAGTTATGTTTTGTCGTATTAGTAAGTTGTATTTGTATTCTGTACCATGTATCTGACGACCCAAGATGGGTGATGTATACCTAATTTTGGGGGCGTCACAGTTGGTATCAAAGCTTAGGGATATGATCCCTGGCTAAGATGTGAGAATAGAACTAGGAGGGGAGAGACGGGGAATTCCTTCGCTAGTATGACCTACCTAAGTTTATTTGCATGGTATTTAATTGGTCGGTCAGAATATAAGGATAATATATGATATATCAATTAACTTTTGTTTTGTGGCAGTATCTGAAAATGGCATTCGAGAATGTTGAGAATAGCAATGGAGCACAGACGACTGTTGATTCACCACATATCAATAATCGGGATAATGTGCATCAGGAAGGCGACAATCCTCATACAAACGACAATACTGACCAAATGATGAATGATGGAATGTTCAGAAGCTTTATGCAGTTCATGCAATAGCAGGCGAGAGCGGCTCATATTCAAAATGTAGGTGAAAACACTGAAAACTCTCGGACGGTCACCGCTAAACAGTTCAAGGAGCTGGGACCACCGGAGTTTAAGGGAGAGCCAAAATTACTTATAGCGGAAACATGGATAAAGCAGATCATCAAGATATTTGATGTCTTGGGATGCTCCGAGGAGCAAAAGGTTCCCTTTGCCGCCTTTATGTTGCGAGGAGAGGCATATTACTGGTGGGAGTTGATTAAGCGTACTCAACCTGCCGCACTGAAGATGTCTTGGGAGAAGTTCCAAGAGCTGTTTAATGACAAATACTTTCCCGAAAGTGTTCGACACATGAAAGAGGTGGATTTCATCAAATTGGAGCAATATAATATGGTCGTGTCGCAGTATGAGGCTAAATTTGCTGAGTTGTCCCGGTTTGCGTCCCACTTGGTGGAAAATGAAGAGCGAATGACGCGAATATTTTTGCGAGGTTTGAAACCTGAGATACGTCAACATCTTATTTCTCATAAACTGTGTTTGTATTCAGATGTTGTGAATAGGGCTCAGTTAGTGGAGCGCGATAACGAGTCAACGCAACCAAAAGAGAGCAGACGGCAAAATGATAATACCAGTGAGAGTAGTCATCGAAGCGGTGACAACAAGCGTGGAGGGAATCAACAGGCCAGAAATGGTAACCATTTCGGTGGTAATCAGGGCCAAAACAATAAGAATGGTCATTTCAAGAAGAGGAGATTCAATAATGATGGAAAGACGTCAGCACCAGCACCCGTTGTTAAGGAAGGAGAACGACTACCTATCATATGTTTCAAATGTGGAGGGGAGGGGCACATCAGTCCAAACTGTGTGATGCCGTCTAAAGCATGTTATAATTATGGAAGAGAAGGTCATTTAGCTCGATTTTGTCGTTTACCAAAAATAAGTTCAGCTAGGATGGAGGCACCAAAGGTCGTCCCAGAAAAGTCAAAATCGGTAGTGCAAGGGAGAGCGTTTGTTGTGACCTCCCAGAAAGCAAGGAACCCGAATGAGGTCATCACGGGTAAGCTTACCATAAACTCTAACGAAGTCTATACTTTATTTGATACCGGTTCTACCCATTCTTTTATTTCTCCTACTTGCGCTCATCGATTAAATTTGACTTCGGAGAAATTAGACTTTGACTTATCTGTTGAAACTCTATTGGGAGAAACCTTCATTACATTTACGGTTTATAAGTCTTGTTTGGTTCAAGTTGGTACCCACACATTACCTGTCGATCTTATTTCATTAAAAATACTTGCATTTGACGTGATTCTAGGGATTGATTGGTTAACTACTCATCATGCAAAAATTGATTATTTTCGTAAGGTTGTTAGCTTTCATATTCCTAATCGACCTATTATGCGAATTCAAGCAACCAAACCATTAAAATCAATCGCTGTCATCTCAAGCCATAAAGCTATTCGTTTATTAAAAAATGGATGTCAAGCTTTCTTAGCTCATGTCACGGATCTAAACAAAAATACGTCATTTTTGAATGATATTTCTATTGTTAATAAATTTCCTGACGTATTCCCTGAAGAACTTCCTGGCCTACCCCCAGAGCGTAAAATTGAATTTTGTATCGACCTTGAACCCGGTACAAAACCCATTTCCAAAGCCCTATATCTAATGCCTCCTATTGAACTTCAGGAGTTAAAGATCCAACTGCAGGAATTGTTAGACATTGGCTTTATTCGTCCTAGTACTTCTCCTTGGGGTGCTCCTGTTCTATTCGTGAAGAAGAAAGATGGAAGTATGCGACTTTGTATTGATTATCGGGAGTTGAATCATGTCACCATCAAAAACAGGTACCCATTGCCACGTACTGATGACATGTTTGACCAGTTGCAAGGAGCACAATTCTTTTCAAAGATCGATCTTCGTTCTGGATATCATCAGCTGAAGGTTAGAACTGAGGATATTCCAAAGACGGCTTTCAGAACTCGGTACGGGCGTTATGAATTCCTAGTCGTGTCCTTTGGATTGACCAATGCTCCTGCTGCCTTCATGGATATGATGAACCGGGTATTCAAGGAATATTTGGATCACTTTGTGGTCGTCTTTATTGATGACATCCTTATTTATTCCAAAAGTCGTGAAGATCATGAGCAACACTTGAGGCTGGTACTCCAAAAGCTTCATAAATACAAGCTTTATGCCAAGTTGAAGAAATGTGAGTTCTGGCTGGAGGAGGTAGCATTCCTTGGGCACGTAGTATCAAGTCATGGAATATCTGTTGACCTGGCAAAGATTGAAGCTATTCAAAGTTGGGAGCAACCTAAATCAGTAACCGAAGTACGTAGCTTTCTCGGTTTAGCTGGTTATTATCGGAGATTCGTGAAAGAATTTTTTCGAATCGCTACTCCACTAACTCAGCTGACTCGGAAAGATACAAAGTTCGGTTGGAGCAAAGAATGTGAGAAGAGTTTTCAAGAACTCAAGAGGAGACTCATTTCAGCACATGTTCTAACAATACCATCTGGCTCGGAGGGATTTGTCATCTACAGTGATGCTTCGAGCAAAGGGTTGGGATGCGTTCTCATGCAACATGGAAAAGTTATAGCTTATGCATAAAGACAACTCAAGGAATATGAGAGGAATTATCCTACTCATGATCTAGAGTTGGCAGCTGTTGTCTTTGCACTTAAAATTTGGAGGCATTACTTGTATGGGGAGAAGGTAGAGATCTTTACGGATCATAAAAGCCTCAAATATTTCTTCACTTAAAAGGAACCCAACATGCGACAACGACGTTGGCTTGAACTGTTGAAAGATTATGATCATACCATTCAATACCATCCTGGAAAAGCGAACGTGGTAGCTGACGCATTGAGTAGAAGATCATATGCAAGTACGAGTGCGATATTGTCAACACAAAGGCCCATTTTGTGTGACTTACAAAGGATGGAGATAGAGTTAAAGACTCCAGGGACCCATGTGATGATGACGAATATACGAGTAGAACTGACTTTAATCGATAAAGTTAAAGCTGTTCAAGCTACAGACCTGGAGCTGATGCGTATGAGGAAGAAAGTGCAAGAAGGTGCTATGCCGGAAGCAAGAATCAATAAAAAAGGAATACTTCAAGTCAACTCCAGACTTTATGTTCCTAACAACCCTGATTTAAAGTATGAAATCATGATGGAAGCGCACAACACACTGTTTGTAATCCATCCTGGGAGTACCAAAATGTATCATGATCTTCGTCATACATTTTGGTGGAGCAATATGAAGCGAGAGATAGCGCTGTTTATCTCAAGGTGTCTAACTTGTCAACGAGTCAAGGCGGAGCATCAAGTACCAAAAGGTCCATTGCAACCACTTGAAATTCTAGAATGGAAGTGGGAGCACATTACCATGGATTTTGTTACTGGTCTTCCTAAGGTTTCTCAAGGTATTGATGCGATTTGGGTCATTGTTGATAGATTGACCAAGTCTGCTCATTTTTTACCGATACGAGAAACTTATACACTTGAACGTCTTGCTCGTATGTACATAAATGAGATTGTAAGACTGCATGGTATGCCAGTATCCATAGTTACTGACCGAGACCCAAGATTCACTTCACGATTTTGGGTTAGTTTACAAAAAGCTATGGGCACGGATTTACGATTTAGTTTGGCATATCATCCTCAGACGGACGGGCAATCAGAGAGGACTATTCAAACTCTAGAAGATTTATTAAGACTCTGTGTCCTTGACTTCAAGGGAAGTTAGGACAAGTTCTTATCATTGGTGGAGTTTTCCTACAACAACAGTTATCAAGCAAGTATTGGCATAGCTCCATTCGAAGTGTTGTATGGAAGAAAGTGTCGTTCTCCAGTATGCTGGAATGAGGTGGGTGAAGCAACGTTGTTGGGACTGGAGTTGGTATGTATGACTACAGAAAAGATTCAAACGATCCGACAACGTATAAAAACCTCACAAGATCGACAAAAGAGTTATACTAATCTTTATCGAAATGACGTAGAATTTTATATAGGAGATTATGTGTTCTTACGTGTTGCTCCATGGAAAGGAGTTATGAGATTTGGAAAGAGAGGAAAGCTCAATCCTCGATTCATCGGTCCATTTTTAATCCTCGATCGAGTAGGAACTGTGGCTTATAGACTCGCTTTACCGCCAAGTATGTCTCGTGTTCATAACGTTTTTCACATATCCATGTTACGTAAATATGTGGAAGACCCTAACCACATTATTGAGTTAGAACCGGACGAAATAGCGGAGGATTTGACGTATGAAGAAGTTCCTGTTCAAATCTTGGATAAGAAGGAACATATTCTATGCTCTAAGGTTATACCTCAAGTCAAAGTTTTGTGGAGAAACCACGATGTTGAGGAAATGAATTGGGAGTTAGAATCTGAAATGAAGTCAAGGTATCCTTACCTCTTCGACATACCAGGTACGTACCCTAATTTTGAGGGCGAAATTTCATAAGAAGGGGAGGTTGTAAGACCCCAACTTTTATAAATAAAGATGAATTTTTTATAAATATCATTTTTGAATATTATGGAGTTAATTTGATATAATGTTATAGTTGTGGGTAATAGTTATAAATTTTGCAAAGTACCCAAGTTGTTATATAATATTCGATTGGTTGGGAAATATTCGTTTTAACAGGGAATATTCGTACAACGGCACAATCATTGGTGGACCCCACTGTAAGACCCTAATTTTTATAAATAAAGACGAATTTTCTATAAATATCATTTTTGAATATTATGGAGTTAATTTGATATAATGTTATAGTTGTGGGTAATATTTATAAATTTTGTAAAGTACGCAAGTTGTTATATAATATTCGATTGGTCGGGGACTATTCATTTTAACAAGGAATATTCGTACAACGACACAATCATTAGTGGACCCCACAACGAAATTATTGTCGGATTGAGAAAACGACAAAAATATTTTATTATAAATAACGACGGAAGTTTTACCATTGATACTGTTGAACTACTCGGTAGTAAAAGTACAGTAATACGTATGGTTGCATAGTAGCACACGGTATTGATTATTAATGCTTATGTGAGAAGTCACTCAGTTTGATTCAATTATTGTCAGTTAATAATATGAATTATTTAGCGATAATGACGTTTTGTTTTATTCGTATTATTAACGTAATAAAACAGAAACATCTTTTTATATAAAACAGAATACTTTATTAAAGTTATGCTATAAATAGAATATATTATATTTTATTTAAAAGATTTTTCTTTAAATATGGACCGTCAGATTAAAGTAATCAATCTGGACCGTTCATGGATTATATAGTTACTATGCATTCTATTTTTCTATAAATAGCAGCTCATTCCTTCATTATTTCTTACGAATTCACTGAACTCTAGAGAGAGAAACTATAGAGAGAGAAGAAAAGTATTCAGCTACTTAACTACTTCCTTATTTCAGCTCTTCTTTAAAACGGTAAGGGGTGTTATTCTTTCTTATTCATAAAGAGAACTGTTGTTATTTTATTTTTATTATTCTGTTGGAATAACCTGTATACGCGGTCTACCCTATACTTGGTGACATTCTTCTGTTATTCTGTTGGAACATCCTATCTGTGTGTTTTACACCGGACCTGGTTCCGTTTTTATTATTATTCTGTTGGAACATCCTGTCTGTGTATTTTACACCGAACCTGGTTCCGTCTTGTTATTATTCTGTTGGAACATCCTGTCTGTGTGTTTTACACCAGACCTGGTTCTATTATTTATTATTCTGTCGGAATATCCTGTCTGTGCGTTTACGCCGGACCTGGTTCCATTATTTATTATTCTGTCGGAATATCTTGTCTGTGCGTTTACGCCGGACCTGGTTCCATTATTTATTATTCTATTGGAATAACCTGTCTGTGCGGTCTATCGCATGCCGGGTGATTTCTTTTGTTATTCCATTCTTTATTATACTCAGTTGGTTAAATTTTAACTTCTATACTCCATGATATTAGTGGAATATCCTTGATAATTGCGGTTCATCCAGTATCTTTTCATGAAAATATTCTTCTAAGCATTCTTGAATTTTACTCCACAAAACAGTATCATGTTGACAATTTGGACGTTGTTAATTCTTGGATAAATTAATTCTTGAACTTGTTTTATTGAATTCTTATATCATTGTCATCATCCTCATGTTTATAAAATGTTGAAAGTTATATGTGGCCTGTAGTGCATAGATGGACTTGGTATGATTATGACCAGGGATTATTCAGTATAATCATGACCGTAATGTTACAAATGATGTGGTAAAAGTTCTCATTAGCCCGTAGTGCATTGATGGACAGTTGTTGGCATGATCATGACCATTAATGAATACACGAATATTCTTGGCCGTAGTGCAGGGGTGATTCGATGATGTGGATTATTTTATTAAGCTGAGTCTCAGCGATAACAGTGTTGAAAAACCTTTTAAATCATAAAAGATAGTAGAGTTTATTTTCTACTTGACTCTTTTAATGGATTGCTTGTTCCGCTGCAGTTAAACTTGATGTCTATTATATTTTATCAGTGTAACACTGTTGAAGGCTAATGATAATTTATTCTGCATTATCTTAGTCATAATATTTCTTATTGGGCTAGTTGAGCTCACCCTTTCTTTCACTGTTCTCTTCAGGAAATGAGAATATAGCTGGGACGAGTCGGGAAACGGAGTGATGGTCCAGAGGATAGCATTAGTAGTCCTCACTATTCTGTGAAATAGTGTGATAATAATTATAATGAGGACTCCTTTTGAGTATAAATACTCTCTAGAAGATAATATTTGTATTCAAACTCACAGATTAAGTTTGGTCGTATTGTACAAGACAGTTGTATTATTAAGTTGTATTTGTATTCAGTACCATGTATCTGACGACCCAAGATGGGTGATGTATACCTAATTTTGGGGGCGTCACACCCACAACAGAATTATTGTCGGATTGAGAAAACGACAAAAATATTTTATTAAAAATAACGGCAAAAGTTTTACCATTGATACTGTTGAACTACTCGATAGTAAAAGTATAGTAATACGTGTGGTTGCATAGTAGCACACGGTATTGATTATTAATGCTTATGTGAGAAGTCACTCAGTTTGATTTAATTATTGTCAATTAATAATATGAATTATTTAGCGATAATGAAGTTTTGTTCTATTCGTATTATTAACGTAATAAAACAGAAATATCTTTTTATATAAAACAGAATACTTTATTAAAGTTATTCTATAAATAGAATATATTATATTTTATTTAAAAGATTTTTCTTTAAATATGGACCGTCAGATTAAAGTAATCAATCTGGACCGTTCATGAATTAGTTACTATGCATTTCATTTTTCTATAAATAGCAGCTCATTCCTTTATTATTTTTTCTTACGAATTCACTGAACTCTAGAGAGAGAAACTATAGAGAGAGAGAAGAAAAATATTCTGCTACTTAACTACTTCTTTATTTCAGTTCTTCTTTAAAACGGTAAGGGATGTTATTCTTTCTTATTCGTGAAGAGAACTGTTGTTATTCCATTTCTTATTATTCTGTTGGAATAACCTGTATACGCGGTCTACCCTATACTTGGTGACATTCTTCTATTATTCTGTTGGAATATCATGTCTGTGTGTTTTACACCGGACCTGGTTCCGTCTTTATTATTATTCTGTTGGAACATCCTGTCTGTGTGTTTTACACCAGACCTGGTTCCGTCTTTATTATTATTCTGTTGAAACATCCTGTCTGTGTGTTTTACACCGGACCTGGTTCCGTCTTTGTTATTATTCTGTTGGAATATCCTGTCTGTGCGTTTACGCCGAACCTGGTTCCATTATTTATTATTCTGTTGGAATAACCTGTCTGTGCGGTCTATCGCATGCATGGTGATTTCTTTTGTTATTCCATTCTTTATTATACTTAGTTGGTTAAAGTTTTGACTTCTATACTCCATGAAATTAGTGGAATATCTTTGATATTTGCGCTTCATCTAGTATATTTTCATGGAAATATTCTTCTAGGAATTCTTGAATTTTACTCCACAAAGCAGTATCATATTGACAATTTAGACGTTGTTAATTCTTGGATAAATTAATTCTTGAACTTGTTTTATTGAATTCTTATATCATTGTCATCATCCTCATGTTTATAAAATGTTGAAAGTCATCTGTGGCCTGTAGTGCATAGATGGACTTGGTATGATTATGACCAGGGATCATTCGGTATAATCATGACCGTAATATTACAAATGATGTGGTAAAAGTCCTCATTGGCCCGTAGTGCATTGATGGACAGTTGTTGGCATGATCATGACTATTAATGAATACACAAATATTCTTGGCCCTTAGTGCATGAATAATTGTGGTCGTGATACTAAAGAATATCTTTGGCCGTAGTGCAGAGGTGATTCGATGATGTGAATTATTTTGTTAAGCTGAGTCCCAGTGATAACAGTGTTGAAAAACCTTTTAAACATATAAGATAGTAGATTTTATTCTCTACTTGACTCTTTTAATGGATTGCTTTTTCCGCTGCAGTTAAACTTGATGTTCGTTATATTTTATCAGTTTAACACTGTTGAAGGCTAATGATAATTTATTCTGTATTATCTTAGTCATAATATTTCTTACTGGGCTAGTTGAGCTCACTCTTTCTTTCACTTTTCTCTTCAGGAAATGAGAATATATCTGGGACGAGTCGGAGAACAGAGTGATGGACCAGATGATAGTATTAGTAGTCCTCACTATTCTGTTAAATAGTGTGATAATAATTGTAATGAGGACTCCTTTTGAGTTTGTATAGTCTCTAGTAGACAATAATTGTATTCAAACTCACAGTTATGTTTTGTCATATTAGTAAGTTGTATTTGTATTCTGTACCATGTATCTGACGACCCAAGATGAGTGATGTATACCTAATTTTGGGGGCGTCACATATAATAACATCAATACTAACATAAATACTAGTAGGTTACAAAACTCAAAGATTATGAGTGTCATAACTCAATGGACATAGGAGCTACATGTACCTAGACATCCATAATATGAATCTAGACATACATAATTTTATAACAAATGTGACTTTGTTTACTAATGAACTTGTTTGACTCGCAGTAAGTTTAGTATATAAATTACAAGACGCAAGTTAAACTAAATTAAAAATACAAATATACAATGACACAAGAGATTTTTATGTGATTCAACACAACTCGTGTCTAATTTACGGGACACTAGTCCAATGTCTTGTTGTATAACTTACAACTTCTATAGTTTATGTTGGTTTATATGTTTATGTTTTAATGATGATAATATATTTTGTATGGAAATAATATATTTTGCATGAGAATAATATTATGTGCATGAAAATAATATGTTTATGCATGTTGTTTATTTAATGGATTGTATGGATTATATTTTGGACTATCGGTTATTTAATGGATTGCATGGATTATATTTTGGACTGATTTCATAATGGGTTGATTAAATAATATAATATGTTACTTTTTATGGTGGATAACCTAAAGTTGTTAATTCAGCAAGTTGGATTCTATTTCTCTAACATATATTGCCAAGTCAGTTTTTCAATTAGAGAATATTAAGGAAGTCATCTTTAATTAGAAGTCTGTTTGCCAGGAATCTAATATAGCTGGGATGTTTTTTTTAATATACGTTTTAACTGTTGCTATATTGTTTTTCTATGAAATCAATTCAAATTCAAATTGGAGTATTTTAAGGAATTGGTTTAATCTAATCAATCTGTTCTAATTAGAATCCATCATGGTAATTGTTTTATCTATTTAAAGTTGATTTGAGTAAGTATTCTAAAGCTCCTTTATTTTAGTTTGATAATATCTATAACAATATCTTTGATTTGCTATTTTGGAAATATTTTATATTGGTTAGCAATATCAATGTGCTGAAATCTTTATCAGATTATCTTTAATATATTTTTGACTCCTTTATTTTATCATATCTCTAATTCATATCTTTAACCTCCTGTTTTGTAAATATATTATAGTCGTTAGATTTAACAGGTTGCTAATATGGTTAGCCTTTATTGAGCTATTCATGCTAAACAGTTTCTTACTAACCGTTGCTTGCTCGGCAAAGGAGGTTACAACACTTGAAGTTGCATACCATTTTTGATAAAACATCAAAGAGCTTATTTAGTGTTATTCCGGCTATTGATTATATCATTCTTAAATTCTTTTGAGCTGGAAATTTATTGTACTCTCTAAATTCTATCACTTGTAAACCGATCACAAGCCTAGGTTAACTTAGGTATTCTTGGAGTTGTCAATCTGTTCAAAGACTGCTTCAAAGATCTCAGTGGTGAGAAAGGTTGCAGAATTGCAAAGGAGCATTGGTGTCCAAATCAGAATTGAAATTCTTTGAACAAGGAAGTTTTTCTTTGTAACTAATTAAATATTAAGTTAAATAAAAAGTCTCTCCAATGTTAGTTGGAATTGGATGTGGATTAGGCCATTAAATTAGAAAATAGGGTCAGAACCACGTAAAAATCTTGGTGTGATTTTTATTCTGTTCTTTTCATTAATCTACATGTATAATCTGCATATTTAGGTTCAGTTCGTACTTGAAAATAAACTAAAACGGAAAGGGATTACCTGTCCGATTATAACTGACGAAAAATATATACTAAAATAGATAAGGTTAACCTGTCCTATTATAACTTGTAGCAGGAATATTTAAAAATTGACCACTATAGATTACTTTTGTTATTTGCACCTATTCACTCCCCCCCCCCCTCTAGGTGTGCTTATTTACATAATTAAAGTTTCCTAGGCTTATTAGGAAGCATTAACATCTCCTATGCTAACCCATCTATTTTCACAAATTCACATGCAAATAAACTTATTTTATACTCCTTATGTTTCCAAGGTTTACAGAAAATCACACATATCTAAAAGAAAGGTAGTGTTATTTAAGGAAAGAACAAAAAATCTTACAAGTTGTTTAGGATGCAGAACCAACTACATAACATATGACATCTAAATTTATCTGATATCACTATGTGAGCATGATATCTAGATCATCAACCTTACATTCAATATAATATTGTTAGTATAAAAGGTAATGAACTAGTGTAAGGGTGTATTTAGATCTGTTTGACTCTCTGTTTGAATGTGGCTCTCGTCTGAACTTGAAGTTTGTGTCTTCTTTTTCACTCCCTTATTTTTCTTTGATGAACATGAGCCCTTTTATAGTTGTTTGATCTAGTAGATATCCCTTTGAGATATGCTAACTTGATTGGTGATAATTTAAATTTTCATCAACGATTATTTTTTAGTACAATACATGTTTTTAAATTTGATGATGATATGCAGAAATAATGTATATTTGTAATCAGTAGCTTTTATAAAGTCCTTGAAATGAAATTGAGGTAAAATGACTTAGTTTAGAGATCAAACTTGTTGGGTTGATCTATTTTGTAGAGTGAATCTAATGTATAGATCTTAAGTTTAAAACCGATCGCAAAGCAAGTATTTGAAGATTGTAGAGCCTATTGATCATGGTGTTAAAGGTCATAGAGCCTACTGATCATAGTTCTGAATATCGTAGAGTATGTTGATCATAGTGTTGAAGTTCGCAGAGCTTGCTGATTATAGCTTTGAAGATCGTAGAGGTACAACTACTAGTACTCTAAGCTTTTAGAATTGCCAAGTAATTCCACAGATTTCGTAGAGTACGAGTAATGATTGAATAAATAGAGCAAACTGAAGATCTTCAAGCTAAGAAAAGATGAAGACTTAGTCCTTCAAGACTAAAGAAAAGTATCGTAGAGTGCACTGAAGTTAAGTGTAAAACGTAGAGTCTTCCTAGCCAAATACTTTATGACTGGACACTCAACTCTACGATTAGGAAAATAGTAGAGTTCATCAGTTCTGACATGGATTGACATTGTTGATCTTTATAGAGTGAAGACTCGAAAGAAGTTTGTTAAAATTCTTAAGGCTAAAGAGAATGGCAGTTGAAAATATGTCTTAACAACTATATTGGTGAAAAAATAACACCCACGTGCGTGTCTCTGTAGCAGTCAGTACTGAAAGGACATGTCATTGCCGAAAGTTGATACCACTTGTCTAAAAGTCAACAATTAGAGATTTACAAGTATCTAAGCATTAATAAAGCAACGATAACTTCCAAATGGGAAAGTCTCGAATATGGTCTATAAAAGGTAAGCAAATTCAAATAAACTGTAGTAACAAACAATTAGAAAGTCAAACGACTATCATTTCTAAAAGACTTTCAATATTCTACGATTTTGAACATCTTGTTCTGCTGTTAAGTCATTTTGTGTCGAATTTCAAGCAATTTAGCAACACCTAAAACTCATTATTATTTTTTAGAATGGTTTGTCTTAGTGGCCTTGGTAACAAAGTCTTAGTGACTTGCTCCAAGTCTTAGTGACTTGAAGGAATTTTAGTGATTCAGTTGATGTAATTGCTCTTTGTGAACAAATCTTCGAGATTACCCAATCCTTAGTGGATTATACCTACTCAAGGAGTACGTAGAATAGTGGACTATGAGATCTTTGTACTCTGAACCACTTAAAAATATTTAGTCTCATTTACTTTTAGCATTTACTTTTCTGTCAAATTATTTTAATTGCTCTACGATTTAATCTGTTACTTTGTTCCACTTTTAATTACTAAATTTAGAACTGTGATTTTTTATAATCTTTAAATGATTTTTATAAACTGTCATTCTGTTGTGCAAAACCATATAACTAAATTGTTTAAGTAAAACTTTTTAAAGTATTTATTCAATCCCACTTCTAGATCTCTTAGTGCCTTTGAGAAATAACAATTATGATCTTTCAATATTAATCTTATGGATGTGTTTGTATTTTGAATTCCAAATACAAATTTGATCTGTGTTGGTGAGACTACAGAATCTTCTTTCAAGCATTATGAATAAGTCAGCTTTGACAAGAATTATAGAACTAAAACTTTCCTTTTTGGTGAAATATATGTACAAGACCTGACTCTGAAGATGTTTGTCTCGTTTAATTGCTTAAACATTCGTTTTCCTTGGTCATAATTGTGATAACCCCAAAATAGGTTCATTCCATCCAACCTATTCTGAGTCGCCAAATACATGGTACAGAAAATAACTATAACTTTATTACAACAATTGTCGTGCAAAATACAACAACACATATGCTGTGAGTTTGGATACAAATATATACCAAATGTGACTCATGTCCCAACCGTGGACAGCACCTCATAATGACACCTTACATAAAGGTATAGTCAAAAACTGTTTTAGAAATTAGAATCTTTGGGAAGTACTCAAGAAAACCTTTGTACATGGGAGGCCATGCTTCTAGGTTGTGATAGATATCATATGGCCACAGAATTATCCTTGGTTGACCCAATATACCCCAAAGAAAAATGAGAAGATTACTATCATATTCTTCCCAATGGTGAGTCTTCTCTTGACTTATCATTATCTCCACTGTCTCTAATTGAGAATTATACTTCAAACAAATACCAAGATTATATAGGTAGTACTCATAAATATACTCAGCAAGTGGATGATCACAATCCTATCTTATGATGACACGAGATTGTATGTCATTAGACATCTTGTATGATGGTGGCAAAACACCCTTCCAACGTTGGGTTCGCTTCACTCTAAATGATTTACCAAATATAACTACTAAATGATGACCACCGGTCTATTCTCCTGTTACCCCCGCTCGACCCAGCTACACTCTTATTACCTGAAAAGAATTGTGAAATAGAAGGGTGAACACAACTAGCCCAGTAAAAAAATCATGACTAAAGATAAATAAGTTATCAATAGCCTTCAACAGAATTAAATCAGAGATTTAGAACATATGGTAGATGATAAAAATTTCAACCATAGTTACAGCGGAACGAGCAATCCATTAGAAGAGTCAAAAAGACTACAAAGTCTATTATCCTCTCCATGTTAAAAATCCACCAACAATATTTTATCCCTGTAACATCAATCAACAATTCTGGTCCACAATCATATGAATAACTCATAATCATAATTGTAGTTCTAAATTCCTCTTCTCATCCAGGACGAAGATAATTTTCATCACCTATCTTTACCTGAAACATCAAAGATCATGGTTACACCAAATCATATTTTCTGTTCATAATCATACTAATAACTTCATCTTTGCACTACGACCAAAGATATTCATTTGTATCACCAGTTGGTCATGTTCATCTCAACACCTGTTCATCTTTGCACTACTGGCCAAAGATATTCAACAACATGTCATCTTTGCACTACGGGCCAAAGATATTCATCAATAATTCATCTTTGCACTACTGGCCAAAGATATTCAACCACAGGTCATCTTTGCACTATGGGCCAAAGATATTCATCACCAGTTCATCTTTGCACTACCGGCCAAAGATATTCAACAATAGTTCATATTTGCACTATAGGCCAAATATATTAATATCTCAAAGAAATATATAATCATTTCAGAATTTATATAAACAATAATTATAACCATGTTGATCAATTCACCTTTGCACTTAAACTAAAGATATTCAATTATAAATTAAATGGTCATGATCATACCAGTCAACAATTCAACTTTGCACTACTGGTCAAAGGGAACCTATAGTCATGATCATACCAAAAATCTACCCATCTTTACACTCAAGTCAAAGAGAAATATCATTATTAGGGTTATAAAAATATTATATATGATAATAAAATCAATATAATCAACATATAGATTTAATTTCAAGAGAAATATTCATAAACCAACTATAATTTGGTCAGAAAAAGAAACCAATTTAGTCGTGAATAGTAACTTGTGAATAGTAACTCATGAATACTAACTCGTGAATAGTAACTCGACATGAAAAAGGTAGAAATTCCATAATAAAATCTATACTAATATTTCGGTATAATGATATTGAAAGAATAATATTTCTTAAGCTTATAAACAATTTATTTTAATTGTTTACACTTTACTAAATAATGCATTTAATCATCCTAAAATACCAAACTCATAAGATTTTATTAGCAATAACCAAAACCCTTATTAAAAATCTGCATATACCTCATATAGAATTCTCAAGCCATAAAATCCTATTTTCCAATTTTCTTACTTCACATAACATATTAATTCATTTACTCATAACTAGTCTATTTTCATGAAAAATACCAAATCAGTTCCAAAAATATTTCTTTTCTGGAATTTAGCAGAATATAGTCCCATATTGAACATATATTTTTCTAAGAATTTTTAAAACTCATTTACTATTTTTCATATGGCCAAAATATCTGAATATTTAGACATTTATCATAAATTGTAATTTTATCTAAAAATTCCGAAATTCACAGAGTACACTGATATTATATAGATATACTTCCAATAAAAATTTCATCAATTTTGGAGTTAACCACAAGGAGTTATAAGCGGTTACTTTTAAAATAGTCTTTTTCCGTAAAATTTATAACCCTTAATCTATACATCCAAAAATCACCATTTTTGGACACAATCAATAAAACTCATCAAAATATCATTTCAAATTTTTTCAGAATTTTCTGAAGGTTAGAAGAAGTACGAACTGAAAAACATAATAACCCTTAAAATCTTTTACCTCAAAAGAGTAGTACTTCTGACTTGAATATCGGATATAACGTTGAGCAACACTCAAGATATCTAAATACTCACAAAAATATGCTTGATAATATAGAGAGAAAAAAAACTTGTTTCTGGTGTGATTTTCAATTCTAACATAAGCACCTATTTATAGGAAAATGCTAGAACGTCAAAGGAGACTAAAATAATAAAATATTAATTTTCTTTTCTACACACCAACCATCTAAGACCAGCCATCCAAGCATGCCAATTCTGAAAAAATATAGCAGCCCACATGTTATTAACACCAACCAAAGTGGGTCCCACCTTATAATTTAATAAAAATTATTTTATTTTCCGAAACTTCAATAATTCATAGAAAATAGCCTTTTATCAGAAAATTCGAATCTTGCAATTTTTTATAGGAAATTCAATTCTCTACAACTTTACAGAAGAAATTTTTTTCAAATTCCAAACAGAAATTAACCGAAATTCATAAACGGGCGATTTTACAGGCTATAATCAAATTTCAGTCAAGAAATGGGGTCCACCGACACACAAAACATGTGTTAATCATTTAATACAATAAAAACACTCTTCCTCCTCATATACTCATAAATTCCACATTCATTGCAAAACTATCACCATTATTATATTATTAAATATAATAATAAATTATTTTATCAGAAAAGATAAAGTATCATTTTTTAACAATTGTCACTTAAAAAAAATTCATCTATATCCACATAAAATTAATATTTTTCTCATCATATAAATTAATAATTAATTATTCACAAATAATATTACAGAATCACAGTATTGGCAACCAGGCCGTTCCCAGGAAAGAGGGGGCTTTCCAATAAAGATTTCTCCTTATTGGCGCGCAATTAGATGACCAAACCTCTCCTTAGACAGAACTTTCTAGACATTGCCAATATTGCTATCTAATAATATTATTCTAAATAATATGAATTATTGATCTGATAATGGAGATGATGTGCAGTGACAATTATTGAGCGACAATAATATAAAAAATCAACGCAGCAGTTATTGAATTAATAAAATAAAATATTGAACAGTAATTATTGTAACAATTATTGAGTAGTGTCTTCTTACGTAAGGATCAATAATTCAAAAATACTATGCAATACTGTGTGCTACTGTGCAATAACGCATATTACTGTATTTTAACCACCGGGTATTCCAACAGTGTTAACGGTAATAATTACGTCGTTAATTATAAAAACTCAATTTTGTCGTTATCTTCATCCGACAGTTATTCTGTTATGGGGCCCACAAATGACTGCGCCGTCGTACGGATATTCCCGATAAAAAGAATATTCTACGACCAACGAATATTCTCCGAAAAAAATGAATATTTTATAGCCACTTGCGTATTTTGAAAAAAAAAATGTTCACAGTTCAAATATAAAGTTCACGTCAAAATGCTTAGTCTAAATGTAAAGTTCAAAGCCTAAAATGTCACAGTTCAAATATAATAGTTAGAATTCAACAAGAAGGTTCAGATCAAAAGATATTAGATGAAACACAAATTATTAAAGATTTTTAACCTTTTAATCTTAACAGTTGTATAAAAGAATAATAATTTCTTACCATATATGGAAAAAAATGACATCTTTTATCTTAGAACGTGACTAGATTTTTCTTAATATGTGTGAAATTAACTTAAATGTATATATTTATGATTTAATTATTAATTATCCCATATAAGTTATATGTTGTACACTAACTCGTATATTATAAAATTGTTAAAAATATATTGATAATATTTATAAAATAAATTGTTGTAGTGTACAAAATAAAATAGAATAAACTTTCAAAATATTTTTTGAAGTGATAAAATAACACTTTATTGAGTGGAATCATCACCAACCAATTTTCCTTGTCCAAATAATTTAGGAACAATTATATATTCTATTACATTTTTAAAAATAATTACAACAATAGTTCACTCATAAAATATTTACACAATTAATACACTTTTATATTTATTTACAATATTAGTGCAATTAGGATTCCTTAATTTAGAAAATTAGTCTGCAATTAGGATTCCTTAATTTAGGGGATTAATATTGATTTATTTATTAAATTAAGTAATTAATAAGTAAATTATATAACACACCTTCTCTTTCCTTAATAAAAATCACGCTTCATTCGCCTTTGTCAGTCTTCTCCTCCTCCACCATTAACAGTCCCAACTTGTTAACGCCATCCTCCGCCCTCCTCCATCATTAACGCCCTCCTCCGCCCTCCTTCACTATTAACGCCCTTCTCCTCCGCCCTCCTCCACCATTAACGCCCTTCTCCTCCGCCCTCCTTCATCATTAACGCCATCCTCCACCATTAACCTAGACAACCCCAACTTGTTAACGCCATCCTCCACCTGCGATTTTTTCGTAGTACAGTTGCTGCGATTTTTTTATAGTACAGTTGGTAGCCAAACATTCATACCAAGGTAACCAATTCAGTGTTATTAGGTTTCTAATTTATTTTTAAAAAATCTATTATAGATTTTTTTTTATTTAATAGTGCAGTTGGTAACTAACACTTTATACAAATGTAACCAATTCAATTTTATTGGGTTACCAATTAATTAAAAAAAATCTATTTGTAGATTATTTTTTTTTATAATGCAGTTGGTAGCCAAACCTTAATACAAAGGTAACCAATTCAGTTTTATTGGGTTACCAATTAATTATAAAAAATCTATTATAGATTTTTTTTTCATAATGCAGTTGGTAGCCAAACCTTAATACAAATGTAACCAACAAAAACTAAAATTGTTACTTTTGAAAGTTTTGGTTACCAACTGCACTGAAATTTCTCTTGGTTACCCACAAAAACTAAAATGGTTACCTTTGTATAAATATTTGGATACCAACAGCATTAAAATTTAATTTTTTCTCCTTTTAATTTCTGGACTAAATCAACCTTCGTCACAATGTCAGCTGTGGCTGTAATGGATGAGGAGATCGGCGTCCATGGTGTTGAAGCGGCGGCGAATGGGAGGAGGAAGATGACCGGCGAAGGGGAGGAGAAAGATGATGTTGCCAAACTTTGAATATTTGAATTTTAATTATTATTTTTGAATTTGAATTTGTTGTTAGATCCAAGATATTTGAATTTGAATGATTAATTATGGTAGTTATTTCTCCTTTTTAGGTTTCCTTATTATTATGAATTGAATCCTAATTGCATACTAATTTCCTAAATTAAGAAATCCTAATTGCACTAATATTATAAATAAATATAGAAAGTGTATTAATTGTGTAAATATTTTATGAGTGTATTAATAGTGTAATTACTTTCTAAATGTTGTATATTATTGTAAAGGACCCAATAATTTATCCTTTATCATGTTTAGACCTGGCAATTTAGGTCCAGGTCCGCGGGTCGGACCTGCCCGCCCGTAGAAACATGGGCCACAATATTTCAGCCCAAGAAAACGCTGGTAATTTTGGCCTGGCCCAACCCGTGACTTATTTTTTTAAAAAACAAAATGTTGTTTATGAGGCTTGAACACAAGACTTGTAGGTAAATATATAAGAGTTCAAACCAATTGAGCTACAATAATTATTATTTTTAATGCAATCTTCAATATATTATTTCTTTACTTTTGTACAAATTTTAACCTAAATCGTGCGGCACAAGCCTTACCAAAACAATTTCTTTTTACTCCCACATGGAGAGTTCTTTTTTTTATTATTAAATTAATGTCCTAATTAAATTAAAATTTATTAAGATTTGAAATCTTGACATATGGCGCAAATTAATTGCACTGATATTATCAGTAAGTTTTAATATTTTATTACTAAATTCATTTGTTAATAAATTAGATTTTAAAATCCCGATTTTATAATATTAATAAGTCATTAACTTTCATATTAAGTTAATGTTTTGATTAAATTAGAATTCGTTAATACTTAAAATCTTATCATATCACGTGATTTAATAGTATTCATATTAGTTATGATTTAGTTTTAAAATAATAATAGACTTATTATTAAATTAGTGTCATAATTAAATTAATTATAACATATTAAATTTTGAATTTAGATTTCTATTCAGATTAATATACCAAGCAAATTTCTATTGAGATATGTAGTTAATGTAGGTAATTAATTAATCGTGTATGTTTGTATTATTGTTTATTATTAATTATTTTATTATTTTTAATATTTATTATTATTACTATTTCTGGTGTAGCAAGATTTTGCAACAATAAATAAATAAATAAATAAATGAAGAAGCCCGCGGGCCGGCCCAACCCGGGTCACGGGCCTTACAATATCAGCCCACCAAAACCCGAGCCATTTTGGCTCGGCCCGCCGTTGGCCCGACCCGCTCTCGGCCAGGCCAGGCCCGGCCCGACCCACCCGTTTGCCAGGTCTAAATTCATGTTCTAAAAGCAAAATTATGATAAAGAATAGCTTGATGTGTACTTGTACGATTATATATATATATATATACACACACACACACACACACACATATATATATATATAGAGAGAGAGAGAGAGAGAGAGAGAGAGAAACACTAATATATATTCCATAGGATTCAAGTTGTAATATAAGTCAGGTCAAATCTTAAGTGCGAATCAATCTTGAAGACAATTTTTTCATATCTTAAATTTCTAATATCATATGTAATAACCTGGTTCAAATCCCGAGTTGAGGACCAATCTTGGGTCAAATATTAAGTCTGAAGCAAATTAAATTCATACAAACAAGGCCTTAAACCATTAATTCAATATGATTTTCTTATGTCATTTTACCCACCGCAAACTCACTTAAAAGGTCATATCTGAATGTACTATTATTAATATAATTTTTTATATATTTATAATTTTTTCATATCTTTCAATGTGTAACTAGGGTATTACACATGTATATGATCAATCTTTGACTATTTAAAATTAATTTAACTATAGACAATTTAATTAGGAAATTTGTAAATTATTTAAAATGTTATTAATTACAAGATTAATTATTTTTAATAGTTAAAATTAATTATATTAATTTTTAATATGAAAATATCTCAAATTAATTATGAAAATCAATCTTTATCTTATATTTCAAAACAAATTAAATACATAAATTATACTCGTACTTGCATATTAATTCTCTTCTCATGCTCGCCAAATGTGAAAAATTGTATCTTCCCATTCTATTGAAAGACAAATTATTGTATTCATAATAATAAATAATTCTATGCGTACAAATTAACACAAATCATTTTCTTTAAATGATAAGATCCATGTATTGTATGCTGCAATAGATATATACAAAATTTAAATAATAGGTCTCATTTTTTATAATTTATATAAATAAAACTATTCATAATAAAGATAAATATTCTTATTCAGTTTTCGCTCTTAACCCCTTCCTTCCCCCGCCCCCTCTCCCCTCTCCCTCTCCCCTCTCCCCTCTCCCCTCTCCCCTCCTACTCCCTACCCCTCCTTCACATCCCTAAAATCTATATGATTGACATATAATTATATAAGTTCCTAAAAAATTTAAGGTTAGAAAATGACAAGAATCCAAGCTCTAACATATAATATAATACTCCTAAATAATTAAAGGTTAGGAAAGGACACGAATTCAAGCTCCGGACAATACATCACATGTAATCTCTCTCTATAATTCTGCTCACCGTGATACATGCATTACGTGTGAAATTACATTTTAAAAATAAGAAATTAATATTTTTAAAAGTAAAAATAATAGTTTCATAAAAAATTTCTCACGTAAAAATAAATGGGTCCTATATTTATGTGTGAGAGATTTTACGAAAATATCAAGTTTTACTTGTGAAAATAATAATTTTCTAAAAATATAGTAATAATTTTGTCAAATTTAGAAGATAAAATTAAAAAAGTCGAAATTATAGAATTATAAAATATTTAAGGGCAAATAAGGGAAAAAAATGTGACAGAATCTCAAATCTGATTTTATCATTGGCTCTCTTATTATTATATAATAGATACATATACAGATAGATAGACAGATAGATAGATAGATTCCCTCTCTTTCTCCCTCAGTCTATCCTTCAGTGTCATTTCAATGTAACAAATCTTCTCAATTATTTCAGGAAACCTTTTTTCTCAATTCTCACAAGGTGACACTTGCAAGTGTGGCAAGAATTTTTATGCTTTACGCTAAAACAACAACTTATACAGTATATATATATATATATATATATATATATATATATTCATAATTGCTTCTTTTTATTTGGTTCTAATTATTTTATTCAACTCCTTAAGTACCGGCCATTATTGATTGTACCAACCCAAGTTGGCATTCAATTGCACAACAATATATGCAAGTGTCATGTTGTTCTTCATTAGAAAAAAAAGTTTTAAAAAATGCAAAAATATGCACACACAAAAAAATCTAATAAAATGTAAGACCCCAACTTTTATAAATAAAGATAAATTTTCTATAAATATCATTTTTGAATATTATGGAGTTAATTTGATATAATGTTATAGTTGTGGGTAATATTTATAAATTTTGTAAAGTACGCAAGTTGTTATATAATATTCGATTGGTCGGGCAATATTCGTTTTAACAGGGAATATTCGTACAACGGCACAATCATTGGTGGACCCCACAACGGAATTATTGTCGGATTGAGAAAACGACAAAAATATTTTATTAAAAATAATGGCGGAAGTTTTACCATTGTTACTGTTGAACTACTCGGTAGTAAAAGTACAGTAATACGTGTGGTTGCATAGTAGCACACGGTATTGATTATTAATGCTTATGTGAGAAGTCACTCAGTTTGATTCAATTATTGTCAGTTAATAATATGAATTATTTAGCGATAATGACGTTTTGTTTTATTCGTATTATTAACGTAATAAAACAGAAACATCTTTTTATATAAAACAGAATACTTTATTAAAGTTATTCTATAAATAGAATATATTATATTTTATTTAAAAGATTTTTCTTTAAATATGGACCGTCAGATTAAAGTAATCAATCTGGACCGTTCATGGATTAGTTACTATGCATTCTATTTTTCTATAAATAGCAACTCATTCCTTTATTATTTCTTACGAATTCACTTAACTCTAGAGAGAGAAACTATAGAGAGAAACTATAGAGAGAGAAGAAGAGTATTCTGCTACTTAACTACTTCTTTATTTCAGCTCTTCTTTAAAACGGTAAGGGGTGTTATTCTTTCTTATTCATGAAGAGAACTGTTGTTATTCAATTTCTTATTATTTTGTTGAAATAACCTGTATACGCGGTCTACCCTATACTTGGTGACATTCTTCTATTATTCTGTTGGAACATCCTGTCTGTGTGTTTTACACCGGACCTAGTTCCGTTTTTATTATTATTCTGTTGGAACATCCTGTCTGTGTGTTTTACACCGGACCTGGTTCCGTCTTGTTATTATTCTGTTGGAACATCCTGTCTGTGTGTTTTACACCGGACCTGGTTCCATTATTTATTATTCTGTCGGAATATCCTGTCTGTGCGTTTACGCCGGACCTGGTTCCATTATTTATTATTCTGTCGGAATATCCTGTCTGTGCGTTTACGCCGGACCTGGTTCCATTATTTATTATTCTGTTGGAATAACCTGTCTGTGCGGTCTGTCGCATGCATGGTGATTTATTTTGTTATTCCATTCTTTATTGTACTCAGTTGGTTAAGTTTTGACTTCTATACTCCATGAAATTTGTGGAATATCCTTGATAATTACGTTTCATCCAGTATCTTTTCATGAAAATATTCTTCTAAGCATTCTTGAATTTTACTCCACAAAGCAGTATCATGTTGACAATTTGGACGTTGTTAATTCTTGAATAAATTAATTCTTGAACTTGTTTTATTGAATTCTTATATCATTGTCATCATCCTCATGTTTATAAAATTTTGAAAGTCATCTGTGGCCTGTAGTGCATAGATGGACTTGGTATGATTATGACCAGGGATTATTCGGTATAATCATGACCGTAATATTACAAATGATGTGGTAAAAGTCCTCATTGGCTCGTAGTGCGTTGATGGACAGTTGTTGGCATGATCATGACCATTAATGAATACACGAATATCCTTGGCCGTAGTGCAGGGGTGATTCGATGATGTAGATTATTTTATTAAGCTGAGTCCCAGCGATAACAGTGTTGAAAAACCTTTTAAATCATAAAAGATAGTAGAGTTTATTTTCTACTTGACTCTTTTAATGGATTGTTTATTCCGCTGTAGTTAAACTTGATGTCTATTATATTTTATCAGTTTAACATTGTTGAAGGCTAATGATAATTTATTCTGCATTATCTTAGTCATAATATTTCTTACTGGGCTAGTTGAGCTCACCCTTTCTTTCACTGTTCTCTTCAGGAAATGAGAACGTAGCTGGGGCAAGTCGGGGAACGGAGTGATGGTTTGAATGATAGTATTAGGTAGTAGTCCTCACTATTCTATGTAATAGTGTGTTAATAAATGTAATGAGGACTCCTTTTGAGTATGAATACTCTCTAGAAGATAATATTTGTATTCAAACTCGCAGTTTATGTTTTGTCGTATTGTACACGACAGTTGTATTAGTAAGTTGTATTTGTATTCTGTACTTTGTATCTGACGACCCAAGATGGGTGATGTATACCTAATTTTGGGGGCATCACAGTTGGTATCAGAGCTTAGGGATATGATCCCTGGCTAAGATGTGAGAATAGAACTAGGAGGGGAGAGACGGAGAATTCCTTCGCTAGTATGACCTACCTAAGTTTATTTGTATGGTATTTAATTGGTCGGTCATAATATAAGGATAATATATGACATATTAATTAACTTTTATTTTGTGGCAGTATTTGAAAATGGCATCTGAGAATGTTGAGAATAGCAATGGAGCACAGGCGACTGTTGATTCACCACATATCAATAATCAGGATAATGTGCATCAAGAAGGTGACAATCCTCATGCAAACAACCACATTGACCAGATGATGAATGATGGAATGTTCAAAAACTTTATGCAGTTCATGCAACAGCAGGCGAGAGCGGCTCCTGTCCAAAATATAGATAAAAACACTGAAAACTCTCGGACGGTCACCGCTAAACAGTTCAAGTAGCTGGGACCACCAGAGTTTAAGGGAGAGCCAAAACCACTTATAGCGAAAACATGGATAAAACAGATTACCAAGATATTTGATGTCTTGGGATGCTCCGAGGAGCAAAAGGTTCCATTTGCCGCCTTTATGTTGCGAGGAAAGGCAGATTACTGGTGGAAATCGATTAAGCGTACTCAACCTGCCGCACTGAAGATGTCTTGGGATAAGTTCCAAGAGCTGTTCAATTACAAATACTTTCTCGAAAGTGTTCGTCACATGAAGGAGGTGGAGTTCATCAAATTGGAGCAGAATAATATGACCATGTCGCAGTATGAGACTAAATTTGCTGAGTTATCCCGGTTTGCGTCTCACTTGGTGGATAATGAAGAGCGAATGACGCGAATGTTTTTGCGAGGTTTGAAACCTGATACGTCAACATCTTATTTCTCATAAACTGTGTTTGTATTCAGATGTTGTGAATAGGGCTCAGTTAGTGGAGCGCGATAACGAGTCAACGTAACCAAAAGAGAGCAGTCGACAAAATGATAATACCAGTGAGAGCAGTCATCGAAGCGGTGACAACAAGCGTGGAAGGAATTAACAGGCCAAAAATGATAACCACTTCGATGGTAATCAGGGCCAAAACAATAAGATTGGTCATTTCAAGAAGAGGAGATTCAACAATGATGGAAAGACGTTAGCACCAGCACCCGTTGTTAAGGAAGGAGAACGACCACTTATCATATGTTTCAAATACGGAGGGGAGGAGCACATCAGTCCAAACTGCGCGATACCGTCTAAAGCATGTTATAATTGTGGAAGAGAAGGTCATTTAGCTCGATTTTGTCGTTTACCAAAAACAAGTTCAGCCAAGATGGAGACACCAAAGGCCGTCCCAGAAAAGTCAAAACCGGTAGTGCAAGGGAGAGCGTTTGTTTGTGACCTCCTAGAAAGCAAGGAACCCGAATGAGGTCATCACGGGTAAGCTTATCATAAACTCTAACGAAGTCTATACTTTATTTGATACCGGTTCTACCCATTCTTTTATTTCTCCTACTTGCGCTCATCGATTAAATTTGATTCCGAAGAAATTAGACTTTGACTTATCTGTTGAAACTCTATTGGGAGAAACCTTCATTACATCTACGGTTTATAAGTCTTGTTTAGTTCAAGTTGGTACCCACACATTACCAGTCGATCTTATTTCATTAAAAATACTTGCATTTGACGTGATTTTAGGGATTGATTGGTTAACTACTCATCATGCAAAAATTGATTATTTTCGTAAGGTTGTTAGCTTTCATATTCCTAATCGACCTATTATGCGAATTCAAGCAACCAAATCATTAAAATCAATCGCTGTCATTTCAAGCCATAAAGCTATTCGTTTATTGAAAAACGGATGTCAAGCTTTCTTAGCTCATGTCACGGATCTAAACAAAAATACGTCAGTTTTGAATGATATTTCTATTGTTAATAAATTCCCTGACGTATTTCCTGAAGAACTTCCTGGCCTACCCCCAGAGCGTGAAATTGAATTTTGTATCGACCTTGAACCCGGTACAAAACCCATTTCCAAAGCCCCATATCGAATGGCTCCTATTGAACTTCAGGAGTTAAAGATCCAACTGCAGGAATTGTTAGACATTAGCTTTATTCGTCCTAGTACTTCTCCTTGGGGTGCTCCTGTGCTATTTGTGAATACGAAAGATGAAAGTATGCGACTTTGTATTGATTATCGGGAGTTGAATCATGTCACCATCAAAAACAGGTACCCATTGCCACGTACTGATGACATGTTTGACCAGTTGCAAGGAGCACAATTCTTTTCAAAGATCGATCTTCGTTCTGGATATCATCAGCTGAAGGTTAGAACCGAGAATATTCCAAAGACGGCTTTCAGAACTCGGTACGGGCATTATGAATTCCTAGTCATGTCCTTTGGATTGACTAATGCTCCTGCTGCCTTCATGGATATGATGAACCGGGTATTCAAGAAATATTTGGATCACTTTGTGGTCGTCTTTATTGATGACATCCTTATTTATTTCAAAAGCCGTGAAGATCATGAGCAACACTTGAGGCTGGTACTCCAAAAGATTGAAGCTATTCAAAGCTGGGAGCAACCTAAATCAGTGACCGAAGTACGTAGCTTTCTTGGTTTAGCTGGTTATTATTGGAGATTCGTGGAAGGATTTTCTCGAATCGCTACTCCATTAACTCAGCTGACTCAAAAAGATACAAAATTCGGTTGGAGCAAAGAATGTGAGAAGAGTTTTTAAGAACTCAAGAGAAGACTCATTTCAGCACCTGTTCTAACAATACTATCTGGCTCGGAGGGATTTGTCATCTACAGTGATGCTTCGAGCAAAGGGTTGGGATGCGTTCTCATGCAACATGGAAAAGTCATAGCCTATGCATCAAGACAACTCAAGGAATATGAGAGGAATTATCCTACTCATGATCTAGAGTTGGCAGCTGTTGTCTTTGCACTTAAAATTTGGAGGCATTACTTGTATGGGGAGAAGGTGGAGATCTTTACGGATCATAAAAGCCTTAAATATTTCTTCACTCAAAAGGAACTCAACATGCGACAACGACGTTGGCTTGAACTGTTGAAAGATTATGATCATACCATTCAATACCATCCTGAAAAAGCGAACGTGGTAGCTGACGCATTGAGTAGAAGATCATATGCAAGTACGAGTGCGATATTGTCAACACAAAGGCCTATTTTGTGTGATTTGCAAAGGATGGAGATAGAGTTAAAGACTCCAGGGACCCATGTGATGATGGCGAATATACGAGTAGAACCGACTTTAATCGATAAAATTAAAGCTGCTCAAGCTACAGACTTGGAGCTGATGCGTATGAGGAAGAAAGTGCAAGAAGGTGCTATGCCGGAAGCAAGAATCGATGAAGAAGGAATACTTCGAGTCAACTCCAGACTTTGTGTTCCTAACAACCCTGATTTAAAGTATGAAATCATGATGGAGGCGCACAACACACCGTTTACAATCCATCCTAAAAGTACCAAAATGTATCATGATCTTCGTCATACGTTTTGGTGGAGCAATATGAAGAGAGAGATAGCGTTGTTTATCTCAAGGTGTCTAACTTGTCAACGAGTCAAAGCGGAGCATCAAGTACCAAAAGGTCCATTGTAACCACTTAAAATTCCAGAATGGAAGTGGGAGCACATTACCATAGATTTCGTTACCGGTCTTCCTAGGGTTTCTCAAGGTATTGATGCGATTTGGGTCATTGTTGATAAATTGGCCAAGTCTGCTCATTTCTTACCGATACGAGAAACTTATACACTTGAACGTCTTGCTCGTACGTACATAAACGAGATTATAAGACTGCATGCTATGCCAGTATCCATAGTTTCTGACCGAGACCCAAGATTCACTTCACGATTTTGGGTTAGTTTACAAAAAGCTATGGGCACGAATTTACGATTTAGTTCAGCGTATCATCCTCAGACGGACGGCCAATCAGGGAGGACTATTTAAACTCTTGAAGATCTATTAAGACTCTGTGTCTTTGACTTCAAGAGAAGTTGGGACAAGTTCTTACCATTGGTGGAGTTTTCCTACAACAACAGTTATCAAGCAAGTATTGGCATGGCTCCATTCGAAGCATTGTATGGAAGAAAATGTCGTTCTCCAGTATACTGGGATGAGGTGGGTGAAGCAACGTTGTTGGGACTGGAGTTGGTACGTATTACTACAGAAAAGATTCAAACGATCCGACAACGTATAAAAACCTCACAAGATCGACAAAAGAGTTATGCTGATCTTCATCGAAAGGACGTGGAATTTGATGTAGGAGATCATGTGTTCTTACGTGTTGCTCCATGGAAAGGAGTTACGAGATTTAGAAAGAGAGAAAAGCTCAATCCTTGATTCATCGGTCTATTTTTAATCCTCGATCGAGTAGGAACTGTGGCTTATAGACTCACTTTACCGCCAAGTATGTCTCGTGTTCATAACGTTTTTCACATATCCATGTTACACAAATATGTGAAAGACCCGAACCACATTATTGAGTTAGAACCGGACGAAATAGCGGAGGATTTGACGTATGAAGAAGTTCCTGTTCAAATCTTGGATAAGAAGGAACATATTCTACGCTCCAAGGTTATACCTCAAGTCAAAGTTTTGTGGAGAAATCACGATGTTGAGGAAATGACTTGGGAGTTAGAATCTGAAATGAAATCAAGGTATCCTTACCTCTTCGACATACTAGGTACGTACCCAAATTTCGGGGGCGAAATTTCATAAGAAGGGGAGGTTGTAAGACCCCAACTTTTAAAAATAAAGATGAATTTTCTATAAATATCATTTTTGAATATTATGGAGTTAATTTGATATAATGTTATAGTTGTGCGTAATATTTATAAATTTTGTAAAGTACGCAAGTTGTTATATAATATTCGATTGGTCGGAGAATATTCGTTTTAACAGGGAATATTCGTACAACGGCACAATCATTGGTGGACCCCATAACGGAATTATTGTCGGATTGAGAAAACGACAAAAATATTTTATTAAAAATAACGGCAAAAGTTTTACCATTGTTACTGTTGAACTACTCGGTAGCAAAAGTACAGTAATACGTGTGGTTGCATAGTAGCACACGGTATTAATTATTAATGCTTATGTGAGAAGTCACTCAGTTTGATTCAATTATTGTCAGTTAATAATATGAATTATTTAGCGATAATGACGTTTTGTTTTATTCGTATTATTAACGTAATAAAACAGAAACATATTTTTATATAAAACAGAATACTTTATTAAAGTTATTCTATAAATAGAATATATTATATTTTATTTAAAAGATTTTTCTTTAAATATGGACCGTCAGATTAAAGTAATCAATCTAGACCGTTCATGGATTAGTTACTATGCATTCTATTTTTCTATAAATAACAGCTCATTCCTTCATTATTTCTTACGAATTCACTGAACTCTAGAGAGAGAAACTATAGAGAGAAACTATAGAGAGAGAGAAGAAGAGTATTCTGCTACTTAACTACTTCCTTATTTCAGCTCTTCTTTAAAATGGTAAGGGGTGTTATTCTTTCTTATTCATGAAGAGAACTGTTGTTATTCCATTTCTTATTATTCTGTTGGAATAACCTGTATACGCGGTCTACCCTATACTTGGTGACATTCTTCTATTATTCTGTTGGAACATCCTGTCTGTGTGTTTTACACCGGACCTGGTTCCGTTTTTATTATTATTCTGTTGGAACATCCTGTCTGTGTGTTTTACACCGGACCTGGTTCCGTCTTGTTATTATTCTGTTGGAACATCCTGTCTGTGTGTTTTACACCGGACCTGGTTCCATTATTTATTATTCTGTAAGAATATCCTGTCTGTGCGTTTACGCCGGACCTGGTTCCATTATTTATTATTCTGTCGGAATATCCTGTCTGTGCGTTTACGCCGGACCTGGTTCCATTATTTATTATTCTGTTGGAATAACCTGTCTGTGCGGTCTATCGCATGCATGGTGATTTCTTTTGTTATTCCATTCTTTATTGTACTCAGTTGGTTAAGTTTTGACTTCTATACTCCATAAAATTTGTGGAATATCCTTGATAATTGCGTTTCATCCAGTATCTTTTCATGAAAATATTCTTCTAAGCATTCTTGAATTTTACTCCACAAAGCAGTATCATGTTGACAATTTGGACGTTGTTAATTCTTGGATAAATTAATTCTTGAACTTATTTTATTGAATTCTTATATCATTGTCATCATCCTCATGTTTATAAAATGTTAAAAGTCATCTGTGGCCTGTAGTGCATAGATGGACTTGGTATGATTATGACCAGGGATTATTCGGTATAATCATGACCGTAATGTTACAAATGATGTGGTAAAAGTCCTCATTGGCCCGTAGTGCGTTGATGGACAGTTGTTGGCATGATCATGACCATTAATGAATACACGAATATCCTTGGCCGTAGTGCAGGGGTGATTCGATGATGTAGATTATTTTATTAAGCTGAGTCCCAGCAATAACAGTGTTGAAAAACCTTTTAAATCATAAAAGATAGTAGAGTTTATTTTCTACTTGACTCTTTTAATGGATTGCTTATTCCGCTGTAGTTAAACTTGATGTCTATTATATTTTATCAGTTTAGCATTGTTGAAGGCTAATGATAATTTATTCTGCATTATCTTAGTCATAATATTTCTTACTAGGCTAGTTGAGTTCACCCTTTCTTTCACTGTTCTCTTCAAGAAATGAGAACGTAGCTGGGACAAGTCGGGAAACGGAGTGATGGTTCGAATGATAGTATTAGTTAGTAGTCCTCACTATTCTATGTAATAGTGTGTTAATAAATGTAATGAGGACTCCTTTTGAGTATGAATACTCTCTAGAAGATAATATTTGTATTCAAACTCGCAGTTTATGTTTTGTCGTATTGTACACGACAGTTGTATTAGTAAGTTGTATTTGTATTCTGTACTTTGTATCTGACGACCCAAGATGGGTGATGTATACCTAATTTTGGGGGGGTCACATAAAGCATATGACACTAATATGAGGAATAATAATGTGCATAAAATAATTAAAAGGCAAGCAAATTCAAAAAACAAAAGTAACAAACAATCAAAAAGTCAAATGGCTGCCATTTTAAAAAGACTTTCACTCTATGATTTTGAACATCTTGTTCTGCTACTAAGTCATTACGTGCCGAATTTCAAGCAACTTAACTAAGTCTCGGTGACATGTTTCAAGTCTTAGTGACTTGAAGGAATATTAGTGATTCATTTCTTCGTGAACAAATCTTCATGAGTATTATATCCTTAGTAGATTATACCTACTCAGTAACTAGAAGAGTGGACTACGAGATCTTTGTGTTGTGAACCACTTAAAAATATCTCGTCTCATTTACTTTTCGCATCTACTTTCTTGTCAAATTATTTTAAGTGCTCTACGATTTAGTCTGTGACTTAGTTCCACTTTTGACTGCTAAATTTAGAATTGTGATTCTTGTGTAAAACTAACTAATTAACTTGTTTAATTATAAGTTGGTAATAACTCTTTAAAAGAAAAAGTTTTTAAAGGATCTATCCAACCCCCTTATAGATCTTTAAGTTCCTATAACAATTACGATATTCTAATATTGATCTTATGGATGTGTTTATATTTTGAATTTCAAATTCAAATTTGATTTGTGTTGGTTAGACTACATAGTCTTCTTTTATGCATAAATAATAATTTAGCTTTGACAAGAATCATAGAAGAACTAAAACTTTTCTTTTTGGTGAAATATATTTATAGGGCCTGACTCTGAAGTTTGTCTTGTTTAATTACTTAAACATTTACTTTCTTTGGTCAAAATGAAGCTTCTCATGTACTCCTCATCAGCTCAATTTATACTTTACCAAACATAATTGGTAATACCATTAATGAAATAACCCGAGTCAAATCTCGAGTCCGAAACAAATCTCAGGTCAAATCCCAAGTCCGAATCGAATCAAATCCATCAAAATAAGGCCTCAAACCACTGGCCCAATAGTATCTTCTTAGGTTATCTTAGCCCACCACAGGCTCACCCAAATGGTCATGACTTAAAAATACTGTGACACCCCTAAAATAGGTATACAACACCCATTCTGAGTCGCCAAATACATGGTACAGAAAGCAAACTATAACTTCAATAATACAATTGTCGTGCAAAATACGACAACACATACTGTGAGTTTAAATACAAATATTGTCTTCTAGACAATATCCACACTCAAATAAGTCCTCATTACAATTATTCAAACACTATTTTACAGAAATAGTGAGGACTGCTAAAACATATTTCTAGAACCATCACTCTATACCCCGACTAGATCCTGCTATGTTTTCACCTCCTAAGAAGAAAAATGAAACAAAAAGGAAAAGGGTGAGCTCAACTAGCCCAGTAAAGAATATTATGACTAAGATAATATACAAAAAATTATCATTAGTATTCAACAGGGAAAAATTTGATAGGATATAATCGACAACAAGTTCTAGATCAACAACTGCAGCGGAAACAGCAAACCATTAGAAGAGTCAAGTAGAGAATGAATTCTACTATCTTCTAAGATTTAAAAGTCCATCATCAATATTTTATCCCTGTAACATCAATTAATAATCATCTTTAACCAAATATTCATCTTTGCACTACAGGCCAAAGATATTCATTTGTATCACCAATCAGTCATGTTCATCTCAACACCTGTTCATCTTTGCACTACAGGCCAAAGATATTCATCAGGTAATCATACATCTTTGCACTACAGGCCAAAGATATTCAGTAGTATCATCATTTAGGACTGAGGATGATAAAAAATATTTTAAAGAAAACAAATCTAGTGAGATAAAAGAACAAATATTAGGGATTCGTATTACAGTTTATCCAAGTTCAATAATACCTTATAATAACCAATTTTGAAGCAGAATTCAAAAATAAAGATCAAAACATGGATACAATCAAAGATAGTAACCATAATAGACAACTTGGACAAAAAGAAGAAAATTTTATTTTTCGGTGAATAGTGCCGTATTCGTGAATAGTGTCGTATACGTGAATAGTAACGTATACGTGAATAGTAACCCCGACACAAAAAGTTTCAAATTTAATAAAAAGTTCATACCAACATTTCGGTATAATGATATTGAAAAAAATATCATTTTAAGAAGAATATAACACCCCTTACCTCAAAATATCAGTACTTCTGATCGAAATATCGGTATAAGGCTGAAGAAAACTTGCACTGATGAATAGAAACTCACAAAGTATCTAAATACTCCCAAAATATACTCAATAATCCAGAGAGAGAAAGAGAGAAAACTTGTTTCTGGTGTGATTTTCAATTCTAACTTAGCCCTCTATTTATAGGAAAATGTTAGCACGCCGAAGCAGACTTAACCTGTAACCTGATGGCTTTACCTGCTACTATTCCCACCCACCATATTTGAATAAAAATCTCAGCACATTTTCATCAACCAAAAGTGGGGCCCACCAATTCTAAAAGTTTCCACGAAAATGACAAATTCCGAAACTTCTATAATTTTTGAACCAATCATCTCGTAAAATTTATAACAAATCATACGTTCATTTTTAACGGTTCAAAATTTGTGGACATATACTCAACTTATATATGAATAACATATCCAAATATTACCACGATCCAACGGTCAGATTAAAAATTATAACCCTCGCAAAATATCTCAAAAACCCTAATTCGATTTTTAATACCTCCGTTCTGACAAAAATACAGATAAAACACCTCAACATTAACTCCTTCATTTTTAACCACAAAAATATATCCCTCATTTATATCCACATAAAATAAATATTTTCTTATCATATGAATGAATAATTAATTATTCACAAATAATATTACAGAATCACATTTATGACAATCAGGCCGTTCCCAGGAAAGAGGGGGCTTTCCAATAAGAATTTCTCCTTACTGGTGCGCAATTAGGTGACCAAACCTCTCCTTAGACAGAACATTCTAGACATTGCCAATAATGTTATCTAATAATATTATTCAAATAATATGAATTATTGATCTGATAATGGGAAATACTGTGCAGTAACAATTATTGAAACAACAATAATATAAAATATCAACGTAGCAATTATTGAATCAATAAAATAAAATATTAAACAGTAATTACTGTAACAATTATTGAGTAATGCCTTCTTACGTAAGAATCAATAATTTGTACAATACCGTGTGCTACTGTATTTTAACCACCAGGTATTCCAACAGTATTAACGGTAACAACTACGCCGTTAATTATAAACAACTTATACTTGTCGTTTTCTTCATCCAATCGATTTCCGTTATGGGGCCCACACAAGGCTGCGCCGTCGTATGAATATTCCCCGACAGCAAGAATATTCCACGACCAAACGAATATTCACGGACCAAAAATGAATATTTTATAACCACTTGCTTATTTGAAATATTTTCTCATTTTACCCATAACTAACCACATTAATCAAATCAACCATTTCTATTTCAAAATAATAAATAGAGAAAATTTAATTTCATTTATTAATAAGTTGGGGTCTTATAAATACTATTGGTAGTAACTTATTTTCTTATATGCAGATAAATTTTTCTCCTATCTTTCGATGTGGGACTGGGGTGTTACAAACTCCTCCACTTAAATTTTTGACGTTCCCGTCAGAACCGATCACACACACGGCCCAAAAATCTTTGTCTCTCTAGCCATTGTGGGATAATACCGGCTGGCTTTGTGTCCCCACTTCCGGACCTCCATCTCTCCATTGTGGGATAATACCATCAGCCTTCGTGTCCTCACCTCCGGTAACCCGATTAGATGACCCGACCTGAGCTTTCGAGAGTCGGCTCTGATACCATATAAAATAACCCGAGTCCAGAACAAATCTCGGGTCCAATCCCAAATCCGAATCGAATCAAATCCATCAAAATAAGGCCTCAAACTACTGGCTCAATAGTATCTTCTTGGGTTATCTTAGCCCACCACAGGCTCACCCAAAAGGTCATAACTTGAAAGTACTATTGGTAGTAACTTATTTCCTTATACGCAAACAAATTTTTCCTCTATCTTTCGATGTGGGACTGGGGTGTTACAATTAAATTAGCGATTAGGCATAATAAATGATATATTGACTTTAGTTTAAAAACATGACTATATATGTTAAGTTATGATTTTAACATATGACTTAGCTGGCCCTTTCCTGCACCCTTGGATAAACCTGTTAATCACACTTAGGTGGTGTTTGATAAAACTGATTATTAAGATCTGAACAATTTAAACATCTGAATAATTTAGAATCTCTGTCCAGAATTGTGTCTGAATGAAAAAATATTGTTTGATAATTACTTTTTCCAAAAATTTTGAATAATAGTATTTTTACCATTTTAACCCTCTGAACAGTTTAAACAAAACATGTTTGATAATCAGAAAGGTCTGAATAATATTTTAAATACATATCTATAATATTTTGACCACAATATGATAAAATAAAAATGAAAACGTACAAATTAAATTAACTTTAAATATAGTATCATGTCCCAAAAATATCAACATAGCAAAATAATTTAACCATACAAATTAATTTAACTTCAAACAGTTGTTAAGAGTTGAAGTGCAATTTGTTCACGTAGATTAACCATAAATTCTACGCCTTGATAACCCCATTGTGGTTCATCTTGTCCCTCTTCTTCATTTCCTTCATTTTGCTCCGCTTCATCGTCAAACATGTTATCTCGATCATATTGAGCAAACAATTCATCCTCAGTGTTATGATTCCTTATGAAATTATGGACTGCGAAGCAAGCGATAACTATATCCCTTTGTACTGTAAAAGGGTAAGGAGCCATTCGTTTCAAAATTGGGAATCTTTCTTTCAACACACCATAAGCACACTCGATAACATTTCTGAGTTGTGCATGAGTATGGTTGAGTTTTTCCTCTTTATTCAAAGCGCGCCGACGTCGAAAATCAACTAACCAATACTTTGTATTGCGATATGGAGATAAAAATCCTCGAGTGTTTACGTATGCAGCATCACAAAGATAATATTTATCTGTAATTGAGACAAAAAATAATGATTATTATTAATAACTTGAATGATAAAATTTTATGACAAAAATAAATAATAATTAGAAATGGTAAAAGAAATTGTAATATATACCCGGGGGAGGAAATGGAAAACCAGAAGATGGATCAAATGCAACTTCTTTTACCACTCGTGATTCGTGTGCAATTCCTTCCCATCCCAAAAAAATGTGAATATCATGTTAAAATCTCATATCCCTAAAATATTTTGATAACATTCACTTCTTCATCTTCCTCTTCCTCTTCCTCTATAACGCGTTTGTTGACTAACAGGAACAACTGCATGTACAAGAGTACCATCTAATGAACCTACTGCACCCTACATTAAAAAAATTTAAAGATCTCAAAGTATTTTATTGTATGGAATAAATGAAAAAAAAAAGAGAACAGAATTTATATGCCACTTACCGAAAATATTTGTCGTAAATTTTTATGGTTCCCTGGAATATCGGGATTTGGATCAAATGATGTAGGCAGTATAATTTCTTTTGAAAACTCAATCATTCCGTTTAACACCTCATGAAAATATCTATGTATTGTTTGGGTATAATGTTGAAATCTGCGTTTTACAACTCTAAAGCGTTCGTTATGGCATATAATAGTTAAGAATATTGTCATCTTCTCCTCAACTGTTATTTGTCTACTATTGTGTACCCATTTTTTTCCTTGAAGTGTTCACATAGATGTACATATGCATCACGAGAGAGACACATCAATTCTTGACACTGTGTGTTTGATCCATTTAATAACTCTAATGTGTAAGCATGTCCGCTCAATGCCGAAGTATTATCCATAATCCTTAGTATTCCCCTTGAAGATTGTCTTTTCAAATACCAATATATAATCATCAAACATAAAATTTGATCCTCAATATCCATATTACCTATATAAAACATAACAATTTTAAAATACTATAACAATTAATAAAAGAAAAAATTCATTGGATCTATCTTGACAAGAAGCAGGGTGGTACAAATGTATACAAAAGATAATGACCAAAGAAAACAGAGTAATAGCAAATATCACATCCATAATTTAACTTAAGAAGTTCAAAGTCATCTATAGCAAATATTACATCCATAATTAGTAATAGCAAATATCACATCCATAACTACTAAATTAGCCCCAACATATATAAGAGTTTATATCCCAAAAATATCAAATATTTAGCTAGCCCCAAAGATAAGAAGTTTGTACCCAAAAATATCAAATTAGCTAGTCGCAAATATACCCACCAACATAATACCAACAACTAAACAATATATCCTCACTTGCGTGAAACCATCATTACCCAATTTTGAACCTCATTTTCTTTTAAAATCATCCATGCTTTTCTATAGCTTGGTTTCTCACAAAATATTCCAAGAGCCATTTTGTGTAGTGGATTTTCTGCTCCCTAACCAAGTTCTTCCAACTTATCTTTGCATTCTTTCACGGAAGGTCCACTATTCTTTTCAACAATGAGTTTTAAGGCCTTGGACATCTCTTCATCTAGGTTAGTGTTGTAGGTTTATTTAGATGAACGCTTAACTTTTTTCTTTGGTCTTTCTCCCTCAAAGCTAGGAGCGGAAGCATGAGATTGCATACCGGGAGTTGATGCATTAGGAGATGGAATAGAAGACCTTTAACCTTGGGTGCTAAAAGGAATGTCCTCAAGACTGACAACCTCCAAGTCCAAAGGTGTATCTTTAGTCCTACCTTTTCCACAACTAGGACCCCAACTATCAAGTCCTGTTGCCGCAGTTCCATCAAATAATGCAATACAAAGATCGGGGAAGATTAGAGGTGAGATCTTCAACGTTTCTACCATTTTATTTGCATGTATTCAAACAGTAAGTTCAACATGTTATAATATATTTTTAAGGACTATTACTAATTAACTTAAAATGTAAAAAGATTTAAAATACACCTTTATCTCTTGTATCCATTTCTCATCAGGAAGGTTGAACCTATTCGTTGACGAGTCATATACATTTCCTGTCTTACTTCTGAGTTTGCACCATACACCATATTTTCCTCTCAAGTAGTCAAAATGATTCTTCGTTTGTTTTTGATCCACAATCATGTTGTAGGTATCTTTTAGTATTTCTCCTACCTTTCTCCATGATTGTGGCTTGAGGCTTGCATCTTCCCTACTATTTTCAACAATCTCACAAATATATACATATTTCTAAAAAAAGTTTTCACTAGTGATTCATTCCTTCAACTCACTCTAGTCCTTTTTGGTTTTTGAGTTTCACTGGTTTGTTTCATACCTAAAGTACATAGATTATAAAAGGTGTAAACAATAAAAAAACAAATATAAGGATTGCAGATTCTAACATTACACCAAATTAATGTGTAGTCTCACTAAATTTTAACAAATTTACACAATAAACAGAGAAAAAGATTCAAAAAGTGATGAAAAAGATAAACTAAGTCCTCTGACTTCAAAGCCATCTAATTCCAATTGTAACATATAACATGAAAACTACAAAAAAACAGTACAAACTTTGGTATGCATTTGGTTTAATGATTTTCTCTTACTGTATTTTTATGCTGACGAAATAATTAAAAAATAATTTTATTTAATTAAATAATGAATAAAATTATATTATATGTTGTTATTATTATGTGATAGTAAGATGAAGGTTGTTCTATAACCTAAATGTATCGGAATATCGTAGTATTCTGGCTACGTGGAGGAATTAAAGTGTTTGAATTTTCAAGATGAAAATAAAAGCTTTCCGAGAAATTTTCTGAAAAATATTATTCACCAAATTCTGCTCGGGAATTATTTTTGAACTTCCGAGAAATACGTAACGATAGAATAATAAGGAAGGATGGAATATGCAATAATATTTCAGTTATGACAAACGCAATTTTTCGCCTGCGTACTAAATTGAGAATGTTAAGGAACGTAAAGATTTGGATAAATGATAATCGTATAATAACAATTATTATACAAAGCAAGGAATACGAGTATGATACGAAATATCGTACGAGTATATATGAAAGATAACATATCGTATATGAAGAATGATTATACGAACTAGAATACGTGTAGAATACGAGGATTTTACGTTAAACGCTTTAATCCTATTGCAATGGACTTGTAGGAGTTATGTAGGAATTGTTAAAGCCCAAGTGCAAACTTGTTAAAGCCCAAAGATTATTAATGCAAGTCCAACTTTAGGCCCAAGGTAATTAAAACTAAAGCCTAAACCAAGAACTGGATCCGTGGATCGAATCGATGGGTAAACGGGTAAGAAAAACCATGGGGCAACCCATGTGGGCCCCATAGGTGAGTCATGGTTGACCATGTGTGGTGGTCAAGCAAAGGATAAGTTGTGTGATGACCAAGGAAGGAATAGTAAGGAGGTGGTTTAAGGAGGTGGGATGGCCTTTTGACTAAAATGCCCTCACTTTGCAATCCCTATAACTTGAAGCTTTGAATTTTCATTTGTTACTTGTTCAAAAACACCAACATCTTAGATTATATTTCAGAGAGAAAAGTAAGAGCTAAAACTTGTCATATCAAGAAGAAAGAAGAGGAACCAAGCTTGATTATCAAGGATAAGAACCTCTAGATTATTAATCTTCCATCTCTTCAATTGTAGCTTGATAGATAAGTGTTGATTAGTGGAGCATGTATGATAAGAAGTGATAAAGATGGCTAATCAATGGACTTAACCCTTAATAAGTTATGTTCAAGTAATTCATACTTATTTAAGTGATGAACTAATAAAGAACTTGTAATAATTGGTCATGTAATTGATTTAATGAAATATGTTTGGTTAGGATGTTAGAAAGATGGAATGAATCCATTTTGATCTATGTAAAAATCTCAAGTAACGAAGTTATGGCGAAATTTACGAGATTAGACGATAATCGTCGAAATCGTTAAATTCTCGGAATGAAAGTCAAAAGTTAGCATTGAACTCGAAAATGTTGGTTTTCGATGGAGAATAGTCTCAATTTGCATTTTAGATTTGCGTACTCGAAAATGACCAAATTCTGACTTAGAACGAAGAAACGAGCTTTGAACGTTCATGAAAGTTTAACATTTTCATAATAATGAACTAATCAGTGAATTCTGAGTTAAAAGATTTAAAAATAAAATATTTTCTAATAAAATCATAGAACGTGTGATTTGTGAGATAATGGCTTTTGAAAGAGCCAATTCGGACTTATAACGAATAAGTTATGAGTCTGGAAAATTCACAAAGAAAAATTAACTGTCAAAAAATTTTTGAGACAGGGCTGGCGCCGCAGCGCGGGCTAAGGAGGTGAAGCTGGCGCCGCAGTGCCAGGCCAGACCCTCAGACACTGAAGAGTAGTGCCGCAGCGCGGCACAGAGAGGAAAGGTTGGCGCCGCAGCGCCAAGGCCGAGCAACACATACTGGAAACCCGCACCATAGCGCGAATTGTATATAGGAAGCTGGCGCCGCAGCGCCAGCACTAGAAAATAACCAGTAAAGAATGCTTAAGTGTATATAGAAAGAAGAAGTTAATTAGTAATGAATTGAATACTTAATTGACTTGAAGTAACATCATTGAAGATACTTAAAACCTTAAGAATGATGACTAAAAGTTGACGAACGATTACGTAAACGTGAATACAATGTAATACGATAAACCATAACGAATGTTAAACAATCTAAGGCATGATTAGATTGAGAAGAAGGGTAAGATATATTAGTAATCATACTTGATTATATACAGCCTAATGTGGTATGTTATGTGATAATGTATTGTAGAATCCTTAAAGACTCAAACGGAAAGTGTAGAAATTGTAAAAGACGATGAAGGCAAGTATTCTGACCCTTGTCTATATTCTTTTGGATAAGCTTTGTAATTCATGTGCCTTATGCATGAATTGATGTATAATGAAGTCGAAGCCAATTCCTTCGGCTAGACTTAATATGTTTTAGTGGATTTTCTTATAGTCTATCTAAATATTGTCAATGTTGCTATCTTTTGCCAAACTATTTTGGTATTGATTTCAAAGAAAGACTGAGTATGATAAATAAATATTTTGTCGTCAAACGACAGGCACGTGAGGTTGCCAAAACTTAAACGTAAATACGTTTAAAATAAGTAGTGTTGTACAACATAGAGTACTATAGACTGATCACCTAGACGTGCTTATAAGATATACCACTACAAAAAAATGGGGCTTCAGCAACAACCAATTTTCGTTGCTAAAGAATGAAATGCTCAAGGTCTTAGACCGAAATTTATGTTTAATGAATGTTGTTCATTATGAAATGTTTTAAGAAAAGAGAAGTGATATTTTGAATTATTGATAGTACTTCGTAACTATTGATTCAGTTATTGAAGATATACGATTTATATGATTCAAGCCTTTTGTTGAAATGAAATTGTCATACTTCCTGAGCTAGTATGCTCACTCTTGCTTGAATCATATGAATGCAGCTAAGACCGAACAGACTGAAGGATCCGGTAAAGATAAAGGGAAGGCTAAGGCGAACCAATAGGTTGCCTTTGTAATAGTATAGGATGAATGTTGTTATTATTTGATATTATGACAACGAATCTATGTAATAGTTATAAAAAACCTGGGAATGGGAATATTGGTTTGGAATATATAGAAGACATTTTCACTCTTTTGAGGTATTTCAATTGAATGAATGTGTAAACTGTAGCATCGTGTAGCACCATTTTTCGGGTTGAAAGATAGTCGGATTTGGGGGCGTCACAGGTTGGTATCAAAGCCGTAGGTTATAAAACTTAAGGGGGGGGGAAAGAACCTTAAGTCGTAACCTTAAGAAAAGTTAAAGAAGTAAAAGATGAAGTTAACCCTAAAAATGCATTAAATATGATATGTGTTTTTTTATTATTCTACTGACGTGTACTAATCAAACTAAATTATTTTGTTGTAGATGTCAGGAAATAATAAGATGTATAGGGATATATATGTTGTTAGCGAGTAGTCAGTAAATCAAGTAGAGATCTTACCGACCCCTATAGTAGCAGAACTTGGAGTGGTTGTGATCGAGTCTAGAGACTCAGAAGACTTAGACCTCATGTCTTTGTTTGATGGCATGTCAGAGGAGGAGGTGGAGGCAGTGTCATTTAACACCGTAGCACCTATAGAAGAGATGACTCCAGGGGAGTCAATGAAGGCACTGTTCATGGCCTTGTTGGATAGAAATATCCAGTTGGGGAAGGAGGTAAGGGAGCTGAAGGAGGAGGTCCAAGAAATCCTGGAGGATAAGAAAAGTATGGAGACAATGTGGGAGGAGGAGCATGACGAGAGAGTTTTGGTGAATGATAAGGTCCACGAGCTGAAACAAGAGACCTTTGAGCTCAGGCAGGAGCTAAAGGTCAAGAAGCAGAAGATTGGTAGAATGTATTATATTCATAGGAGTTCTCATACGGATTTTCAGCAGCAAGTAGCTGGGTATCCGATAGAGGTAGGGCAGACGCAGCATACTATCAGCCGATATATTATAGTCGGTCTTGCCAATCCGAATTTTGAGAATGCCATAAGGCATATGTAACCTAGTAGTAGCTATAAAAGAGTTAGATATGTAAATATGAGGTATCTAGTAGTGATGTAAAACCCTCTTTTGTATATCAAAGGGTAGTCTTTTGTAAATCCCAATTTTTAAAAAGCAATTATGAGATTAATGTAATCAGCTAAGGCTGTGTAATGACGAATGCTGTAGTATTATACTACAAGTAAGAAGTAAATCAATATAAGCCTTTTTATGGAACATATTGTGCAATGAGGTTGAAGTTATTGTTTAATAATGAATAATAACTAACTAACAAGGAAGAAAGTAATAATGACATGTTATTTATCTTAACAGAATTATGCCGCAAGGAAGAAGACAACTAAATCAAGAAGCCAATGTAAATCAGTCGGAAGGAGGTCCGGTTAACCCGATGCAAGAGTTCGTTAATTTATTAACGGTTGCGTTTAATAGAAATGGGGCTAATATACGCGTAAATCCTGTAGTAGTACGAGCTACTACGTTTAAGGATTTTAAAAGTGTCGGTCCGTCGGAGTTCAAAGGAACTACGGACCCAATAGAAGCCCAGACTTGGGTGAAAGAAATAGAGAAGGCGTTTGTTATTGCAAATGTCGATGAGGGGTAAAAGGTTGCTTTTGCTACCTATATGATGAAAGGAGAGGCCAACTTCTAGTGGGAGGTAAACCAGGCTAGGGTCGGTATAGAAAACCTTACGTGGACGCGGTTCAAGGAGATTTTCTTCGAGAACTATTTTTCTATGAGTATGTAGGGGAGGATGGAGATGCGGTTTCTGGAGTTGAAACAAGGGGAGATGACAGTTCCCCAATACACTTCCAAGTTCAATGAACTGGTGAGGTTCGCTCCACATCAGGTGGACACGGAGGTGAGAAAGGCTAGGAGGTTTGATCAGGACTTGAAACCCTGACTCTATAGCTGAATTTCTGTGTTCTAAAGTAATTCTTTTGGGACCATACTAGAGAAGGCAATAATTGCCGAAGGTGGTAATGAGGCTCTAAGCCAATACCACAAGGAGAAGAAGAACAAGAATAAGGTAGACAGGGGAATGAAAACGGAAGGAGCTAGTGGGAATGGTAACAACCAGAAGAGGAAGGGATTTAACTCTGGGAATACCGGAGTGAAGCAAGGAGATCCCAAGAAGAGGATGGAGGCATGCAAGAACTGTGGGAAGACTCACTTAGAAGTCTGTCTCAAGGGAAAGGCCGTGTGTTACAACTGTGGACAGGAGGAGAACATTTCACCTAACTGTCCAAGTTCGAAGAAAAATTATGGATGCTTCGTTTGTGGATCAACTGACCACATAGCAAAGAACTGCCCGAAGAAGGGGATAGACGAGAATAAGGGCGCTAATAGCGGTAAGTTAGCTATTGGTGGTCCAGCACCGACGGGTAGGACGATGGCCCGTACCTTTAACATGATGGTCCAAGATGCAGTTGCATCAGGGGATGTAGTTGCAGGTATTATCCTGATCAACGATATAAATGCTTACGTGTTATTTGACTCGGGTGCTACTTATTCTTTCATAGCATGTGATTTTGCTAGACGATTAGGATTACTTCCCGAAAGATTGCCTGCACCTTTGAATATCAAGGTTGCAAATGAAGAGATAATTCCTATTAAAAATATTCATAGGAGTTGTTGCGTAGATATACGAGGTTATAAATTATTGGTAGATTTGTTACCGATAAAGTTGAGAGAATTCGATGTAATTCTCAAGATGGATTGGTTGTTTAACCATGGTGCAATTATAGATTGTCAAAAAAAATGTGTAAACATTAGAACGTTGAGGCAACCAAATGTAGTGTTTTACGGTAATAAATCGTAGGGATATTCGTGTTGTCTTACCATGACACAAACGAGAAAATTGTTAAGGAAGGGATGTGTAGGTTATTTGTGCCATGTTGTTGATACCCAGAGAGTGGGAACAACGATGGAACAAATACCTATAGTTAAAGAATTCATGGATGTATTTCCAAGTGAATTGCCGGGTCTTCCACTGGATAGGGAGACCGAATTCGTAATAGACATTGCGCCAGGAGCGACACTAGTTTCCAGGGCACCGTATCGTATAGCGCCAGTGGAGATGAAGGAGTTGATGGTTCAGTTACAAGAACTGTTGGATAGAAAGTACATTCAACCGAGTGTTTCACCGTGGGGAGCACAGGTACTGTTTGTGAAGAAGAAGGACGGATCGTTGAGACTTTGTATCGACTACCGAGAGTTAAACAAGTTAACAATAAAGAATAAATATCCATTGCCTAGAATCGATGATCTCTTTGTTCAGTTGAAAGGGGCAAAGTATTTTTCTAAGATAGATTAATGAACGGGGTATCATCAGTTGAAGGTTAGGAAGGAGGATGTACCTAAGACGGCATTCAGGACTCGTTGCGGCCATTACAAGTTTCTGGTGATGTCATTTGGGTTGACAAATGCACCAGCTGCATTTATGGATATGATGAACAAAGTGTTCAAACAGTATTTGGACAAGTTCGTCGTGGTGTTTATCGATGATATTCTAGTCTATTCTAAGACGCCAGAAGATCATGTTGAACACCTAAGGGTAGTGTTGGAAACACTAAGGAAGGAAATGTTATATGCAAAATTCTAGAAAGGGTACAGTTTTTAGGACATGTTATCGACCACGATGGAATTTCAGTGGACCCAACGAAGGTGGAAGTATTGATGAATTGGGAACAGCCAAAAACGCCGACTAAGGTGCGGAGTTTCCTAGGGTTAGCGGGATACTATCGAAGATTTATCTAAGATTTTTCCAAGATAGCTACTCCGTTGACTAACTTAACAAGGAAGACAGTGAAGTACGTATGGACGGAGAAGTGTGAAGACAGTTTTCAAGAACTGAAGAAAAGGCTGAGTGAAGCACCTGTATTGTCTTTACCCGATGATACAGGGAATTTCGTAGTTTATAGTGATGCTTCGCATAGAGGACTTGGTTGTTTGCTCATGCAGCATGGCAAGGTCATTACGTATGCATCATAGAAGTTAAAGGATTATGAGAAAGTTTATCCTACTCATGATCTGGAACTGGTCGCGGTAGTGTTTGCCTTGAAGATATGGAGGCATTACTTATATGGAGAGAAATGTGAGATATACACAGATCATAAGAGTCTAAAATATCTTCACACAAAAGGACTTGAATATGAGACAAAGGAGATGGCTGGAGTTGATAAAGGATTACGACTGTGAAATCATGTATCACCCAGGAAAAGCCAATGTAGTGGCCGACGCCTTAAGTAGGAAGGGTCGGGAAAAGTTGTCTATGTTAACGGCTCAAATTGAGTTAATAACTCATGGATAGCCGCTTAAACTTGTTCGAAGGAAATCGTGGTGGGAATTGATAATAAAGAACAATAGATGAAGAAGGGAGAGAAGATTACAGGCGAAAAAAGACGAAGGAGCAGCAGCGATTCAGCAAAGGAGAAGAGCAGTAGCGAATTACCGAAGGAGAAGAGGCGGTCTAGGTTGGATTGGGGATAAAAGACGGAAGAGGTTATTATTGTCCCCCAAAAAAAATTTCTCGCTCAGACAGCCTCTGGATGCTATATATTTATTTTTGTGTCTAACCGATTAAGAGTCATTAAGAGGCAATTTATTTTTTACCAAACCAGATTTGCCTCTGACCGAATCAGAGGCAAATCCATTAGGAGCCATTAAGAGGTAATCAAATAGAAACTTAATGTGTTTTCTCAATCATCAAAATCTAGATGAGTACAACACAGTGATAATAGTAGAGATTTAAAAAATACTATACACCATAAGTTTTTAACAAATAACTGCAGCAGAATAAACAATCCATTAGGAGAGTTAAATAAACAATAATGCCTACTATCTTCTCCGATTTAAAATTTCCATCAATTGTAACACAAATGGTCATGATCATGCTGAAAAATAGTTTTCTTGTACTCTTTCCAAAGAGAACTTTCACCACGTTTATTTGTCACACATGATAAAGACACCAATCATATTATTTTTGCACCTAAGTCAAAGACATCACAACAACTTGAGTCTTGATGGTTAGTACAAACAACAAAGAATAAACATAAATAATAAGAATAATGAATGAATATTCGAGATCAGTAATTTATTTATATTTAAGAAATAATTTAATTTACTTATAGTCCAATAAATATCTAAATTGTCAACACGATATTCAGAATATAAGAATGAGTTAAAGCCCAAGGGTATTATCCAAGATTCACAAATAGAAAGTTCAACGATAAGGTTCACGGTACATATAATATTTAGAAGTCTTAAATGTTCACAGTTCAAATAGAAAGTTCACGTCAAAATGCTCAGTCCAAGTGTAAAGTTCAAGTCCAAAACGTCACAGTTCAAATATAACAGTTAGAATTCAATAAGAAGGTTCAGATCAAAAGATATTAGATGAAATACAAATTATTAAAGAATTTTTAACGAATTATTGTTTTAGGAATTTTTTTCGTTTAATTTTAACGGTTAAATAAATTAATAATAATTTTTATTACCATAATAAGCTTAAATTTAAGAGTATGAAAGGAAATGACATATTTTACCTTAGAACGTAATTAGATTCTGCTTAATATGTGGGAAATACACTTAAATATATATTTATAATTTAATTAGTAATTACTCCATATAATTTATATGGTGTACATTATCTCGTATATTGTAAAATCGTTAAAAATATATTAATAATATTTATAAAATAAATTTGTATAGTGTATAAAATAGAACAGAATAACCTTTCAAAATATATTTTTAAAGGAATAAAATAACACTTTATTGATTGGAATCATCACCAACCAATTTTCCTTGTCCAAATAATTTATCCTTTATCATGTTTAAAAAAAAATTATGATAAAGAATGACTTGATGTGTACTTAGACGGTTATCTGTCCTCTTCATAATACTACCAATACATATTTTTTAGATATATTCATGTAGGCTAATTATAGAGTAAATATATTAATATATTTAAGTTTTATACATATATAGAAACACACTAATATATATTCAATAGGATTCAAGTCGTAACAACTTAGGTCAAATTCCGATTTCGAAATCACAATAGTGTCTTCTTATTGTTAATAACTTAATTCTTTATATACAGATAGTTTTTTACACATACTTCGATGTGGGACTAGGGTGTTACAAACTTCCTCACTTAAATTTCTAACGTCCTCGTCAACTTTCGTGTACTCGCCTCCGGTAACTCGATCGAATTACCCAACTCAAGCTTTCGAGAGTCGACTCTGATACCATATGTAATAACCCGGGTCAAATTCTGAATTCATAACTAATCGTGGGTCAAATTTCAAGTCTGAATTGAATTAAATTCATCCAAACAAAGCCTTAAACCACTAGCACAATAGGCAATAATATCTTCTTAGGTTTACAAGTTCACCCAAAATGACTGAAAATACTGTTATTACTAACTTAATTCCTAATATAAAGACAAATTTTTTCCATATCTGATAAGTCTCCAAGATTTAATATTTATTTTGATGATAACAAAAATTGGGAAAAAAAGATAATTAAATTAGAATCTTCTCCATAGGATTTATTTGTGTGTCAAATTTTTCTTTAAATAAAAATATTTTTCTAAATTGAACTAATATTTTCCTAACCTTCATAATTTAATATCAAATGTTAAAAATATCATTTCACACAATAATATTTCTCCAAGTCAAGGAGGATTCCTATTTTCTTTCAAAATAAAATATTCATATTCAAGCTTTCAAAGCTATATTCACAAAAAGGGGTAAAAGAATTTTTTTAAAACCAAAAATTGTTTGTGTGCATCAGTGTATGTAATGGCAAATGATAATGAGATAATATTTTTGGGATAAAATTTTTTAAAGCTCCGTCCATGTGATGGGAAGTTTAATTTTTGAAAAGCAAATGAACATGTGCTCAATTAATGCAAAAGGTAGTCAAATTTTTCAAAGAACCAATTGCTTCAAAATTTGGAAGGCTTAATGATTGGGCAATCCGTGTGCTTAAAATTTCTAAACTTCATCTAAACCCTTTGTGACACCCCTAAATAGGTCTACACAACCCATTCTGAGTCGTCAAATACATGGTACAGAATTCAAATACAAACTTCCTATTTATAAATATTACATTGTCGTGCAAATACGACAAAACATAAGCTGTGAGTTTTAATATAAACATTGTCTCGTAGACAATATTCAAACTCAAATAAAGTTTTCATTACAATTATTGTTACACTATTTTATAAAATAATGAGGACTATTATAATAACCATCTTGGACCATTACTCCACTCCCCGACTAGTCCTAACTACATTCTCGCCTCCTGAGAAGAATAATGGAACCAAAAGGAAAAGGGTAAGCTCAACTGACTCAGTAAAAAATATTATGACTAAGATAATGTAGAACAAATTATTCTTAGTTCTCAACAGTGAAAAATCTGATAGAATATAATAGACAACAAGTTTTAGATTAACAACTGCTGCGGAAATAGCAACCCATTAGAAGAGTCAAATATTATTTCCAATTAACGAATTATCTATGCACTACGGGCCAAAGATAATCGTTTGTATCACCGGTGGTCATGATCATGCCAAACACCTGTACATCTATGCACTACGGACCAAAGAGGACTTTCACCACAAACCTTTATTTGTAACATTAAAGGTCATGATTATACCAATACACAATTCTTGATCATAATCATACCAATCAATCATTCATCTTTGTCTTATGGGACAAAGATGACTTTCATCACAATATAAGCATGAGGATGGTGGCAATGATATAAAGAATCAATCAAGTGAGATCAATGATAAATATTAGAGATTTATAATTTAATTTATCCAGAGTTCAAGAATATCTAAATTGTCAATATGATCACCAATTGTGGAGTAAAATTCAAAAATGATATTCATGTATCAAAAATAATTTGGATAGAAAAGAAACCAATTTTATCGTGAATAGTACCCCGAATGAAAATATTAAAATTTAATAAGAAAATTCAGACCAATATTCCAATGAAATCATATTAGATGAAGCGCAAACTATTACGAATATTCTACTAATTTCAGAAATTTTCACCATTTAACAATAAGGTTATGGAAATAAACAATAAATTTGTTCCATAAATAGAGAAAAATATGAAAGAAAACGATATCCCTTGACGAGTACAAAAGAAATGATATCCCATACGAGTATGAAAGAACATACGAAATTGCAAATGGATTTTCAACCGGATCATGCAGTAATCCGCGTAGACAGATCATTTCCACAATTTAATAAAGAATGAATACGAATGATTATTCACCAGGCATGCGGTAATCTACGTAGACAGGTTATTCCCACATATTAATAAAGAATGAATACGAAGGGTTATTCACCAGGCATGCGGTAATCCGCGTAGATAGGTTATTTTCACAGATTAATAAGGAATGAATACGAATAGTTATTCACCAGGCATGCGGTAATCCGCATAGATAGGTTATTCCCACATATTAATAAGGAATGAAATAACAACCCTTATGAGTATGAAGAAAATAACATCTTTTACCTTAATAAAAGACTAGATATTGCACTAGTGTAGTAGCAGAACTTTGTGTTGGTGGTGTGTGTTTGCTTCTCGAATACTCTTCTTCTTTCTCTCTCTTATTCTTTCTTTATAATTTCTCTCTCTATAGCTTTAGTGAATTAGTGAGAATGAAGGAAGAAATGAGCTTCTATTTATAGAAGATTTCTAGTTTGGCCCCTGCAATGTGAAGAGGCAAATGGCTTGACGCCTGGTAATATGAAAAGATAAGTGGTTTGACGCTTGTAATGTGAAAAGATAAGTGGTTTGACACCTATAATGTGAAAAGGCAAGTGGTTTGACGCCTGGTAAAGACAAGTACTATTAGCGAAAGTGACTCTTAGATGATGACCTATGGGTCCCATAGAATAAACCAAACTTACAACAAACATCTCATGACAAACCCCTTTATTTATATAAAAAATTGAAAAAATATTTACCACAATTCACTTATTTTCTATCAACACATTTTTAATCTTTTAACAATTATTCATCATTAATATTATAATTCACAATATTGACAATCAGATCGTTCCCATGAAAGATGGGGCTTTCCGATAAGGATTTCTCCTTATTGGCACGCAATTAGATAATCTAACCCCTTTCCTCGACAAAACTTTCTAGACATTATCAATAATACAAATAATAATATGAACAACTGTGTCGTGTCAATTATTAATTTAATTAATAATATAAAATATTATACAGATGATACTATGACAATAATTGAATCAATAATATGAGATACTATGCAGTAACTACTATGATAATTATTGAATGAAACTTAGTGACTTCTTACGTAAGCATCAATAATTAGAGATACAGTGCAATACCGTGTGCTACGGTGCAATAACGCGTATTACTGTACTTTTATCACCGGGTATTCCAACAATTTAACATTAAAAGTTTTACCGTTAGTTTTATCGCTTTCTATATCCGACAGTTATTTCGTTGTGAGGTACTCCACCAATGATTGCTCCGTCGTACGAATATTCCCCGACAAAAAAGAATATTTCCCAATAAAATGAATATTTTTTGACAACTTGCTTAATTTGTAAAATTTGCACATATCACCTATAACTATAACATTTATTAAATTATTACCTTACTATTTATAATAATATTTATAGAAAATTAAATATTTATTCATAAAAAATTACGGTCTTACAACCTTCATTTCAAACAAATGAATTTCAGTCTTTGAGTTTTCAAAAAGACCATTTTGCCCTAAGCTTGAAAATCCTATAAATAGCAAGCTTTCTCTTCATTTCAAACTTACCAATTCACTGTCAAAGAAAAGGCTTACTCATTGTCTACATTATCTCTAAAGCTTTAATATCTCTCTGTTACTTCAAAATTCTGATTATTTGAAGAAGATAAAATTGGTCACAAGTATTTTGAGATAAGTTGTTTAAATTACTTGATTATATTATCTCTTACTTGTTTATTGTGTTATATATATACATATATATATATATATATATATATATATATATATATATATATATATATATATAATTTATCTATTTATTATTTATATAAATATCGTAAAATAAATTAACACTTTGATCGTCAAAACGACCTCGAGATACTTTTAATAGAGAACTATCTGAACCGTCTTTGAATTTCTTAGTGATCTATTTATCAAAAATATTTATATAAGTATTTCAAATATATTTATTATTTATATAAATATCGTAAAATAGATTAACACTTTGATCATCAAAATGACCCCGAGATACTTCTAATAGAGAACTATCCAAACCGTCTTTGAATTTCTTAGTGATCTATCTATTGAAAATATTGATATAAATACTTTATATATTCATTATTTATATAAATACTTATTCAAAATTACACTCAAACTAATTTATGTGCTTAATCAAGAAGCATATTTTTACAAATATAAAAGTTGTTAAACTTTTATAATTGAGCTTAAATTTATATTTGCTTACACAAAAGCATATTTCACACATATAAAAGTTCTTGAACTTTTATAGAATTATTTGATCTCAAAATTTCTATCGGCTTATTTTAGAAGCATTTCTCTATCAAAACTTTTATAAAAAGTAAAAATGGCAGAGTTAGTTTATTTTATATACCTGTGAGAAAGACGAGTAATTCTTCGACCAAGACAAGAGTCTTAGAGAGGTCAGCTGGGATTTGGGTCTCTAGTATACTAGCGAGGTGAAAAAAAGAATATTGTTTTAAGACCAAATCATAGAATAGAACTGAACTCAAAAGAAAGTACAACTAAGCTTGAGGAGGGGAGCTGGGAGCTTGCTGTCCAACATAGTTAGTTGAAAATAGTTGTAAGTTTGTCTATAAAACTTTGTAAAAAAAAATTCGTCTGTTAAAAATTAAAAGTATTTATTACTGATAGTAATAAGATCTCAAGTCCTGGAGAGGAGATTGAGACTGGACGTAGCAACATAACCGGGATGTATGTTGTGAACCAGACAAATCTATGTGCATTGTGTGATTGAATTTTACTATCTTGCATATTAATTTTTAACACTGCAAATTAATTATCTAAAAATTCAAAAGGGCCTATGATAATTTTTTAATTTGTAATAATCTGTTCAACTCCCTTTCTAGATTATTATTATTAGACTTTCAATATCTTTCAATATGAGACTGAGGTGTTATACAAGTATATGATCAATTTTTGTCTATTTAAAATTAATTTAAATATAGACAATTTAATTATGAAATTTGTAAATTATTTAAAATGTTATTAATTATAAGATTTATTAATTTTAATAATTAAAATTAATTATATTAATTTATAATATAAAAACATCTCAAATTAATTATGAAAATCATTCTTGATCTTATATTTCAAAACAACAAAATAAAAATAAATTATACTCGTACTTGTATATTAATTCTCTGAATGCCCGTCAATTATGAAAAAGGCATCTTCCCGTTCTATTTGGAAGACAAATTATTGTATTCATAATTGTGACGCCCCCAAAATTAGGTATACATCACCCATCTTGGGTCGTCAGATACATGGTACAGAATACAAATACAACTTACTAACACAACTGTCGTGTACAATACGACAAAACATAACTGTGAGTTTGAATACAATTATTGTCTACTAGAGACTATACAAACTCAAAAGGAGTCCTCATTACAATTATTGTCACACTATTTAACAGAATAGTGAGGACTACTAATACTATCATCTGGTCCATCATTCCGTTCCCCGACTCGTCCCATCTATATTCTCATTTCCTGAAGAGAACAGTGAAAGAAAGGGTGAGCTCAACTAGCCCAGTAATAAATATTATGACTAAGATAATGCAGAATAAATTATCATTAGCCTTCAACAGTGTTAAACTGATAAAATATAACGAACATCAAGTTTAACTGCAGCGGAACAAGCAATTCATTAAAAGAGTCAAGTAAAAAATAAAATCTACTATCTTCTATGATTTAAAAAGTTTTTCAATACTGTTATCGCTGGGACTCAGCTTAATAAAATAATCCAAATCATCGAATCACCCCTGCACTACGGCCAAAGATATTCGTGTATTCATTAATGGTCATGATCATGCCAACAACTGTCCATCAATGCACTACGGGCCAAGGAGGACTTTTACCACATCATTTGTAACATTACGGTCATGATTATACCGAATAATCCCTGGTCATAATCATACCAAGTCCATCTATGCACTACAGGTCACAGATGACTTTCAACATTTTATAAACATGAGGATGATGACCAAGAATTCAATAAAATAAGTTCAAGAATTAATTTTCCAAGAATTAACAACGTCCAAATTGTCAACATGATACTGCTTTGTGGAGTAAAATTTAAGAATGCTTAGAAGAATATTTTCATGAAAAAATACTGGATGAAACGCAATTATCAAGGATATTCCACAAATTTCATAGAGTATAAAGGTCAAAACTTAACCGAGTATAATAAAGAATGGAATAACAAAAGAAATCACCATGTATGCGATAGACCGCACAGACAAGTTATTCCAACAGAATAATAAATAATGGAAGCAACTCCGGCGTAAAACGCACAGACAGGATATTCCAACAGAATAATAATAAAAACGGAACCAGGTCCGGTGTAAAACACACAGACAGGATGTTCCAACAGAATAACAATAAAGACGAAACTAGGTCCGGTGTAAAATACACAGACATGATGTTCCAACAGAATAATAATAAAGACGGAACCAGGTCCGGTGTAAAACACACAGACAGGATGTAACCTTGAAGCGTAGAATATGTTCCTTCTTATCCAAGATTTGAACAGGAACTTCTTCATACGTCAAATCCTCTGCTATTTCGTCCGGTTCTAACTCAATAATGTGGTTCGGGTCTTCCACATATTTACGTAACATGGATATGTGAAAAATGTTATGAACACGAGACATACTTGGCGGTAAAGCGAGTCTATAAGCCACAGTTCCTACTCGATCGAGGATTAAAAATAGACCGATGAATCGAGGATTGAGCTTTCCTCTCTTTCCAAATCTCGTAACTCCTTTCCATAGAGCAACACGTAAGAACACATGATCTCCTATATCAAATTCCACGTCCTTTCGATGAAGATCAGCATAACTTTTTTGTCGATCTTGTGAGGTTTTTATACGTTATCGGATCGTTTGAATCTTTTCTGTAGTCATACGTACCAACTCCGGTCCCAACAACGTTGCTTCACCCACCTCATCCCAGCATACTAGAGAACGACACTTTCTTCCATACAACGCTTCGAATGGAGCCATGCCAATACTTGCTTGATAACTGTTGTTATAGGAAAACTCCACCAATGATAAGAACTTGTCCCAATTTCCCTTGAAGTCAAGGATACAGAGTCTTAATAAATCTTTCAGAGTTTGAATAGTCCTCTCTGATTGTTCGTCCATCTGAGGATGATATGCTGAACTAAATCGTAAATCCGTGCACATAGCTTTTTGTAAGCTAACCCAAAATCGTGAAGTGAATCTTGGGTCTCGGTCAGAAACTATGGATACTGGCATACCATGCAGTCTTACAATCTCGTTTATGTGCATACGAGCAAGACGTTCAAGTGTATAAGTTTCTCGTATCGGTAAAAAATGAGCAAACTTAGTCAATCTATCAACAATGACCCAAATCGCATCAATACCTTAAGAAACCTTTGGAAGACCGGTAACGAAATTCATGGTAATGTGCTCCCACTTCCATTTTGGAATTTCAAGTGGTTGCAATGGACCTTTTGGTACTTGATACTTCTCCTTGACTCGTTGACAAGTTAGACACCTTGAGATAAACAGCGCAATGTCTCGATTCATATTGCTCCACCAAAATGTATGACGAAGATCATGATACATTTTGGTACTCCCAGGATGGATTGCAAACGGTGTGTTGTGCGCCTCCATCATGATTTCATACTATAAATCAGGGTCGTTAGGAACACAAAGTCTGGAGTTGACTCGAAGTATTCCTTCTTCATCGATTCTTGCTTCTGGCATAGCACCTTCTTGCACTTTCTTCCTCATACGCATCAGCTCCAGGTCTGTAGCTTGAGCAGCTTTAACTTTAACGATTAAAGTCGGTTCTACTCATATATTCGTCATCATCACATGGGTCCCTGGAGTCTTTAACTCTATCTCCGTCCTTTGCAATATCACACTCGTACTTGCATATGATCTTCTACTCAATACGTCAGCTACCACGTTCGCTTTTTCAGGATGGTATTGAATGGTATGATCATAATCTTTCAACAGTTCAAGCCAACGTCGTTGTCGCATGTTGAGTTCCTTTTGAGTGAAAAAATATTTGAGGCTTTTATGATCCGTAAAGATCTCCACCTTCTCCCCATACAAGTAATGCCTCCAAATTTTAAGTGCAAAGACAACAGCTGCCAACTCTAGATCATGAGTAAGATAATTTCTCTCATATTCCTTGAGTTGTCTTGATGCATAGGCTATGACTTTTCCATGTTGCATGAGAACGCATCCCAACCCTTTGCTCGAAGCATCACTGTAGATGACAAATCCCTCCGAGCCAGATGATATTGTTAGAACATGTGCTGAAATGAGTCTCCTCTTGAGTTCTTGAAAACTCTTATCACATTCTTCGCTCTAACCGAACTTTGTATTTTTCCGAGTCAGCTGAGTTAGTGGAGTAGCAATTCGAGAAAATTCTTCCACGAATCTCCAATAATAACTAGCTAAACCGAGAAAGCTACGTACTTCGATTACTGATTTAGGTTGCTCCCAGCTTTGAATAGCTTCAATCATTGTCAGGTCAACAGATATTCCACGACTTGATACTACGTGCCCAAAGAATGCTACATCTTCCAGCCAGAACTCACATTTCTTTAACTTGGCATAAAGCTTGTATTCACGAAGCTTTTAGAGTACCAGCCTCAAGTGTTGCTCATGATCTTCACGATTTTTGGAATAAATAAGGATGTCATCAATAAAGACGACCACAAAGTGATCCAAATATTCTTTGAATACCCGGTTCATCATATCCATAAAGGCAGCAGGAGCATTAGTCAATCCAAAGGACGTGACTAGAAATTCATAATGCCCGTACCGAGTTCTGAAAGCCATCTTTGGAATATCCTCAGTTCTAACATTCAGCTGATGATATCCAGAACGAAGATGGATCTTTGAAAAGAATTGTGCTCCTTGCAACTGGTCAAACAGGTCATCAATACGTGGCAATGAGTACCTGTTTTTGATGGTGACATGATTCAACTCCCGATAATCAATACAAAGTCGCATACTTCTATCTTTCTGCTTCACGAATAGAATAGGAGCACCCCAAGGAGAAGTACTAGGACGAATAAAGTCAATGTCTAACAATTCCTGCAGTTAGATCTTTAACTTCTGAAGTTCAATAGGAGCCATTCGATATGGGGCTTTGGAAATGGGTTTTGTACCGGGTTCAAGGTCGATACAAAATTCAATTTCACGCTCTAGGAGTAGGTCAGAAAGTTCTTCAGGGAATACGTCAGGGAATTTATTAACAATAGAAATATCATTCAAAACTGACATATTTTTGTTTAGATCCGTGACATGAGCTAAGAAAGCTTGACATCCGTTTTTCAATAAACGAATAGCTTTATGGCTTGAGATGACAACGATTGATTTTAATGGTTTGGTTGCTTGAATTCGCATAATAGGTCGATTAGGAATATGAAAGCTAACAACCTTACGAAAACAATCAATTTTTGCATGATGAGTAGTTAACCAATCAATCCCTAGAATCACGTCAAATGCAAGTATTTTTAATGAAATCAGATCGACAGATAATGTGTGGGTACCAACTTGAACCAAACAAGACTTATAAACCGTGGATGTAATGAAGGTTTCTCCCAATGGAGTTTCAACAGATAAGTCAAAGTCTAATTTCTCCGAAGTCAAATTTAATCGATGAGCGCAAGTAGGAGAAATAAAAGAATGGGTAGAACCGGTATCAAATAAAGTATAGACTTCGTTAGAGTTTATGATAATCTTACCCGTGATGACCTCATTCGGGTTCCTTACTTTCTGGGAGGTCACAACAAACGCTCTCCCTTGCACTACTGGTTTTGACTTTTCTGGGACGGCCTTTGGTGCCTCCATCCTGGCTGAACTTGTTTTTGGTAAACGACAAAATCGAGCTAAATGACCTTCTCTTCCACAATTATAACATGCTTTAGACGGCATCACGCAGTTTGGACTGATGTGCCCCTCCCCTCCGCATTTGAAACATATGATAGGTGGTCGTTCTCCTTCCTTAACAACGGGTGCTGGTGCTGACGTCTTTCCATCATTGTTGAATCTCCTCTTCTTGAAATGACCATTCTTATTGTTTTGGCCCTGATTACCACCGAAGTGGTTACCATTTCTGGTATGTTGATTCCCACCACGCTTGGTATCACCGCTTCGATGACTGCTCTCACTGGTATTATCATTTTGCCGACTGCTCTCTTTTGGTTGCGTTGACTCGTTATCGCGCTCCACTAACTGAGCCCTATTCACAACATCTAAAAACAAACACAGTTTATGAGAAATAAGATGTTGACGTATCTCAGGTTTCAAACCTCGCAAAAACATTCGCGTCATTCGCTCTTTATTATCCACCAGTGGGACGCAAACTGGGACAACTCAACAAATTTAGCCTCATACTGCGACACGGTCATATTATTCTGCTCCAATTTGATGAACTCCACCTCCTTCATGTGTCGAACACTTTTAGGAAAGTATTTGTCATTGAACAACTCTTGGAACTTCACCCAAGACATCTTCAGTGCGGCAGGTTGAGTACGCTTAATCGATTCCCACCAGTAATCTGCCTCTCCTTGCAACATAAAGGCGGCAAAGGGAACCTTTTTCTCCTCGGAGCATCCCAAGACTTCAAATATCTTGGTGATCTGCTTTATCCATGTTTTCGCTATAAGTGGTTTTGGCTCTCCCTTAAACTCCGGTGGTCCCAGCTCCTTGAACTGTTTAGCGGTGACCGTCCGAGAGTTTTCAGTGTTTCCACCTACATTTTGAACAGGAGCCGCTCTCGCCTGCTGTTGCATGAACTGCATAAAGCTTCTGAACATTCCATCATTTATCATTTGGTCAGTATTGTTGTTTGCATGAGGATTGTCGCCTTCCTAATGCACATTATCCCGATTATTGATATGTGGTGAATCAACAGTCGCCTGTGCTCCATTGCTATTCTCAACATTCTAGGATGCCATTTTCAGATACTGCCACAAAACAAAAGTTAATTGATATGTCATATATTATCCTTATATTCTGACCGACCAATTAAATACCATGCAAACAAACTTAGGTAGGTCATACTAGCGAAGGAATTTCCCGTCTCTCCCCTCCTAGTTCTATTCTCACATCTTAGTCAGAGATCATATCCCTAAGCTCTGATATCAACTGTGACGCCCCCAAAATTAGGTATACATCACCCATCTTGGGTCGTCAGATACATGGTACAGAATACAAATACAACTTACTAATACAACTGTCGTATACAATACGACAAAATATAACTGTGAGTTTGAATACAATTATTGTCTACTAGAGACTATACAAACTCAAAAGGAGTCCTCATTACAATTATTGTCACACTATTTAACAGAATAGTGAGGACTACTAATACTATCATCTGGTTCATCACTCCGTTCCCCGACTCGTCCCATCTATATTCTCATTTCCTGAAGAGAACAGTGAAAGAAAGGGTGAGCTCAACTAGCCCAGTAAGAAATATTATGACTAAGATAATGCAGAATAAATTATCATTAGCCTTCAACATTGTTAAACTGATAAAATATAACGAACATCAAGTTTAACTGCAGCGGAACAAGCAATTCATTAAAAGAGTCAAGTAGAAAATAAAATTTACTATCTTCTATGATTTAAAAGGTTTTTCAACACTGTTATCGCTGGGACTCAGCTTAATAAAATAATCCACATCATCGAATCACCCATGCACTACGACCAAGGATATTCGTGTATTCATTAATGGTCATGATCATGCCAACAACTATCCATCAATGCACTACGGGCCAAGGAGGACTTTTACCACATCATTTGTAACATTACGGTCATGATTATACCGAATAATCCCTGGTCATAATCATACCAAGTCCATCTATGCACTACAGGCCACAGATGACTTTCAACATTTTATAAACATAAGGATGATGACAATGATATAAGAATTCAATAAAACAAGTTCAAGAATTAATTTATCCAAGAATTAACAACGTCAAAATTGTTAACATGATACTGCTTTGTGGAGTAAAATTTAAGAATGCTTAGAAGAATATTTTCATAAAAAGATACTGGATGAAACACAATTATCAAGGATATTCCATAAATTTCATGGAGTATAGAAGTCAAAACTTAACCAACTGAGTATAATAAAGAATGAAATAACAAAAGAAATCACCATGCATGTGATAGACCGCATAGACAGGTTATTCCAACAGAATAATAAATAATAGAACCAGGTCCAGCGTAAAACGCACAGACAGGATATTCCAACAGAATAATAATAAAAACGGAACCAGGTCCGGTGTAAAACACACAGACAGGATGTTCCAACAGAATAATAATAAAGACGGAACCAGGTCCGGTGTAAAACACACAGACAGGATGTTACAACAGAATAATAATAAAGACGAAACCAGGTCCGGTGTAAAATACACAGACAGAATGTTCCAACAGAATAATAATAAAGACGGAACCAGGTCCGGTGTAAAACACATAGACATGATGTTCCAACAGAATAATAGAAGAATGTCACCAAGTATAGGGTAGACCGCGTATACAGGTTATTCCAACAGAATAATAAGAAATGGAATAACAACAGTTCTCTTCATTAATAAGAAAGAATAACACCCCTTACCGTTTTAAAGAAAAACTGAAATAAGGAAGTAGTTAGGTAGCAGAATACTTTTCTTCTCTCTCTCTATAGTTTCTCTCTATAGTTTCTCTCTCTAGAGTTCAGTGAATTCGTAAGAAATAATGAAGGAATGAGTTGCTATTTATAGAAAAATAGAATGCATAGTAACTAATCCATGAACGGTCCAGATTGATTACTTTAATCTGACGGTCCATATTTAAAGAAAAATCTTTTAAATAAAATATAATATATTTTATTTATAGAATAACTTTAATAAAATATTCTGTTTTATATAAAAAGATGTTTCTATTTTATTACGTTAATAATACGAATAAAATAAAACTTCATTATCGCTAAATAATTCATATTATTAATTGACAATAATTGAATCAAATTGAGTGACTTCTCACATAAGCATTAATAATCCATACCGTGTGCTACTATGCAACCACACGTATTACTGTACTTTTACTACCGAGTAGTTCAATAGTATCAATGGTAAAACTTCCGCCGTTATTTTTAATAAAATATTTTTGTCGTTTTCTCAATCCGACAATAATTCCGTTGTGGGGTCCACCAATGATTATGCCGTTGTACGAATATTCCCTGTTAAAACGAATATTCCCCGACCAATCGAATATTATATAACAACTTACGTAATTTGCAAAATTTATAAATATTACCCACAATTATAACATTATATCAAATTTACTCCATAATATTTAAAAATGATATTTATAAAAAATTCATCTTTATTTATAAAAATTGGGGTCTTATAATAATAATAAATAATTCTATGTGTACAAATTATACACAAATAATTTTCTATAAATGATAAGATCCATATATGTATTGTATGCTGCAATAAATATATACAAATGTTAAATAATAGGTCTCACTTTTTCTTCTCTCTTATTTATATTATTTATACATAATTTATTTTACGATTTATATAAATAAAACTATTCATAATAAAGAAAAATATTCTTATTCAGTTTTCGCTCTTAAGCCCACCTTCACATCCCTAAAATCCATATGATTGACATATAATTATAAAAGTTACTAAAAAGATAAAAATAATGCTATTATCACATAAAAATGATCGCATTATGTTTACATACACATACATGCATAAAACGGGCCCCACATCAGGCGGGAGCCCATAATATATATGTGTGTATGTGAATATTATGTAATTTTTTTTATATGATAATAGCATTATTGAAAAAATTAAAATTAGAAAAAGACATGAATCCAAGCTCTGGCATATAATATAATATTCCTAAATAATTAAAGGTTAGGAAAGGACATGAATTCCCTTTCTTTCTTCATATAATAGATACATGCATATACAGATAGATAGATAGAAAGATAGATACACCATCCGCTCTCTTATAATATAATATATACATATACAGAGATAGATAGATACATATATACATACATTCCCTCTGTTTCTGTCAAATCTCCATCCATATAGTTGTCTGGTTCAGTGTCAGTTTCAATGTAATAAATCTTCTCAATTATTTCAGGAAACCTTCTTTCTCGATTCTCACAAGCGACGCTAAAACAACTTATACATTACATATATGGTTCTCATCCATAGCAATCGATTGTTATAGACACTATTTTAATAACTAACTTATCTACTGTAGATTAATTAAATGAAAGGCTGAGATAAGAAAAAATATATTACTAGCCGCTACAAGTTGTTGCGGCCCGAACAACCCTCTAGCGACTTCTATTTTAATAAAAGTCAAATTAACTTGTTAATGTGGGCCCATATTGTCAGATAGAAAGATATAAAATGAATTTATTTTTTTTACATACCAACCGCTATAGCTTGTAGCGGCTTGATTTTAATATAATTTTTTTTATAACGTGGGCCAATTTTTGAGAAATAGAATGATAAAAAAGAAATTTATTTTTTTATATACCAACCGTTACAGCTTGTAGCAGCTTGGTCATAATTTTTTTTTGTGTGTCATATGTTGTCCCACTTTGTTGGTAATATTACATGTCGTTTTATTACTAATACTAATATTAATTAAATGAGAATTAAAAAGGCAAAAAAAAGCAATTAATATTACAATATTATCTTTCTATCCCTCAATTTTCTTACAACGGAAGTTATTAAAAAAACATTAGAAAACAAGCCTCTTGTAACAGCTGGTAATAGTATTATTACTTGTCTTTTTTTATTACTAAAGGCAACACAAAAGACATTAAAAAAATAAGTCGCTACATCTTATAGCGGTTGGTAATAGTGTTATTACTTACTTTTTTTATTGGTAAAGACAACACTAAAGGAATAAAAAATAAATAAAAAATCAAGCTGCTACATCTTATAGCGGATGTAGCGGTTGGTAATAGTGTTATTACTTACCTTTTTATATATTACTAATACTAATATTAATTAAATAAGAATTAAAAAGGTAATTAATATTAATATTAGTAATAAAAAGACAATTAATATTAGTATTACTAATAAGAAGATAATTATTATTAGTAATAATAATAAAAAAATAATTAATATTAGTAATAGTAATAAAAAGACAATTAATATTAGTAATAGTAATAAAAAGGCAATTAATATATAAAGAAAAAAAACAGACGCATTGTTAACCATGATTATATTTAAAGTTTGACTAAATTCAAAAATATAAAAATATTTAAAGTTTGACTTTTTAATAAATTGAATTTAATGAAAATCATCCAACCAACAAAAAAACAGACGCATTGTTAACCATGATTATATTTAAAGTTCGACTAAATTCAAAAAAATAAAAATATTTAAAATTTGACTTTTTAATAAATTGAATTTAATGAAAATCATCCGACCAACAAAAAAAATGCATTGTTAACCATGATTATATTTAAAGTTTGACTAAATTCAAAAAAATAAAAATATTTAAAGTTTGACTTTTTAATAAATTGAATTTAATGAAAATCATCCAACCAACAAAATGCCGGGAACCAATTTGTTGGTTTGCGCGTAACCACTCTACTGACTCTCTACTAACAGCTACAATTTCTACAACTTCAAGATTGAACCCCTCTTTGTATCTCTCTGTAAAAACAACAAAAGCAAAGTCACGATTTCAAGAAAAATGGTGTACTCACCGACTCCTTCCACAGATAAGGACACCCATCCGTGATTTTTCTTCGTCTATATCTTACCCACTTGGATTAATTTTCTCATTTATGGGTATTTTAATCAATACCCATATATGAGAATATTAATTATGTATTGTATAAATTCCCTGTATTTATTTTGGGTTTTTGTTTTGTTCTGTATTTTACTTTATCTCTCCACTTTTTTGTTGCTTTGTGAAGAATTTATGGGGTTGGATAGTTTTTTTTAACAAGAAACAATTCTTGCCTTTCACGGATAGTTTGATTTTAACCTTCAGAATTTGTCGCTGTTGTCATAGTTTTGCTTGTAATTATTTATTGGGGGTTGGTAGATCATCTGCTTTTAATGTGAATTTAGTTGAGTTCTATATATTATCTTTCAGAGGGTTTTTAATCTCTGTACTTGGTTAATTTTTCTTTAATTCATGGGTTTTTTGGGCTCTTTTAATCCGATTAAGAGGAGCTATTTTATGTTCTTCAATTTGCTATCATTTGTAGCACTAGTTTTGTTGCTGTCATGTGATTTTTCTTTGGGTAAGGAGTGTACTAACAGTCCTACCCAGCTATCATCACATAGTTTTAGATATGAGCTACAGATTTCCAACAATGAAACTTGGAAAAATGAGATGTTTTCGCATTACCATTTGACCCCAACTGACAATTCTGCTTGGGCTAGTTTGCTTCCTAGGAAGATTTTGAAGGACGAAGGTGAAATTGGTTGGATGATGATGTATAGGAAGATGAAGAATTCGGGTGCATTCAAAGTTCGTGGGGATTTTCTAAAGGAATTGCCCTTGGAAAATGTGAGATTAGACCCGGATTCGATTCATGGACAGGCTCAACAGACTAATTTAGAATATCTATTGATGTTGGATGTTGATAGCTTGGTTTGGAGCTTTAGGAAGACGGCTGAATTGCCGACTCCAGGCAATGCTTATGGAGGTTGGGAGGCCCCAAATGTCGAGCTTCGAGGACATTTTGTAGGTTTGTTTTGACACAAATTCCATTATGTTCATGGTTTTGCATATAAAGGGTAATTTTTGAAATAATTTTCATTGATTGTAAATTTTAAACTTAATATCATCCTTATATCTATTATGGATATCATTGTTGTAGCTATTTTAAACTTAAATTTTTTGTTGTTAATTTCTCTTTGTTTTGTTGTTTGATTTGCATCAACTTAATTCCTAACAAAAATTCCTATTCTTCATATAAGATTGAGGGAAAGAATCAATATGAGGAATATACAAATATACAATTTGGTATTGTGCACAATCAATATCTACTTTTGCTGCATTGATTTTGTATCAATTCTTCTGAGCTGTAATGTTTGTTTCTCTTATCAATTCATCTCTTACATATCGCTTTTTAGTTACCATGAGACTCAGAATTCATTCTCCACAAGATGGACTTTTGTTGAGCATAATATTTTAATTTTCTGCTATATGATTTTTGAATTATCATTTACGTAATTAGGATATTCTTGGACACTAAATATCGAAGTTTTAGCTATTTCGCTAGTTTGGATCTGATTTGTTGGATTTTGTCTGCATATTATCTCATATTTGGATTGCGGTTTCTTAAAGTTAATTGATTTCATATTTGATCTGCTGACCATAGTTTCATGTTGTTTGTATTTGAATCCACTTTTGATGTGATATTTAGCATATCAATCTTTATAATTTATCTAATATAAACTTTTACGACACTTTACTTACTTTTGTGATTATGTAGGGCATTACCTGAGTGCTTCTGCACAAATGTGGGCTAGCACTCAAAATGATGCTCTCAAAGAGAAAATGGTTGCAGTGGTTTCTGCTCTATCCGAGTGTCAGGACAAAATGGGCACAGGGTATCTTTCTGCTTTCCCTTCTGAACTATTTGACCGTTTTGAAGCAGTAAGACCTGTGTGGGCACCGTATTACACCATTCACAAGGTAGAAGAAGCGTCTGTTCTTTTACAAATTTCGGTAAATAGTAATAATATTCTCGTTATATCTTTATCCTCATTGTTGTCAATTTGAACAGATATTAGCAGGTCTTTTGGATCAGCATTTATTTGCTAAGAATCCTCAAGCTTTAAAAATGGTAACGTGGATGGTTCAATATTTCTACAACCGTGTGCAAAATGTAATATTAAAGGACACTGTTGAACAACATTGGCGGTCGTTAAATGAAGAAACAGGCGGCATGAATGATGTTCTTTACAAATTGTACAGCGTAACGGTATGTATAGCTTATTCATAGGCTCCCTTAGGTTTAAATTCCCTGTTATTCAACATGTTAGAATCATGTTAGATATTAGCACAAATGTCTAGGTTCAAAAGAAATTGGGGAATTTCAAATATCTGCCTTTAGAATTTATATTAATTTTTCATATCAAACATTGAGGCTTCCTCGTATAGTTTTGTATGTCTACATGAAATTTTATCAAGGGACCGTGTATATTTTGTTCTAGATTTTCATATTTGTGAAATATATCTTATTGTTTGTTTCAATGTTGCCTTTTGATTCTTCACTCTTTGCAGGGAGATCCAAAACATTTGTTGTTAGCTCACCTTTTTGATAAACCCTGCTTTTTAGGAGTTCTTGCTGTTCAGGTATTTCCACTATATTAAGTTATATACTTTGTGCTCTATACTATTTACCTGAAATGTTTTACCCCCTTCACATTTACAGAATACAAATGACATACAAGAGTTGTATATCTTTGGCTTTTCACAAATAATATTTTGTTCCATATTGACAAATATACAATATTCATCATTAGACCTGGAAAACACCAGCTTGGATATCATTTCTCATCAACTAAGTATACCAAAAAGTTTAAACAGTTGTGACTATATTTTTAATTTTCCAGTCAATAACGAAAATAAATTATACCTCCCTCTGTACCAAAATATAAGATCATTGCTGACTTTTTGAAGTCAATTTGAGACATTTATAAAACTGACATAGATTCATTTAATTTAGTTAATACAATGATGAATATCATTGAATATTCGTAATACATTCTACTTATATAATTCATTTTATATTAGTTTCCTAATGTTAATTTCCTAATTTTATCATTTCTGTTCAAGTTACATAGTTATTCAGATTGTATCTTCTTTTCAATTATTACTCGTTACTGTTTGATTGTTGCTGCAATTGTCTTTTAAGTCAAACTCTATTATTCTTATTGCTAACTTTGTTTAATCTCTGTTATTTACCTTTAGGCTGATGATATATCTGGATTTCATGCCAATACACATATTCCAATTGTTATTGGTTCTCAAAGGCGATATGAAGTTACTGGTGATCCACTTTATAAGGTAAATTGATATTCATTGTTTCAATGTCTTCCATTCATATTTATGCTTCAATATCCACTTTATAAGGTAAATTGATGCTCTCTCTCTCTCTCTCTCTCTTTGAACTTATACTATGGACTTTGTCTATATTAATTAATTTGTTAAAAAAGAACAAGGAAAAAATTTCTTTTAAATAGTAAGTAAAGAAATTTAAAGGGAGAATTTATCATTTATGCATCTAAAAACATTGTCTTTTGTAATATTTTACTTTTTCAGCAACTAAAAAAGAAAAAAATTCACAACAGAGACTAACACGAACTTTTGAGATGTAAAAGATGATCTCTAAATGACTCGAGAACAATTGGTCTTTTGGCTAACCAAGAAGAAATTTATTATCATATTAGAAGGAACTTTTTGACCAAGAAAAATTCTAATTATCATAGTCATTTTGCAACACTTAAGAGTTCCATTCGATTAAAAATAATGATATTTGAATTTCTTTGGCTTTCCACGAGTCCCCAACTTATGTTATATGTTATAATAGCTTAACTAGCACCAAGTTATAGAATCATAAAATATCTATCTTCTTTCTGTACTGGAATTTTTTGTTGACCTGATATCTAATAAATATGTAGTTTTTTATGACTGCCAGGAAATAGGGAAGTTCTTCATGGATGTTGTGAACTCTTCTCACAGCTACGCGACGGGTGGGACATCAGTCTCCGAGTTCTGGTAGCACACTTAGCATAAATATTGTGTTCCCTTGATAAAAAAAACTCACCCCCATACCTAGACTTCCTTTTGTAGTAACTAGTAAATAATTACAATCGTATAAACATATGATTATCTTCCTCCATTGTTTTCTTCTTCTTTCCTCAACATAAACAGGAAAGAGCCAAAGCGATTAGCAAGCACTCTACAGACCGAGAATGAAGAATCTTGTACAACCTATAATATGCTAAAGGTAGGACTTCGACTTATGATTTTTTAGGATCCATATAGGAACATGAATTTTGGCTCCAATCTATTATAGGTGGAGAAGCGTTTACTCAGTCTCCCTATTATATAAATTTGAGTGATACTCCATTTTCAAGCATGCGTTGACTTGTTAAGTTTACAGGTCTCACGCCACCTCTTTCAATGGACCAAAGAAATGGCCTATGCAGATTATTATGAACGAGCACTCACAAATGGTGTACTGAGCATCCAAAGAGGAAGGGAACCTGGAGTAATGATCTACATGCTACCACTAGGCCATGGACAATCCAAGGCCCGAAGCTACCATGGATGGGGAACAAAGTTTAATAGTTTCTGGTGCTGCTATGGGACAGGTTTGGCAAATAGCCTAATTTGCTTCTTTTATCAAAATAAATAGAAAGAGAGTTTTTCTATTTGAAATTTTAGTGTCATCACAAAAATCTCTAAATTATATGGCTTTCTTCCTCACTCCCTTCCTGCACTTATGATGCTTTTACGGCTTCTGAGACGATTTACACTTTGTTCGTTATCTTGTTCTTCAGTTTGAGGGATTATAGTTTCCCTTCTTTCCTACGTCATAAATTACTTGTATCTCTCAAGGGAAAATTTCCTTCCTTGTTCCTGTGTGATTACAATGCAAGGATCAATAACTTTCATCCCCAAGTTAATGCCTAATAGCAGAAAGAGCGGGATTTTTTGGCTCATGTATTACTGTGTTCACCTTTTTCATTGATTAATCAGGAATCGAGTCATTCTCAAAGTTAGGAGATTCAATATACTTTGAAGACGAGGGAAAAGTTCCAGGGATTTACGTTATCCAGTACATATCAAGCTCGCTTGATTGGAATTCCGGGAAAATTTCTCTAGTTCAGAAAGTAAAGCCTGTTGTTTCATGGGATAATCGCCTTATCGTGACGTTGACAATTTCCTCGAAGGAGGTATGTCCTAGCATTGAATATCTTTTTGAGCCACACACAAGTCCATGTTGTTCCTTTTTTCTTTTCCTTTTTTCGTTTAACGATAAAGTGGATAAGTTTTCCTAAAAGCTTCTCAATTCCACCTTACCCTCACCAACTAAAGTTGTATATCACAAACTCTGTGTATGCCTTCAGCAAGTATCAGGTCAATCATCTACATTGAATTTGAGAATACCATCTTGGACGCATTCAACTGGTGCGAAGGCAGTGTTAAATGGCCAGGAATTGTCTCTACCAAATCCAGGTGTGCCTTATATTTTTTCTCTTTGATATTCTTACTTTATTTTATCTGTTTTCGCCTCTCGTCTAAGTTTTTCTCTCCTTGCACTTCTATATGGAAACGTAATTAACCCTGTCTTAAGTGTGGCAAGTCTTTTTTTGAACATATTTTGGTTTATGTAGCAAAGTCCCCAGATTATTGAATTCTCAACTCCTTGATGTAGGTAATTTCCTATCAATAACTCGAAAATGGAGCAATAGTGACGAGATCACTCTTGAGCTACCCATTAGTATAAGAACAGAGGCTATTAAAGGTACTTTCTTGACATCCTATTATTTTTGGTAGATATAATGATATGATAATAACAATAAGCCAAATCATTCGTTTGTTTGATATTATTGACATTTGAACAAAAAATCAGATGATCGGCCTGAATACGCTTTTGATCGCGCAATTTTATATGGTCCCTACCTTCTTGTTGGTCTGACCATTGGAGATAGAGACATTAAACCAGACATTAAACCAGAACCATCATATTCTCTCTCAGACTGGATAACTCCAATTCCAGCTGATTACAATTCTCATCTGATTACACTTGGTCAAGATTCCAACAACACTACATTTGTCCTTGCCAAGTCAGACAAATCCATTAGAATCGAGACGCTACCCGAATCAGGCTCAAATCATTCTGTCCATGCCACATACAGACTCATCTTGAAAGACTCGACTTCCTCAAAAATTTCGGCAGCAACAGATTTTATCGGGAAATATGTCATGCTAGAACCATTTGATCTTCCGGGCATGGTTGTGGTGCAGCAAGGCGAAGATCAGAGCCTCGGGATAACCGCCTCTACTGGTAGCAGCAGTTCAGTTTTCCATTTGGTTGCTGGACTAGACGGGAACAAAGAATCCATTTCGTTGGAGTCCGAAAGCCAGAAGGGTTGCTTTGTGTATAGTGATGCTAAATTGCTTGCTAATGTCAAGCTCAGCTGCAGCTCCGGATCGGAGTTTAAACAGGGAGCGAGCTTTATACTGAGAGATGGTATTAGCAAGTATGACCCTATAAGCTTTGTGGCAAAAGGAGGGACAAGGAACTTTGTTCTGCAGCCATTAAATAGTGTAAGAGATGAAAATTATGTTGTGTATTTCAACATTCAATCCCAAAATGTTTAGGTGGGAATTAAAGAATACTATAGTTGGCTCAAGGTAATAATAAAATTGCTTTGATTCTACCTTTGTTTTGGTTTACACATTATTTGAGTTGTTGGGTAAGAAATACTAATGATATTATTATAGGACTCTGAATCGCCTCTTAGTCTTTAAATTTGAAGAAAATAAGCCAAAAAAAAAAAAAGATTTCTCTAAATGGACATATATTTGAGTTAATTCAATTTAATGCATGACAAATTAACACAATCAAAATTCTTTGATTTTCTTTTAAAATGTAAAGTTGATATTTTTCTATTGAATAATGTAAAAACGCTAATTTACATGCATTTTTTTAAATAAAATTTATCCTCGTTTATAAATTATAATACATCATTCAAGGGTCCATTTAAAATTAAAATTCTAAATTGGAGGCCATTTGGTGAGATGTTTCTATCCCCTCTATTCTGTGAAAATCACAGAAGTCATATACTATCTTGTTATTGCGAGACTTCTTAATTGATGAATGTTAGTCCCGGATATTTTTATGTCTGCCTAAATAGTAAAACTAGAAGTAGAAGCCAGAACTTGGGATCCCCAAAAGGTCCTTCGGTTCTGATTCTAAAGTACGACTTATTTTACGGATTGAACCCTATCAACATCCGTAGTCAAAATACGACACCTGAAGGGTTCGACACACAATTCTATCCTATCCGAGTTAGAGTTTATTGCTCCTCCCCCAAGTTTCGGGAGAAGGAATGCCTTCTCACAAAAAAATTTTAGTTAGTTTGTTTCAAATCATCATTGAGTAATTGGGAATGAATATAAAAGACCCATATCCTTACTTAAGAAGATCAATTTGAAATAATAATCAATAAAAAAACACCAATTTTTGGAAGAAAAAAATTTAATTTACAAAATTAATTCTTTTTATCTATGATAATATTAGTATACCTTGATGGGAGGGTTAAATGCTTATTTAGTCACTGTACTATACGTCAACTTACAAGTGAGTCACTAAACCGATTTTTCTTACAGTCAACTTACTGAACTACATTTTACTTACAAAAACGTTAGAAATTCCGTTAAGTCTGTTGACTTTAGACGGAATTGAACAAATAAGCTGCTTACGTGTACAAAATTTCTGATGTGGCACATATCAGTCCCATGTGGTTTTTATTATGTGGAAATGGAGGAAAATTGACAAATGTAATAATATAAATTAGAAAGTTAGTAAAAAAAAGAAGAAAATAAATGAAAAATATATTCAATTATTTTGTAATTAATATCAAATAAATTTTTATTTAATTCTTTACAAATATAATAATATAAATTAGAAAAATTTGCCAAAAAAATAAGAAAATAAATGAAATATATATTCAATTATTTTGTAATTAATATCAAATGAATTTTTATTTAATTCTTTATAAATATAATAATATAAATTAAAAAAGTTTACCAAAAAACAAAAAAAAAAAATGAAATATATATTTAATTATTTTTTAATTAATATCAAATGAATTTTTATTTAATTCTTTATAAATATAATAATATAAATTAAAAAAATTTGCCAAAAAATAAAAAAAATAAATGAAATATATATTTAATTATTTTTTAATTAATATCAAATGAATTTTCATTAATTCTTTACAAATGACATGATTTTTTTTATTTAATTCTCTCATTAATTCGTTCTTGATCTTTCATTTGCAGGTATTGTTCTCCGACTCCATTAATGGACAGTCACAAGCAACAACCAAGATCACCATGATAACGGCAAGATCTCCGACATACACAGCCAAAATCAGAGAACCCAAAATCGGTCAAGATCAAATTCTAAAAAGATCAAATTCGGTCAAGATCTGAAACTCCAAAATCGAACCCAGATTTCGGCGAACAGATCCATTATCTAAAAAACCCAAACACATGCATCCATCAAAATCTGAAACTCCAAACCAGAGACCCCGAGCATATTCTCCTCTCCAGATCATAACCCCCAATTTCAGAACATACAAAATCCGTGCCCCCTGCTAATCGAACAAAGAAAGCCCACAATCTATTAACTCTCAGACTTGACTCACAATAGATTATAAAGAGATGTTCAGGCAGGCCTCATCCAGTTGCCGCAATAGATTAGAAAGAGATGTTCAGGCAGGCCTCATCCGAAATATTTTTGATGGTGCAGAACAAATTTGGGCAATTAGTAGATCTAGGCTTTTGGAGGTTTCATGGAGGTTAAACGAAGAAGGAGATGAACAGTACCAACATTTAGCTAATTTAAATGTTAAAATAATCATTTTTACTACATTTAAATTATTAATTTTCCAAGTAAAAAATGCATGCATATAAATGTCAAAATAAATTTATAAATATGTATGTATATAAAATCAATAAGATTTGGTTTGTAATTTTAGTATATTTTAATTTTATAATTTTTTAAATAATTATACTTGTTATTAATTATCTAAAATTTATTTTTTAATTTCTATTATTATATTTGTAAATAATAATTCAATAAAAATTCATTTGATATGAATTACAAAAATAATTAAATATATATTTCATTTATTTTCTTATTTTTTGGCAAAATTTTCTAATTTATATAATAATATTTGTAAAGAATTAAATAAAAATTAATTTGATATTCATTACAAAATAATTGAATATATTTTTCATTTATTTTCTTATTTTTTGACGAACTTTTCTAATTTATATTATTATATTTGTAAATAATTAAACAAAAATTCATTTGATATTAATTTCAAGAATATTTAAACATATTTTATTTATTTATTTTCTTATTTTTTTAGCAAACTTTTCTAATTTATATTATTATTTGTAAAGAATTAAATAAAAATTCATTTGGTATTAATTACAAAAACAATTAAATATATTTTTCATTTATTTTCTTGTCTTTTTTGGCTAACTTTTCTAATTTATTTTAACATATGTTGTTTTATTTGTTATTTTTTTTACTTTGTTTTATTTTTGAAAAAAATCTTTCATTTCCACTAAAAATTGGTCACATTATATATTTGTAAATAATAATTCAATAAAAATTCATTTGATATGAATTACAAAAATAATTAAATATATATTTCATTTATTTTCTTATTTTTTGGCAAAATTTTCTAATTTATATAATAATATTTGTAAAGAATTAAATAAAAATTAATTTGATATTCATTACAAAATAATTGAATATATTTTTCATTTATTTTCTTATTGTTTGACGAACTTTTCTAATTTATATTATTATATTTGTAAATAATTAAACAAAAATTCATTTGATATTAATTTCAAGAATATTTAAACATATTTTATTTATTTATTTTCTTATTTTTTTAGCAAACTTTTCTAATTTATATTATTATTTGTAAAGAATTAAATAAAAATTCATTTGGTATTAATTACAAAAACAATTAAATATATTTTTCATTTATTTTCTTGTCTTTTTTGGCTAACTTTTCTAATTTATTTTAACATATGTTGTTTTATTTGTTATTTTTTTTACTTTGTTTTATTTTTGAAAAAAATCTTTCATTTCCACTAAAAATTGGTCACATTATACATGTCAGCTTTCTCTCTCTTCCACGTAAGAAAGCCAACTATAAGACCCCAACTTTTATAAATAAAGATAAATTTTCTATAAATATCATTTTTGAATATTATGGAGTTAATTTGATATAATGTTATAGTTGTGGTTAATATTTATAAATTTTGCAAAGTACGCAAGTTGTTATATAATATTCGATTGGTCGGGGAATATTCGTTTTAACAGGGAATATTCGTACAACGGCACAATCATTGGTGGACCCCACAACGGAATTATTGTCGGATTGAGAAAACGACAAAAATATTTTATTAAAAATAACGGCGGAAGTTTTACCATTGATACTGTTGAACTACTCGGTAGTAAAAGTACAGTAATACGTATGGTTGTATAGTAGCACATGGTATTGATTATTAATGCTTATATGAGAAGTCACTCAGTTTGATTCAATTATTGTCAGTTAATAATATGAATTATTTAGCGATAATGACGTTTTGTTTTATTCGTATTATTAACGTAATAAAACAGAAATATCTTTTTATATAAAACAGAATACTTTATTAAAGTTATTCTATAAATAGAATATATTATATTTTATTTAAAAGATTTTTCTTTAAATATGGACCGTCAGATTAAAGTAATCAATCTGGACCGTTCATGGATTAGTTACTATGCATTCTATTTTTCTATAAATAGCAGCTCATTCCTTCATTATTTCTTACGAATTCACTAAACTCTAGAGAGAGAAACTATAGAGAGAAACTATAGAAAGAGAGAAGAAAAGTATTCTGCTACTTAACTACTTCCTTATTTCAGCTCTTCTTTAAAACGGTAAGGGGTGTTATTCTTTCTTATTCATGAAGAGAACTGTTGTTATTCTATTTCTTATTATTCTGTTGGAATAACCTGTATACGCGGTCTACCCTATACTTGGTAACATTCTTCTATTATTCTGTTGGAACATCCTGTCTGTGTGTTTTACACCGGATCTGGTTTCGTTTTTATTATTATTCTGTTGGAACATCCTGTCTGTGTGTTTTACACCGGACCTGGTTCCGTCTTTATTATTATTCTGTTGGAACATCCTGTCTGTGTGTTTTACACTGGACCTGATTCCGTCTTTATTATTATTATGTTGGAATATCCTGCCTGTGCGTTTTACGCCGGACCTGGTTCCATTATTTATTATTCTGTTGGAATAACCTGTCTGTGCGGTCTATCGCATGCATGGTGATTTCTTTTGTTATTCCATTCTTTATTATACTCAGTTGGTTAAGTTTTGACTTCTATATTCCATGAAATTTGTAGAATATCCTTGATAATTGCGGTTCATCCAGTATCTTTTCATGAAAATATTCTTTTAAGTATTCTTGAATTTTACTCCACAAATCAGTATCATGTTGACAATTTGGACGTTGTTAATTCTTGGATAAATTAATTCTTGAACTTATTTTATTGAATTCTTATATCATTGTCATCATCATCATGTTTATAAAACGTTGAAAGTCATCTGTGGCCTGTAGTGCATAGATGGACTTGGTATGATTATGACCAAGGATTATTTGGTATAATCATGACCGTAATGTTATAAATGATGTGGTAAAAGTCCTCATTGGCCCGTAGTGCGTTGATGGACAGTTGTTGGCATGATCATGACCATTAATGAATACACGAATATCATTGGCCGTAGTGCAGGGGTGATTCGATGATGTGGATTATTTTATTAAGTTGAGTCCCAGCGATCACAGTGTTGAAAAACTTTTTAAATCATAAAAGATAGTAGAGTTTATTTTCTACTTGACTCTTTTAATGGATTGCTTGTTCCGCTGCAGTTAAACTTGATGTCTATTATATTTTATCAGTTTAACATTGTTGAAGGCTAATGATAATTTATTCTGCATTATCTTAGTCATAATATTTCTTACTGGGCTAGTTGAGCTCACCCTTTCTTTCACTGTTCTCTTCAGGAAATGAGAATGTAGCTGGGGCAAGTCGGGGAACGGAGTGATGGTCCGAATGATAGTATTAGTTAGTAGTCCTCACTATTCTATGTAATGGTGTGTTAATAAATGTAATGAGGACTCCTTTTGTGTATGAATACTCTCTAGAAGATAATATTTGTATTCAAACTCACAGTTTATGTTTTGTCGTATTGTAGACGACAGTTGTATTAGTAAGTTGTATTTGTATTCTGTACTATGTATCTGACGACCCAAGATGGGTGATGTATACCTAATTTTGGGGGCGTCACAGTTGGTATCAGAGCTTAGGGATATGATTCCTGGCTAAGATGTGAGAATAGAACTAGGAGGGGAGAGACGGGGGAATTACTTCGCTAGTATGACCTACCTAAGTTTATTTGCATGGTATTTAATTGGTCGGTCATAATATAAGGATAATATATGACATATCAATTAACTTTTATTTTGTGGCAGTATCTGAAAATGGCATCTGAGAATGTTGAGAATAGCAATGGAGCACAGGCGACTGTTGATTCACCACATATAAATAATCAGGATAATGTGCATCAGGAAGGTGACAATCCTAATGTAAACAACAACACTGACCAGATGATGAATGATGGAATGTTCAGAAACTTTATGCAGTTCATACAACAGCAGACGGGAGCGGCTCCTGTCCAAAATATAGGTGGAAACACTGAAAACTCTCGGACGGTCACCGCTAAACAGTTCAAGGAGCTGGGACCACCAGAGTTTAAGGGAGAGCCAAAACCACTTATAGCGGAAATATGGATAAAGCAGATTACCAAGATATTTGATGTCTTGGGATGCTCCGAGGAGCAAAAGGTTCCCTTTGCCGCCTTTATGTTGCGAGGAGAGGCAGATTACTGGTGGGAATCGATTAAGCGTACTCAACCTGCCGCACTGAAGATGTCTTGGGAGAAGTTCCAAGAGTTGTTCAATGACAAATACTTTCTCGAAAGTGTTCGTCACGTGAAGGAGGTGGAGTTCATCAAATTGGAGCAGAATAATATGACCGTGTCGCAGTATGAGGCTAAATTTGCTGAGTTGTCCCGGTTTGCGTCCCACTTGGTGGATAATGAAGAGCGAATGACGCGAATGTTTTTACGAGGTTTGAAACCTGAGATACGTCAACATCTTATTTCTCATAAGCTGTGTTTGTATTCAGATGTTATGAATAGGGCTCAATTAGTGGAGCGCGATAACGAGTCAACGCAACCAAAAGAGAGCAGTCGGTAAAATGATAATACCAGTGAGAGCAGTCATCGAAGCGGTGACAACAAGCGTGGAGGGAATCAACAAGCCAGAAATGGTAACCACTTCGGTGGTAATCAGGGCCAAAACAATAAGAATGGTCATTTCAAGAAGAGGAGATTCAACAATGATGGAAAGACGTCAGCACCAGCACCTGCTGTTAAGGAAGGAGAGCGACCACCTATCATATGTTTCAAATACGGAGGGGATGGGCACATCAGTCCAAACTGCGCGATGCTGTGACGCCCCCAAAATTAGGTATACATCACCCATCTTGGGTCGTCAGATACATAGTACAGAATACAAATATAACTTACTAATACAACTGTCGTGTACAATACGACAAAACATAAACTGTGAGTTTGAATACAAATATTATCTTCTAGAGAGTATTCATACTCAAAAGGAGTCCTCGTTACATTTATTAACACACCATTACATAGAATAGTGAGGACTACTAACTAATACTATCATTCGGACCATCACTCCGTTCCCCGACTTGCCCCAGCTACGTTCTCATTTCCTGAAGAGAACAGTGAAAGAAAGGGTGAGCTCAACTAGCCCAGTAAGAAATATTATGACTAAGATAATGCAGAATAAATTATCATTAGCCTTCAACAATGTTAAACTGATAAAATATAATATACATCAAGTTTAACTGTAGCGGAACAAGCAATCTATTAAGAGAGTCAAGTAGAAAATAAACTCTACTATCTTTTATGATTTAAAAGATTTTCCAACACTGTGATCGCTGGGACTCAGCTTAATAAAATAATCCACATCATCGAATCACCCCTGCACTACGGCCAAGGATATTCGTATATTCATTAATGGTCATGATCATGCCAACAACTGTCCATCAATGCACTACGGGCCAATGAGGACTTTTACCACATCATTTGTAACATTACGGTCATGATTACACCGAATAATCCCTGGTTATAATCATACCAAGTCCATCTATGCACTACAGGCCACAGATGACTTTCAACATAATATAAACATGAGGATGATGACAATGATATAAGAATTCAATAAAACAAGTTCAAGAATTAATTTATCCAAGAATTAACAACGTCCAAATTGTCAACATGATACTACTTTGTGGAGTAAAATTCAAGAATGATCAGGAGAATATTTTCATGAATAGATACTAGATGAAGCGCAAATGTCAAGGATATTCCACAAATTTCATGGAGTATAGAAGACAAAACTTAACCAACTGAGTATAATAAAGAATGGAATAACAAAAGAAATCACCATGCATGCGATAGACCGCACAGCCAGGTTATTCCAACAGAATAATAAATAATGAAACCAGGTCCGGCGTAAACGCACAGACAAGATATTCCGACAGAATAATAATAAAAACGGAACCAGGTCTGGTGTAAAACACACAGACAGGATGTTCCAACAGAATAATAATAAAAACGGAACCAGGTCCGGTGTAAAACACGCAGACAGGATGTTCCAATAGAATAATAATAAAAACAGAACCAGGTCCGGCGTAAACGCACAGACAGGATATTCCGACAGAATAATAATAAAAACAGAACCAGGTCCGGTGTAAAACACACAGACAGGATGTTCCAACAAAATAATAATAAAAACGGAACCAGGTCCGGTGTAAAACACGCAGACAGGATGTTCCAACAGAATAATAGAAGAATGTCACCAAGTATAGGGTAGACCGCGTATACAGGTTATTCCAATAGAATAATAATAAATGAAATAACAACAGTTCTCTTCATGAATAAGAAAGAATAACACCCCTTACCGTTTTAAAGAAGAACTGAAATATAAGAGTAGGAGAGGAGCAGAATACTTTTCTATAGCTTCTCTATAATTTCTCTCTCTAGAGTTTCAGTGAATTCGTATGAAAATAATGAAGGAATGAGCTTCTATTTATAGGAAAATGGACTGCATAGTAATTAACTTATGAACAGTCCAGATCGATTTACTTTTAAACGGACGGTCCAGATCGATTTAATAAAATATTCTAATAAAACAAAATCTTTTAAATATAATATATATATATATATATATATATATGTGTGTGTGTGTGTGTGTGTGTGTGTGTGTGTGTGTGTGTGTGTGTGTGTTTGCCTGCTATATACGACTTTGAGGAACAGATAATCCCATCAACTTTGTTTTCATATAACATTAGTCTGTGAGCAACAAGGAAGATGACCATTATATCAATTATATAACATATATATAATAATGAAATATTACTCCTTCGTCCAAATTTTTCTACCACCCACCCACTCAACACATATAATATAGCATAGTAATCTTCCTTCCTGACCACTTTTTTTCAACAAAAGTCATTATATCATATATATAATACTTATAATGCACTCCGTCCTTTTTTTTCTTCTTCTTCTTAAACATGAATTCCAGCCTTTTCAGTTTCCAATATGCACACGTCACACTCACACACTTATAATATATATATATATATATATATATATATATATATATATATATATATATGCTGTATAATCTTCTACCGACTATTTTGAAAAACGGGTAAATGGATGTTTATAAAATAAGCAAAACTGAGTGACTTCTCCCGTAAGCATCAATAATTAATACCGTGTGCTACTGTGCAACCACGCGTATTATTGTACTTTTAACACCGGGTGTTTCAACAGTTTTAACGGTAAAACTTCCGCCGTTATTTTCATAAAGTATTTTTGTCATTTTCTCAATCCGACAATAATTTTGTTGTGGGGTCCACCAATAATTGTACCGTCGTACGGATATTCCCCGACAAAAAGAATATTTTCCGACCAATCGAATATAATATGACAACTTGCATACTTTGCAAAATTTATAAATACTACCCATAACTATTATATCAAATCCACACAATAATATAAAAAAATTATTTCGAGAAAAAATAAATATTTATTCATAAAATCTGGGGTTTCACAATCTCTCCTCCTTATGGAATTTCGCCCTCGAAATTTACGTACGTACTTGGTATGCCGAACATGTGAGGATACCTTGACTTCACTTCAAATTCTAACTCTTGAGGTATAACCTTTAAGCATCGAATATGATCCTTCTTATCCAAGATTTGAACAGGAACCTCTTCATACGTCAAATCTTCTGCTATTTCATCTGGTTCCAACTCAATAATGTGGTTCGGGTCTTCCACATATTTACGTAACATCGATACGAAAAAAAAAATGTACTAAACACGCAACATACTTGGCGGTAAAACTAGTCTATAGGCCACAGTTCCTACTTCATCGAGGATTTCAAATGGGCCAATTAAATCGAGAGTTGAGATTTCCTCTCTTCGTCGATTCTTGCTTCTAGAATAACGCCCTCTTGAACCTTCTTCTTCACATTTATCAGCTCTGAGTATGTAGCTTGAGCGGCTTTAACTTTATCGATTAAAGTCGATTTTAATCGTATATTCGTTATCTTCACGTGGGTTCGTATATTCGCACTTGTAACTGCATACGATCTTCTACTCAACGCATCAGCTACCACGTTCGCTTTTCCACGATGGTATGGTATGATCATAATCTTTAACAGCTCGAGCCAACGTCTTTGGCGCATGTTACGTTCGTTTTAGTTGAATAAATATTTGAGGGTTTAAGAAATGGGTTTTGTACTGGGGTCAATACAAAATTTGATTTCACGCTCTAGGGGTAAGCTAAGAAGTCTTCAAGAATACGTCAGGAAATTTATTAACAATAGAAATATCATTTAAAACTGTGACTCTCGTCCAAGACTTGGATAACACGTCACATTGATATCTATTAACTTGTCACCGTTATTCACAATGTCCCCTACCGAAAGTCTGGCTTCGGTACATTCCACACAAGAAAGTCAACAACGAAAGGATCGGGGCTCTTTATTTATGGCTTGATATGACAATGATTGACTTTAGTGGTTTGGTTACTTTGAATCCGCATAACAGGGTGGTTAGGAGTATGAAAGCTAACAACCTTACGAGAAGCATGATAAGTAGTGAACCAATCGTTTCAAAAAATCACATCAAAGGCAAGTATTTTCAAAGAGATAAGATCGACAGGTAACGTGAAAATGTTGATTTGAACAAGATTTATAAATAGTGGAGGTAACGAAGGTTTCTCCCAACTGAGTTTAAACAGACATATCAAAGTCTAAGTTCTCCGGAGTTAACTTCAAACATTTAACACAACTAGGTAAAATAAAAGAGTAAGTGAAACCGGTATCTAACACGGTATATACTTCGCAAGAGTTTATGACTAACATACCCGTGATAATTTTATTCAGGTTCCTCGTCACGAAAAAAAAACGCTCTCTCTTAAACTACTGGCTTTGTTTTTCTGGGACGGTCTTTGGTGCCTCCATCCTATCTGAACTTGTCTTCGGTGAACGACAAAATCGAGCTAAGTGACCTTCTCTTCCACAATTATAGCATGCTTTGGATGGCATCGCGCAGTTTGGACTGATGTGTCCCTCCCCTCCGCATTTGAAGCATATGATAGGTGGTCGTTCTCCTTCCTTAACAACGGGTGCTGGTGCTGACGTCTTTCCATCATTGTTGAATTTTCTCTTCTTGAAATGTCCATTCTTATTGTTTTGACCATGATTACCACCGAAGTGGTTACCATTTCTGGCCTGTTGATTCCCTCCACGCTTGTTGTCACCGCTTCGATGACTGCTTTCACTGGTATTATAATTTTGCCGACTGCTCTCTTTTGGTTGCGTTGACTCGTTATCGCGCTCCACTAACTGAGCCCTATTCACAACATCTGAATACAAACACAGTTTATGAGAAATAAGATGTTGACGTATCTCAGGTTTCAAACCTCGCAAAAACATTCGCGTCATTCGCTCTTCATTATCCACCAAGTGGGACGCAAACCGGGACAACTCAGCAAACTTGGCTTCGTACTGCGACACGGTCATGTTGTTTTGCTCCAACTTGATAAATTCCACCTCCTTCATGTGACGAATACTTTCAGGAAAGTATTTGTCATTGAACAGCTCTTGGAACTTCTCCCAAGACATCTTCAGTGCGGCAGGTTGAGTACGCTTAATCGATTTCCACCAGTAATATGCTTCTCCTCGCAACATAAAGGCGGCAAAGGGAACCTTTTGTTCCTCGGAGCATCCCAAGACATCAAATATCTTGGTAATCTGTTTTATCTATGTTTCCGCTATAAGTGGTTTTGGCTCTCCCTTAAACTCTGGTGGTCACAGCTCCTTGAATTGCTTAGCGGTGACCAACCGTGGGTTGTCATTGTTTCCTCCTTCATTTTGGATAGGAGCCGCTCTCGCCCATTGTTGCATGAATTGCTCCTTGAACTGCTTAGCGGTGACCGTCCGAGAGTTATTTTGTTATTGCATGAATTGCATAAAGTCTCTGACCATCCCATCATTCACAATTTCATCGGTGTTATTATTTTCATGAGGATTATTGTCCTCTGGTTGCACATTACCCTGAGCATTGATCGTTGGTGATTCAATGGTCTCATGTGCTTCATTGTTTATCTCAACATTTTCAGATGCCATTTGCAAATACTGCAACAAAACAAGGGTTAATTAACATATAACATATTATCCATATACTTTGACCGACCAATTAAATACCAAATAAACTTAGGTAGGTCATACTAGCGAAGGAATTCTCCATCTCTCTCCTCCTAGTTCTATCCTCACATCCTAGCCAGGGATCATATCCCTAAGCTCTGATACCAACTGTGACGCCCCCAAAATTAGGTATACATCACTCATCTTGGATCGTCAGATACATAGTACAGAATACAAATATAACTTACTAATACAACTGTCGTGTACAATACGACAAAACATAAACTGTGAGTTTGAATACAAATATTATCTTCTAGAGAGTATTCATACTCAAAAGGAGTCCTCGTTACATTTATTAACACACCATTACATAGAATAGTGAGGACTACTAACTAATACTATCATTCAGACCATCAATCCGTTCCCCGACTTGCCCCAGCTACGTTCTCATTTCCTGAAGAGAACAGTGAAAGAAAGGGTGAGCTCAACTAGCCCAGTAAGAAATATTATGACTAAGATAATGCAGAATAAATTATCATTAGTCTTCAACAATGTTAAACTGATAAAATATAATAGACATCAAGTTTAACTGTAGCGGAACAAGCAATCTATTAAGAGAGTCAAGTAGAAAATAAACTCTACTATCTTTTATGATTTAAAAGATTTTTCAACACTGTGATCGCTGGGACTCAGCTTAATAAAATAATCCACATCATCGAATCACCCCTGCACTACGGCCAAGGATATTCGTATATTCATTAATGGTCATGATCATGCCAACAACTGTCCATCAATGCACTACGGGCCAATGAGGACTTTTACCACATCATTTGTAACATTACGGTCATGATTACACCGAATAATCCCTGGTCATAATCATACCAAGTCCATCTATGCACTACAGGCCACAGATGACTTTCAACATAATATAAACATGAGGATGATGACAATGATATAAGAATTCAATAAAACAAGTTCAAGAATTAATTTATCCAAGAATTAACAACGTCCAAATTGTCAACATGATACTACTTTGTGGAGTAAAATTCAAGAATGATCAGGAGAATATTTTCATGAATAGATACTAGATGAAGCGCAAATGTCAAGGATATTTCACAAATTTTATGGAGTATAGAAGTCAAAACTTAACCAACTGAGTATAATAAAGAATGGAATAACAAAAGAAATCACCATGCATGCGATAGACCGCACAGACAGGTTATTCCAACATAATAATAAATAATGGAACTAGGTCTGGCGTAAACGCACAGACAGGATATTCCGACAGAATAATAATAAAAACGGAACCAGGTCCGGTGTAAAACACACAGACAGGATGTTCCAACAGAATAATAATAAAAACGGAACCAGGTCCGGTGTAAAATACGCAGACAGGATGTTCCAACAGAATAATAATAAAAACGGAACCAGGTCCGGCGTAAACGCACAGACAGGATATTCCGACAGAATAATAATAAAAACAGAACCAGGTCCTGTGTAAAACACACAGACAGGATGTTCCAACAGAATAATAATAAAAACGGAACCAGGTCCGGTGTAAAACACGCAGACAGGATGTTCCAACAGAATAATAGAAGAATGTCACCAAGTATAGGGTAGACCGCGTATACAGGTTATTCCAACAGAATAATAATAAATGAAATAACAACAGTTCTCTTCATGAATAAGAAAGAATAACACCCCTTACCGTTTTAAAGAAGAACTGAAATATAAGAGTAGGAAAGGAGCAGAATACTTTTCTATAGCTTCTCTATAATTTCTCTCTCTAGAGTTTCAGTGAATTTGTATAAAAATAATGAAGGAATGAGCTTCTATTTATAGAAAAATGGACTGCATAGTAACTAACTTATGAACAGTCCAGATCGATTTACTTTTAAACGGACGGTCCAGATCGATTTAATAAAATATTCTAATAAAACAAAATCTTTTAAATATAATATATATATATATATATATATATATATATATATATATATATATATATGTTTGCCTGCCATATACGACTTTGAGGAACAGATAATCCCATCAACTTTGTTTTCATATAACATTAGTCTGTGAGCAACAAGGAAGATGACCATTATATCAATTATATAACATATATATAATAATGAAATATTACTCCTTTGTCCAAATTTTTCTTCCACCCACCCAATCAACACATATAATATAGCATAGTAATCTTCCTTTCTGACCACTTTTTTTCAACAAAAGTCATTATATCATATATATAATACTTATAATGCACTCCGTCCTTTTTTTTCTTCTTCTTAAACATGAATTCCAGCCTTTTCAGTTTCCAATATGCACACGTCACACTCACACACTTATAATATATATATATATATATATATATATATATATATATATGATGTATAATCTTCTACCGACTATTTTGAAAAACGGGTAAATGGGTGTTTATAAAATAAGCAAAACTGAGTGACTTCTCCCGTAAGCATCAGTAATTAATACCGCGTGCTACTGTGCAACCACGCGTATTATTGTACTTTTAACACCGGGTGTTTCAACAGTTTCAACGGTAAAACTTCCGCCGTTATTTTCATAAAGTATTTTTGTCGTTTTCTCAATCCGACAATAATTCCGTTGTGGGGTCCACCAATAATTGTACCGTCGTACGGATATTTCCCGGCAAAAAGAATATTCTCCGACCAATCGAATATAATATGACAACTTGCATACTTTGCAAAATTTATAAATACTACCCATAACTATTATATCAAATCCACACAATAATATAAAAAAATTATTTCGAGAAAAATTAAATATTTATTCATAAAATCTGGGGTTTCACAGATGCCGTCTAAAGCATGTTATAATTGTAGAAGAAAAGGTCAATTAGCTCGATTTTATCGTTTACCAAAAGCAAGTTCAGCCAAGATGGAGACACCAAAGGCCGTCCCAGAAAAGTCAAAACCGGTAGTGCAAGGGAGAGCGTTTGTTGTGACCTCCCAGAAAGCAAGGAATGAGATCATCACGGGTAAGCTTATCATAAACTCTAACGAAGTCTATACTTTATTTGATACCGGTTCTACCCATTCTTTTATTTCTCCTACTTGCGCTCATCGATTAAATTTGACTCCGGAGAAATTAGACTTTGATTTATCTGTTGAAACTCCATTGGGAGAAACCTTCATTACATCCACGGTTTATAAGTCTTGTTTGGTTCAAGTTGGTACCCACACATTACATGTCGATCTTATTTCATTAAAAATACTTGCATTTGACGTGATTCTAGGGATTGATTGGTTAACTACTCATCATGCAAAAATTGATTGTGTTTCGTAAGGTTGTTAGCTTTCATATTCCTAATCGACCTATTATGCGAATTCAAGCAACCAAACCATTAAAATCAATCGCTGTCATCTCAAGCCATAAAGCTATTCGTTTATTGAAAAACGGATGTCAAGCTTTCTTAGCTCATGTCACGGATCTAAACAAAAATACGTCAGTTTTGAATGATATTTCTATTGTTAATAAATTCCCTGACGTATTCCCTGAAGAACTTCCTGGCCTACCCCCAGAGCGTGAAATTGAATTTTGTATCGACCTTGAACCCGGTACAAAACTCATTTCCAAAGCCCCATATCGAATGGCTCCTATTGAACTTCAGGAGTTAAAGATCCAACTGCAGGAATTGTTAGATATTGGCTTTATTCGTCCTAGTACTTCTTCTTGGGGTGCTCTTGTGCTATTCGTGAAGAAGAAAGATGGAAGTATGCGACTTTGTATTGATTATCGGGAGTTGAATCATGTCACCATCAAAAATAGGTACCCATTGCCACGTATTGATGACCTGTTTGACCAGTTGCAAGGAGCACAATTCTTTTCAAAGATCGATCTTCGTTCTGGATATCATCAGCTGAAGGTTAGAACTGAGCATATTCCAAAGACGGCTTTTAGAACTCGGTACGGGCATTATGAATTCCTAGTCATGTCCTTTGGATTGACTAATGATCCTGCTGCCTTCATGGATATGATGAACCGGGTATTCAAGGAATATTTGGATCACTTTGTGGTCGTCTTTATTGATGACATCCTTATTTATTCTAAAAGCCGTAAAGATCATGAGCAACACTTGAGGCTGGTACTCCAAAAGCTTCGTGAATACACGCTTTATGCCAAGTTGAAGAAATGCGAGTTCTGGCTGGAGGAGGTAGCATTCCTTGGGCACATAGTATCAAGTCGTGGAATATCGGTTGACCCGGCAAAGATTGAAGCTATTCAAAGCTGGGAGCAACCTAAATCAGTGACCGAAGTACGTAGCTTTCTTGGTTTAGCTGGTTATTATCGGAGATTCGTGGAAGGATTTTCTCGAATCGCTACTCCATTAACTCAGCTGACTCGGAAAGATACAAAGTTCGGTTGGAGCGAAGAATGTGAGCAGAGTTTTCAAGAACTCAAGAGGAGACTCATTTCAGCACCTGTTCTAACAATACCATCTGGCTCGGAGGGATTTGTCATCTACAGTGATGCTTCTAGCAAAGGATTGGGATGCGTTCTCATGCAACATGGAAAAGTCATAGCCTATGCATCAAGACAACTCAAGGAATATGAGAGGAATTATCCTACTCATGATCTAGAGTTGGCAGCTGTTGTCTTTGCACTTAAAATTTGGAGGCATTACTTGTATGGGGAGAAGGTGGAGATCTTTACGGATCATAAAAGCCTCAAATATTTCTTCACTCAAAAGGAACTCAACATGCGACAATGACGTTGGTTTGAACTGTTGAAAGATTATGATCATACCATTCAATACCATCTTGGAAAAGCGAACGTGGTAGCTGACGCATTGAGTAGAAGATCATATGCAAGTACGAGTGCAATATTGTCAACACAAAGGCCCATTTTGTGTGACTTGCAAAGGATAGAGATAGATTTAAAGACTCCAGGGACCCATGTGATGATGGCGAATATACGAGTAGAGCCAACTTTAATCGATAAAGTTAAAGTTGCTCAAGCTACAGACCTAGAGCTGATGCGTATGAGGAAGAAAGTGCAAGAAGGTGCTATGCCGGAAGCAAGAATCGATGAAGAAGGAATACTTCGAGTCAACTCCAGACTTTGTGTTCCTAACAACCCTGATTTAAAGTATGAAATCATGATGGAGGCGCACAACACACCGTTTGCAATCCATCCTGGAAGTACCAAAATGTATCATGATCTTCGTCATACATTTTGGTAGAGCAATATGAAGAGAGAGATAGCGTTGTTTATCTCAAGGTGTCTAACTTGTCAACGAGTCAAAGCGGAGCATCAAGTACCAAAAGGTCCATTGCAACCACTTGAAATTCCAGAATGGAAGTGGGAGCACATTACCATGGATTTCGTTACCGGTCTTCCTAAGATTTCTCAAGGTATAGATGTGATTTGGGTCATTGTTGATAGATTGACCAAGTCTGCTCATTTCTTATCGATACGAGAAACTTATACCATTGAACGTCTTGCTCGTATGTACATAAACGAGATTGTAAGACTGAATGGTATGCCAATATCCATAGTTTCTGATCGAGACCCAAGATTCACTTCACGATTTTGGGTTAGTTTACAAAAAGCTATGGGCACAGATTTACGATTTAGTTCGGCATATCATCCTCAGACGGACGGACAATCAGAGAGGACTATTCAAACTCTAGAAGATTTATTAAGACTCTGTGTCTTTGACTTCAAGGGAAGTTGGGACAAGTTCTTACCATTGGTGGAGTTTTCCTACAACAACAGTTATCAAGCAAGTATTGGCATGGCTCCATTCGAAGCATTGTATGGAAGAAAATGTCGTTCTCCAGTATGCTGGGATGAGGTGGGTGAAGCAACGTTGTTGGGACCGGAGTTGGTGCGTATGACTACAGAAAAGATTCAAACGATCCGACAACGTATAAAAACCTCACAAGATCGACAAAAGAGTTATGTTGATCTTCATCGAAAGGACGTGGAATTTGATATAGGAGATCATGTGTTCTTACGTGTTGCTCCATGGAAAGGAGTTACGAGATTTGGAAAAAGAGAAAAGCTCAATCCTCGATTCATCGGTCCATTTTTAATTCTCGATCGAGTAGGAACTGTGGCTTATAGATTCGCTTTACCGCCAAGTATGTCTCGTGTTCATAACGTTTTTCACATATCCATGTTACGCAAATATGTGGAAGACTCGAACCACATTATTGAGTTAGAACCGGACGAAATAGCGGAGGATTTGACGTATGAAGAAGTTCCTGTTCAAATCTTGGATAAGAAGAAACATATTCTACGCTCCAAGGTTATACCTCAAGTCAAAGTTTTGTGGAGAAACCACGATGTTGAGGAAATGACTTGGGAATTAGAATCTGAAATGAAATCAAGGTATCCTTACCTCTTCGACATACCAGGTACGTACCCTAATTTCGAGGGCGAAATTTCATAAGAAGGGGAGGTTGTAAGACCCCAACTTTTATAAATAAAGATGAATTTTCTATAAATATCATTTTTGAATATTATGGAGTTAATTTGATATAATGTTATAGTTGTGGTTAATATTTATAAATTTTGCAAAGTACACAAGTTGTTATAAAATATTCGATTGGTCGGGGAATATTCGTTTTACAGGGAATATTCGTACAACGGCACAATCATTGGTGGACCCCACAACAGAATTATTGTCGGATTGAGAAAACGACAAAAATATTTTATTAAAAATAACGGCGGAAGTTTTACCATTGATACTGTTGAACTACTTGATAGTAAAAGTACAGTAATACGTGTGGTTGCATAGTAGCACACGGTATTGATTATTAATGCTTATGTGAGAAGTCACTCAGTTTGATTCAATTATTGTCAGTTAATAATATGAATTATTTAGCGATAATGACGTTTTGTTTTATTCGTATTATTAACGTAATAAAACAGAAACATCTTTTTATATAAAACAGAATACTTTATTAAAGTTATTCTATAAATAGAATATATTATATTTTATTTAAAAGATTTTTCTTTAAATATGGACCGTCAGATTAAAGTAATCAATCTGGACCGTTCATGGATTAGTTACTATGCATTCTATTTTTCTATAAATAGCAGCTCATTCCTTCATTATTTCTTACGAATTCACTAAACTCTAGAGAGAGAAACTATAGAGAGAAACTATAGAGAGAGAGAAGAAGAGTATTCTGCTACTTAACTACTTCCTTATTTCAGCTCTTCTTTAAAATGGTAAGGGGTGTTATTCTTTCTTATTCATGAAGAGAACTGTTGTTATACCATTTCTTATTATTCTGTTGGAATAACCTGTATACGCGGTCTACCCTATACTTGGTGACATTCTTCTATTATTCTGTTGGAACATCCTGTCTGTGTGTTTTACACCGGACCTGGTTCCGTTTTTATTATTATTCTGTTGGAACATCCTGTCTGTATGTTTCACACCGGACCTGGTTCCGTCTTTATTATTATTCTGTTGGAATATCCTGTCTGTGCGTTTTACGCCGGACCTGGTTCTATTATTTATTATTCTGTTGGAATAACCTGTCTGTGCGGTCTATCGCATGCATGGTGATTTTTTTTGTTATTCTATTCTTTATTATACTCAGTTGGTTAAGTTTTGACTTCTATACTCCATGAAATTTGTGGAATATCCTTGATAATTGCGGTTCATCCAGTATCTTTTCATGAAAATATTTTTTTAAGTATTCTTGAATTTTACTCTACAAATCAGTATCATGTTGACAATTTGGACGTTGTTAATTCTTGGATAAATTAATTCTTGAACTTGTTTTATTGAATTCTTATATCATTGTCATCATCCTCATGTTTATAAAATGTTGAAAGCCATCTGTGGCCTGTAGTACATAGATGGACTTGGTATGATTATGACCAAGGATTATTCGGTATAATCATGACCGTAATGTTACAAATGATGTGGTAAAAGTCCTCATTGGCCCGTAGTGCGTTGATGGACAGTTGTTGGCATGATCATGACCATTAATGAATACACGAATATCCTTGGCCGTAGTGCAGGGGTGATTCGATGATGTGAATTATTTTATTAAGTTGAGTCCTAGCGATCACAGTGTTGAAAAACCTTTTAAATCATAAAAGATAGTAGAGTTTATTTTCTACTTGACTCTCTTAATAGATTGCTTGTTCCGCTGCAGTTAAACTTGATGTCTATTATATTTTATCAGTTTAACATTGTTGAAGGCTAATGATAATTTATTCTGCATTATCTTAGTCATAATATTTCTTACTGGGCTAGTTGAGCTCACCTTTTCTTTCACTGTTCTCTTCAGGAAATGAGAACGTAGCTGGGGCAAGTCGGAGAACGGAGTGATGGTCCGAATGATAGTATTAGTTAGTAGTCCTCACTATTCTATGTAATGGTGTGTTAATAAATGTAATGAGGACTCCTTTTGAGTATGAATACTCTCTAGAAGATAATATTTGTATTCAAACTCATAGTTTATGTTTTGTCGTATTATAGACGACAGTTGTATTAGTAAGTTGTATTTGTATTCTGTACTATGTATCTGACGACCCAAGATGGGTGGTGTATACCTAATTTTGGGGGCGTCACACCAACAGACTTAACAGCTGATGTAACGACCCCAAAATAGGTTCATTCCACCCAACCCATTCTGAGTCGTCAAATACATGGTACAGAAAACAACTACAACTTTATTACAACAATTGTCGTGCAAAATACAACAACACATATGCTGTGAGTTTGGATACAAATATATATCAAATGTGACTCATGTTCCAACCGTGGACATCACCTCACAATGACACCTTACATAAAGGTATAGTCAAAAATTGTTTTAGAAATTAGAATCTTTGGGAAGTGCTCAAGGAAACCTTCGTACATGGGAGGCCATGCGTCTAGGTTATGATAAATATCATATGGCCACAGAATTATCCTTGGTTGACCCAATAGACCCCAAAGAAAAACGAGAAGATTACTAGCATATTCTTCCCAATGATGAGTCTTCTCTTGACTTATCATTATCTCCACTGTATCTAACTGAGAATTATACTTCAAACAAACACCAAGATTATAGATATACTCGACAAGCGGATGTGCACAATCATGTCTTATGATGACACGAGGTTGTATGTCGTTAGACATCTTGTATTATAGTGATAAAACACCCTTCCAACGTTGGGTTCGCCTCACCCTATTTTCTTCACCAAATATAACTACTAAATGATGACCACCGTTCTATTCCCTTGTTACCCTCGCTTGACCCAGCTACACTCTTATTACCTGAAAAAGAATTGTGAAGCAAAAGGGTGAGCACAACTAGCTCAGTAAAGAATATCATGACTAAAGATAATTAAATTATCAATAGCCTTCATCAATAATAAATCAGAGATTTAGAACATATGGTAAATGATAAAAATTTCAACCATAGTTGCAGCGGAACGAGCAATCCATTAGAAGAGTCAAATAGACTATAAAGTCTATTATCTTCTCCATGTTAAAAATCCACCAATAATGTTTTATCCCTGAAACATCACTCAACAGTTCCTTTCCACAATCATATGAATAACTCATAATCATAATTGTGACTATAAATTTTTCTTCGCACCCAGGACGAATAATATTTTCATCACTTGTCTTTACCTGAAACATCAAAGATCATGGTTATACCAAATCACATTTCCTGTTCATAATCATACTAATAAATCCATCTTTGCACTACGGCCAAAGATATTCATTTGTATCACCAGTTGGTCATGTTTATCTCAACATCTGTTCATCTTTGCACTACTGGCCAAAGATATTCAACAACATGTCATCTTTGCACTACGGGCCAAAGATATTCATCAACAATTCATCTTTGCACTACAGGCCAAAGATATTCCTCAACAGTTCATATTTGCACTACGGCCAAATATATTCATCAACAGTTCATATTTGCACTACAGGCCAAATATATTAATATCTCAAAGAAATATATAATCATTTCAGAATTTATATAAACAATAATTATAACCATGTTGATCAATTCACCTTTGCACTTAAGCTAAAGATATTCAATTATAAATTCAATGGTCATGATCATACCAGTCAACAATTCAACTTTGCACTACAGGCCAAAGAGAACCCTAGTCATGATCATACCAATAATCTACCCATCTTTACACTCCAGTGAAAGAGAATTTCAACATCAGGGTTATAAAAATGTTATATATGATGATAAAAATAATATGATCAACATATAGTTTTAATCTCAAGAGTAATATTCGTAACTCATGAATAGTAAATCGTGAATAGTAACTCATGAATAGTAACCCCGACACAAAAGATAGAAATTCCACAATAAAATCCATACCAATATTTCGGTATAATGATATTGAAAGAATAACATTACTTAAATTTATAAACAATTTATTTTAATTGTTTACACTTTACTAATTAATGCATTTAATCATCATAAAATGCCAACTCTTACAATTTCATCATCAATAACCAAAACCCTCATCAAAAATCTGCATATACCTCATATAGGATTCTCAAGCCATAAAATCCTATTTTTCAATTTTCTTTCTTCACAAAACATATTTAATTCATTTACTCATAACTAGACCATTTTTATGAAAAATACCAAATCAGTTCCAAAAATATTTCTTTTCTGGGATTTAGCATAATATAGTCCCATAGTGAACATATATTTTTCTCAGAATTTTTAAAAGTCATTTACTATTTTTCATATGGCCAAAATAGCCGAATATTTAGACATTTATCAAAAATTGTACTTTTGTCTAAAAATTCTGAAATTTACAGAGTATACTTCTATCATATACATGTACTCCCAATAAAAATTTCATCAATTTTGGAGTTAACCACAAGGAATTATAAGCTGTTACTTTTAAAATAGTCTTTTCTCATAAAATTCATAACTCTCAATCTATACATCCAAAAATCACCATTTTTGGACACAATCAAGAAAACTCATCAAAATATCATTTCAAATTTTTCCAGAATTTTTGAAGATCAGAAAAATTACGAAACTGAAAATCATAACAACCCTTAAAATCCCTTAATATCCCTTACTATCCCTTACAATCCCTTACAATCCCTTACTATCCCTTACAATCCCTTACCTCAAAACAGCAGTACTTCTGACCGGAATGTAAAGCCGAAGAAAACTTGTACTGAATAGCAACTCTCAAAGTATCTAAATACTCACAAAATATGCTTCATAATATAGAGAGAGAAAGAGAGAAAGCTTATGTTTTTGGTGTGATTTTCAATTCTAACTTAGCCCTCTATTTATAGGAAAATTTTGGTAGGTTTGACCTGCAACCTGATGGCTTTACCTGCTACTATTCCCACCCACCACATTTGAAATATAATTCAGCACATTTCTTCACCAACCACAAGTGGGGCCCACCAATTCTAGAATTTTCCACCAAAATGATAAACTCCAAAAATTCAACAATTTCTGAACCAGTCATCTTGTAAAATTCATAATAAATCATACGTTCATTTTTAACGGTTCAAAATTTGTGGACATATACTCAACTTATATATGTATAACATATCCAAAAATTACCACGATCCAACGGTCGGATTAAAAATTATAACCCCCGCAAAATATTTCAAAAACCCTGATTTTTAATACCTCCATTCCGACAAAAATACGGATTAAAACCTCAACATTAACTCCTTCATTTTTAACCACAAAAATATATCCCTCATTTATATCCACATAAAATAAATATTTTCTTATCATATGAATCAATAATTAATTATTCACAAATAATATTACAGAATCACATTTATGACAACCAGGCCGTTCCCAGGAAAGAGGGGGCTTTCCAATAAGAATTTTTCCTTACTGGCGCGCAATTAAATGACCAAACCTCTCCTTAGACAGAACTTTCTAGACATTGCCAATAATGTTATCTAATAATACTATTCAAATAATATGAATTATTGATCTGATAATGGGAAATACTGTGCAGCAACAATTATTGAACAACAATAATACAAAATTTCAACGTAGCAATTATTGAATCAATAAAATAAAATATTGAACAGTAATTACTGTAACAATTATTGAGTAGTGCCTTCTTACGTAAGAATCAATAATTTCAAAAATACTATGCAATACCGTGTGCTACTGTGCAATAACGCGTATTACTGTATTTTAACCACCGGGTATTCCAACAGTGTTAACGGTAACAACTACGCCGTTATTTGTAAAAACTCAAATTTGTCGTTTTCTTCATCCGACAGTTATTCTGTTATGGGGCCCACAAATGGCTGCGCTGTCGTACGAATATTCCCCGACAGAAAGAATATTTCACGACCAAACGAATATTCCCCGACAACAATGATTATTTTTTAACCACTTGCTTATTTTGAAAAAAATTTACATTTCACCCATAACTTTAAACTTTTATCAATTTAACCATTTACTGAATAGTAATTATAAGAAAAATTGAATACTTTTATTTCATAAAATTCGGGGTCTTACAATCTCCCCTCCTTATGAAATTTCGTCCTCGAAATTTACGTACCTGGTATTTCAAAGAATTGAGAATACCTTCCTTTCATTTTAGATTCCATCTTCCCTGCCATCATAATTTCTCCATTGCTCATCTCCTGTATTTCAAATATCATTCTAGAATACAGCTTCAAAACAAGGGTTAATTTAACAAATTAACATATCACATAATATCCTGATATTATGACTGACCAACAAATAAGCTTAGGTAGGACACACTAGCGAAGGATTTACTCATCTCTCCCCTCCTAGTTATATTCCCCGATCTCCGCCAGAGATCATATCCCTAAGCTCTGATACCAAATGTAACTCTGGACACCAACTTGTGTCAGCACCTTACATTGATACCTATCAGTTTGCTACCGCAGAACGGCGTCCCCTACGGAGAGTCTGGCTTCGGTGCATTCCCCATCAACAGGAAGTCACCAGCGAGAGGCTCAGGGCTCTTTACTTATAGCTCTGATACCAAATGTAACAACCCCAAAATAGGTTCATTCCACCCAACCCATTCTGAGTCGTCAAATACATGGTACAGAAAACAACTACAACTTTATTACAACAATTGTCGTGCAAAATACAACAACACATATGCTGTGAGTTTGGATACAAATATATATCAAATGTGACTCATGTTCCAACCGTGGACATCACCTCACAATGACACCTTACATAAAGGTATAGTCAAAAATTGTTTTAGAAATTAGAATCTTTGGGAAGTGCTCAAGGAAACCTTCGTACATGGGAGGCCATGCGTCTAGGTTATGATAAATATCATATGGCCACAGAAATATCCTTGGTTGACCCAATAGACCCCAAAGAAAAACGAGAAGATTACTATCATATTCTTCCCAATGGTGAGTCTTCTCTTGACTTATCATTATCTCCACTGTCTCTAATTGAGAATTATACTTCAAACAAACACCAAGATTATAGATATACTCGACAAGCGGATGTGCACAATCCTGTCTTATGATGACACGAGGTTGTATGTCGTTAGACATCTTGTATGATAGTGACAAAACACCCTTCCAACGTTGGGTTCGCCTCACCCTATTATCTTCACCAAATATAACTACTAAATGATGACCACCGTTCTATTCCCTTGTTACCCTCGCTCGACCCAGCTACACTCTTATTACCTGAAAGGAATTGTGAAGCAAAAGGGTGAGCACAACTAGCTCAGTAAAGAATATCATGACTAAAGATAATTAAATTATCAATAGCCTTCATCAATAATAAATCAGAGATTTAGAACATATGGTAAATGATAAAAATTTCAACCATAGTTGCAGCGGAACGAGCAATCCATTAGAAGAGTCAAATAGACTATAAAGTCTATTATCTTCTCCATGTTAAAAATCCACCAACAATGTTTTATCCCTGTAACATCACTCAACAGTTCCTTTCCACAATCATATGAATAACTCATAATCATAATTGTGACTATAAATTTTTCTTCGCACCCAGGACGAATAATATTTTCATCACCTGTCTTTACCTGAAACATCAAAGATCATGGTTATACCAAATCACATTTCCTGTTCATAATCATACTAATAAATCCATCTTTGCACTACGGCCAAAGATATTCATTTGTATCACCAGTTGGTCATGTTTATCTCAACATCTGTTCATCTTTGCACTACTGGCCAAAGATATTCAACAACATGTCATCTTTGCACTACGGGCCAAAGATATTCATCAACAATTCATCTTTGCACTACAGGCCAAAGATATTCATCAACAGTTCATATTTGCACTACGGCCAAATATATTCATCAACAGTTCATATTTGCACTACAGGCCAAATATATTAATATCTCAAAGAAATATATAATCATTTCAGAATTTATATAAACAATAATTATAACCATGTTGATCAATTCACCTTTGCACTTAAGCTAAAGATATTCAATTATAAATTCAATGGTCATGATCATACCAGTCACAATTCAACTTTGCACTACAGGCCAAAGAGAACCCTAGTCATGATCATACCAATAATCTACCCATCTTTACACTCCAGTGAAAGAGAATTTCAACATCAGGGTTATAAAAATGTTATATATGATGATAAAAATAATATGATCAACATATAGTTTTAATCTCAAGAGTAATATTCGTAACTCATGAATAGTAAATCGTGAATAGTAACTCATGAATAGTAACCCCGACATAAAAGATAGAAATTCCACAATAAAATCCATACCAATATTTCGGTATAATGATATTGAAAGAATAACATTACTTAAATTTATAAACAATTTATTTTAATTGTTTACACTTTACTAATTAATGCATTTAATCATCATAAAATGCCAACTCTTACAATTTCATCATCAATAACCAAAACCCTCATCAAAAATCTGCATATACCTCATATAGGATTCTCAAGCCATAAAATCCTATTTTTCAATTTTCTTTCTTCACAAAACATATTTAATTCATTTACTCATAACTAGACCATTTTTATGAAAAATACCAAATCAGTTCCAAAAATATTTCTTTTCTGGGATTTAGCATAATATAGTCCCATAGTGAACATATATTTTTCTCAGAATTTTTAAAAGTCATTTACTATTTTTCATATGGCCAAAATAGCCGAATATTTAGACATTTATCAAAAATTGTACTTTTGTCTAAAAATTCTGAAATTTACAGAGTATACTTCTATCATATACATGTACTCCCAATAAAAATTTCATCAATTTTGGAGTTAACCACAAGGAATTATAAGCTGTTACTTTTAAAATAGTCTTTTCTCATAAAATTCATAACTCTCAATCTATACATCCAAAAATCACCATTTTTGGACACAATCAAGAAAACTCATCAAAATATCATTTCAAATTTTTCCAGAATTTTCGAAGATCAGAAAAATTACGAAACTGAAAATCATAACAACCCTTAAAATCCCTTAATATCCCTTACTATCCCTTACAATCCCTTACAATCCCTTACAATCCCTTACTATCCCTTACAATCCCTTACCTCAAAACAGCAGTACTTCTGACCGGAATGTAAAGCCGAAGAAAACTTGTACTGAATAGCAACTCTCAAAGTATCTAAATACTCACAAAATATGCTTCATAATATAGAGAGAGAAAGAGAGAAAGCTTATGTTTTGGTGTGATTTTCAATTCTAACTTAGCCCTCTATTTATAGGAAAATTTTGGTAGGTTTGACCTGCAACCTGATGGCTTTACCTGCTACTATTCCCACCCACCACATTTGAAATATAATTCAGCACATTTCTTCACCAACCACAAGTGGGGCCCACCAATTCTAGAATTTTCCACCAAAATGATAAACTCCAAAAATTCAACAATTTCTGAACCAGTCATCTCGTAAAATTCATAATAAATCATACGTTCATTTTTAACGGTTCAAAATTTGTGGACATATACTCAACTTATATATGTATAACATATCCAAAAATTACCACGATCCAACGGTCGGATTAAAAATTATAACCCCCGCAAAATATTCAAAAACCCTGATTTTTAATACCTCCATTCCGACAAAAATACGGATTAAAACCTCAACATTAACTCCTTCATTTTTAACCACAAAAATATATCCCTCATTTATATCCACATAAAATAAATATTTTCTTATCATATGAATCAATAATTAATTATTCACAAATAATATTACAGAATCACATTTATGACAACCAGGCCGTTCCCAGGAAAGAGGGGGCTTTCCAATAAGAATTTTTCCTTACTGGCGCGCAATTAAATGACCAAACCTCTCCTTAGACAGAACTTTCTAGACATTGCCAATAATGTTATCTAATAATACTATTCAAATAATATGAATTATTGATCTGATAATGGGAAATACTGTGCAGCAACAATTATTGAACAACAATAATACAAAATTTCAACGTAGCAATTATTGAATCAATAAAATAAAATATTGAACAGTAATTACTGTAACAATTATTGAGTAGTGCCTTCTTACGTAAGAATCAATAATTTCAAAAATAATATGCAATACCGTGTGCTACTGTGCAATAACACGTATTACTGTATTTTAACCACCGGGTATTCCAACAGTGTTAACGGTAACAACTACGCCGTTATTTGTAAAAACTCAAATTTGTCGTTTTCTTCATCCGACAGTTATTCTGTTATGGGGCCCACAAATGGCTGCGCTGTCGTACGAATATTCCCCGACAGAAAGAATATTCCACGACCAAACGAATATTCCCCGACAACAATGATTATTTTTTAACCACTTGCTTATTTTGAAAAAAATTTACATTTCACCCATAACTTTAAACTTTTATCAATTTAACCATTTACTGAATAGTAATTATAAGAAAAATTGAATACTTTTATTTCATAAAATTCGGGATCTTACAGCTGATGTGGCAAATTCCGTCTAAAGTCAACAGACTTAACGGAATTTCTAACGTTTTGTAAGTAAAATATAGTTCAGTGAGTTGACTGTAAGAAAAATTGATTTAGTAATTCACTTATAAATTGACGTATAGTACAGTGACTAAATAAGCATTTAACCCTTAATGGGACAATTAATCACCCCACTTTGAACTAATCCCTTGGTTGTTTGACTATTAAGCTACTAAATCTTAGTGAAAAGACGGATTTGATGATTTGTTTTCTTGTTGACATCTCCTTGTCATAAATCCTATTTTCTGTATAACGGTCAAATTTAGTGGGCCCCATGTCTGATCTGATATACATCGCAGTTTTATTTTTGGAAACAAGTATTATCTACTTTCTAAAAATAGCCCCATCTTTTGATATTTGTTTTTAAATATTAAAATTTGTAAGAGAAAAGTCTATATAACTGTTTAAGATTATTTAGAATCTCAAATTTCAAGAAATTTATTAAAAAATATGTCTACGTGTCTTTAGTATCGTTGTAAAAAAAGAATAAGAGTATAATAGCGATGAAAAAATTATAGTTATAACTGATTCGTTTTTAGTTTGTTCTTTCTAATTTTATGAAGAAGCGGACTATATATATATATATATATATATATATATATATATATATATATTTTTAAATTCTTATTTATTAAAAATAATAGGTCTCCAAAAACACCCAAAAATATCGCTCTTTCAGAATTCTTGTCCTAAAATAATATTGAAAGGAATTAATTATAACATGGGTTTGAGAAAACTATTACTAAAACAAAACTATGTATCATAAAAATTTTCCATGGAAATAACTAATTCAAAATATATTAGAAAATAATAATAATAAAAAAAAACTATTACAACATATTTCTTCTATATATTCCTTCTTCACTGCTAATAACCAAACACAAATTCAGTAATTAAAATTAACCAAACAAACCTATTTTTGGTTTACTATCTGTAACATTATACAATTATATTCACCATATTTATATTTTTATATTCTTAAAAACCGAAAAATCCATAAATATATCAGCCGTACGAATTCACTAATAACTCTTAACAAGGTCTTAGCGGCTTCCCGCACAGACAATCATTTCCTATAAAGGACGACGCTTCAAGATGATCAAACGGCGACCCAACCGGAATCCGCCCGCACAGGTGGTTATGGCTCAGATCCAGGTGACCCACGTAAGTCGCTCCCGTTATGGACTTTGGTATCGGCCCCTTTAGCTGATTGTACGATAAATCAATTGCGGTAAAATAAGATCTCGGCCCGAAAACATCCGGTATGTTGCCTTCAAGCCAGTTTTTGCTGAGATTTAGAATGCCGATACGCGAGTTGAGCAAAGTCGGTGGTATGGTACCCGATATTCTGTTACCGTCTAGATTTAAGGTAGCTAGAACTCCCATTTTGCCCAGCGAGGGTGGGATTGAGCCGGAAATTTGGTTTAGAGAAAGATCTATGTCGGAAAGACGGTAAATGTAGGATATTGAAACCGGAATTGGACCAGATATCCGATTCCGACTCAGTAGGGCCCGACTCATCATTCGGAGTTTTCCGATGTTTCTGGGGATTGTGCCTGAAATTTGGTTGTTTCGGATATCTAAATGCATTAGAGAAGATAAGTTTGCGATGGACCGGGGTAATGGACCGGAGATGTTGTTGTCGGCGATGTTTAAAACAGTGAGTCGACTCAGTCTGCCGATATCAACTGGGAGTGGGCCGGAGAGTTTGTTTCCGATAAGGTCGAGTATTCGGAGATAGGGGAGATAAGAGATGCAGTCTGGAATGGGACCTGAAATACCCTTCCAGTCTGCAATTGTGATGCTTGAGAGCCAAGTAAGTTTACAGATTGCCGGCGAGATCCAACCAGTCATATAACCAGTTCGATGAGCTTTTTGAAAGATTGGGTCTTCTGACTCGCCACGAAGATTAATATCTGCGACTCGACCGTTGGTGGTGTCGCAGATGACTCCGTACCACTGGTGGCAACAATCGTTACCAGTCCATGACTTGAATATTCCCAAGTATGGTTCATTTAGGGCAGCTTTGAAAGCTAGTAGAGCTGCCCTATCTGGAGCTGTGCAGCTGGTAACTGCTGCAGCAGTAGCTAAAAGTATAGCTGTTATGAAGATGAAAAAACCCATTTTCTCTCTCTACAATGCTCACTCTATCTACTTTATTTTCTCTCTCTAGGACAGCATGGGAGTATGTATGTAGCTTAAGTGTTTGTTTTGGAATTAACTAAGTTCATGCACGTTGAAGAGTGAGCTTGCTAGGGTTTATATAGTAGGAATATTTTGTGTGACGGTTTTGCCCTTCACGGATTGGGGATCTAATGGCAAATGGGGCACTGCCGTATTCCTATGCTCAACCACTTTTGTTTTATACTCTACGTTACTTAATATAATTCGTTTTGGAGAAATATTTTTGTTCCTTAATATAAGTCGTTTTAGAATTTCAAGTAAACATTAATTGCTTAGTTTCTAATATTACCCCAAATATTAAATATAACTTTGATTCTCTAGTTATTTTCTGTCCAATAAATAGCAATCTCTTATTTCAATACAAGAGTAATATAGACTATTGATATTATAGTTAATGCTATAGAATCATTACTTGTGCATAACCCTAAAACGACCTATATTAAGGAACGGAATGAGTATATAGATATAGTGAGGAGCAACAAAAAAATTTAAAACTTTTTAAGGATAAATTTATAAAAAAGTTAAATTTGAAAAAAAAAACTTATACTACTACTATTCTAAAAAATTAAATACATAATATATATATATATATATATATATATATATATATATATATATATATATTCAAATTTTCGTTCTTGCTTAAACTTTTAGCTCAAAAAAATTCGACCCCTGCTGGATCCACCTCTGTCACGTGTGGTGTATAATGTTGAGTTTACAGCTCAACATGGGTAGCAGGGATAAGATTGAGACGCAGAATTATTGTGATGAAGGTGAGAGGAAAAGTGTGGTGGTGAAGCACGTGGCGAAGGGTTGTCCAGGTTCTGGGCATGGAGAAGTGTGAATTTTTTGAATGCATGCATTAAATCTTTTTAAAAGTTCTCTATCAATTTTAAAATATAAGATTATTGATATTCTAACAGTCATTTTAAGACTCAAATTTAACATAAATTTATGTAATTATACTCGATGCTTATGGTAAACTATTTAGAAAATATTATTAATTATAATATTTATTAATTTATAATTTTAAATACATGCATCATAACATTTTAAATTTAAACAATAGTTTAAATTAATTTTAAAAAATGAATAATAATCTTATAATTTAGAATTGATGGAATATGATTTTAATTATTTCTTTTGGAAGGAAAGCATAAAAAATAAATTTAAAAAATAAAGGTGTCCTTACAAATATTGGATGGCAATTTAATGTCTGCCGACCTAATTTGTGTTTCTTAAATTCAAGTGAAGTTGAAGGACGATCAAATATTCCAAAGAATTTCAATACGAGATAACTGTTTAGATTGACCTGCCATTCAAAGGTAAGTCGTGTATATATATATATATATATATATATATATATATATATATATATATATATATATATATATATATAGTGGCGGAATCAGAATAAAATTTGAGGGGGGTCAAAATTTGAGGGCGGTTACCGGAGGTCCGGAGCAGCGACGTGTAGGTTGCAGCGGCGAGGGAGCGGAGTTAAGGTCCTTGAGTTTGATTTTGACCCAGATTGAAAAAAATTGAAACCTCTTGCTTGGTGTATGTAAACCTCCAAAACCCCAATGAACCCTTTTGAGTTCCCGACTACTACTTCCTCAATATGGCCATTCCCAGATAAATTGTCAAATTTCTGAGCTGCTGAATCAAATTTGGGTTCCAGAGGGTTTGAAACAGCAGAGGAATTTAACAACATAATTCCTTGATGCGGAATTTTGATAATAAAGACGATACATGTAAGACCCCAACTTTTATAAATAAAGATGAATTTTCTATAAATATCATTTTTGAATATTATGAAGTTAATTTGATATAATGTTATAGTTGTGGGTAATATTTATAAATTTTGCAAAGTACGCAAGTTGTTATATAATATTCGATTGGTCGGGAAATATTCGTTTTAACAGGGAATATTCGTACAACGACAAAATTATTGGTGGACCCCACAACGAAATTATTGTCGGATTGAAAAAACGATAAAAATATTTTATTAAACATAACGGCGGAAGTTTTACCATTGTTACTGTTGAACTACTCGGTAGTAAAAGTACAGTAATACGTGTGGTTGCATAGTAGCACACGGTATCGATTATTAATGCTTATGTGAGAAGTCACTCAGTTTGATTCAATTATTGTCAGTTAATAATATGAATTATTTAGCGATAATGACGTTTTGTTTTATTCGTATTATTAACGTAATAAAACAGAAACATCTTTTTATATAAAACAGAATACTTTATTAAAGTTATTCTATAAATAGAATATATTATATTTTATTTAAAAGATTTTTCTTTAAATATGGACCGTCAGATTAAAGTAATCAATCTGGACCGTTCATAGATTAGTTACTATGCATTCTATTTTTCTATAAATAGCAGCTCATTCCTTCATTATTTCTTACGAATTAACTGAACTCTAGAGAGAGAAACTATAGAGAGAAACTATAGAGAGAGATAAGAAGAGTATTCTGCTACTTAACTACTTCCTTATTTCAGCTCTTCTTTACAACGGTAAGGGATATTATTCTTTTGTATTCAAGAAGAGAACTTCTGTTATTCCATTTCTTTATTATTCTGTTGGAATAACCTGTATATGCGGAATACCCTATACTTGGTGACATTCTTCTATTATTCTGTCTTTGTTATTCCGTTGGAACATCCTGTCTGTGCTATACGCCGGACCTGGTTCTGTCTTTATTATTCTGTCTTTATTTTCAGTTGGAACATCATGTATGTGCTTTACGCCGGACCTGGTTCCGTCTTTATTATTATTCTGTCGGAATATCCTGTCTGTGTGTTTTACACCGGACCTGGTTCCATTATTTATTATTCTGTCGGAATATCCTGTCTGTGCGTTTACGCCGGACCTGGTTCCATTATTATTATTCTGTTAAGAATAACCTGTCTGTGCGGTCTATCGCATGCATGGTGATTTCTTTTGTTATTCCATTCTTTATTATACTCAGTTGGTTGAGTTTTGACTTCTATACTCCATGAAATTAGTGGAATATCTTTGATAATTGCGGTTCATCCAGTATCTTTTCATGAAAATATTCTTCTAGGTATTCTTGAATTTTACTCCACAAAGCAGTATCATGTTGACAATTTGGACGTTGTTAATTCTTGGATAGATTAATTCTTGAACTTATTTTATTGAATTCTTATATCATTGTCATCATCCTCATGTTTATAAAATGTTGAAAGTCATCTGTGGCCTGTAGTGCATAGATGGACTTGGTATGATTATGACCAGGGATTATTCGGTATAATCATGACCGTAATGTTACGAATGATGTGGTAAAAGTCCTCATTGGCCGTAGTGCATTGATGGACAGTTGTTGGCATGATCATGACCATTAATGAATATACGAATATCCTTGGCCGTAGTGCAGGGGTGATTCGATGATGTGGATTATTTTATTAAGCTGAGTCACATCGATAACAGTGTTGAAAAACCTTTTAAATCATAAAAGATAGTAGAGTTTATTTTCTACTTGACTCTTTTAATGGATTGCTTGTTCCACTGCAGTTAAACTTGATGTCTATTATATTTTATCAGTTTAACATTGTTGAAGGCTAATGATAATTTATTCTGCATTATCTTTGTCATAATATTTCTTACTGGGCTAGTTGAGCTCACCCTTTCTTTCACTGTTCTCTTCAGGAAATGAGAACGTAGCTGGGGCAAGTCGGGAAACGGAGTGATGGTTTGAATGATAGTATTAGTTAGTAGTCCTCACTATTCTATGTAATAGTGTGTTAATAAATGTAATGAGGACTCCTTTTGAGTATGAATACTCTCTAGAAGATAATATTTGTATTCAAACTCACAGTTTATGTTTTATCGTATTGTACACGACAGTTGTATTAGTAAGTTATATTTGTATTCTATACTATGTATCTGACGACTCAAGATGGGTGATGTATACCTAATTTTGGGAGCGTCACAATACAAGTTCATAAACTAAGAGGAAAAACAAAATTGGGCCTTGAAAAAAGAGCTTGCTATAGAATACTCCCTCCATCCCATAATAACTGTCGCTTTAGCTTGATGCACATGGATTAAGAAAGTCATTTAGTGCTATCATTTATTAATTAAAATTGGTGTGAAATTTCATCACTACCCCTTTATGGGAAGTTGAAAACTATTAATACAAGGAAAAAATTTCTTGGGACAATGAGAGAAGGTAGGGGTGATATATGAAAGTAAATAATTGTTTTTCCTAGAAAGTTATAAACGACAAATAAATTGGGGAAAAAATTTCCTTCTAAAACGACAGTTATTATGGGATGGATGTAGTAATAATTACTTCGACTTAAACTAACAGAATATTTTAGAAACCCCAGAACTCAATTTTGGAAAAAACCCAAAAGTAAAGCAAATCAAATCAAATCCAATCCCTGAGCTTAGCACTTTTACTCAGGCAGAATTGAAAAGCTCAAAATTGGAGACAAATTAAAGAAAAGGAAACCAAAACCCTAAAAAGTTAGCACTTACCCAGCCAGAATTGAAGAGCAAATTGTATCTTTTCTAACTCCAAAGGTCAAACCTGAATATTGTTATAGTAAAACTGACAAACCAAGCAGCAATTGAGGACTATATATATTTCATGTAAGACCCCAATTTTTATGAATAAAGATGAATTTTCTATAAATATCATTTTTGAATATTATGGAGTGAATTTGATATAATGTTATAGTTGTGGGTAATATTTATAAATTTTACAAAGTACGTAAGTTGTTATATTATATTCGATTGGTCGGGGAATATTCGTTTTAACAGGAAATATTCGTACGACGGCACAATCATTGGTGGACCCCACAACGAAATTATTATCGGATTGAGAAAAAGATAAAAAATATTTTTTATAAAATAACGGCGAAAGTTTTACCGTTAACTGTTGAAATACCCAGTGGTAAAAATAAAGTATAATGCGTGGTTGCATAGTAGCACACGGTATTGATTATTGATGCTTACGTAAGAAGACACTCAGTTATACTCAATATTGTAAGACCCCAAATTATTAATAAATGAAATTTAAATTCCCTCTATTTATTATTTTGAAATAGTAAGTGTTAAATTGATTAATGAGGTTAGTTATGGGTAAAATGCGTAAATATTTTAAATAAGCAAGTGGTTATAAAATATTCATTGTTGTCGGGGAATATTCGTTTGGTCGTGGAATATTCTTCCTGTCGGGGAATATTCGTACGACGGCGCAGTCTTTTGTGGGCCCCATAACGGAAAGCGATTGGATGAAGAAAACGACAAGTATATGTTTTTTATTAATAACGGCGTAGTTGTTACCGTTAATACTGTTGGAATACCCGGTGGTTAAAACACAGTAATACGCGTTGTTACACAGTAGCACACTGTATTGCACCAATTATTGATTCTTACGTAAGAAGGCACTACTCAATAATGGTTACAGTAATTACTGTTCAGTATTTTATTTTATTGATTCAATAATTGCTGCGTTGATATTTTATATTACTGTTGTTTCAATAATTGTCACTACACAGTATTTCTCATTATCAGATCAATAATTCATATTATTTGAATAATATTATTAGATAACATTATTGGCAATGTCTAGAAAGTTCTGTCTAAGGAGAGGTTTGGTCATCTAATTGCGCGCCAGTAAGGAGAAATCCTTATTGGAAAGCCCCCTCTTTCCTGGGAACGGCCTGGTTGTCATAAATGTGATTCTGTAATATTATTTGTAAATAATTAATTATTGATTCATATGATAAGGAAATATTTATTTTTGTGGATATAAATGAGGGATATATTTTTGTGGTTAAAAATGAAGGAGTTAATGTTGAGGTTTTTATCAGTATTTTTGTCGGAATGAAGGTATTAAAAATCAGGGTTTTTGAGATATTTTGCGGGAGTTATAATTTTTAATCCGACCGTTGGATCGTGGTAATTTTTGGATATGTTATACATATATAAGTTGAGTATATGTCCATAAATTTTGAACCGTTAAAAATGAACGTATGATTTATTATGAATTTTACGAGATGACTGGTTCAGAAATTGTTGAATTTTCGGAGTTAATCATTTTGGTAGAAAATTCTAGAATTGGTGGGCCCCACTCTTGGTTGGTGAAGAAATGTGCTGAGATTTTTATTCAAATGTGGTGGGTGGGAATAGTAGCAGGTAAAGCCACCAGGTTGCAGGTTAAGTCTGCTTCGGCGTGCTAACATTTTCCTATAAATAGAGGGCTAAGTTAGAATTGAAAATCACACCAGAAACAAGTTTTCTCTCTTTCTCTCTCTAGATTATTGAGTGTATTTTGTGAGTATTTAGATACTTTGAGAGTTTCTATTCATCAGAGCAAGTGTCTTTCAGCCTTATACCGGTATTCCGACCAGAAGTACTGTCTGTACGAGGTAAGGGATGTTATTTTATTCAAAAATGATATTATTTCTTCAATATCATTATGCCGAAATATTGGTTGGAAATTTTTATCAAATTTGGAACTTTTCACGTCGGGGTTACTATTCATGAGTTACTATTCACGAGTTACTATTCACGAGTTACTATTCACCGAAAAATAAAATTTTCTTCTTTTCGTCCAAAATATCTATTTTGGGTACTAGCTTTGATTGTATCCATGTTTTGATCATTCTTGAATTCTACTTCACTATGAATAATTATAAGGTATTTTTGGACATGAATAAATCGAAATACGAATCCTTAATATTTGTTATTTTGTTTCACTGGATTCGTTTTCTTTAATATATTTTTCATCATCCTCAGTCCTAAATGATGATATTACTGAATATCTTTGGCCGTAGTGCAAAGATGAATGATTAACTGATGAATATCTTTGGCCCGTAGTGCAAAGATGAACAGGTGTTGAGATGAACATGACCGACTAGTGATACAAATGAATATCTTTGGCCTGTAGTGCAAAGATGAATATTTGATTAAAGATGGTTATTGATTGTTGTTACAGGGATAAAATATTGATGATGGACTTTTAAATCTTAGAAGATAGTAGAACTCATTCTCTACTTGACTCTTCTAATGGTTTGCTGTTTCCGCTGCAGTTATTGATTTAAAACTTGTTGTCTATTGTATTCTATTAGATTTTTCCCTGTTGAAGACTAACGATAATTTGTTCTGTATTATCTTAGTCATAACGTTCTTTACTGGGCTAGTTGAGCTCACCCTTTTTCCTTTTTGTTCCATTTTTCTCAGGAGGCGAGAATGTAGCGAGTACTAGTCGGGGTATGGAATGATGGTTCTAGAAGTTACTTTAGTAGTCCTCACTATTTTTGTGAAATAATGTATCAATAATTGTAATGAGGGCTTATTTGAGTGTGGATATTGTCTAAATGACAATATTTGTATTTAAACTCACAGTTCTTGTGTTGTAATAATAAAGATGTAGTTGTTTCTGTACCATGTATTTTGGCGACTCAGAATGGGTGTTGTATACCTATTTTGGGGGCGTCACAGTTGGTATCAGAGCTATAAGTAAAGAGCCCCGAGCCTCTCGCTGGTGACTTCCTGTTGATGGGGGATGCACCGAAGCCAGACTCTCCGTAGGGGACGCCGTTCTGCGGTGGCAAACTGATAGGTATCAATGTAAGGTGCTGACATAGGTTGGTGTCCAGAGTTACAGTTGGTATCAGAGCTTAGGGATATGATCTCTGGCGGAGATCGGGGAATAGAACTAGGAGGGGAGAGACGAATCCTTCGCTAGTGTGTCCTACCTAAGCTTATTTATTGGTCAGTCATAATATAGGGGTATTATGTGATTTGTTAATTTATTTAATTAACCCTTGTTTTATGGCAGTATTTGAGAATGTCGACTGAGAATGTTAATAGTGGAGTAAATGAGACCGTGGAGACACCGGTGCTTACCAACGAGGAGAACGTGCAACAGGCTGGCAATGTTCCTCCTGTGAACAACACCAATGAGCAGATGATGAACGATGGAATGTTTAGAAGTTTTTTGCAATTCATGCAAAACCAGACAAGGGAGACTCGTGTTCAAAATACAGGAGGAAATGATAGCAATTCACGGTTTGTCACAGCCAAACAGTTCAAAGAATTGGGACCACCAGAATTTAAGGGAAAGCCGGATCCGATCATGGCGGAAACGTGGGTCAAGCAAATTACCAAGATATTCGATGTCTTGGGATGCACGGAGGAACAGAAGGTTCCATTCGCCACCTTTATGTTCCGTGGCGAGGCAGATTACTGGTGGGAGTCTGTGAAGCGTACCCATCCAACCGCACTCAGCATGTCTTGGGAGACATTTCAAAAACTGTTCAATGACAAGTACTTTCCTGAAAGTATTCGTCATATGAAGGAGGTAGAGTTTATTAGACTAGAGCAGAATAATATGACGGTATCTCAGTACGAGGCAAAGTTTGCAGAGTTGTCCAGGTTTGCACCTCATTTGGTGGAGAATGAGGAACGTATGACGAGGATGTTTCTGAGAGGTTTGAAACCCGGCATACGTCAATATCTCATTTCTCATAAATTTTCTCTCTATTCAGATGTTGTCAACAGGGCTCAATTATTAGAGCGAGATAACGAGTACGGTCAACTGAGGGATCACAACCAGGATCATATCGGTGACAGCAGTCATCAGAACAATGATAACCAGCGGAGAAAGAAAAATACAGACAAGAACGGCAACCACTCTGGTGGTAATCGTGGCTATGAAAATAGAAGAAGCGAGTCGGGAGGAGATTTTAAAAAGAGGAGATTCAACAATGACAATACGAAGACGTCAGCACCAACAGCAATTGGTTCCAAGGGAGGAGAACGACCACCGGTTATATGCTATAAGTGCGGAAAAGAAGGACATATCAGCCCAAACTGCCCACAACAGTTTAAGGTATGTGATAATTGTGGAAAAGAAGGACATATCGCTCGAGATTGCACTGTAGCAAAACCAAGTCCAGCGGGGATGGTGACTCAAAAAGCTGTCCCAGAAAAGATAAAGTCAACGGTTCCTGGAAGAGCGTTTGTCGTGACTGGTCAACATGCGAGGAACCCAAACGAGGTGATCACGGGTAAGCTAATCATAAATTCATGCGAAGTTTATACCTTATTAGATACCGGTTCTACCCATTCTTTTATCTCTCCTGCTTGTGCTCAACGTTTAAACTTGACTCCGGAGAAGTTAGACTTTGATTTATCTGTGGAGACTCCGTTAGGAGAAACTTTCATCACATCCACTGTTTATAAATCTTGTGTGATCCAAGTTGGTACCATCACCTTACCTGTTGACCTTATCTCTTTAAAGATACTTGCTTTTGATGTGATTTTAGGGATTGATTGGCTAACTACTTATCATGCCAAAATTGATTGTTTTCGTAAGGTTGTTAGTTTTCATATTCCTAACCAACCTGTTGTACGAATTCAAACAACTAAGCCATTAAAATCAATCACTGTTATATCAAGCCATAAAGCCATTCGTTTATTAAAAAACGGATGTCAAGCTTTCTTAGCCCATGTTATGGATTTGAATAAAGACACGTCAAATTTGAATAATATTCCTGTTGTTATTGACTTTCCTGACGTATTTCCTGAAGAACTTCCCGGTCTACCCCCGGAACGAGAAATTGAATTCTTTATTGATCTTGAACCTGGTACAAAGCCCATTTCTAAAACCCCATATCGAATGGCTCCTATTGAACTTCAGGAGTTAAAGGTCCAACTACAAGAGTTGTTGAACATCGGTTTCATTCGTCCTAGTACATCTCCTTGGGGTGCTCCTGTTTTATTTGTAAAGAAAAAAGACGGGAGTATGCGACTTTGTATTGATTACCGGGAATTAAACCATGTCACTATTAAGAATAGGTATCCGCTACCTCGTATTGATGACCTTTTTGACCAGTTACAAGGAGCACAGTTCTTTTCAAAGATCGATCTTCGTTCTGGATATCATCAGCTGAAGGTTAAAACTGAGGATATTCCAAAGACTGCCTTCAGAACTCGGTACGGGCATTATGAGTTCCTAGTTATGTCTTTTGGATTGACTAATGCTCCTACGGCTTTCATGGATATGATGAACCGAGTATTTAAGGATTATTTGGATCAGTTCGTTGTTGTCTTTATTGATGACATCCTCATATATTCCAAAAGCCGTGAAGATCATGAGCATCATTTGAAGCTGGTACTCCAAAGGCTGCGTGAAAATAAGTTATATGCCAAGTTGAAGAAATGCGAGTTCTGGCTTGAGGAAGTAGCTTTCCTAGGGCACGTGGTGTCAAAACATGGAGTATCTGTTGACCCGGCGAAGATTGAAGCAATACAAAGTTGGGAGCAACCAAAGACGGTGACCGAAGTACGTAGCTTTTTAGGCTTAGCTGGTTATTATCGAAGATTCGTGGAAGGGTTTTCTCGAATCGCTACCCCGTTAACTCAGCTGACTCGGAAAGATATCAAATTCGTATGGAGCGAGGAATGCGAGAAGAGTTTTCAAGAGCTTAAGAGGAGACTCATTTCGGCACCTGTTCTGACAATACCATCTGGTTCGGATGGATTTGTTATCTACAGTGATGCTTCAGGCAAAGGGTTAGGATTGTTCTCATGCAACATGGGAAAGTCATAGCCTATGCCTCGCGACAACTCAAAGAATATGAGAGGAATTATCCTACTCATGATTTGGAGTTGGCAGCAGTAGTTTTCGCGTTGAAGATCTGGAGACACTACCTGTATGGGGAGAAAGTGGAGATCTATACAGATCATAAAAGCCTTAAATATTTCTTCACCCAAAAGGAACTCAACATGCGGCAGCGACGTTGGCTCGAGCTGTTGAAAGATTACGATCATACCATCCAATATCATCCTGGAAAAGCAAACGTAGTAGCTGACGCATTGAGTAGAAGATCATATGCGGGTACGAGTGCAATGTTGTTAACACAAAGGCCCATTTTGTATGACTTGCAAAGGATGGAGATAGAGATGAAGGCTCCAAGTACCCACATGATGATATCAAATATACGAGTAGAACCGACTTTAATCGATAAAGTTAAAGCTGCTCAAGCTACGGACATAGAGCTGATGCGTATGAAGAAGAAAGTGCAAGAAGGTTCTATTCCAGAAGCAAGAATCGATGAAGAAGGAATACTTCGAGTTCACTCTAGACTCTGTGTTCCTAACAATTCTGATTTGAAGTACAAGATCATGATGGAAGCACACAATACACCATTTGCAATCCATCCTGGAAGTACCAAAATGTATCGTGATCTACGACATACATTTTGGTGGAATAATATGAAGAGAGAGATTGCAAAGTTTATCTCGAGGTGTTTAACTTGTCAACGTGTAAAGGCGGAACATCAAGTACCAAAGGGTCCATTGCAACCACTTGAGATTCCGAAATGGAAGTGGGAACACATTACCATGGATTTCGTTACGGGTCTTCCCACGGTTTCTCAAGGCATAAATGCTATTTGGGTTATTGTTGATAGATTAACCAAGTCTGCTCATTTCTTGCCGATACGGGAGACTTATTCCCTTGAACGTCTTGCTCGTATATACGTAGATGAGATTGTGAGACTGCATGGCATGCCAGTATCCATAGTTTCGGATCGTGACCCAAGATTCACTTCAAGATTTTGGGTTAGCTTGCAAAAAGCTATGGGCACAGATTTACGATTTAGTTCGGCATACCATCCTCAGACGGACGGACAATCAGAGAGGACTATTCAAACTCTTGAAGATCTATTAAGACTTTGTGTCCTAGATTTCAAAGGGAGTTGGGATAAGTACCTACCATTGGTGGAATTCTCTTACAATAACAGTTATCAGGCAAGTATAGGTGTGGCCCATTTGAAGCATTATATGGACGAAAGTGTCGCTCTCCAGTATGCTGGGACGAGGTGGGTGAAGCAACATTGTTGGGACCAGAGTTGGTACGCATGACTACAGAGAAGATCCAAACGATTCGACAACGTATACAAACGGCACAGGATCGACAAAAGAGTTATGCGGATCTTCATCGGAAGGACGTGGAATTTGACATTGGGGATCATGTATTGTTGCGTGTGGCTCCATGGAAAGGAGTTACAAGATTTGGGAAGAGAGGAAAGCTCAATCCACGATTTATTGGTCCATTTCAGATTCTTGACCGAGTAGGAAATGTGGCCTATAGACTTGCGTTACCTCCAAGTATGTCTCGTGTTCATAATATTTTTCATATATCTGTGTTACGTAAATATGTGAAAGACCCAGACCACGTTATTGAGTTAGAACCGAACGAGATAGCTGAAGACTTAACGTACGAAGAGGTACCTGTCAAGATCTTGGATAGAAAGGAGCATGTCCTACGCACGAAGGTCATACCACAAGTTAAAGTTTTGTGGAGAAACCATGCTATTGAGGAAATGACCTGGGAGTTGGAAACGGAAATGAAAGCGAGGTATCCTCATCTTTTCGAAACACCAGGTACGTACGTCAATTTCGAGGACGAAATTTCATAAGGAGGGGAGGTTGTAAGACCCCAAATTATTAATAAATGAAATTTAAATTCCCTCTATTTATTATTTTGAAATAGTAAGTGTTAAATTGATTAATGAGGTTAGTTATGGGTAAAATGCGTAAATATTTTAAATAAGCAAGTGGTTATAAAATATTCATTGTTGTCGGGGAATATTCGTTTGGTCGTGGAATATTCTTCCTGTCGGGGAATATTCTTACGACGGCGCAGTCTTTTGTGGGCCCCATAACGGAAAGCGATTGGATGAAGAAAACGACAAGTATATGTTTTTTATTAATAACGGCGTAGTTGTTACCGTTAATACTGTTGGAATACCCGGTGGTTAAAACACAGTAATACGCGTTGTTACACAGTAGCACACTGTATTGCACCAATTATTGATTCTTACGTAAGAAGGCACTACTCAATAATGGTTACAGTAATTACTGTTCAGTATTTTATTTTATTGATTCAATAATTGCTGCGTTGATATTTTATATTACTGTTGTTTCAATAATTGTCACTACACAGTATTTCCCATTATCAGATCAATAATTCATATTATTTGAATAATATTATTAGATAACATTATTGGCAATGTCTAGAAAGTTTTGTCTAAGGAGAGGTTTGGTCATCTAATTGCGCGCCAGTAAGGAGAAATCCTTATTGGAAAGCCCCCTCTTTCCTGGGAACGGCCTGGTTGTCATAAATGTGATTCTGTAATATTATTTGTAAATAATTAATTATTGATTCATATGATAAGGAAATATTTATTTTTGTGGATATAAATGAGGGATATATTTTTGTGGTTAAAAATGAAGGAGTTAATGTTGAGGTTTTTATCAGTATTTTTGTCGGAATGGAGGTATTAAAAATCAGGGTTTTTGAGATATTTTGCGGGAGTTATAATTTTTAATCCGACCGTTGGATCGTGGTAATTTTTGGATATGTTATACATATATAAGTTGAGTATATGTCCATAAATTTTGAACCGTTAAAAATGAACGTATGATTTATTATGAATTTTACGAGATGACTGGTTCAGAAATTGTTGAATTTTCGGAGTTAATCATTTTGGTAGAAAATTCTAGAATTGGTGGGCCCCACTCTTGGTTGGTGAAGAAATGTGCTGAGATTTTTATTCAAATGTGGTGGGTGGGAATAGTAGCAGGTAAAGCCACAGGTTGCAGGTTAAGTCTGCTTCGGCGTGCTAACATTTTCCTATAAATAGAGGGCTAAGTTAGAATTGAAAATCACACCAGAAACAAGTTTTCTCTCTTTCTCTCTCTAGATTATTGAGTGTATTTTGTGAGTATTTAGATACTTTGAGAGTTTCTATTCATCAGAGCAAGTGTCTTTCAGCCTTATACCGGTATTCCGACCAGAAGTACTGTCTGTACGAGGTAAGGGATGTTATTTTATTCAAAAATGATATTATTTCTTCAATATCATTATGCCGAAATATTGGTTGGAAATTTTTATCAAATTTGGAACTTTTCACGTCGGGGTTACTATTCATGAGTTACTATTCACGAGTTACTATTCACGAGTTACTATTCATCGAAAAATAAAATTTTCTTCTTTTCGTCCAAAATATCTATTTTGGGTACTAGCTTTGATTGTATCCATGTTTTGATCATTCTTGAATTCTACTTCACTATGAATAATTATAAGGTATTTTTGGACATGAATAAATCGAAATACGAATCCTTAATATTTGTTATTTTGTTTCACTGGATTCGTTTTCTTTAATATATTTTTCATCATCCTCAGTCCTAAATGATGATATTACTGAATATCTTTGGCCGTAGTGCAAAGATGAATGATTAACTGATGAATATCTTTGGCCCGTAGTGCAAAGATGAACAGGTGTTGAGATGAACATGACCGACTAGTGATACAAATGAATATCTTTGGCCTGTAGTGCAAAGATGAATATTTGATTAAAGATGGTTATTGATTGTTGTTACAGGGATAAAATATTGATGATGGACTTTTAAATCTTAGAAGATAGTAGAACTCATTCTCTACTTGACTCTTCTAATGGTTTGTTGTTTCCGCTGCAGTTATTGATTTAAAACTTGTTGTCTATTGTATTCTATTAGATTTTTCCGTGTTGAAGACTAACGATAATTTGTTCTGTATTATCTTAGTCATAACGTTCTTTACTGGGCTAGTTGAGCTCACCCTTTTTCCTTTTTGTTCCATTTTTCTCAGGAGGCGAGAATGTAGTGAGTACTAGTCGGGGTATGGAATGATGGTTCTAGAAGTTACTTTAGTAGTCCTCACTATTTTTGTGAAATAATGTATCAATAATTGTAATGAGGGCTTATTTGAGTGTGGATATTGTCTAAATGACAATATTTGTATTTAAACTCACAGTTCTTGTGTTGTAATAATAAAGATGTAGTTGTTTCTGTACCATGTATTTTGGCGACTCGGAATGGGTGTTGTATACCTATTTTGGGGGCGTCACAAATATTGCTACAGTAATTGCTGCATAGTATCTCATATTATTGATTCAATTATTGTCACAGTATCATCTGCATAATATTTTATATTATTAAATCAATAATTGAGACAGCAAAGTTATTCATATTATTATTTACAATATTGACGATATCTAGAAAGTTCTGTCGAGGAGAGGTTTGGTCACCTAATTGCGCGTCAATAGGGAGAAATTCTTATCGAAAAGCCCCCTCTTTCTTGGGAATAATCTGGTTGTTAAATATTATGAGTTTAATATTAATGATGAATAATTGTCAGTAGATTAAAAATGTATTGATTGAAGATAAAATGATTTATGGTAATATTTATTCAATCTTTGATATAAATAAGAAGTCTATTATGAGACGTTTGTGGTAAGTTTGGTTTATTCTATGGGGGCCCATATGTCATCATCTAAGAGTCAATTTCGCCAATAGTAATTGTCTTTACCAGACGTCAAACCACTTGTCGTTTCATATTACAGGCGTCGAACTAATTGTCGTTTCACATTACAGGCGTCGACCAATTGTCGTTTCACATTACAGGCGTCGACCAATTGTCGTTTTACATTACAGGCGTCAAACCACTTGTTGTTTCATATTACAGGCGTCAAATCACTTTTTTTTCACATCACCAGTCGTCAAGCCACTTGCCTCTTCACATTGCAAGGGCTAAGCTAGAAATTTTCTATAAATAGAAGCTTATTTCTTCATTCATTCTCACAAATTCACTACGACTCACAAGAGAATTCTATAGAGAGAGAATCAAAAA